>OX439052.1:8192193-8823951 GCA_949317995.1 Acholoe squamosa | reverse complement strand
TATGTTACTTGTTAAAACCCACAAAATTTTCATGGCCAGGGTATGGCTGGAACCTACAGTCTCAGATCCCAAATCCAACTCCCTGTGCATTGCGCCACAGGGACTGACGAGATACGGTGTGTGTTTGCTTGGTTATAATGTAGAGGTAGGCACGACGAGCCCCAGTCCAGGCGTATATTTTTTTTTGCTACTGCTCGCATAACGGCGAAGACTGCGGGCTGTCCGCTGCCATAACCGTGGGACGCATTCAAACAAAGCGAAGCCGAGAAGGGCGCTGAAGTGTAAGACCCGGTGGTCTAGTGGGTAGCGCATTGCGCTCAGCGTCTACAGGTAGGTGGGACCAGTCAGGCGCTGAGGAGTGCGGCCCGGCGACGACTGCGGGCTGTCCGCTACCATAACCGTAAGACGCATTCAAATCAAACATGCATACCATATTTCCCCCTTTTATATGCCCAGGCTTGTATTAGTACTGTCTACTACCTTAACCTCCTTACTAAGTGGCAAATTGACCAGGTCTTAACATGAGGATATACGGTACTGCGGGACGCGTTCAGACCAAACCAACGGCTCCTGAGCGCGAGGTGTGAGTACCGATCATGTACACACTATGGCAGGCTTCGGGTCCCAGGGACGGGGAACAATTTTTGTTTTCAACTTGAATTCATTGATATTCTATTGATTATCTATAAGTAGTCAATGTGTGTGTGTTAGCACTTGTGTGTGTTAGCAAAGGATAATTACACGAGGGCGTAGCCCGAGTGTAATTATCCTTTGCTAACACACACGCGTAATGAATTATCCATTGATTACTTGTTAAATATTGCATGGCATGATGCATGCATCCTGACTTTTGTAAGGTGTGCGGTTATCCAAGGATAACAGGCACCCAGTGCGATTATCCATGAATAACATGCACACCTTACTTGTCATATGTTACATGCTAAAAACTACGAAATTCTCATTGCCAGAGGTAGGGGTTGAACCTGCACTCTGCTGATCCCAAATCCAACTCCCTATGCAATGCGCCACAGGGACTGATGAGAATAGCTGCAGTAGAATTCGATTAGGAGAACACTATAGCTAAGACAGCGACATACCATATTTCCCCTTGTGAAAGCCTGGTTTTGTATTAGTACTGCCAGCAGCTGCTGGGTGCCAAGGTGTGTGTACAGATAGTATATTGGTCAGCGAGTTGCACTGCAAACCGCAAGCACAGGCGTTCAAGTCCCGGCCTAGTCCACCTTTTTGGCTTCATAGAAGATATGGAGCAGTCAGTAGCATGTCGATTCCTGGTCCTGGTATGGAGGTGAATGATTTTTTTTATTGAATTTATTGATATTCTATTGATTATCTATTGATTAATCGTGTAATGAAATAAATAGTTAATGGATATATCATGACTTGTGACTGATATCCAACAATAACATGCAACGAGGGGGCGAATGTTGGATATCAATCAGGCGTCATGACATATCCATTAATTACTTGTTCACTATACTGACCTAGCGGGATACAATATTGACCTCAATCAGTGCAGACTTTTTAGGGCAGATTGCATAACACATGGTATCATCATGGGTGATCTCAGTGCTTATATAGCAAGGTACCAGATCAAGCCATGGTGCCCCATACTGAGGAACCTGCAACCTTGGTATAGGGTTGGCATGATGCATGAGTGTAGCCCTGGTATACTCCCCCTTGCTATATTCGTGCATCAGGACAACCACTGGGTATGATGCTTCATTTTACTAATGCCCTTCAGAAAACTAAAGCATTACACCCGGTCCCTCATGGCCCTTAGGGCTTTCCATGGAAATGCAGTGGGACCTATCAGGGGAACTTGGTCTGCCTGATTCATGTGACAGATATGATTATTCTCAGTCCCCATGCCATTTTCACATCAGACCTTGCACACTCCCCCGGCTTTTCTCACATTTCCCTCTCATTTTTCAAGCAGAGCACAGCAATGCCTTTTTGCAAATTGGATTCTGTTTGGAGCAAATTTGATCGATATTTTGTTTCTGCATACTTCATATGAACAGCATGATTTATTGCTCTGCAGTTGGAATGATTATTTCGAATTGAAATTTTTTTAAATTTTTTTTTCTTTAAATAAAGTACATTTTCCTCCATTATGTGATTGATGGCATTATTTACCTAATAGATTTCCTCTGGAGCTTCTAAGCGTGTATAAGCCCCGTATATTGTTGGCATCAATGTTGCACTTTAAGTCAATATGTAAACTTTATTCCCACGCATATTTTATTATTCTGCAGGCCGGATTGATTGTGGCAGGACTGACCACCTCAAGATTATTATTGTCAGGAGAGAAAACAAGAATTGAATCTTTTATTTAATCAATCAACTCAAGAAATCTTAACAAACAGTAATGCCTATTTCAGGCTGTATAAAGCTTTATAATGGTCCAATTTGCAAGACAAATTGTACATAGGCCAAGGTTCCAAGATTATAGCAGGACATTCAGTCATGCAGTATGGCTATGTCTGCAGGCCAAGCAGTGATTTTGCTGGCAAAAGCCTGCGTCCCGCGAGTTTTCATATTGACTGAAGGCTTAAGTTACTGGAATACCGCATGTATAAGGTGCAGCTTGTGCACAAAGAAAATAGTTCTCTCCAGGTTCACAAGGCAGACACCGAGACCATTCGTTTGATATATTACACTCCCATGGCAGCATATGGGGTCCAGTAGGGAGATTAGACTATACATACACTCTCAGCCCAGCCAGTCAGTTTTACAGTGGATTGCTTAATTTGCAGGTTTACACTAGGAGTTGGTGTAAGTACAATCCTATAAAGCTGATTGGGGTTGTTGTGTAGGTACTACACCAGTCAGTGCTGCATATTTACAATTCGGGCTGAGAGTGTAGTCCTGGTATCGACCCTGTAGGCCTGGCTCGGCATGATGCTCCAATGAAGTGCTGGCGAGACTGCATCATTCTGACCCTACAGATTTAATACACAAACCCCCTGATGCTCCAAAGAAGTGCTAGCAAGCAGTCTTGCAGGCACTTCATTGGTGCATCATGAAGATAAATGGTTATTATGCACTCCTGCATCAGCGGTCCTTAAAGGGTTAACCAGAGAGGAACAGTAGTCAGGTTTCTGCATGGCTACATCATGAGCAAAATCAATTTTCTTCCGCTGCGACAACCAGAGCTGGCTTCCTTGGCACTGGTCGGCTTCACTTGTCACAAACACATTCAGGAAAGGGGTTTAAAAAAAGCTATTAGATAATGTCTTTTTTTTGTGTGTGAAATATCTTTTTTTTTACCCTTTAAGTGCCGCTGATTCATTAATGCATCACTGCGATTAGTTGTTAGGTGATGCCTCAATGCAGCCCTGGTGAGTGACTCTCCAGAGTTATATTCAAGCATCATGCCTACCCTATGAGATTGATTCAATCCAGAGGGTCAGCATGATGCTCCAATAAAGTGCTGACTTGCCAGGACTATATTGTGCATCATGACGACCAGTGGGCAGGGTGCATTAATGAATGCATGGCCCTCTAAGAGATGAATAATGTTTTTTTAAAGTCATGTGTTCTTTTTCCCTTTTTTTTCTTTGTTTGGTTGGAGATGGCGTCTGCATGTTGCTCACTTCTCTGCTGTAAACGAAAAATGAGCGTCTTGGGGGGAATTAGGAACGTGTGTCTGGAATGTTCGAAAGGTGTTGGGGCCCATTTTAATAACCATCTTCCAAGCTCTCACAATGAGTATGGTGTTCTAATAAAACATCCTCCCTTTAAATTTATTAAAACTATTAATGCATTAATATACATCATACCCATTGGTCATAATGATGCGTCAATGCAGCCATGGCAAATATCTAACTACCCAGGAGGCCATTTATCAACAGGCTATGACTGCTCACTTTCAAGTTGTAGTGGGAACCCTTAATTTAGTGATAATACAGCCCAATAGTAATGGTCATGTAGTGCCTGCAGCACTACGGCAGCCCTACCAAAAGCTATGGGATTGCTACCTAAAGCCTGATCATACAAAACAGTCGTAGGGGTTTACCTACAATCACTGGCACTAACTTTTAGGTTATGAAGTCGTAGTGGCTGTATGTAGTCGTAGTGCCGTAAGAAATGGCCTCTAGGGCTACCTTCATGTAGTAAGTGCATGAATCCTGTAGGGTCTGCATGATGCACCAATGAAGTGCTGGTGAACAGTCTCATCAGCATCTCATTGGTGCATCATGCTGGCTTGATGCACTCTTGCATCAGTGGCCCTGCAAGGATTCATTGATACATCTGAAATTCTGATCGAGAGGTATGGGCAGTGATTATGATGTAACTCTCTGCTATAGGATGTTACAAGAGGGGATGATTGCCTTTATATAAAACAGAGGTTCCTGGTTCATGGCATGATCACAGATAGCATTGGTTGGCATAATGCAGTCCTGCATCAGCGGCCTTTAAAGGGTTAAATTAATGCATCATGGCCATAGGTCGTCATGACGCATCAATGAAGTGATTGCAAGACTGCTCATCAGCATTTCATTGGAGCATCATGCTGACCCTACGGGGTTGAAACATATACTCCCAGAGGGTTGGCATGATGCTCCAATAAAGTGCAGGCAAGCCGTCTTGCCAGCACTTCATTGGTGCATCATGACGACCAATTGGCATGATGCACTCCTGCATCAACGGCCCTTAAAGGTTTACAGGGTTATATCTGCAGTAGGCTGCACATATGGTGCAAAGGTCCATGTGATAAAACACTTAGAGCACCAGATGCATCCAAAGGCTGACTCCAGCCTGATTATTTGTCTAACTGATAGAAAAGGCTTGGGTTGATGGCCAGTGGCAAGAAGCCAGTTTGACAACAAATATAGTAAACCTTTAAGGGCGGCTTTGAACGTCCGGGTTTGTGTTCTTTAGTTGTCATCATACACCCGTGCAGTGCCTGTGAGTTGATTCACCAGTGATGCATTTTGCTCATCAGCCTTATGTTTGAATATAACCCTGAAGAGCGCTGCACTCATGCATCATGAGACAGCCATTGGGTCTGATACTCTCCCAATCGACTAATGACACCAGCACTTCATTGGTGCATCATGCTGATCGATGGGCATGATGCAGCAATACATTAGTGGATAAAGCCATTAAGTACTGCTCAATACATTGCATAAGTCACCTGAGCAGAAAATGGTGTAATATGGAATACAATGGTTACCATGATGTGTGAATGCAGCCCTGGTAGGTTACTCACCAGAACTTCATTCATACATCATGCTGGCCCTACAGGGTTTAGATTTATACACCCAAAAAGGTCGGCATGATGCACCAATGAAGTGCTGGCGATCAGACTCACCACCACTTCATTGGTGCATCATGACGACCAATGGGCATGATGCACTCCTACATCAGCAGTCCATAAAGTGTTAAGAGTAGAGAGTGAGGCCATGTGGCCACATGTCAATGTAGGAGGTCTGTAGGGAACGGTGAGAATCTCTGCAGCCTCCACATGTCTCTGGTCCTACTGTTTAACTGTTTCATGGCTGCATGATGCTTCAGTGCATCATGTCCATTTGGATCATCATGCTGACACTCTGGGACTGTATCAACCTTCTAGGGTGGGCATGCTGAATGAATGACAACCATGATTAGTCATTCATGCCCCCTGACGACCAATAGGAATACTTCATTCATGCACTATCGGTATAGGCTGTAAAAGTGCTGTTTCAAGGCCTTTTTTCCATTGTGACAGGTTTTATATTTATAGTTTCTTGGCGTATCACGCTGCTTTTTGCCACCAAAAGCACCATACTTTGGAAGAGCATGACATGTCAGGAACAACCATGGTGCGAGATCAGAGCTGTAAATTGCTGATCTCAGCAGGAACAAGATGCATGAATCAATGAGCATGATCCATGATTCAATGAAATTTAAACAAACTAGCAGAATACAGGTTTCCCCTGACTGCTTTGAGTCATAATCCAAGTCTCTTGGCCTGTGAGAATCGACACACTATGTGCAATAACTACACCTATATATGAGTTGTTATATGTCAAACCTTTTTGTAATGAATATGAAGAGAGTGGGAACTATTGGTATATCGACCAGTTCCTATTACAATGGTGCAACCCATTCCTATACACCCTCAGCACTAGGTGTCCATATTGGCTCAGTCGATTAGTGATAGTAGCTGCCAATGTTATGAGCTAACTTTAATGATTGAGACGTATATAACACCCTGCTGATCAGGTGCGCCTTTCCCACAGGTGCTCGGTTTAATCCCTTAAAGCCTACATCGGTGGTACATCATACCAGTAGGTCATTATGATGGATGAATGCGGCCCTAGCGAATAGCTTGCCAGGGCTATATCCATGCATCATGCAAACCCTGTGGGGTTGATACACCCCTGGAGGGTAGGCATGAGGCTCCAATAAAGTGCTGGTGAACAGACTTGCCAGCACTTCATTGGTGCATCCTGATAACTTATGGTCATAATGCACTCCTGCCCTAGCGGCCCTTAAAGGTTTACTGATTTAGACCCTTAACACCTCCCAATGATCCAGGTGAGCCTTTCCCACAGGTGCCTGGGACCTTAATCCTTTACTGACAACATTGATATAATCGACATTAGTAACTCACCAGGACTGCATTGATGCGTCAAGACAACCATACAGGGTTGGTACACTCTCAAGTCTACATCATGCTCCAATGCAGTGGTGATGAGTCAACCTGGTTATGCTCCATCATATTATTTTGGATCAGTGGCAGTTCTGGATAAGGAAGTGGCTGCCCCCCTGAGAAGGTAAAGAGCGAAGGAGCACTCCTTTTTTTTCGAAGTAAATGTTTGAAATTTTCAAAAAAAAACTCTTCAATATGGCCAGAAAAAGTTAAAGTTTGTATCTGTGATAACCTAGGAATAAGCACTCTTGTAGGAATGTGGTCTTCCTCAGACCATGACCACAAGAGTGCTTTGCTACACCTGTCAGACATTCCTACTCCTTTTCTCAAGTGAGCATACCTGTCCCAATGGGTGTGGACCACTAAAATCAACATGGTGCAATGGGATATTTTAGGCTTAGTGACATGGAACATGTACAATATCTTAAAATTGACATGGTGACATGAATAATTTCATAAAGTCCACATGGTGTCATGACCTTTTCTTAAAATTGACATGGGGACATGGCCATCTTTTAAAATTAGAATGTGACATGGGAGACCCCCCATTTACACCCTGGTCCTAAGAACATGAAACCAGAGGCATCACATAGCCCTTAAAGGTTTAGATATGGGTGAGAACAGTCTCCCACTCATCCATTGTCCCACCATGTTAGTTTACAGACAGAGTTCCTTCGCAGGGACACGAAGCCCGCCAACCGATAATCAATGGTATTATACACTAATCCACCAATCGCTGTTGGCCTTACAAACGGGCATTGATTCTGCCACTATTGTGATTCAATTAACAGGCTGGCTCAGGCACTCACTGTCAAGGGCTGGGAATAAGCACCATAATGTGATGATCCCTACCGCTTTGGCACTTGCGTATACATATTGAGTGGTATGGTGGTTGTCATCGATGATGGTTATGGCATAACTAGCAGGAAATATCATTTGGCTGCATTTTCATGGGTCTGAGTGGAACCGGAAGTCAATAGTCTGGGGTAATTGCTGTTGTTATTCATGTTGCTAACAGCGGAGGGTATTTCTTCACATACTACAGATTTGTATGACTACACATGCTGAGTCATATTAAGGTTTACATAGAAATACCATTAGCATATGCAGTGAAACTGCTCTACCAGTCAGAGTGTCTTAAGAAATGACCTCTTGAGAGAATAATTCTTTAACTAAAAGGATATTTTCAATTCCACTTGAAGTAGATCTATTAGGTCTAATCTTAGTAGGCATCTGCTTCCATTTGATCCATTTGTCTGTATTTTTGCCGAAAGCATATATTTGTCAATTTCCTTGAAAATAGGACTTTTTGTCAACTGGGTTTTCCATTTTGATTGCTTCCTGCCTACAGTGTCCTGAGTCAAAAGCAACCAAGGCAGGATATATAAATATTTCCAGAACTGAGTTAGCAATCCCCATTTATTTCATTCAGGGGTTTAGGGAAAGCTGTTCTATGTCCTGTCTGTGTACAAATCTAATTGGACTTACAGGATTTCACAGATTCACCAAATTATGACATCTCCAGAGAGAAGATCTTGGACCTGTCACACCTTACATTGAAGATATCTTAACTTACAACTTTAAGCAATGGGCCACATGCTTGAATGCAGCCCTGCTACTCATCAATGTTTCAGGATGACCAATGGGCATGATGTACTCATGCATCAGTGGCCCCTAAATAGTTAGAAGCCATAAATTCTGGAGTGCATCATGTTTGCCAGCATTTCATTGGTGCATCATGCTGACCTTCAAGGTGTATAGATGTAAATGCCATAGGGTTGGCATGATGCTTGAATGTAGCTCTGTGAGTTACTCACTTGTCCGGGCCTGCATTCAAGCATCAGGACAACAAAGTGGAATGATGCATCTCTGCATTAGTCACCCAAAATAAGTTAAATGAGCCTCTCCCACGCCCACCATCCGACACACTATGTGGCATGGCAAAGTGAATTGTCCTTAATTACCTGCACCACTTAGCGACGCTTTCCCCACACTATGGCCTCGTTATGCCCAAAATGAAGCCTGATTAGTTTCCGATTCATATTCATCAGTGCGGCACCATACGTTGAGAGGTTTGAGAGACAGTGTCCGACTCCAGTTAGTTAATGTGCTTGCAAGCTTGGTCAGAATTTGACAGTTAAACCTTAACTCTTTAAAGGCCACTGATGCAGGAGTGCATCATGCCCATTGGTTGTCATGATGCACCACGAAGTGCAAGCACCAGCACTTTATTGGAGCATCATGCCGATGCTGATAAACAAGAAATGTCTTCAGAGTAACCGTAAACTTCTTTCCCAAAATTGCCAGAGATTCATCGTTATTTCATGGAAATGCCTTCTGCCAATGCACTGCCATCCGGGGCTTCATTGTAGAAACCACACTACTTTACTGCAATTTGAAAGGTCTTGTCTCAGGTTTCTAGGAGTTCATTTGATAGCAGCCTGTAACATTGTTTGTCCATGGAGAACTCACTTCAAATAAAGCATAAAACAGCTCCCCCAAACATAGGAATATAGTGGTGGGGAATCGAATGAGCAATAGCATCTCAGTTCTGGGAATATTCATATATGTCCTGCCTGGTTTGCCTTTGACATTGGTTTATGAAAGTGCCTCAGGCAGGGAGCAACCAATGGGAAAAGCTAACTTAATTAGCAGGGTGCTGCGGGGGTGTTCACCGATGGAACATGGTCTTTGATGTAGCATATAGTAACAATAGACAAGCAACCCACAATTCACTCTGATTGGCTGCCACTGGTTTGCTTTCCAATTATAGCCCTCTTATTCTCCAGTAGCAAAAAATATGGGCAGAACTCTGCCTGGAGAGTGAGGCCCACCTTGCAGTCAGAGCCTATGGGAATGAGAGGGCAGTGATGTGGATAAATTCACTCCCCAAGCAGAGATTTGCTCTTTTAGTGAAGAGTAGTTGGTCCCCAAGGGATATGCCTGGAGATGATGGTTTGTTCCATGCTTGGTCAGTCACAGAAAGAAGGCCATACAGAAGCCAAGTCTTGACTTTTGCTCTTTTGTCGCTCCCATCTCTCTCATCTTCACACGGTTCATTTCAGACTGTTTCAGTTCTCGTCTCTAGGTGCCCCATTTTCTGTTGAAGCAACTTTGTCCAAAAGTTAAAGATTATCTCACCCTTAAGAGAACTAGCAGAAAAAGAGAGCATTAAACTGGAAGATAACATAGGTTTTGGTCTGAAATCTTTGAATTTCTCTCATGGTTAATGGACAGAAACCCGCAAGAGGGTTTTATCCTGATTTTCAAAAAGTCTGACACAAGGATAATCCACATGTGTTTGTGGGTTGGATGGGAATGGGGAAGGGAGGGACTGATGATAAGGGTCTGAAAGGAACTGCAGGTGAGATGGGTACAATTCAACATCATTATGAAAAGTTTCAGATTATTTCTATGGTTGGCATGTCCATTGCAGCAGAACTCACCTCAGAGGGAATTAAGCCTGTAAAATATTTTTCGACCAGCGATGGATGATTCACACAAGGTTTGATCAAAGTTTAACAGACAGAAAGTTTTGCACTACATTGTTTTTATTTAGCACCATTTGAAATGAACTTGATTGAAAGCCTTTAGGCACAGGTCAAAAGCTAATTATCAATCCATAAACTTTCGCAGTTAAAGCCATGTCCTAAAAAGTAAAGAATTATGTTTTTGATTAAGAGGGTCCACTGGATCAGATCCTCTTGCAAATCTCCATCGTTTTGAACATTATATCCTTATGGCGGTGAATGGTCATTATACTCGTATACAATCCATGATGTCTACTCTATATTTCTTTTTCTAATATTTTTTTTTGTCTTTGCAGGTATGGAAAATCAACTAGTTAAACCCCAACATGTGTAAGTAGCAACAAAATCGGATAAAGAAACCTCAAAGTCTTGTTAGACATACTTTAGCCATGCTGTATTTAGGCACAGAAAGAAAAAAAAATAAGAGAGACAAAATGAATCACTCTCCCTTAACTATGTTTCCATGATGCGAGAAACATTTTGTGCTTTGAAGGTCATGCTTTTGTTCATATTATAGAATAGGTCTATTGTTACAATTGCTTCATGACGACTGCATATAGCAGTATACATTGCTCTTTGGAAGATAACCCTTTGACACGTTATTAAAAGGGTCGCTAATACATTGATATATCATGACCTCTGGTCATCATGATGTATATACATACATGAATATTCCCATTACTAAAGTAGTGCCAATTCAAATTCACTCCTATGTTTAACACTTAAGCGCTTCTGATGCAGGACTGCATTATATGTGGATCAACAAGGTAAAAGGTATGCCCGTGAGGGGATGTGTGGGCATACCTTTTACCATGTTGATCTCCAATTATGCTCTCTATCAAAGTCTACACAGCAGCACTGCATTGGTGCATCATTCCTACCCTATATAATATGCTTGATACCCTCCAATGACACATAAATGTCCTAACAAGGTACTTACTAGGGCTGTATCCATACATCTTGATGACTAATGGGTATGATGCATCAATGTATTAGGAGCCTTAAAAGGGTTAAAGCGGGAATGCTCAAGGACATAGCTGAGAGCATTTGGTCATGCACAAGGAACATCAGGGTTACTAGGGATGTACATGAGGTATTTCTACCTGGGGTCACATGACCTCCTACAAAAGGGTTTCAGACGGGGGCTTTAATCAAGGTTCTAACCAAGGGTAGGAGGTGATAAGGGCTTGAACAAGGTGGGAGACTGATAATGTTATTTCAGGGTATCTGCCAAAGGTCACGGGTAGCTGAAGGAATGAAGAGTAAAGGCAAATATGTGACCGGGTACAAAGGATCCCAACTAAAAGCAGTGCCAATGGTTTCAAGGCCATATGGTTGAAAACCCATAATTCTCAGGAGAATATGATTAGCTTATTTATAGGATTGTTTTGTAGGTAAAATGGGTTAGGTAATAAACGTCTAAAATGGTAATAAAACCACCTGAAATTATTTGTATATGATAAAGTTGAACATACAATTGAAAAGGTCTGTGTTTGCCCTGTGGAACTATGACAAATGCCCAAACCTCTGAAGGGAGTTTTATGCCACATCAGGGAGTTTCAATAACAGTGGTTCACTGTTCAGATTATGAGGACCCGTGGTAGATTCAACAGTTATTTCTAAGAGTGGGGTAGGCGGGGCACACATAGAACCTGAAGACTTACTGGATTATGATATAGTCAAGCCAATCTTGCAATTCTTTTTTGGAACAACCTTCAGTAGTAACATATGTATGTGTTACCCGAACCCTCCTACTAGAAAAGAAAGCCTGCAAATTCACATACCAACATTTTCTGGAATCTCTTCAGTGGCCTCAAAAAGAATCTCCCTGTCAGTTTTATCAACATTCCCAGCAGTCCTGACTTCCCAAAAGGTCAAATAAATTAACTTCAGAACCCTGGTAGTTTACTCACCTTTTTGTCACGTGACTCCGGGTGTTTCTTAGACAGGCCCACTGCAGCATACTATTTAATTATTTTCAACAGTGCATGCTTGTTCCAGGTGTTGGAAGAAATGGTTGAATCAGCAGTTATGGAACAGAGTTATTTACATAGACATGCTTGTTAATTTTACCACTACAAGTGGAGTTGATAATAATGCAAATATCCTCTTTGTTCTGAAGGGTTCACTGTAAAATATAATTGGTGAATACTTTTGTTAATCCGACCGATTTTTTCTTTACTTTTGCTATATTAAAATCGGTCGCATTAGCTGAAAATTGAACCGACCGATGCGGTTGAGCCAGCACTAAAAGGGGATTCCTGCACAATTGGTACACTATGGCAGTGTAAGTTCTGATTATGTAGACCTAGTACACAGGTGTGAAGACTAGACTTGAGTAGCTCATATAGACCCTGTGGAGAGCAGCTCAGAACCCATTTATCTTTGTTAATAGGCCATACGCCACACACATGTTAGGCATAGGCTTTTTGTGCCAGTCTGCCTGCGTAGCAGGTTTGAAGGGAAAAGATGGGGCCTCCTCTTTGTGGAATTCTCTCCTTGGACTTCCATCTTTCATCATCACAGCGTCTTGGATAAATCACAGAGAGGAGATAATGACTATGGGCCTTTAATGGCCACTGACGCAAGACTGCATCATGCCCATTGGTCAGAATGATGCATAAATGAATTGCTGGTGAGCACCAATAGAGCATCATGCCAACCCCCCAGAATGTATCAAGCCTAAAAGGTTAGTGTGATGCAACAATGCAGCCCTGGTGAGTCATTCACCAAGGCTGCATTTATTGCATCATACTTACCAATGGGCATGATGTATTAATGCATTAGTGGCCTTTGAAGGGTGAGTGGATGATTCACAGGGCTTGTGTATGTGCAGAAAAGCATAGAGATCAGCTGTGTCAGGGATGGAATGTGCATGGTATATAGCAATAGGAATGGGTGAACATAGGTAATGTCCTATGACTGCTCTCTACAATCAGCAATTGTACAGGGTTTGGTAGGTTAGTTGTACGAATTGATATCGCGACCACAAGGTACAGGGATGTAATAGCATTCAAATGAGGGATCCCACTATGAATTGAAGAGGTCTAGTCGTACCATGTTGAGAAATGCATGTTTTTTTAATTTTTGTCGTTCCGTTAAGGAAGGTACTAGAAAAAAAAATTGAGAAATGCATTTGCAGTGTATGTGCAGAAGGCTTGGGGATCAGTAGATTTTAGTGTGTAAGGGATGGATTGTGCCTGGTATAGCTATAGGAATAGTGACTTTACAAAGTAGCTCTGGAGGGTGTTGCTCCTATAGTAAATGGAAGAGCTGGCTAAAAATGTCCTTGTTTCCAGTCCTTTCTTTTAATTTAGCTATAACTTGTCCCTTTTGTTGCTCACAAGTGGTCATTCAAGTATGGTGCTAAAAAAAGTGGGATTTGAGTAGGTACCTAGTTGGGAGAAGTCAGTCAGTATAATATACTATAGAGTGTGTGACATGAGTAGGTACCTGATAGTGCAGCTCTCTCTGTTTTAAACAAGGCAGGTGACTATTCAGACTCATGTGGTGAGTGCAAGTTGAATGGTGAAGCAGAGCGTGACATCTTTTGAAAAGAGGGTACCTACTGACAGCTCTTTTTACCATAGGAGCAACACGCTCCTGACAAACTCTAGAGAACAGAGTAAAGCCCTATGGGTACTGACTGTGACTCGCACTCCTTTCATTATGCCTGCAGTTAAAAGTCTACTAGGGTTATTCTTATGCTTAACACTACATATACTTCAAATTTTGCCTGGAAATAAGTGCTACACTCTGACTGTTTTGTCTAGCCACCTCTTATTTTAAATCTTCGCCGACAAGAGCTGATACAAATATTTAAGCCTTCATTTCTTGAGTCCCCTATAATTTTGTCATAGCATTATTTACTGAAGTTAGCCCTTGTCACAGGAACTCACTCCTATCCACATCTATATTGGCAACCTCTGGCACTGCAAGTCAATCACAATCACTTTCCCAAACATGGAATGGGCGATTCTTCAAAAGGCCACCCTATGGGTGCTGACTGGAACTAGCCATGACCTTTGAGATCAATCAGTTAGTGTACTTCATGGCCACATGGGGGCAGCACAGGGCCTGTCAGGAAATGAGGCTTGACTTTGCCAGTCGTCTAAGGTCCGCAGATTCTCCAGGGTTGTATGTATATTCATACACAATGCCAAACCATTTACTATATACATTCCTGTAGGGTCTGTGTGATGCACCTATGCAGTGCTGGTGAGCAGACTCGCCAGCATGCCATTGGTGCATCATGACAACCAATGGGCATGCTACCTAGGGCATCATGCAGGCATTATAGGGTTAGGGCACTACACATTGACAGCTGTGGTGAAGGGACAATCAGAACTACTTAATCCTTTAAAGGTCACCGATGCAGAGATGCATCAAGCCCAATGGTTGTCCTTCAGTCATCCTCCGGGGTTGATGCATAACCTCCCGCAGGGTCGGCATGATGCTCCAATGAAGTGCTGGCGAGTAGTCTTGCCAGCACTTCATTGGTGCATCATGATGACCAATAGGCATGATGCATTCATGCATCAGTGGCCCTTATGGGGACAGCAGTAACTGCAAAGGGTAGTAAGCACCTGTTGGAGAGCATGAGGTCACTTTGGGTCACTTGGCAAAGTTGCTGCAAAAGGCCCAATCTACTAATCTCAAAATGGAAGGTCAAAAGGGTTGGTAAATATATGTTATCGTTGATAAAGGACAATTACGCCACTCGCTAAATTTGGCGATGGATTTGGGACTTTATTTCTGATCAGTGCTTGTAGAGGGATGATTTCAAGAAGCAGGGAATTCTTGCAAGCTGATTTAGATTAATGTTGAATTTTAATAATCTTAAGTGCTATACTAAAGCACTGGTTCCCCAGGCATACAACCGGTCGGAATAGTGATTTATGATATATCAAAAGTATAGAAAATATCAGTCACATTAGTGCTAATCTGACCGATTTACCCTTATGGAACCAGCGACCAACTTTTTTCTATACTTTTGCAATATTATACATCATCAAATTAGCAAAGATTTGCCTGACCGACAGCAGTAGAACCAATGCTTTAACCCTTTGCCTACAGATAGTGCATTAATGCACTACTGTTACTAGTGCAGGTAGTGCATTAATGCACTACCATGGGAAAGGCCAATAGTGCATTATTGCACTATTTATTTTTTTCTTTCTGAAAAGTTTTTCTTAGATTTGATGGTGAAATAATGATGCTATGAAGTACAATTTTTGGCAAGACATAAGAAATATCATTAATAATCATATTCTAGGTGTTTCTTTACAAGACATCTTTGCTTTAACTATGTACTGTACTGCTAAAGTGAACATGATGCATTATTCTCAAAAATGGCCGGCTGTGGGGGTGCATTACATGTGCAGAGTATGGCTGTTATGTCATATGCACTGTCCTATACACCGGTAGGCAAAGGGTTAAACCATGAGCACTACCTAGACATCCAAGTACACTCTATTGCTCAGTGTTATGCGTTCTAGCGATATGAAGTGGTCACCTCTAGAACATAGATCATGAATATAGGCTCTGACACATTGTACTATATCACTCTTCTCTTTTTATAAGGTCGAAAGAAAAGGACAGAGAAATAAATCGACCATTTTGCTGTTTGATAGCTAATAGGAAAGTGATAGGGGACAGAAGAGGGTCTTTCAGCAAAAGCCAGCAAGCAGGGGGAGAGCAGTAGTGGCATTGAGCCTGGTTCAATAGGGCAGCCATGCAGGGGTGCAGGGGTGCATCACTAGGGGCCGCTGGTGATTTGACTACTGCTACTATATTGACAATCTTGCCCCAGCTCTACCACTAGCGTGAGTCATCTCTGGCACCTAGCATTTGTGGGTAAAAGAAGTTTTTTCTGCTGGTTGCTGTAGTGCTTAGTTGTAGGCAGGTACCTTGCGTAGTAATCTTCCCCAGAAAATGGGGACCATCATCCCCATACACGAGAGAGGTATTCCCTAGAATCCCGACCGGGTGAGACTGCTATATTGATTGCTTCTGTTTTGGTAGTGGCAACATCTGATGATAGGGTGGGTGCATAACAAATTGAGCAAAATAGGATGTAGTGGAGTGTTTGAGGGATTGTGGCTAGAAGGGTGGCTTTTTGTCTTGACTATTACAAACTGGGGTGTATACAAAATATATGGCAGGGATTTGTAGCAATGGAACCATGTATATTTCTCAGAGTAGGTGTCCAGTTTAAGCAAGGTGGTTGAGGCCAGAAGGATGGCTGTTTGTCTGGACTATGGTAAACTATGGGCGGCTGAGGATGTATGCAGGGTAGTAGGTGTCCCACTTAAGGGTAATTTACCTAGTGTATTCATGGGCTGGTAGGGAGAACAAGAGGAAGACAACAGAAAATAGCAAAACAGAGGCAGATTTGTGACAGTCTATACAGGTGTACAAGCTGGAAGAAAGTCAGTCTACATGCATTCCTGAGGAAAAGGTAAAAGGAATATGAAAGATGAAAGGTAGGAAGTAAGAGAGCCAAAGAGGAAAAAGGGATTAAAAGAATGCATGAACAAATGGTAGAATGAAGAATCCAACCAAGAAATGATGGGACAAGGGAGAGAGAAAATTAATAGATGAATTAGGCAAACGATCGACAAACAAACAAAGACGCAACTAAATAATATGAACACTACAGTTGTATTGAAGTGTAGGGAGAGTACTCTACAGAAATAGTGAAAGCTGTCTAATCACTGTCAGACCCCAGGCAGCTGTCAAACCTTCACAATCACTCCACAGTGTGCCCTTAACCCTTTAAGGGGCTGTTAATGCATGAATGCATTTTGTCCATTGGTTGTCATGATACATGAATGCGTCCTTGGTAAGTCACTCACCAGGGCTACACTCAAGCACCATGTTGACCACTTGGGACTGATATACACTCCGGAGAGTCCAATGAAGTTCCAGTGAGCAGATTAGCAGATTCGACAGAACTTCATTGCCGCATCACGACGACCAATGGGCATGGTGCACTTCTGCACTAGCTGCCCTTAAAGTGTTATTAGCACAGGACTGTCAAACTCTGCTGCCTAACAACCAGCCAGCTGTCAAAACCAGCAGTCACTGTGTATGAACTTGATGACAGTAAGCTCTGTTTCATAGAAAACCTTGAACCAGGATAGGTTTATGCAGTTACCATGCCTTTTTGTGCTCTAGAACTTGTTAATTTCAATTTACCATGACCCCCGGCTGTTATATGAGACTGACACCCATTTGAATACTGGTTTCAGTGTTTAAGTATGATGGGGTATCCCTTTAACCCCAGTGTTAATTGAAGAATGGTGCTTATTTGAGGCCCTGGCACTTTAAAAATGAGCCAATACAGTAAGAAAAGACTGAGCGGAGAGATTCTCTGAGTGCACCTACAATAATATGATGTTTTAGTGGAAAGAAATTTCCTTGGAAACTATTGAAAGGCAACATTTGGCAATTGTTTCTCTATAAATTTACACTTAAAACACATTGGGATGTTTGGATTTAAAAAGTATTTAAAGTTTAATCATTGTAATAGCAGGCTGTACGAGTTATCTTTTTTTTTTTAAAGAACAAACATCATTTTTCTTCTTGGAACCTAGGCCATTCCAAAAAGCTAAACTCTGGCATTTCAAGACAACCACCTCTGGCCTACTGTGAAGTATTGGTATTCTTACTTCAACACCACTAACAAGTAAACCCATTAACGTTAAATACTGTTCCCGTGAGTATGCCGTTAGCCTTGTTTTCGACCATAAAGTTGCCAGGCTGTGACGTCACAAACTGTGTAGAGGTGAGCTATGGTGCAGTATATCCATCACCTATAATGCCAGGCACCATTTATCTATCACCCTATACGCTGGGTGCATGCCACCGTAGTGGTCGGTTTGAAGGGGATAATCCATGACTCTGTTCTCAGTTGCCAATGCCAATGTCCTATAGACCATCTGGGAATGTTAAGAATATGTTGTTGATTTCTGCTAATTCTGTGTTATGTCGCTCGATGATCCAAGTGGTTTTATAGCAGCAGTGAATCTGCTGATGCAACTTCCTGTATGATTTCCTAGGTATAATAGGAAATACCGCTCTGTCAGAATAATGCATCCCAAGCTTATCTTCTCAAGAGTCTCTGATGCAGGAGTGCATTTTGCCCATTGCTCCTTATGATGTGAGTCTGCTCATGAACACTTCATTGGACCATCAGGACGGCACTACGGGAGGGTATCAACCCTGATACACGAATGTAGCCATAGGTGATAAAACGGCATGGCAGCATTATTGGCCCGAAAAAGGACTAAGGGCCCAAAGAAAATTTCAAAACCCCTTATTCCCAGCCCTTACTGTTTAAGTGCTTAGAAATGATTTCAATATCTTATCCAATGGACCTGTATAGTAGTAGATCAGGCGAGCAGGCTCACCATCCCTTCATTGGTGCATCATGGCGACCAATGGGCATGATGCACTCTTCCATCAGCGGCCCCTAAAGGGTTGAAGGGTGTCTAGGCTGTTTACCTTCATAGTATTTACCTTCCTTGTCTCATTTTTGTCTGGTTGCCTTTCGAGATGATGAGATCTTCTGCAAGCTCTAGTCAAGTTAGACAACACGCTTCTGCTGTTATCTAAAGTCTTCCAGCTCGGTAATTTGAGAAAGAGTCAATAATTTGCAGGAATCCTAGGAAGTGCATTTTCTGACTCCATTTGTCCTATTTGAATGACTGAGTCACCATATGCTAGTGATTTAAACTTATTCCACAATTTCTCAACACATTTAAACCACATTTGCCTCAATATTCACTCAACAGTTCCACAGGGGCAATTGAGAACATTTGGTAGTGGTGAAAACCCTCTGCAGTCCCTCCCTAGATCATGTGGAAATGGTATAGCTGCAGTAGGCATTGACCCTAATTGACCTCTCCTCCAAGATTCTGTTAACCCTTTAGCACTTTGTAGGCTGGAAGTGCATTAATGCAGCATGCACATTGGTGTTTAAGATGCATAAATACAGGCATGGTGAGTAATTAGCCAGGACTACATTATCCATCATGCCTAACCCACCAGGGCTGCGTTCATGCATTTTGGTTATCATGCAGGGTTGATATACTTGAGTATGGCTGCATCATGTCAACCAATGGGCACAATGTACCAATTATGAGTTGCCAGTAAACTTGACAGCACTTCATTGGTGCATGATGCTGACCAATGGCCACAATGTACCAATGAAGTGCTGGTCATTAGACTGAATAAACCTTCATTGGGGTATCATGCCAACCAAGTATTAAAAGCCTTTTGGCACTATGGTGTCTATAAAGGGTTAAATGGTTAAGACAGGGGTGCCAAAAGTAACTTGTCTACATGTGGTTCTCTAGCCTTAATCTTTACCTGGCTGAAATTCAATTGGGATTAAATTACAGATGGTGAGTTATAGAGTGCTATTCAAATTTATTGATATTTTCTTTAGGATAGCAATGTCTGATGCTGTTGCTGTTTTTGGTTTTTGTGCTTCTTTGTAAGAAGCCACGTACTGCCACAAATCAAATCAGTCATGTTAAAATTCTTTACAGTAGGGAGATTTACTACCTTATAAAAATGGGAAAAATGCTTAAGACACAGAGAAAAAGAAGATGTAATGGTTATGTCAAACAGCTTGATGTTTTAATGTTCATGCATTACCTTGCATCAGACCAATTATTTACTGTTAGATTTTGGCAAGCTTTTTGCAGTAGATTGCTTCTATTTTTGTAAAAACAGTGGTTGTTGTTGTCTACACAAATCCAATGATCCAACAGTGGGTTGCCCTGTGTCCACTACAGTGGTCTTTATAGCCCATTTACAATTGGGGCTGAGAGTGCTGAACTACTAGGTATATTGTGTAGGTCTTTGCCTTAGTTTGATATGTGAGTAACTGAACTTATCTTTTCTACTAGACTCCTCTATAGCAAATGAATAAGCCAACATTAAGTTGAGAAAAAAAGAAAGAAAAATCAGTCAAACAGAGGGGATGATCACCATAACTCCCCCCAAGTACCCTTTCTGCTTGACCAGTCACTCAGGGATTTACAGTGAAGGTCCTTCACAGTTCCAGCTGTTGTGTGGGCACATTCTGAGGGTATGACAGGTGCAAAGTTGTCAATGACAGATGGTGATTGGTCCATGCAGGTAACTGATTTAACTTAATTTAAACTCTATGGACTGCTTAGAGTACTGGCAGTGTATGATCGACTGCCTGAGAATTGTCTCACCTTGAGTACCTTACTTTATTTTATGTGGTGACTTTTTTTGCATTGCCCAAAGGTAGGCGGGAAGTGGGGCGCCAGAAAAGTGTGATGTGATAACTTAGACTTAGGTAAATACTTTTCCATAATTAGCATTTTCATTCAAAATATTTTTATTCAAAATAACAGCAGGCAAGAGAGAGTCAGACAGAAAGGCACCTCTTTATGCAATACGAACCATTATTAAACAAGCCAAGTGGCATTTTTCCTCTTAAGAGGGGTGGTTGGAAGTTTAAGAGATTTTTTTAAAGTGAGCTATCTATAACCTAGGGCACTATCTATAGCTTATCTACAATAACCTCATAGAACCTACCACCTTGGACACATGGGTTCAGATAACTCAAAATAGGTTCTGATTTATCCAATGTAGATCTCAGTTATAACACAATCTACCTGTTGGTGTACAGCATATGGTACTGATAACACAGAATCTAGAGCTATGGACAATTCTTACTGCTTTGGCAGAAGTTGACAGAGAGAAAAAGAAAATTGGAATTTTCTTTTAAATTGATGGTGATATTCTGACATGTGGATTCAGTTTACATCATATATAGCCCAGTGATATAGACTACTGTGAAATTGTTATATCCTAAAATACCTATCCATGACCATAGTAAAAACATCTTTCTTTGTTACCAACATAGAATTCTTCAATCTACTATTATCATGTCACAACATATGCTGTGCCCAGGTACACAATGGAGATCATCAGAATTCTTGCGGCTAATCCTTAAGGGCTGCTGATGCATTAATGCATCATGCCAATTGGTGCCTTATTGCAGCCCTGGCGAGTAGCTCACAGATTTATAAATGTCAAAGTTGTAAGACTTGACTGCATGGTCCCATGCCTAACTGGATGGCTAGCGGGGTTTGCTTGGACAGTGAGATGAAGGGAGGCATGTAAAACAAACTGATACACACCCATAATACACAACTACCCCTTAGTCACTCTGTGTTTACACACTCAGTCCTAACCCTCTATACATAGGGGTGTAGCATGGAGGGGAGAGGGCTGCAATCTTGTAATAGCTCTTAAAAGGCTGCTGATGCACAAGGGGTCATGCCCATTCGTCATCCTGATGCACCAATGAAGTGCTGGCGAGACTGCTCACCAGCACTTCATTCAAGCATCATCATGACCCTCTGGGAGTTTGTGTATCAACCCCATAGGGTCAGCATGATCATAGAATGTAGCACTAGCAAGTAACTCACCAGAGCTGTATTCATGCATATTGACGACCAATACTAATGGATGTCCAGTGCTTGATTGATATGAGACCTGTACCTTTTTGTGGTTCAGCTTATTTCAAGTTGAATACAGCTGCTGAATCGGTTCAACCAAGGACCCCTATATTGCACATCTCATACTCAATATTTTCATGGCCCAATGAAGCATCCAAACTGACCAGATTGCGACTGAATAATCTTTATGCCAAAACTGTGGAATTTCAAACATATATAATTATATCTACTAAACAACATAAGATAAATGCTATGTCCATTCCACTGATGCTTGTTAGCATAGACTAATTTAATGCTGAAATGTAGTGAAGCGTGCATGGTCAGTTCAGGTTGCCTTCGTTCCCAATTTTGGTGAATGATCTGATATAGCATACCCCTCCCTTCAACTTTTGAATCCCAGGAAATACCAGTGAATATTTAGTTCAAGATATGGGACTCGCTGGTAAATCACTGGTTCCACAGGCGTACAATCAGTCAGAAAAGATTATATATATATATATATATATATATATATATATATATATATATATATATATATATATATTATATGGGGTACTATAACACCTCTATTTCAATAATATTAGGGTTCAAGACCAAGGCAGTCCATGTGAGAGTGAGAAAATCTAGCTGGCAGGTGGTTGACTCTAGGTATGTGGTCGTCTTTAGGTTAATCTACCCTAGTGGGTTTGCAGGGCACGACCATCCAGTAAGGTGCTAGCAATCTGACTGAACATTGGTACTTTATGACTGTTAAAATATTATTGGTTTATCCTTTAAGGGTCACTGTTGCAGCAGTGCATCTGCCCACTGGTCGTCACAATGCATCAATGAAGTGCTGGCGAGTCTGTTCGCCAGTATTATGCCGTATTTATCACAGTTAAATTATAAGGCGTTGCTCCATCCAACGTAGGAGACCACCCTTGTCTTAGGACCCTGGCACCACCAGGTCCTAAGACCAGGGTGGCGTCGGATCCACACAGCTTCGCAGGAACTGGAAAGGCACCCCCACTCGTGGAGGGTACACCGTCGTCCAGGAACGAGTTCCCGGGGGTTCCGTGCTGACATCGAGACTCTGTCCGATGTCAGCGTTCCAAGCTGGAGAGGAGGAACAGTAGTATCATACTACTGATCCTCCAAGATGGACCCTGTAGCGGCGTCGATTTCAGCCTGCTCTCCGTCAGTGCGTTCCTCCTCATGTGAAGCACTGGCGGCTAGCTGGCCCGAAAACGTCGGCGACTCCGGCAATGGAGCAGGTGTCGACGGCTCGTCGACCTCCATCTCATCGGGAGAAGAGTCTCTCGAGGCGGCAGCAGCTGCGACCTTCAAGTCGCGCTTCTGCTGCTTAGCTGCCTCTTTCGCCTTCCGGCGGAGCTCCTTCTCCCGCTCCTGGGACTCGGCCAAGGCTTTCTGTGCATCCTCGATCTGCTTCAGAAGGGCTGCACTTTTAGCCGAGGTAGACTCGAGCTCTTGCTCGGGTCTGGTCCTCTTGGACTTCTTCTTCTTCTTCTTCTGCGACTTGTGGCTCGCCGAAGAGCTGTACCCTGACTGCTCGTCGGACGAGGACCCCATGGTTCTTCCTGAACTGCCGGGTTCCACCAGGGAGAGAGAAGACTCCGGGTCTCGAACCGTACTCAGACGGGACGAGATGTCGAAGAGAATCTTTGAGGTTTTTCGATCCGTACTCTGGCGGGTCGAAGCCTCGAAGGTGCCTTCGATGTACCTCGAACCGCACTCAGGCGGCTCGAGGGACCGAAGACTGGAGCCTCGAGAGAACACGAACCTGCGCTCACGCAGGTCGTGTCCCTCGACACTAGGCAGGGGAGACCTCCTACACTCAGGTAGGAAGTCCCCAGACGGAGCGTACCAGCTGGAATAAGCTAGGCTTAGTCCAGCTTATCTGCGTCCGACTCTCACAAGAAGGGCGCAGATGTGACCTCCGTGGTGTGCGACGCGGCCTTTTATCCCTGTGGCGCACGCCTCTGATTGGAGGAAGGGCCTACGTGACCGAGGAGGGCAAGCCCTATTGGTCCACAGCGCATCACGCCATGACCAAATAAGGTAATGCTCAAAAAAATAGAACGAATCACTCTCCCCTCACCGTCACGCTCTGGTTCTTCAGTCGCAATTTTTGCATATGCCGTTAGTTCCTATGCGGTCTATGGGTTCCAACACTATTAACATGGATAATTTGGGCACCCCCCCCCCTTCATCAGACTACTGGGATTTAAAAAAATGGTTCCAATATGGATCTACCCTTCGGGCAGAATCCACCAGCCTATGCTGGGAACCCCTCCACACAGTCAAAATAAAAGTCGGACGCCCCACATTTCCATGTTTCCAGCATCAGGTTGTCTCAAACTAAGAGGCAATCGCATGACTTCTCGTTGTGTAATTTTTTATTCACCGTCGGCTTCACGTCCACAGACAGATTTACTCAAGAACGGCACCCGTTATTTTAAAGCCTCGTTAAAAACACAGGTTAGTAAAACTGCTGCTTAGTATTGTGCGAAACATCGATTACTGAGTAGGGTTTAATCTAGGACTTTTCCTGATTTTAACCTTTACTATAGGAACGAGTGTTGAGCCTCGGGGCGGGTTACTATCACCCCCTCCTAGCCCGCCGTCCTTTGATGTGGCCGGGCCGACCGGGCTATTAACCTGTTTCCGTCGGCGTCTGCCTCCCATCACTTGTGACGGTGTGGATGTAGGAGCCAGAGTGTTTGCTCTGGATTTCCTTTCATCCTCGACACTCACTGACCGTTCCTTTGATGAGCCTTGGCGCTTAAGCCTCGCTCGAGTCATAGGTCCGGACTGGGGTGACTGATCCCTGACTTCAATCGAGACGTTTCGATGTGAAGTTTGTTCAGTCGTTCGCACCTTCGAGGGGGGGTCAGGCTTCCGACATCCCCTAAAAGGCTGTTTAGATGCTTTCGACTTATCTCGACGGGCCGGTCGACCACGGCGCCGCTTTGATGGTTTACTGACATCCAACACCTCCACCTCACTCAGTTTTCGAGCCTTTTGCTGTCGTTTTCGATGACCCTGCGTAGTTTGTTTTTTAGACTGAACTTCCGGCCGCGACCTTTCGATCTCTATTTCGACCTGTGCAGAAACAGACTTAGCCCTTTTCGTAGCCTTACGACAAGGTGAATCATCATCAAGTCGTGGTTGCAACAACTCGACAGTTTGTGATAGCTCCACGCCCAACCACCGGCGCACTCTATCGACATTGCTCTTTTGCAACCGTCCGCGGGATGATCGAAGTAATAATGTCGACTTAGAGAGGACAGAATCTACTACGAACGGCCCATCCCAGTTGGGGGCAAGCTTCATAGCTGCTTGGGGGGTGTGGTACCTCACCACCTGTTCCCCAACTGAGTATCTTCTCTGCTTTAGCCCATAGTCATACCCGACCTTCTGCCGTTCCGCAGATTTACCTAGGTTTTCCCTTACCATGCTGTAACTCTCTCTCAATCGGTCACGAAGTTGTTCCACGAAAGTGACGGAACAAGGGACTTCGAGTGGGTTCTCGATTGAGCCGAAAATCACATCCGCTGGCATGAGAATTTCTTCCCCGAATACCATCATATTTGGACTGCATCCAGTAGAACTGTGCTCAGAGCTGTTATATGCAGACACCACATATTTAGCCTGTTCATCCCAGTCGTCCATATGTTTGTCTACCAACATAGTCAGGCTCTGAATCAACGTTCTATTGAACCTTTCCACCTGACCATCGCTCTGTGGTCTGTATGGATTGGTTCTCTGTTTTACAATCGTCAAATATTCACACATCTCAGAGAAGAGTCGAGACTCAAATTCTCGACCTTGGTCGGAATGCAGAAGCAACGGGACTCCAAAGGTCAAAACCCATTCGTCCACGAAGGCCTCTGCACAGGTCTCTGCCATGTGATTTGGTAGGGGAATAGCGCGTACATACTTGGTGAAGTAATCCTGGATTACTAACATGCAAGTATTCTTGTTTGGCGTGGGTGCAAATCCCGAGATGATATCCATAGCTATCCTCCCGAATCTCACCCCGAACAATTCTTGGTGCAGAGGAGACTTACCCATTCCCTCGCCGGGCTTTACCAGGCAACAGGTAGGACAGTGCCGAACTCAACGACCTATGTCCTTTCCCATTCCGGGCCAGTAATATCTCCTTTTCACTTTTTCGAGCGTTCGTTTACGACCAAAATGTGCCGCTGTTCGGTGTCCGTGGCAAAAGAAGAGTACCTCGCCCCTCAGTTGGCGTGGTACAACTACTTGAATCGTGCGTCTAGCTCGACCCGCCTCAACTTTCCAGCGACACAACAAGCCTTCACGGAAGGTTAATAGAGGCCATTGCCCTACTAATTTCCGTACCTCGGCGCTCTCGATTGATACATCAGGCCTAGTGGGTTTAGCCCCCTTAACTAGCCATTCAGCAACTCGTTTGATGTCGGCGTTCCCTTTCTGAGCATCAATGAGTTCATCGAGAGACCAAAATGCAACCCCCACCCGGCTGTCTACTAAACCACCTACAGCTGCCAAAACAGCATTATGACTGCCACAGTCTGTGCAATCCGACCTCTGGCATAGCCGCACAGGGATACGACTAAGACCATCGGCGTTTAGATGCTTGGCCCCACTTCGATGTTCGATCTTAGAGTTTTCGAGACCGAACTCCGAAAGGTGGGCCAGCCACCTACCCATCATTCCTTCAGCCTCTTTGAAATTCAGGAGCCATTTCAAAGACGAATGATCGGTGCGGATAGTGAAGTTACCACCATAGAGGTAGTGCCTAAACTTCCTGGTGTACACGACAACCGCCAGCAGTTCTCTTTTGGTGGTGCAGTAGTTTCGTTGTGTTTTACTTAGAGTGTTGCTAGCAAATGAGATCGGGACCTCCACTCCATCCTGCACTTGGGATAGAACAGCCCCGATCGCGGTATTACTAGCGTCAGTGTCCAAGATAAAACGACCGTCGGGTGTGGGGAATCGAAGCACAGGTGTCTCCCTGAAACTTCGTTTTAACTCGACAAAGGCATGTTCGGCTCTTTCCGTCCACGCGAATGCCTCGTAACGACCTCTACTACCTTTAGGTTTTTGGATCACTAAGTCCTGTAAAGGGCTTACGAGTTCCGCGAACCCCGGGATGAACTCTCGCTAGTAGGAACAAAAACCAATGAAGGATCGAATTTCCTTCACTGTAGTGGGCCTAGCCCAAGTCATTACATCGCTAATTTTCCCCGGGTTGGCTTCTATACCCTGTTCAGACACGATTCGGCCCAGGTACTCGACTGAAGTCCTAAAAAGTTGACACTTTTTAGGTTTTAACTTCAGTCCCCATGCCCGAATCCTGTTGAAGACTTCTGCCAGATTCGCCATTGCTTCATCCGTCGTTTTGCCGAAGACGATGATATCATCGAGGTAAACCAGGCAACTTTTACCTAGCAAACCTCTCAACATCTCCTCCATCATTCGCTCGAATGTGGCGGGGGCGTTACACAAACCAAACGCCATGCGATCGAACTCGTAGAGCCCCCTCTGGTAGGAAAAAGCGGTTTTCTCGACATCGTCGGTATTCATCCCGATCTGCCAATATCCAGATTGGAGATCGAGACAACTAAACCACT
This sequence comes from Acholoe squamosa, assembly GCA_949317995.1. NCBI lineage: Eukaryota > Metazoa > Annelida > Polychaeta > Phyllodocida > Polynoidae > Acholoe > Acholoe squamosa. The sequence continues at coordinate 8,796,632 of OX439052.1, read as the reverse complement.
TGTTTCCTCCTAGGGCATCCAAGGATTCGTCGATGCGCGGGAGGGGGTAAGCATTTTTCTTAGTCACTCCATTCAGACATCGATAATCGACGCAGAATCTCATGGTCCCATCCTTCTTCGTCACCATCTGGATGGGACTGGACCAGGGACTAGTACTTGGCCTAACCACCCCCGTATCCAACATCTCCTTAAGTTGTTCATCCGCCGCAGCTTTCTTGCTGAGCGGAATCCTTCTATAAGGGACTCGGATAGGTTGTGCGTCACCCGTGTCGATGTTATGCAGACATCGATCGGTGCGCCCTAACGGTTCATCTGGGGATTTAAAGACATCCACATGCTTACGTAGTAAGGCGGACAGTTTCAGTCTTTCTTCTGGCTGGGTCAGGTGGTTGTCGCCATATATGTCTAACAGCCAGGTGGGGAGCTCCCCCGTGCGGGTGCTCGCGATTTCCGCCGTCTCGATGTCTGCAGCTTCTTGCTCGAGACACATGATCACAGATCCTACCTCCGGTGAAGAGAGTTCACCGTTTCTGTCAGCGTACTGTACAGTACCGACCACCTGGCCTTTCTCCAGGACAATGTCTCGATTCAGTGGATTACAGACGGGAAACACTGTTCGACGGACATTGCTGACAAGGGCAGCCTCACCAACCAACCCAAAACTTCTCAGAGTTTTCAGGTCGGGTTCGACTATGCCCTGTCGGTCTCTTTCCAGACCATCAGATTTTACCAAGACATTGCACCGATGTCTGGCAGGTATCCTAGTGGTCTGTGCTACTGAGGCTATCGATGACACTCTCTTCGGTTTACACTGATGGTGCTCTTCTACCGGCTCGGTCATGACCAATTGACCCGTCCTTGGGTTCAGGATCATACCGTATAATGCCGCGAAGTCGAGCCCCACAATGCCATCGTCAGCCACATCGGCCACTATTGGGCTAAACACATAGTGGGTCGATGCGACCTTAAGAGGTAGAACCAATCGACCATAGGTCCGCATTTCGGCTCCAGACGCAGTGCACGCCGTTATTCCCTCGTAGAGATTATCTGACGGCACCACTAACGTTTTCGCGAGTTCCCGAGAGACAATGGTGTGGCTGGCACCAGTATCTATCAGGAAGTCTAGAGAACGCCCTCGAATCTCTGCAGACAGGTACCATCGTTTCCCCGACAAGGGGGCGGTTCCTGCTAGCATTCTCAACCCTACGTCAGTACTCAGATCGATCCCTCTCTTCTTCAGAAAAGAGAGACAGGGATCATCTGAGGGAAGCTCTGTTGCGCAGACTCTGGCCAGCTGCCGCATCAGGGCTTCTCTCCCGGCGTCGACTTTCACTTTCGATCCAGTCGAACCCTCGACCTCGGAGTTCGGGCTGCCAGCGCCCTGTTCCTTGGCCATTGAGGCTTTTTCTACACCGACATCTTCGGAACCCGACCGGTGATCAACCGGTGCCGCTGTGGTAAAGGGCTGGGACGGCCCTACCGGGACCTTACCTAGTTCCCTCGAATCTACTGTCGTCTGATCAGGAGTGCCAGAGGTGCTGATACCTTGGCTTTTCGATGGTCGGGCAGCTAGATTGCCACGTCGAGCCGCCCGCCTCAGTTTTCCGTCGCGTCAGGTGGTAGACCTTTAATCGGCTCAGGGCAAGTTCGTCCGAAATGCCCCTGCTTCTTGCAGTTCCAACACTTGGCGTCGGACGGAGGGGTACTCGGCTTCTCCGAGCTAGTACCAGGGACATCCCCTCCCTCGATAACCCTGAGTAAATTCTTCAATTGACTCAGCGAGAAGGTCTGCTCCTGTACCTTGGGTTTGGAGGCCTTGTTTGGTGTTTTCGATTTACCAGCGGATTTCTGACCTTTCTTAGTCTTACTCCCCGCCCCGGGCTTCGAGTATGAGGACACTTCCCCCTGTCCCTCCTCGACCAAAGCGGCGTCGGCCAGCGCCGACAATGCATTTGTCGAGGTAGGATTCACCAACTTCGGCAGGAGTTGTCGTTTCCGCAACAACTCGTCTGCCAAGTCCATGAGATCCTTTAGGGACATGTAAGTGCGCCACTCCCAAAGAACGTCTTGTTGTAAATCAACGTCATACAATCCTCCTATGAACAACTGGTTGACTTTGGTTATGAGCCATTCAACCGAGAAGTCCACACCTCGATAGGCATCGCCGGCAAGACGTCTCAAAGCAAAGCCATAGGCTCTAATGCTTTCGTTCTTGCCTTGGCGTCTCTTCTCCATTGTAACAATGGGGTCTTGAAGGCTAGAAGTCATGGCTTCCGTCTCCATGCTCCTCCCATAGCCACACAGTATCAGCTGCAGGGCCATTCTGGAGTAACATGAGGAGTTGAGCTAATGCCATACTCGAGGTCCATACATTTACTCGACGGACGTGATTGAATCCGTGGTACCAACGGAGCCAATCGTCCTTCCATGTAAATGAAGGGCACTCGACTGACCTAGTTCGGGCTGGTTCATGCCCGATAGAGGTATTTTCAAACATTCTGCTTGATCTCCTGACCTGATCAAGAGCGAATGTTGTGCCTCTTCTAGGTATTTGATGGTCCATCCCCATGTTTCTCATAGTTGTGTCTGCACGACTGTGATTCATCCCCCAGGGATTACCAGAATCTGCATCACTCAAGCGCGAAGCCTCGAATCTGATATCCCTATATTTGGGCGGATCAACATGTTGTTGGGTCGTGGTAGGGGTCGAGAACTGTCCGATCACTCCACTTAGACCATCGGTGCGTGGCATCGAAGGAACAGGTAGGGTCCGACGCGACCTCGAATCAACTTTCGAGATGTCGTCGATTGCCCCCACCATTCTATCTATCTCAGCCTGCTGTTTTGAACGTTCCGCCTGCCTTAATTCCGACACGAGGAATTCCAGGCGGGTATGTTCGGGCTTCGAGAGATCTCGTTGCTCGCTGATGGCAAAGAGTTGCTTGACCTCCTTCATGGCACGGTCGAGCCACTCTCTGTAGTCAGGGTTTTCGACTAGATCCCCTTGAGTAGCAACTCTAGTAGTGCTGCATTCACTACTTTGTTGCTTATCTCGAAGTCTAGCGGTATGCAATTTCGATTCCGTCTGCTCCTTCAGACGTTCTTCGAGTGCGAGTTCATCACGGACTTCTTTATTCACCCTGGCTTCATCAGCCTTCCTGCGAGACAATATCTCTCGTCGGAGCTCATCGATTTCACCACGCATGGCTCCCAGAGTATCCGAATCCTTCTGATCTTTCAGTGACTGGGCTACTAGGGATTCAGACTTCAAGGAATTAAGCTCGGCCTCGTGCCTCGCTTTTTGTTCCATTAGGACCTGATATTCCGCCATTTTGTTTGCGTGTTCGATTCGTTCCTCACAGCGACGACGCATTTCTGCCTCGTCCCTGGCTCGAGCATCCTCGTCAGCTTGCATCTGACAGAGTAACGACTCCCGTTCCTGACGTAGCTGTTTCACCTGCTTTTCATAAGCCGTTAGGTGCTCAGCTACTTCTTCAGTATGCTTGGCTGATTGTTGGTTCAACTCATGCCGCAACTCTTGCAGTTGTTCCTCCAACATAGTCTTTTCTACTTCTTGTAGTTTCAACTTATGTTTAAGGGACCTCTGCTCGTGCTGGGCATCCCGAAAATCGTTTCGAGCTCTCTCGACACATTCTCGGCGGCTAGTAGCAAGGCGATCGATCTTTGCTTTTAGCGATTGACAATCCACTGCTGTCAACCGACTACGCTCGATCTCTGACTTCGTTGCAAGCAAGGACTCCTTTTCGCTAGAGAGGTGCTTGACCTTCTCCTGAAGATCAGTAAGTTCTCTATTCGCGATCTGAGTCTTGTTCGAAGCCTCTAACGCCTGCTGCCTAAGCTGTTCCAATTTCAGCTCTATTTCTGTACTCTTCTCCTGAGCTTTCGTGGTGTTACTTGCGAGAGCATCCAACTGCTGGCGACCCTGGCGCAGTTGGCGTTGCTGCTCTTGTAGCAACTCCTCGTTGAGTCCCCTGCCACTGTCAATACTTCCTTGTATCGACACGGGCGAGGGACCCTCGAAGGACCAACTGCCAAGGCCCATTGGAGTTCCCACGGGCGAGGCTGATTTTTCTACATAGGACAAACTCTGTGTCCTCAAGAAGTTCTCAGCCGCCGGAGAGAGTTGAGTCGATACTCGCCAATTGAGTAGTCGGCTCCTTTGATACAGGCCCAACGGGTCAGACGATGGACCTAATATCAGGGTGTGGTTCAAACCACCACCGATTAGTGGATCATTTCTATCCACTAACGGGCCTGTAGTCACTTGATGTTGGTGATTGGGGTCATCACCTTCATCCAAGTGACCCTGCATGTCGAACTTAAGCTCGCAGTACCTATGGGGACTAAAGTTAACAAATGGTCACGGCACCAGTGTAGTGTTCTACCCCTCGATGTTTAATCGAATCTTTCGATAAACAACGAAGAACAACTATTCAGGTTCCAGTTAAAACTTTATTGTCTAATAACACATAGGCATCAGCCGTTCTCGATCACAGTTACAGGTGGCAGAGTTTGAACTCTATAACAGGTTCGACACTAGGCCTTCTAGTGTCTACAGTTGATATTCCACATACACCTCCTCTGTGCAGCAGCACAGAGGAGTACTAGAATATGGTAGCCGGGCAGCCGCCAACCATCGCTCACGATGGTCAGTCGGGGCTGGACTGACCCTGAGGAAGGCCGTACAACGGCCTTATATACACCGGAGTCGAGGGCCACGTGACCAAGTGGTGACGTGGCGCTGGACTCCAGCGCCTCCAGGCGTCGGGTAATAGAGGTGCTCTCGACGTCGCCCACGAGGACCACGAAGGTACCTCGAAGACGACGCGGGACCACCACATATATATATATATATATATATATATATATATAATCAAAAATATAGAAAAGATTGGTCAGATGAGTGCTAATCTGACCAATTTATGCCCTAGGAACTTGCGTTTAAATATTATATTGCAAAAGCACAAAGATGGTGAACTACACACAGTAAGCATTTGCAGCTGGCAAGGTAGCAATAACGGTGGGGCTTGTTTGTAGCTACAGTGGGATTATGTGATATTATAGACACCTTAGGGTAAAGGTAAAAGCCTGTAGGCTCAGCATAACTGTTGGTACATATACATGTTTACCCCTATAACCATGTGTTTAATATTAGAGAGAGGTGCCAGAATGTGTGAGATGTTGGGTGGTGACACCAGTAACCATTAGTTGCACTGTAAAAAATAACTGTTGAATCTACAAGGGATGCTTGTAACAGCCCTAAGTGGCAGTATGGTGGTACACAAATGAACAAGGAACCTCTGTGGAAATGATGATGAATCTCTGGCAACTTTGGGACGAGTAATGCACCATTATTTTGACAACATTTTGTTCTTTACAGTGTGGACATATACAGATATATATAGGGTAGATTAACCTAAAGATGACCGTTCCTGTGCAGGTTTTCAATAAGGGGAATGCAGTAGCTAATATCTTTGAGTCTAATAGGTCCTTAGGTTTCCTAAGTGAAAGACAATTATTTGTAAAGTTTATATATTGTTTTTCATCATTTCCAAGACCATCTTAGTTAGTCTATTTTCACCTTGAGATGACCACCTTGCAACTTGAGTGGACCACTTGATAACTACCCTTTTAATGGCACTGTGATTATTGAAATTTATTTGAAAAAAAGTGTCTTCTATAGATATGCAGTAAAATAGTGTAATTAAGACTATTGCATCATAAGAAAATGTATGTTTTTACAGTGACTCAATTAGAATGGAAATTTGAGGCAATTTCATGGCCTTGGATATTGTAAATCTCATCAAAACATAAGTGGTATTTCCAACCCTGCATTATAGAGGCTTTGTTTTTATGTTCTTTTATAGACCTTCAATATGGACTATAATAATCCATTCCTTAACTTTATCATCACAATCTCAGTATCAAATACTTCCTCTACATAATAATAACCATAGCATTACAGTAAAGATTGAAATGTATGCATCAGAGCATAATCCAGTGATCATTTATATCCCAAACTATTCTGGCCATGAATCTTGTGATGTAATCCTACATAATCATTGGTTTCTATTCAATTAAATGTACAAATAGGTGTATAAGGAGTGGTCAACTCAAGGTGAAATGGTGGTCATCTCAAGGTGAAATTGGTATGTTCTAGGAAATAAGTCCTATACAGAAAGTATTCACCATGTCTGCACTTTTCCTTATGCTATCATTTAGCAAAGATATTTATCAATTCCTAGAGTCAAAATGTTGTATATGTGAGCACTTGTCATCTTCAAATTATCGAACCAAAGTTGGAGAATTCTGATAAAATGGCCAGTTGGTCATGGTAAAAATCATTAAAACATGGGAACGTTAGTGTATTATCATGCAATGACAATTACTTTGTAAATATATTCCAGGACATCATTATATGGGGTACTATAACACCTCTATTTCAATAATATTAGGGTTCAAGACCAAGGCAGTCCATGTGAGAGTGAGAAAATCTAGCTGGCAGGTGGTTGACTCTAGGTATGTGGTCGTCTTTAGGTTAATCTACCCTAGTGGGTTTGCAGGGCACGACCATCCAGTAAGGTGCTAGCAATCTGACTGAACATTGGTACTTTATGACTGTTAAAATATTATTGGTTTATCCTTTAAGGGTCACTGTTGCAGCAGTGCATCTGCCCACTGGTCGTCACAATGCATCAATGAAGTGCTGGCGAGTCTGTTCGCCAGTATTATGCCGACCCTTCGGGACTGTATTATCCATGATGCATAATTGTATCCATGGCGAGTTGCCAGGGCTGCATTCACATACCATGACAACCAATGACCCTGATAGATTAACGGCCCTTAAAAGTTTGAGGGCCTAGAGCACGATGCATTGACACAGTATGTGGCCCCTTAAGACCTAGCACACCAAGGGTAAGTGAGCTCATCTCTGTTGATGGATCCAGAGCCAATTGCTCAATGTTAGCCCTGGAAGATCCCTGGTATCTTCCCCTAGGGAGCCATATGCTCACACTAGCTCACACCTGCTCAGCCTCTTCACACCTGCCCCTTAACTATTTATGGACCACTTATGCATTAATGCATTAATGCCCATAGTTGGCATGATGCATGAATGCAGCCCTGGCAGGTAACTCACATTAATGCATCATGCCAACCCTACAGGGTTGATAAACCCCCATAGGGTCAGTATGATTCTCTAATGAAGTACTGGTGAGCAGTCTTGCCAGCACTTCATTAGTGCATCATGATGACCTATGGGCATGATGCACTCATGCATCAGTGGTGTTTAAAGGGTTTACCCCTGCCTGGTATAGTGGAAGAGAGGTCTCCCTGGAAGCTGCTCCCCATAGATCACCTCTGTACCATGTCAATAAGGGGTTGGGTGCACAGTGATCAGGATCAACTGGGTTGAGGCTGCAAGATGGATACACCTCAAGGTTCACTTTCTTTTGTTGGTTGTCCTGATGCACCAATGTACTTGTAAGCATTGAATTTGTAGCATCAGGAGTGTAACAAGTGGTTGATCTGAGTATGTTTTGTCAACTTTCAAAATCAATTGTACTGTATTTGAAGTATAATAAGTGCACATACCGTCTGAAGCACACACTCACTCTTTTTGCTCATATCTCTCAAATCTCTCAAGGCCATGCCCCCTCTCAATTTTAAGAAGTGGCCGTGCCCCCAATCTCTGACCCATGTCCATTGTTAATTTTAAGGAGTGGCCTTGCCCCTTGTCTCTGACCCATGCCCATTGTCGATTTTAAGGAGTGGCCTTGCCCCTTGTCTCTGACCCATGTTCATTGTCGATTTTAAGCAGTGGCCTTGCCCCTTGTCTCTTAACCCCATGTCCCATGTCTGGTTTAAGAAGTAGCCCTGTCACAGTCGAGGGGAGTCCCATGTCAGTTGTCTCTAAGCCCTTGTCCCTTGTCTATTTTAAGAAGTGGCCTTGTCACTTGTCTCTAAGCCCATGTCCCTTGTTGATTTTAAGAAGTGGCCTTGTCACTTGTGTTTAAGCCCATTTCCCCTGTCGATTTTAAGGAGTGGCCTTGTCACTTGTCTTTAAGCCCATGTCCCCTGTCGATTTTAAGGAGTGGCTTTGTCACTTATCTCTATGCCCTTATCCCTTGTCGATTTTAGCAAGTGGCCTTGTCCCCATGTCAATTTTACCCATCTGGGGCCCTAGTAATCCCCTTGGTACTTTGTCACTGCTATAAACCATTTTCCTGCTACTATACACTAAGCAATCACATAGTCCCTTTTAAAAAGAACTAACCCTTCAAGGGCTGTAGTGCATTAAACCTTGAAGAACTGCTGATGCAGGAGTGGATGGTGTTTGCTGGTACCCTGCAGGTGTTGAGGGCACTTTACCTGGAGGCCATGTCTGATGACATTTTTCCCCAGATTCAGGGGAAATGTTTCACTTAAACTCCAGAGGATTGGAGTTTGCGATCCAGTTTATTGAATTTGATTCCCTGAAATCCAATTCATTCACATCTGTTGGGTCGTGCTAAAATTTAGACCACTATAGCTCATACAGATCTACTGAAATCATCAGACTATGGCCTAGGGTGCTTAGGTCTTGACCAAGTCAATTTGGTAATTTGTATTTTCAATGGCACAAGAGTACTGGTACTGAATCCCTGGGCCCATCAAATTTACAAATGACAAGCCCTATGCAAGCCTAGTGCTTTGTACTATGTTCAAGGTATGTCTGGGCTGTGGGTACTACCTGGTCATGGCTCAGCAGTGCCAAAGTGCTATCAGATCGTATTATAGTATGCTGTCTCAGGTCAGCTACGACCTGTCTTCACTCCTCCTTATCCCCTGCCCCCACACCTCCCAATCACCTCATAATACACCCCAACCACACACTCACACTCCCAGTGAGCTATCATATTGAATCATTAACCATGACAATACAATTCATCTTAGCTATGCTGAGCTTAACGCAAAATATAAAGCACGCGCCTCCTCATATTCCAAACATCTGTACAGGAGAGACAGGTAAACCATTCTGGGGATAGGGTGCCCTCTGTAAGGGTGAAAATAGGGAATGATTGACTGGTAACTCCTTAGGCATGGCCTGCTTGTATCATGCCTCCAATATAAGAGAAGGTCGCCAGCCAATGCATGATACCCATTATTCAACATGATGCACCAATGAAGTGCTGGCAAGTCTGCCCACCAACACTTCAATAGAGCATCATGCCAACCCTCCCTGACTGTATCAACCAATAGTTCATAAATGTAGCCCTGGCGTGTTACTTATCAGGGCTGCATTCATACGTCATTATGATGATGCGCAAGATGCCTTTAAAGGGTCTAACCTGTCTGTACACCTACCAGATCCAATTTGCACAGACATCACTTCTAGTACTGTCCTGGGAGCAATAAGTGAGCAGATTCCCCAACCACTGAGTCACTCTCCTCCACTCCATGGCTGAGTTGATGTAACTCCAGGGAACTATTGCCACTCTAAAGCAGTGTAGTTGAAGTAGGGACAAAATTGAATAGAATAGCCTTTTTGTAATCCCTGTAGCTATTTGAAGCATCATCATGTTTCTCTTGGGCTAATATATTCCTGGATGTGTCGTTGAGCAGACTCGCTCGAACTTCATTGGAGCATCATGGTGTCCAATGAGCATGATACACTCCTACATCAATAGCGCTTGAAGGGTTAACTGACTCTGAGTTGATGTAACTCAAGGGAACTATTGCCACTATCAGGCAGTGTTGTTGAAGTAGAGACAAAATTGAATAGAATATCCCTTTAGCCATTTGAACGGCAATAGTGCATTAGACATAATGCCCATTAGTTGCCATGGTGCATGAATGCAAACCCTTATTGGTGCATCATGGTGGGTTAAGGGATTCTGGTTTGTCTGGTTTGAATTAATACCAGGGAAAGGGGGCTTCTCAAAATATCCCAATAAGCTTTGAAAGAAGGTCCTATTTTGTCCAAGCACCCATTCCAAGATTCCAAGTCTAGCTGCGTAATAAATACACTGTAAAAGAAATGTCGTTCGACTATCATTGAAAGAACAGTGCAAAAGTTGCCAGAGACCTGGTATTGTTACCGATATTCCTTGTACTGCACACTGCCATCTGGGGTTCCATTGCAGAAACATCATTGCTTCACTGCAATGAAATTAGGGTGGTTCGCTTTTTCAGTTTTATGAGGACCCTTGGTAGATTCAACAGTTATTACTTATATAGAGTACAGGGTATTATCCAATGACCTGTAGGAATCCCTCCACATTGCAGTAGGATAAGTCAGGGAGGACACTGGGAACAAAGGGCACCCTCCAGGCACTTCAACCCTTTTAACCGTGGTAATGCATTAATACATCAGTGCCCTTTTGCATGATGTCCCAAGGAGGTGCTGGTGAGTCTGCCATCTAGCATTTCATTGGTGCATTATACTGACCCTCAGGTAGATTACCATGACCCGAAATGTTGCCTGGGTACTCTACATTAGAGGAGGAGTCAAAGGGTACAGTGGAGAAGAGACAAAGGAAGCCCTCCCCTAGGTGCTTTTTACCCAATAAGGACCACAAGGACCACAAGCTCATTAATACACCATGCCTATTGGTCGTTAAACAAAATATAGTCCCAGACTAGAAAGTAACTCACGGGAGCTGCGTCCATGCATCATACCTATGAGTTAGAGGGAATCCTGAGGAAACAAAATATGCTCGATGTAAAAATGAGTTTCAATAGCTAGTGTGAAAATAATAAGCTAGTATGGTAGACTATACTCGGTAGAGTGACTAGAGGGATGGAACTGTGGAATCGGTGGTATGAATAAAAAGTTGGAAATAACACAAACACTGGAGTGGTGTGGCTGAACAGTCTGAGGGGGACAAGGTCAGACAAGTGTTCAGTGTCTGTAATAACTGTTTAGTAGAAAAATACACTCCTCAACGTCAAATGGGTGCACGTGTGACAGTAGCAGAACTGTAGGCTTTACACCCCTATAGAATTAAGAAATGGTCACGACAGGGATACAATCCTATAAGGTATTAGAGATACCCCGGCGACATGTATATCCTTGTTGATGCACTCCCAGAGGGTTGGCATGGTGCACCAATGAAGTGCTGGCGAGCAGACATGCCAGTACTTCATTGGTTCATCATGCCAACCAATGGACATGAGGCACCGATGCACTACTAGCCCTTAAAGCCAATCTGTTGATACCACAAATACAAACCTTGTCCTGGGCCTTATACTACCATTATTGCACTAGCTCTACCCAACCACAGACGTCCAACACCGAACATCCTTTAACATATCATATCTCTGTAACATCCTAGCTTCTGACATTACCGTAAAACCTCTCCTAGAAGCCAACCTCTGGAGGCCCTTTCTTAATAGGCTACGACTTCTTACTTTTGAATCGTAGTGAGAACCCTTATTTTAGTGACAATACAGCCCGAGTAATGGGCCTACAGTAGCAGCAGTACTACGAATGCCCTACCAAACTCTATGTAATTACTACATTAAGTGCTGATCATAAAGATCAGTCATAGGGCAGTATACCTATAATCACTGGTGCTAACTTTTAGGTTGTCAAATCAAAGTGGCTGTATGCAGTCGTCATACATTAAGAAATACCCTCCCACATAACCTCATTGCACTTATGGTGATTCACTGTTCAATATATAGGAGGACGCCCAGGGGCCATTTCTCAAGGCACTACGACTGCACTGAATCACTACAATTTGAAAACCAAGTACTTAATGTCAATGATCATAGGTGCTGCCCTAAACTGCTCTGTACGATCAACACCTATGTAGTAATTACATAGAATTTGCTAGGGCAGTCGTAATGAACTAAACTAAGGGTTCTCACTACAATTGAAGATGAGCAATCGTAGTGTGTTAAGAAATGGTCTCCTGATAGATTCAAGAGTTACCTTTTGGGGTGCATTCATATCAGCATGTATTCATTCCTTATATGCTTCCATCAATGTATTACGCCAAACTGAAGATGAGATTCACCTAGATTTCTGTACCAATCCTGCCTATTCACATCAGAACTGATTAGCCTAAGAGATTAAGATTTATATCGTCAAATACTGACATTAGTTAAATGAGATGGAGCTGGCTTTATGAGGTAGAGATGTATCATGTCTGAATAGGAGCTATAAATCTAAATCATTGAAAGGACTTTTATGATGCTCTACAGCTACATTAAGCATACCGTAGTGGGCTGTTTAAGCGCCCGTCTTTGAATGAGCAACCAGGGGCAGATTTAGAGGGGGGGGCGCAGGGGTGCACATATCCCCCTCTTTACTAGTACACCCCCTCCTTTTGCAGATCCTGGATCCCCCACTGCAGCACCGAGTGTAAAGCATCATTGAAATTGAAGAATACACTTTAAATTAAGTCTTGAAATAGTGCCGGTCTTGAATAGAGGCTAGGGGTAGGTTGAAATCTATTAGCTCTGATGCGCTTAAACAAGCCATTTTGGTAAAGTTTTTATGCTAGTATGTATATTTTATTTCACCCCACCCATACGATTCTAGTTAGGCATGGAAAACAAACACAGCAGCAAGCACATTATTGTGCACATGACGTGGCGTTCTTTTGACAAGCCTTCAAAGCCAACAAAAAGACTAAGCACAGAGAGTAATGAATAATTACTTAAGGGCCTACCACTGAACCACCACTGTGAGAATCAAACCGTCCCATTTGGAACATTCTCCCACAAAAAGACAGAAGGGAGGCCTTGGTGGAGATGATATATCATTTCCTTAGGACACCGATTCCCACGGTTCCCATTCATTAAGCCACAATGGGTTGGATACATGGCCCTACAGGCAGTGAAATTAAAGCGATTGAAAAAATACTAATAAATAGACACTGTATTCCAAACAAATCTCTACTGTCAACAGAGAGAGGAAGGGAAGTGAAGTTTTAATTTACTCATTTTATGGGTGTTATTCTATGCCAGTGTAAATGGGGAGGTGGTTGTAGTTCATAAATCATCCACTCGGGGGAGTTTTTGTTGCAAGCCACTCTGTTTTCCAGTCCCTTTAACAACTTGCTCTTGTAAGAGGTTCATTGAAAGGTAGAATCAGTATCCTTCTTATAGATTAGATTATAGAGGACATAACCCTATAAATGCCACTAATGCATCAATGCATCGTCATGATACATAACTGCATAAGTGAAGCCCTAGGGAGTAACTCACCAGGGCTACATGCATACATCATGACAAGACAATCAGGATTGATACAGTCCTGGAGGGTTGGCATGATGCTCCAATTAAGTGCTAGTGAGCAAATCTGACAGCATTTCATTGGTACATCATGCTGACAAATGGGCATAATGCACTTCCGAATTTGCAACCCTAAAATATTTAGAGAGAGTAGAAGAGATTTGTAAAGAAGGACTTTTGGGACATGGAGTTATTACCCCCTTTGGAGAATATACAAAAGGTCTTTACACAGATCCCATATTTTGATTTGATATTCCATGGTCCTGGTAATGAATGAGAATGTGCCATAGACATGAAATGGAACTACTTTGTAAGGCGGAGTAAAAGGTGAATTCTCATGAATTTTGCCCTGTACTGCATTATGATATGACATCATCTTATCAACCTATTGCAGAATTCAATGAGGGAGAAAAAGATAATTAATAAATAAATAAAACAAATAAAGGAAGTCATCTTCAGTCTAGTTTCTGTTTCCATGCAGTTAGAATAGCCCTAATTCCATGATTTATAATATTGCAAAAGTAAAAAAAAATAATTGGTCGGATTAGCAAAAAATCACCTGACCAACAGCAGTGGAACCAATGGCTATAGGTACATATGTAAAACCACATATTTTTTGTTTTGTACATTTTTCGCCAAGTTCATGAAAATCAAACTTGATGTAAATGATATGGCACAATGATACTTCAAGGAAAAATGAATTAATTTCTAGTCACTTTCTTGTCTCCCATAGAAGTACAGATTTAATGAATTATGAAGTTTGAGGATGTATGAGGAAATTAATGGTGGCTAATGACTTGTATACTTAGAGAAGGATTTACAAGTACCTAAATTTTTGAAAGATTAATCCTTTAAGGGCCACTAATTATGCAGGAGTGCATCATACACCAGGAAATTCTGGTGTCTCAATGATATAGGAATGCACATTGGTCGTCATGATACCAATGGTATCATGGTCATCATGATACCAATGAACTGGCTGATCACCAATACTTAATTAGAGCATCATGAGGTAGCTGGTAGAATATCAGTCTCATAGGGTTTACTCTAAAAAATAACAAATGAATTTACTAGGGATCCTCGGAAATCTGAACAGAGAACCACCATAATGGTTTTGCAATGAAGCAGTGTAGTTTCTACAATAAAGCCCAAGATGACAGCACATGGTACAAGGAATCACTGTGAAAATAATGATGGATCTGTTTTAGAAAAGGGTTTCCCAGTTCTTTAAACAACATTTGCCTTACAGGCATGATGCATGAAGTAATCTATGCATCATGACAGCCACTGGACATGACGCAGTACTGCAGCAGCGACCCTTTTACGGGTAAATCAATAATGGCTTGAGGTTTCGGTCCAAATCAAGGTGAATAATTCACATTCTCTGTGATATTCCCAAGAATCAGGAATTCCTGGCATTGCATAACAACATAATATGGGAGATAGTTACATCATAACCCTTATCATACCTCTGAACCTGTCTCCTAGGACACTCAAATGTGTAAATTACACCAAGATATATGGGCCTGATTATCGCTCACCATGTGCAGAGCCCTCTGTGTGCAGTAACTGGAAATGGTTCTCATTTGTCGTTGTGTTTCTGAAAAGTGTATTCTGTTATTCTATGCCAGTGTAAATGGGGAGGTGGTTGTAGTTCATAAATCATCCACTCGGGGGAGTTTTTGTTGCAAGCCACTCTGTTTTCCGGTCCCTTTAACAACTTGCTCTTGTAAGAGGTTCATTGAAAGGTAGAATCAGTATCCTTCTTATAGATTAGATTATAGAGGACATAACCCTATAAATGCCACTAATGCATCAATGCATCGTCATGATACATAACTGCATAAGTGAAGCCCTAGGGAGTAACTCACCAGGGCTACATGCATACATCATGACAAGACAATCAGGATTGATACAGTCCTGGAGGGTTGGCATGATGCTCCAATGAAGTGCTAGTGAGCAAATCCGACAGCATTTCATTGGTGCATCTTGCTGACAAATGGGCATAATGCACTTCCGAATTTGCAACCCTAAAATATTTAGAGAGAGTAGAAGAGATTTGTAAAGAAGGACTTTTGGGACATGGAGTTATTACCCCCTTTGGAGAATATACAAAAGGTCTTTACACAGATCCCATATTATGATTTGATATTCCATGGTCCTGGTAATGAATGAGAATGTGCCATAGACATGAAATGGAACTACTTTGTAAGGCGGAGTAACAGGTGAATTCTCATGAATTTTGCCCTGTACTGCATTATGATATGACATCATCTTATCAACCTATTGCAGAATTCAATGAGGGAGAAAAAGATAATTAATAAATAAATATAACAAATAAAGGAAGTCATCTACAGTCTAGTTTCTGTTTCCATGCAGTTAGAATAGCCCTAATTCCATAATTTATAATATTGCAAAAGTAAAAAAAAATAATTGGTCGGATTAGCAAAAAATCGCCTGACCAACAGCAGTGGAACCAATGGCTATAGGTACATATGTAAAACTACATATTTTTTGTTTTGTACATTTTTCGCCAAGTTCATGAAAATCAAACTTGATGTAAATGATATGGCACAATGATACTTCAAGGGAAAATGAATTAAGTTTTAGTCACTTTCTTGTCTCCCATAGAAGTACAGATTTAATGAATTATGAAGTTTGGGGATGTATGAGGAAATTAATGGTGGCTAATGACTTGTATACTTAGAGAAGGATTAACAAGTACCTAAATTTTTGAAAGATTAATCCTTTAAGGGCCACTAATTATGCAGGAGTGCATCATACACCAGGAAATTCTGGTGTCTCAATGATATAGGAATGCACATTGGTCGTCATGATACCAATGGTATCATGGTCATCATGATTCCAATGAACTGGCTGATCACCAATACTTAATTAGAGCATCATGAGGTAGCTGGTAGAATATCAGTCTCATAGGGTTTACTCTAAAAAATAACAAATGAATTTACTAGGGATCCTCGGAAATCTGAACAGAGAACCACCATAATGGTTTTGCAATGAAGCAGTGTAGTTTCTACAATAAAGCCCAAGATGACAGCACATGGTACAAGGAATCACTGTGAAAATAATGATGGATCTGTTTCAGAAAAGGGTTTCCCTGTTATTTCAACAACATTTGCCTTACAGGCATGATGCATGAAGTAATCTATGCATCATGACAGCCACTGGACATGACGCAGTACTGCAGCAGCGACCCTTTTACGGGTAAATCAATAATGGCTTGAGGTTTCGGTCCAAATCAAGGTGAATAATTCACATTCTCTGTGATATTCCCAAGAATCAGGAATTCCTGGCATTGCATAACAACATAATATGGGAGATAGTTACATCATAACCCTTATCATACCTCTGAACCTGTCTCCTAGGACACTCAAATGTGTAAATTACACCAAGATATATGAGCCTGATTATCGCTCACCATGTGCAGAGCCCTCTGTGTGCAGTAACTGGAAATGGTTCTCATTTGTTGCTGTGTGTATGCTGTAAGGTTCAGTGGTTTGGTTTCTGAAAAGTGTTTTAATCATTATTTACCACAAATACTATTGTATAAGCCACAGTTTATACCAGAACCCAAATGAAATTGAGGCTTGTAGGAGGTTTCTAATGTCAGGGTGCAGCTTATACAAGGGTATTCAACATAATAGAATAGTACTAAATTACAATTTTCCAAGCCTAAAGTGTGGTTTATAGCTCTCTCATCAAATCAGGTTGTGGCTTATACAAGGGTGCAGCTTATATGGGGGAATTTACAGTACTGGTAATTCTACTGTGTGTCCATCAGAGTGATACGGTTGGCTCTATGAAATGGGTATTCACTGTTTGTGTATTGCCAAGCAGTGTATAGGTATTGTTGCTCTCCTTTTGTTTCTGCCTTGGTGAACATAAAACAAAAGGCATGAAGGAGTAATCGTTCACCTTATTTTAACATCAGGGGGAAGCTAGGGGGCCTGACAGTATGCATACAAAACTGAAAGTGGTTTGTCATTCTTCTTCATGTTATGGGCTTTCCTAGCCCACTGAAAATGGTCTATGTCTCCTCTTTTCTATCCCCTTGGATGTGTGTGGTGCACATATGCATGGGCACCAAAACATTCCTCTGTGAAATCATGTAATTTATTTCTCGCCATGAATATGACCTTAGCTGTCGAAATGGCGTTGTATTACTCACTCTCACTCACTCCTGAAGTTATGACAGTTTAGCACAAACTACAAAGACTGCTGTTTCATCCACTTATAGGATAGGCCCAATTACCCTATCATGGAAAATAATGCATGAGCCATTGTCAGTCAAATCATTAATATTTGAATACAGTGAGCTGTATATGTATATCAACTATCATGCATCTATAAATTTGACCCCATCTGGTATATGTTGATGATTTTACTTTTATTTTTTTTTATTTCTGATAGGAGATAGTGGACACTATCTAGTACAGGTCAACTGAGGGTCAGGGTATTTCAGAGCATGGATATTATTTATGGCATGGCTGGCTAAGTTTGGCCAATCCTGTCCAAGAGTACATGGCCACATCTCAGAAGAGGTCAATTCGCAACTCATCCAGTTCGGGGTTATCTTCATCCATCAAGGTCATTACTCAAAGTGGAAGGTCGTGTTTGGATGGGAAGGTAAAAGCCCTACCATAAACTATCGGGCTTTATGATGAAGTAGTAGAGAGAAGCAAGGAAAAGGGAAGCTATTGAAAAAAAGAGCAAAGATTCAAAGACAGTGGAGGAATTGTCTTTCTGAGAATTAAAGCCAATTTGAACATGCCATAATGGCCCGTTTAAGCTCTGGGGTCACCAAAAAGAGTATTGGAATAAGCGCTTATGATGAATATGAACCGGGGTACAGAAGTATTGAAATCAAGAAGCGCCCAAGTGCTTGAAGGGCCACTTTGGAATGTATAATCTTCTCTGCACTATTAAAAGAAAGGGGATAATATTGATAAAAGCTTCATTTATTCATAACAAGAGCACACATGGTCTTTGCCTATATAGTACTGAACATGAAGCTGTAAATTACAAGGGGATTAGCTAAAAGAGGATTATGATAGCTGTCCCATATGATGATACACATAGGATAAAAATGTAAACAGTGAATAGTTTTTTCATAAGGAGTATTGATATATGGCTAATAAGGGGAATTGGTGCTTCACTTTGTCGGCATCTACCTTTGAATCTAATGATATGAGAAGGTCAGCAGAAAAGATACACCCTTGGCCTTACATGGAGTATTATTTCCATGTGACTGCTGACATACATATCAGGCAATCCCATCCATCAGAGTGTTTATCAGAACCCTACACTGTTTAAAATATGTCATCGAAATAACGGTGAAATCATTGTCCCAAAGTTGCCAGAGATCTATTTTCATAGACCTATATTCCTTGTATCATTGTGTGTACTGTATTTATTCATTGTATAAAGTACACTGCTTCACTGAAATGCAATTTTAGTGGTTCTTTGTTCAGCAGGGCATTTCAAAACGATATCTATATCTAGTGTTTGAAATGCCCTCCTGTTCTACAAGCATCCCTGATAGATTCAATGGTTATTTCCTAGAGTGTATGTATTGCTTGCAAAAACTTAAAAACCAAAAGTAAGAAAACGCTTCATGGACCTCACCTTTGCACTAATTACCCTAAGTGGACTGTCTTTATCGGTGTTGGTTGACAGAGCCCTTTTTTGTACCTCTCTTCTACATTAGATTAGTTCATGGGATATTTTCTTTAGCCATTGGTTAGTGCTTTTGTGTCCTCTAACCAGACACACTTTGCTTTACCTAACCTTTTAAAGATCACTAAAGCTAGTGCGCCATTGAAGTGCCTGTGCCAGATTCAAGGCCTTGAAATTGAAGAATAACCTTTAGCGGACAGCTTGTGGTTTAATGCATCATCACTATTAGTTTGTATGATGCATGAGGTTACATTCATGCCAACCTTTTTGGGATGATGCACTTCTGAGCATCGGCATGATGCTCCGATGAAGTGCCGGTGTGGCATTACATAAGTTCTGGGGTCGAAATAAGTTTGGGCGGTAGGGTTCTTTAAATATAAGTGATGTTATGATAATTTTGATATAATAATCTCCTTTCTATGTAAACTGGACCTATTCTACAAAAGTATTCAGAGTTTTATATGTATTTTGTGACACCACTAGTTCACTCCATACATAGACTTAGAATGGTATTGAAATAAGTTCCTGTGTATGATTGCCCATATGTTGCTATGACTATATTTATTGTGACATAAGAATATCCTTTTCTATCTATACATGAACTATTGTGCAAAACTATTTGAAATTTATTGATTTCCTATGACACCACTAGTTCACAGAATTATGTAAACGAGAAAAGGGCCAGGAAATAGGATCATCAAGGGTATGATTTATCCCAGATTTCTATTGCAATAGAAAGTTCAACACTAGATTCTACTTTTATGTGTCCACAGGAGCTATTCTAAATGAGGTTTGTTAAGATTCAATAAACTTTTGTGACATCACAAGTTCAAACCTAGAATTTGGTCTTTAACCCCGCCACACACTCCCACTGCCCCCCCCCCTTAGATGTATGGGCATTTTGACATACTATCTGCAATATCCATATGTTTGAGATGCAATATCAAAGATTTTGTGAGAATTGCTTGACATCTCTTGACACAGCAAAAACCGGAACTTATTTCGACCCAGAACTTATATAATGCTACACCGGCGAGCAGACTCAGCAGCACTTCATTGGTGCATCATTATGGTCAATGGCCACAATGCACTCTTCCATCAGTGGGCCTTACAAGGTTTATCCTTTTTCTATAGGGACAAACCGATAATTCACACCTTGCCTTATGGAACAATTTACAAGCTGTGGAGGCTTACAAAAAAAAATAAAAATAAAAGAATAGCTGCAAGCTACCAACCACTAACATCCCATTGAAGGTGTAGCTTTTAGTGCTTTGCGTGTTGGCATGGGTGACATGTTAAGATGTGTTTAGGGGGATAAGGGCAGTGGTGAAGGGACCAGTAACCTGATCAAATAGGGGTTAGATCAGTGCACTAAAATACCTCACCTTTGTAATGCTAAAGAACCTCTTCCAGCATTTCATTTCGTCTTACACTGGTCTTTTGCAGTCATAGGGGATGTTGGGGATGCATCCCTATATTATACAACTTTAGCTTAGAATGGATTATAGTGAGAACTCCAAACATTCATACAGCCAACCCCCACACTTATTTGCCTGCTCCACTACTTTGAGCAAAGTACTGTAAAACACCACATATAAGTTGAGGCTTGTAGACCATTTTATTTACAGGAGGGATGAAGGGTGTCGGTAGGTAGGTAGGTAGGTAGGTGTATCACCCTGCCCATAGATTTGCCATAGATTTTTCATTGGCATTGGGGATTGGGGTGGCCCAAATAGGTTATGAATATTTAAAATTCATTAGTTAGAAAAAAAAGTAATTTATCATTCAAATTCTCAAACTCAGCTTAAAGCTTATACACTCTCAGCCCGAATTCTTAATAAGCAGTAGATACCGCCGTAGCACCTACACTAGAACCCCAATCAAGTCAATGGGTTTGTACTAACGATAAGTCCCACTGTAGTGCCCAATAAATTAATAAGATTTCCACTGTAAAACTGGGTCGCCGGGTTCACAGTGTAAGTTATACATAGGGTTTTACGGTAGCAAATAAAGTAAATATCATGAGTTGGCCTTGAGCAGTATGATATATTGGGGCCAACTTCTTGGCCCTATAAGAGGGTTGCAAAGGTCGAGATGAAGATGGATTGTTGGAGTGCTAAATTGCTCCATCGGTGACTTTATGACAGTGGCCGTGCATGCCTGGACCATACTGATTCACTTCTCAGTGTCGCTATGACACTATACCTGTTACCGCCTAACTGTCACTATGATACTATACCTTTCACCACCTAACTGATTTATGAGCTGCGGATATCAGCCCTTTAAGGGCCACTGATGCCTGGGGGGGCACTGACCCTCTGTTTGGGTACTGCGGTACCGTCCCTGTGGAGCGGTGGCTGTCAGTGTGTCAATGCATGGAAAAAAGAGGGCTGTTGACTTATTTACAAGTTGATATTAGGGGGCTCTTAATACCTATCATAACTTGTAAGAAATGAATTAACTTGAATATTCCATGTAATCACTCCAGGAGTGAAATCCCTGAGTATTTTTGTCAAAGAACCTTAATTTACATGGTAGAGGGCCCCAAAAAGGGGGGCTGTTATCAAACTTCTTCAAAAAAGGCGGGCTGTAAAAAGTGAGCTGTATTTTAAGGGGCTGTAAAATGGCAACAAAGGGGGGATGCAGTTTCCCAGTTGGTACTACTGATCAAAGACTCAGTGGCCCTCAGTGGCCCCCCCCCCCCCCAGGCACTGAGGCAGGAGTGCACATGGTCATCACGATGCACCAATGACGTGTTGGTGAGTCTGCTTACCCGCATGTCATTGGAGCATTCATGCCGACACCTTTCAACCTCTCTCTGCCAGTGGCACTATACCTGTTACCTCCTAACTGATTTATGATGTCTCTTGCCATGGGCTGCGGATATTAGTCCTTTAAGGACCACTGATGCGTCTACCATACCTATTCATGGTGAGCATGATACACCAATGAAGTGTTAGTGAGTCTGATTGCCTGCACTTCATTGGAGCATCATGCAGACCCTCAGGGGGTGTATCAGCTTTTAGTTGCATGCATCTTTTTTATAATAACTGTTGAATCTACCAGGGATCCTTGTAAACTGAACAGTGAACCACTGCAATCATATTGCAGTGAAGCAGTGTAGGTTCTACAATGAAGCCCCAGAAGGCAGTACACTGGTAAGAGGGATCTCTGTGATAATGACAAATGGACCTCTGGCAACTTTGAGACAAGGACTTCACTGTTATTTTGACGACATAACCTAATTGTTAACCTTATAACTGATTTTGGTGGATTTATGATGTCTTCCCATAAACTGCTGATACTAGTATGCATGTTTATATGATATTGAGGATAGCGTGGAAAGCGGGAGTGTGATAGGGAATGGGGGAAATGGAAAGTATATTATCCCTTATGGGCCGATAATGCATCAATGCATCATGCCCATTGGCCGTCATGATGTACCAATGAAGTGCTGGTGAGACTTCATTACAGCATCATGCCGACCCTCCAGGAGTACATGCATTTACCCGATAGGGTCGGCATGATGCTCCAACGAAGTGCTGGTGAGCATCCAATGAAGGTGCATCATGATGACCAATGGGCATGATGCACTCCTGCATCAGTGGCCTTTAAAGGGTTAGATTCCAGGAACAGAGAGGACAACCAAAGGTCTGGGATTGAATTCACTTAGAAGGTATTAGAAATGGCATTAGAAATCAACCTCCCTCTAAATTAGAAATTGCTTCTGATGTTCAACATGGGAAACCCTTTCCTGGTTCGCAAAGAAACGAGACAGTAGGGTGTAGGAAATGGATGGCGGCAATAAAACTATACATTTAATTGTGACTTATCTACAACTGCATAGCTACTAGCAGATCCATATCTTTTAAAAGGAGAGGGCAAGCCCTTTATTTTGGATCCTTTCTTTAGCTAAATTTGAGGCTTAGATGGTGTCAAATAAACTTCACCATTGGTAAAAGGGAGGGACCACCACTAAATACATAAGTTCAATTGCAAAGCCGGCAGGTAGAGGAGACCAAGGTTGGATAGATTTTTTTTTATGTCCTTCAAAGTAAATTCAAATCATTTTGACAGTTATTACAGTCCAAGTCAATCCCATGATCCTCATACAAATGCAAAGACTTTGTAGTTGTTAGAAGAGTGTGTGAGCATAGAGTCCAAGATTTGCATAAGAACTATGAGCAGGAGTATTCCATTGTAGGCCCAATCTGGCTCAATAAGGGCTTTAGGCTTTATCCTCAGCAATACATTACAAGTTCATATCCTGAAGTAAACAAAGAATACTATGATGGATTGGGAAACTCAATAGAAATACTACCCAGGTATCAAGGATACATTAGGCCAATGTCCGCTTATATTGGGCCAAGCATGGACATGCATGGCCCAATGCTCCATTGCTGATTGGGTGAACATGACTAACCTTTGTTCTTTATTTCTAATCAATGAATTTTCAAAACTAAAATATCTATGGGGAGCCGGGAGCCACCACCCCCAATCCCTTATATTACTGTACAGTGTGGGGTAGTTTTGAGCAAATTTAGAAATCCTAATCCCCTCTCCTATAAGGCACACCAGGGGGCCATCCTCACCTGTAGGCTGTGGCTTAAAGCAGTTTATACCACTGATGTCAGCCAAGCAAATCTTTGCTAATTCGACCAATTTTTTTCTATACCTTTGAAATATTTAAAGTAATCAAATTAGCAATAAAAATAATCAGATAAGCAATAATTCTCTTAACCCAGTGGCATACCCGCTTTATATGTGGGGTATTACTGTAGTGTAAGACTGTGCCTGGTGAGTGCAGTAGGTGGAGAGTTAATGGTAGCGATGGTTGCGCCCCCTATAATGATAATGTGACATTATGTCTTGCTGGAGATGAGTTATTCTGTCGTGTACTTAACTCCTCTGATGGCCCATCATGGCGCCACTATCACATACCTGGTTAGTATCGACAAAAGCAGATGTTATGGACTCTGCCCTATCTGACTGGGTCGTCATAAGCGTGATTTGTCACAGGACACTACTCAGGCTGCTTGATGGGTGTCAAGAAGCTGAATCAAGATAGAGTATCTAAGTGACATTCATGTGATTGGCCATAATCTTAACAAAAGACAGTAACCCAATTGGCAGAGAACATCAAATCAACATTGACAACTTGGTGACATGTGTTAATAGCTTTGATCAACTTTTTCAATCATTCCATTTAAATTTCTGTCAACCACCACCATTAGTTCAGCAGTTGACGAATCAACATAGAAATATTGTTCTCAATTCAATGTTGATTTACCATTGATTTGTCAACATTGAATCAACGATACCAGTGATATTCGGTGTTGACTCAACTCTGACATGTCAACTAAGGATCACATAACTATTAATGCTGAAGCAACATTTAAACGATTTTGAATCAACATAGAAATGCAAATATTGAATCAGGACTGATGTTTAATCACAGTTGATTTGGGTATGTTATGTCAACTTTCAAATTCAAACATATTTCAACCCTGAATAGACTGTTGATATGCAAACATTGCAAATGTTAAATCAATGCTGAATATCCCCACTCGGTCATGGTATTGCTTATGTTGCAGACTTTTTTAAAGACGTGTGCCATAAGCAGCCTCTAAAAGGCAATTTTCAATAAAAATAATATTCTCATGTAATAAAAAACATTCCTCATGTAAATTTAGATAACTCATGTAGCAATAACACAGGTCCAGTAGTGCCTGAAAGTCTGTGCCTACCTGTCATTGAAATGTATATGCCAATCACTGTTACAAGCCAAGAGAGTGCCAAAGTCTCGCATAGATCATGATTGCTGCTAGTTCCAGGAATGTAATCAAAGACACTGCATCAGGCCTGTAACATTCGCATGGGAAATTACGAGATGGGTGGATCATGTCTGTGTACACACATGCTCCTGATTGGTGGCTTTTGCCTTTTATCATATATAATATCATCTCTCCCTTTACTTCAGTGGAATAGTATTCGCAGGCTTCTTTTTTTTGAACAAATTTAAACTTTATTGACCAAAATTAAAGGTACAAAGTACTATAGCTCGTAAAGCAAACCTCACATAACAACCTCAGGTCAATTCAGTTAGTGACGCCGCCTTCATTAATATGTTGTTTTGGTGACACCATGCAAAAATAATATACATAATAACTAACTGGAAAGATGCACTACATATATGTGGATCAACACGGTAAAAGGTACGCCCGCGCACCCCCTCCCTACTAGTCCATTGTTTCTAGTAGAACTACTGTACAGAATAATTACAATTAGCCTGATAGTATTATATTATAATACTGCGTAGAGGCCATATCACATGTACCATCAGTAACGTTCCTTATTCATTAACCTCTCAAAGAATGGCCACAGCTCATCTATACATCATCATATTCCATTGGCATCACATAAACACTGATAAAAGAGCTTTTACTGCATATCTAGAGTCATTTAAACATGCATAAGGCCCATCTTTGGTGTCTTATATCACTTTGAAAATTAAAAATCACAACGTTTTGTACATTTGTCACTACTCACACATCCCATATTGTGCTAAAATATATCTTTTCATACACCAAATAGTCTTTCTTTTCTCATAAGCCAAACATGTCTTCAATTGAATACAAATGATAGAAACACCATACAAGATAATCGGTTGGCACTTTAAAAGTAGAACTCTAATCATCTCAAAAATGCTTGTAGCCATCAGTAACGTTCCCTATTCATATGTGGTGCTAATATGTATCTTTACATACACCAAGTACTCTTTTCACATAAGCCAGACACATCTACAATTGAGAAGAAATGCTTCAAACACTATACAAGGTGGTAGAATGATACTATGAAAATATAACTTTGACCATCCAGTAATATCTGTAACCATCAGTAAGGTCCCTATAACGTTACTGATTGCGGTGTGCATTGAAAATCACTTATATGTACCTGGCATGTGTAATTCCTGGAGTACATAATTTTTTTTCTTTTATGGAAGACCCTCCCAGGGTACTTCTTGATTGCATATAGTAAGAAGACTGGTGATATTCCCTAACCAGGTTAGATGGACTCTATCAGTAACATTCCACTCTTGGAAATTCATAATTAAATGCATATAAAAAATGAATTATGCCCCAAGACTCACCCAGACCATATGAAAATCTTAGCTATGACCCCCCACTAAGGAATAAAAATATTATTGGTGGTGTAGAAGTGTTTCCCTTGCTTAAGGAACGACATGTGCAGTATATCTTGGAATGAGCCATATTTATTGTGTCATGACGATCAACCTATAATGATACTGTCTTACATATACACCCCAAAAAAACCCAAAATTAAGCCCCCTTCCCCCGTTCCCCCCATCCCCTAGCCCTGGACTCATCAAGCTGTACTTTAGTAAATGAGTATAATCTGGATATGTACTGGTACAGCAAGAGCATTAACGTAAGGTGGTCACCATTATTAGATCCAATGATAACATATCTGACCTTTAGTTAACATTATCAGCACATAGCAAGCTACAACATATAACAAAGTTTAGACAATATAACCATATGACAATATAGATAAAAGAGACAAAACAAGAGTGAAGCCACATAGCTGGCTACACCTGGGTCTTTTAGGGGCTTGCCACTATTTTTCATCAAGCTATATATCAAATATAATCAAATGATATCTAAGTTATAACCAGTATCTTTGTAGTTAATATGGCTTTTGGTTTTTCCTTGAAGGCCTCCTTATCCTTGATATCACATATTTCTACACTTTTGGGATATATTCAAAGGCCCTGCACTTAGGTATGGGATATTGTAAAACAGGTGCAATATTAAAATGAGTTTGTCTTACAGTTTAATTAACATATTCCTCCTGGATCCTTCTTTTATGGACAAAAACCCTCATATGGTGTCCACGTCTATGTATTAGCTTGGGTATATCATCTTCTGTATGAACCCCATCTGTAGGAGTCAATATAGGATAAGAAAGACAAGATTTTAAACACTTATTTTGCAACCTCTGGAGCTCCCCTAAATAGTCATCCTTAGAGCCAATATAAGAAAAATATCATAATAATCAATAATGGGAATAATATGGGACTTGTAAATATGCAATCTAGTTTGTTCAGACATGTACCTCCTAGTAGCATACAAGAAGTAGGATTTATATTGAACATTTTTTATGACACTTCTTAAATACATGTTGAAATTTAATTCTTGGTTTAAAATAACACCCAAGTATTTATATGACCTTACACATTTTAAAAGCACATTATTGAAATAAATCTTTGGCTTTGGCAATTTTTTCATTTTCTTGGATGAAGCAAAAACCATTACTTTAGGTTTTCCTTCATTAACAGTCAGCTTGTTTCTGGAAGACCAAGTATAAAAATTATTAAGAGCATCATTTAAAGTAGTAGAAATGTCTTGTACATTTTTGCCATGGGCATACAGAACTGAATCATCTGCATACAGCATAGTAGAATGAGTATCATGTACATAAATACAATCGTTGATATAAAGGAGAAAAAAGAGAGGCCCTAATATCAAACCTTGTGGAACCCCACAGGTTAGAGAAAGTTTGCTATACAGCTTATGAGTGGCTATTGGCTATTTTGAATACCATGTTGTTCTAATTTTTTTATTAATATTAAGTGATTTACCGAGTCATATGCTCTTTTTTATATCAATAAAGATAGCTATTGAAATATCACCTTGATTTCTGTTTCTAAAATGTGGTCAACTAATTTTGAAATAGAGTCTTAAGTAGATTTGTTTTTTTGGTATCCGCCCTGATGTTTTGATAGAATATCATTTCAATCCAAATGTGATGAAATAGAATTGTGTATTAGTCTCTCTAGGGGTTTGCCAGGGACAGGAAGAACACTAATATGTCTATAATTAGACACATTTATGGAGTCAACTCCCTTGGGAAGGGGTGTTACAGCAGCAATCTTCCATTTGTCAGGTATACAACTTGATGTCAAACATAAATTGATAATTTTAATGAATCTGTTGGGCATATGTAAGACTGCAGCCTTAAAAATATTAGTAGGTAGCTATTCTCTAGCTGATGACTTGGAGGTGTCTAGCTTTGTAACAGCTTTTACGATTTCTTCGTCAGAGAATTTCAAATCAGGCATATCTTCGACATATCTTGTACCTTTTAATTCAAAATCTAAATTATGAGCGCTAGCCAGGGATGGCCCAATTTCAGCAATGAATTTATTAAAAAAGCCAGATGTTTCTTCAAGTGATATGGTATCACCCTGATTATTGACTAAATTAATGGTCTTGGAACCTTGCTTGCTGGAGGGCAGAATGTCCTTCATAACAGTCCAAAACCTTTTTGAATCATTTATCAGATTTTCAGACAATTCCTTATAATATGATTCTTTTGCCAGATTAATTTCATCATTAACTTCATTAGGAATGGTCCTTGCCACATGGCAATCTAGTATAGAAGTAGACACCAGAGCTATTTTTAATAGTTGATTTTTGTCATTGATGTGCTCTAACAAAAAATTATTCATCCATGGCACCGGTTTATCTTGAACCTTGAAATACTTAACTTGACATTGCTTATCAAGCATTCTTTTTAACATATTTTCAAAAGTTTCCCAACATTCAGAACATCATTGCACTCATCAAAATAGTTCCAGTCACATTTGTCTAGATCACCCAGATATTTATTCATATCAAAATTCCTATAGGACCTTCCACAAAATTGTCCTCAGCTTTTCTTAATATGGACATGATATTTGGTAATGCGTACAAGGAGATGATCACTTAAATGAAAATCGAGAGGACCAGAAGAAACAATATTGTTACAATTTGTAAAAAATTAAGTTAATACACATGTTTGTACCTGAAGTCATTGTTATAGTTTTTACAATCTATCGTAAGTTAAATTGATCTAGCGCTTCATATAGCTTATTTCTTTCTGATCCCAACACAGGTACGCGGCTCTTTATGGCCTCCCATGTCATATGCATCATGTATGGGGGAAAAGAGTGCCATTATTTACAACACTTGTTATTCCTATATAATATATGTATGTGTGTGTATTCAATGCTGTTGCATATGTTGTTACTACAATACGATCCATAATACTACTAGGCTACAGCATATTCTTGACAAAATAGCTGCTCACAATTTTTTCAATATCAAAATCTTGGTCACGGCCAAGGGAACAAATTATTTACTCATCTGGAAACACCAAACACCTTTTGGGCAATCTTTCCAGATCAGCATTCTCATATTATTTGACTCTACCCCTTTATAGGCAGCTACTGCAGAAGTGCAGCGTGCTCATTGGTCATCATGATGCACCAATGGAGTGCTGGGGAGTCTGCTTGCCATCACTTCATAGGATCATCATGCTAACCCTACACAAGTGTATCAACCCAGTAGATGCCTGAATGTAGCCATGGTGCGTTACTCATCAGGGCTGCATTCATCCATCTAGACGACCGATGAGCGTGATGCATCAATGCATTAGCAGCCCTGAAAGGGTTAATACAATAAGACTTGACCCTGATATTCTGTATTTCTTGTGTTTTTCAGAATGCTCTTGTCTCCACTATAAGAAGAAATCCGACGAGGAGAAGTTATTGGACCGGTTGTTCAGGGACTACAATCCTTCTGCACGGCCAGTCCTTAACTCCTCCAAGACCGTCACGGTCGACATTCAGTTCTCCCTACTGCAGATTCAAGAACTGGTGAGCTTTTAAGTATTTATAGGGCTGGTTCCACAATGTTGGTTGGGTACATTTTCTGTGAATCTAAAGGTTTTTTTTTCTATACATATCCAAATCCTTGCTTATGTGCAGGAGCCAAGAACCTCACAAAATGGCATTGAAGTTGGTGCAAAGAAAAGTGTACCTACGTTTACATTTTTTCTCATAAAGTATAAAGGTACCGTCTGATCAGCACAACTAAAACAGCCCCAGAATCCAAGGAAAATGTTCTTTCAGGCAGTCTATGTGTGCAGCTAAGCAGACAGCTGCAGGGGAGGGGGCCGGGTGGGTTGGGCCATCTGTCAGGGTTGTGGAGGTGGGAGTTCAAATTACCAGCAGCAGCACCTTTTTCAACCATGAAACAATAACGCGCCTATGGTATTTTGTCACCCAATAAAGAAGCAAATAATGGCCACATTGCCCACATTAAAAATGTTTTGGAAAGCCATGGCAGTCTACTTTCCGCACACATTGAAATCCCCATTTCGATATTTTGACCCATAAGCTATGTATTGGCAGTCATTGTGACATATGCTGCATAAAAATGTTGGACTGGCATGTCGCTAAGGGCTGCTAATGCATTACTGCTTCCTGCCATTGGTCCATTGGTCACCATGATGCATTAATGCATCAAGATGAATTTTCGGCACTGGTCAGCTAATCAGGATGAATACGATGCTGTTATGTTATTGAACAAGTAACTAATGGATAACTCATGACGCGTGTGTGTTATTAGCCTTTGCTAACACACACTTATTTTATACCACGAAACCAATAAATAATCAATATATAATACCAATAAATTCAAGTTGAAAACAAAAATTATTCCCCCTCCCTGGGACTCGATGCCAGCGATTGTGTGTACACGATCTGTACATACAGTACACCTCGGCGCCCAGCAGCGGACAGCGACAGCCCCGGTCTCGGCTAGGCTTGGCAGCAGCACAGGGCGGAAAATAGTGTACATACACCTCCTCGCCCGGCAGCGGACAGTGACAGCGCACACGGCGAAAAAAGATGCGCCCGGCTGGGGCTTGATCCATGTACCTCTGACGGCTGAGCGCAATGCACTAACCGCTAGACCACCGCGTCTCCTCCCTCAGCGGCCATGTCGGCTTGGCTATGTTTGACAGTAGGGAACAAAAATATACGCCCGGGCCGGGACTCGTTCCGCCTACCTCTACTATCTTACCAAGCAAACCCAGACCATCACACATCAGTCCCTGTGGCGCACCGCATAGGGAGTTGGACTAGAGATCTTAGGCTGCAGGTTCGAGCCCTGCCCTGGTCAAGTCTATCATGGGTTTTAACATGTAACATATGACATGGAAGGACATGAGAGGCGTGCCGGTTATCCATGGATAACCACACTGAGTGCGGGTTATCCATGGATAACCGCACGCCTTACAAAATTGATGTTACAGCCTATAGGGTGTGCAATATCGACAGATATATGGTCGGGAATAGCCACCAAAAAGCACTGAGTAACCAAGAAATCGTGGTATGATCTATGATAATACAAGGGAGGAGTTTCTCCTAGAGACAGAAGCCTCCACCCTGGCTCCCATAGCCAGACTATTTTAAGGCCTCACCAAACTGTCTACATTATCTTCTATAGTAGCCCAGGCAAAACTGACAAAGTCTTGTCAGTTTGCATTTCACCCTTCAGTGGACCCTGTCTTCTAGAGCTAGACATAGCATGACTTTTCATTTTCTTTCTATACTCTCTGTCCTTATGCCCCTTGTATACCCAGTTAAAAATAATTTTCCTACATGATAGTAGATACACTGACAATAACGGGGTCGTCAAAGTGAGCAGCATTAAAGAAAAGATGCAAAACCTGTCAGATTTAACTTGTTGGACCTGGCACAGACTCATGTTGACAACGTATGTGCCTAGATTGACAATGTCACATCCTGTCACTCTATAGGTTGTCAGATAGTGCCATGTGTCTGTACCATCTAATGTCGTCTAGATGAAGAGTCTGCACCAGAGATGACAAATCAGATTTGACATGTTTATCACCGTTGTTGTTTATTCCATGCTGTTCAATTAGATGACCATAGCACCTCTCCATTCTGTGCATGTTCTATCTTTTTACTTAGATAGTAACTACCTTCCCTGCTAGACAAAGTGAAAGGCGTATTTTTTCATCTCCTTGGAACCAGAATTTTAACACATAATTCATATCATATTGCCTTAATATAAGAAAATTTCTTTGAATGTGTATGGTTGAGTTCAGTAAGGTTAGAAGGGGGTTTATTGTTGTCTTCTATACAGTCTAGACAGTTTCGCAACCAGATATATGTACATGTGCTGAATCCTTTCACGGCTGCTAATGCATGAGCGCACCGCACCATACTCATTGGTCTTTATGATGCATAAATGTAGCCCTGGCAAGAAAAAAGACACCAAAATATCCGCTGCCCATTCATACATCTCAGTCATCTGACATGATTTTGAGACTCAATTGTGGAATAGCACATAATGAGTGCCTTTATATGGAACCTAGTGGCAAGGGTCATACATGCTATGTGCTTGTGTTCAATGATGTGCAGGCATTCTGGGAGCAACCTTCTGCCAATTGTGACACATATGATCAAATGCACCAAATCTGGCTTAAATGATAGCTTTTAATTTGAGTGGCATGTTTCCAACAGTTTTTTAAGGTCTATCCTCAGCCCCTGCACTAGGCCCCTGTGTAAGGCAAATAAGGAGTATACCTTTACCACAATACCAAACTCAATGGTTTTGAGCCGTACTCATATAGACAAGCACAAAACAGCTGATTGACATCAGTCATTCATTCCACATCAAATAGATTTCAGCTCATACCACCACCCCTCATACGGATGACACTCAAGGCTGAGGAGGTGCTGCGGGTGTATCCGCAACAAAGTGAGTTTACCCTTGATGTTATGCCTGGAGCCTAGTTTAATGGAGAAGGTGGATAATGGTGACCGAAAGTACTCCCCTTCATGCCCTTGGGCAATGATCCTTTAACATCCATCACCACATAGGCATAGTGATAGATGGGCAGGCATGTTTTAAGTCATTTGTATGCTTTGACCAGGGAGAGACTTTCAAGCATTGTCGGGCTTCCCTAGCCCACTTAAAAGGGTCTATATCTCCTCTTTCCTATCCCCTCAGGATGTGTGTGGTGCACATATGCGCGAGCACTGACACATTCCTTTGTTAAATTATCAACCTGTGAAGCACGGGATAGCCACTTAGTGCTGCTAAAGTGCTGTAAAACACAAATCAATCAATCAATCAATTCAAGCATTGTCTAGTACAAGATGAGTTGGAGAAAAGAGTGCTAAAAGGGCAGTGATTGAAGCAGTACACAGGTTAGAGCAGAGATAATCATCTGTAGTCTGTAGATTATGAAGGTGTGGTGAGGAGCCTATACTTTACTTGTTTGACGTCATAGTTTGCTCCTTAGTTTTACCCTTACATGGCTACATTCTTCACCTGACTGTGCTCCTATAATCCAGGAGGGCATTTCTGAGCATACTATGACTGCTGCACTTTGAGTTTTTAATCGTGGTCCTTCTGTGCAGTCGTAGTGACTTAAGGCATGTTCTGCCTATCTGCTCACTTTATGAATTTGTCTTTCTGATTGAAAACGTATTACAACATTTTTTTTTGTTTTAAGTCGATTTAAAAACAAATCACATAATACCTTTACTCTGGCATCTTACAACCGCAATAAAAAATGAAAAGAGAACAAACTTAGCTATCTGAACCAAGTGCAACTGTTTCAGCCACGGGCGTGGACTTTGCCAAAGTAACCACTCACCTCCATAATCAAGGTCTGTGCATAGCAAATAAAGGCACCAGAGGGCAGCACTGTTTCCTTTACTTTCTCACCCTTACTATAGCATATGGATAACACCTACACAGACTAAATCTGGTAACCAGTCCACGCCCATGGTTTCAGCCAACCCTCATGAGGACATAGCCTCTAAGCACCACTTCTCCTCCCAACCCCCTTAAGACCAAAATAGTATACATAAATGAGAAATTAGAAAAATAGGATATTGGTAGATGATTTCAACTATATAACATACATCTTAACCCCCAAAGACCCATTCACCCCATTCAACCCCATACCCACCTCTCAATATCTCCCTTCCCTTTGCAAATAGGTAAAATGAAGAAGGTTGGGATATAAAATGGAAGAAGCAGTTATTCTACAATTTAGATCCAATACAACTGCAACCGTTTCAAAACTCCTTCATGGAGCCCTATCCTTACAAGCACTTCTTTACCTTATTTTACCCCCCCCCCTCCTCAATCTTTCTGCCCCCTCCCCCCAGTTCCTCCACGGCATCAGAAGGCAGGTAATAAGATGGTCGCCAGGGGGCACCCTCTCCAGGTGCACAGGTAACCAAGGCAACACCTGGACAGGTGAGAAAAATGTGAGAGTGGGATGAGAGTGTGAGAGAGCCCTGTACTGTACAGTGTACTCTAGGAGTTATTTCACTCTATAACCATAGACCACTGTGCTACTTTGTTCAGAATGTGCGTATCTCTGCTTGATACTATCTGTACCAGTTGATAAGTAAAACTTATATTGATAGTTAATGACATCTTTATGTGGTCCTAACAACAAGGACAAAAGATGTGAGTTTGTGTCCATACCTGAGTCCCAAGGTCTGAGGGCTTTGCCCAAGATTGCCAAAGTCAAATCAGTCAAAGCCTGGGGACCAAGGGCTGAGGGCTGAGGGCTGAGGGCAGATGGCAGGGCACAAACTTGTTTTTTTTATGTTCTGAAACCAAAAATGACTTTAAATTTCCTAAAAATAATCGTCAAATAAGCCTGAAATACCATGGACCAGAAGTAGTTATCACATCTAGCAATTGCTCTCGACAAATCGTATTGCAGGAAAGCAGACCCAACTGCACTTGAGTGTTAGAACTGGTCATTAAAAATCTAATGCACAGTTCAGCCCCCTTCTGCTTCATCACCTACGCTCATACCTGGCACTAGAAAGGCACCAGTCAGAGGGGCCCTGGACTTGGCACCCTTCAATCATATGATTCACACTACAAAAATACCACCTATGCTTGATAAGTGAGCAGTATTTCCTGCTCATTTCCTGTTCCTGTGAATAGAAAAGGGGCATAATGGGAGTCATAAAGTCTTAGACCACTATGCTTTGCTGCTTCTTGTACAATGAGAGCCCAAGGGTTTATACCTCAGGGCACCAGAGTATAGGGCACCCAGGATATTCAATTTCCACATTCAATTTCTAGTTTGGGATAGAGTCAAACTGAGTGCAGAAAGCAGTTTCAGGTACAAGTAGAAGCCAATACCTAGGTGTTACATGCTTATACCCAGCTTGTTAGCTCCAACCACACCCTCCCTGTACTATCTCTATTATAATACATCATACCGAAATGACCCGCTTAAGGACCGGGGTCTCACATTAGCCCAGTCTTGAATAAGCACTGTGAGTATAGGGGTATTGAAAAGCAACCTTAACACTAAAACAGTATTAAAAAAGTTCCCAGCTTGAATGAGGGCTGGGGGTACAAAGGTATTAAAACTAATTAGCACCCGAGCTCTTAAATGGGCCACTACGGTATGTGTCTGCTATTTGGGGCACAGGTGATGATGCTTTGTGTGGTTGAAGGATAGATTCACCATTATTAGGTTATTTATGCTGTGTAAGGTACTGAGGATCACAGCTAATCTACATTGTAGGGAAAAAAAGTGAAAGAAAAGAATACCATAGCTCTCTGGCGACCTTTGGTCTAAGCTTTCACCTTTATTTTCCTGCCAACTCCTAGTAACACAGTGCTCTACTGTACCAATTGTTCAATCATTGTAGAAATTACACTGCTTCACTGCATTTGTTAGATAGATAGAAATAATTTCTTTTATTTATACCAAAAATGAGAAAGCATGAGTAATTATGCCTGAATTTGTATCATGTCCAGTCAAGAGTTTAGATGCATATGTGACCTGTACTGTGACTGGGAAACTGGGAAAAGGGACCTTATTCCCCCTGAAATAAGGTCCCTTTTCTCAGATTATGTTGCTTAACTGTTGAGAGATCAAGGCACCATGCCAACTTTCTTCAAAGACTGCATTGGTGGTGATGCAGCATGTCCATCGCTCCTCATGATGAATAAATGCATCTCTGTCAAGTTACTCACCAGGACTTCATTCATGCAGCATGATGACCAAAGGGTTCGAATCATGCATCAATGAAGTTGGTGCATCATGATGCACTCCTGCATCAGTGGTCCTTAAAAGACTGAATGGTTGCTGGGCTAATTGGCTCTTGCTTAAAATTTAATACACTCCAAGGTGTCTAACATGGCATACAACACAGACAGCAAGTAATGAAACCGTCATGGGTGAAGAATGAACAAAGTCAATGAAAGATAAAAATACTGTAAAACCCAGCGTATAATCGTTGGCTACTAAACAATTTTAGAAGCCTACTCTGACTTGTAGAGTCTTCTGATTTAAGATTATGGATCAAAGGATTGGTTTTGTAATGGAAAACCTCCGCAGAACCTCCATCTCCAAGGAGGTTTTCTTACTTATACTCCATCCACAGAAATGTATAGAATAGTAAAACCCTGAATATAAGATTAGTTTAACTTTAACTGTAGAGGCCTAGAAGAGGATTTGAATCTATGATAAATATATGGTGTTCCAGTCTACAATCAACAGCAGTCTCAATAGTATAATGGTTAGCATGTCTGACTTTGAATCAGAGAATGTGGATTCAAGACTGGATGGGGAAAGTGTTTTTAACTTACACATATAAGGTAAAAGGATTCTTTATGAAAGGCCCCCCTGAAGCCCCCTTTATCATTTTGGTAACCAGAGGATGTTCATTATTATACACCATTTTTCGATTTTGTGGCAAAAATGACAGTGATCAACCAAGAATAAAACAAAATCACACCAGGGCTTTGAACCTGTGCGTTCTAGATTTCTAGTCCCAGGCCTGAACCGCTACACTAGATTGACCAGTCAAACTTTCACCCTGTTTATCTACAATTGATTACTCAGTCATAGAAGTAGCATATTGTCCTTCAGTAGATGTTCTAACATCCACAGTATCAGCTGAGGACTCATGGTATAATGGCTAGCACATGAGACTCAGGATCCCAGCACTGTCTGGTGCGTGGGTACGAATCCCATATGGGACAGAATTTTCCCAAGAATTACATCTGCTGTTCAAAAATGACCTTATTCATAAAACCTCCTGCTACGCTTTGCCTATTTCACAAAACCTCCTCCCAGACCTCACCCAATTCAAAAAACCTCCTGCTAGAATTGACCTAATTCATAAAACCTCCTGCTGGCCCCCCAACTGTAGAATATGGAAATAAACCTACAGTAGGAACAATAGGGGGCAGAGCCAGGTGGAGTATAAACATTATATTGACTGTAATGAAGGATGGCAATTTTATTTGTACTTACAGCATTTCATAAAGACAGTATCTGGCTTATATGTGTGGTTTTATGGTTGGGGGAAAAGTGTAGTGGCAGTGATGTCCAATGTGCCTAGCCATCATGTCAGCCACTTGTCAGGGAGATATCTCAATAAGATCATTAGCATCCTCTGGTTGTGGGGATAAAAACCGTGTCTAGCGCTTAAGTTGATGCATGATGCCATAGATTCCTGCAGTTTGGCTATTATCCTGCCCCAATACATACTATGGTGCTGGTGAGACTGCTCAAAAGCTCTTCATTGGAGCATCGTGCTGACTCTCCGGGTGCATGAAGGTAGGCCTGGTGAGTAAGATGGCAGGGCTGCATTTATATTCATCAAGATGCATTTAATCATCAGCTGCCCTTAAGGGCAATTGTGCATTAATGGACCATGCCGACCTTACATGGTCAATACATTCTTGGGCACTTGGCATAATATACCGATGAAGTCGTTTCAGTATTTTGTTGGCGCATCATGACAACCGACGGGCATGAAGCACTAATACAAAAGCTGCCCATGTAAAAGGGTTAAAGGGCTATAAACTGGCTCTATCTGCTGTGTCACTGTGTCAAGGACTAGGGGCTGACAGTGTGAAATGGGTGAGCAATAATGGACAGATTTAGTGCAAAAACACCTGGAGGAAAAATTGGGACTCCAGTAAGGTGCTGGAGGTAGGGTGGTTATATGCCTAACTCGGCAAGTGATGGTTAGGACCAATGAGTAAAGGGAGGGAAAATAGTGTGAAAAGGGTAGAAAATGTGTACAAAATCCAGAAGATG
The DNA here is from genome assembly GCA_949317995.1 of Acholoe squamosa. NCBI lineage: Eukaryota > Metazoa > Annelida > Polychaeta > Phyllodocida > Polynoidae > Acholoe > Acholoe squamosa. Next base: position 8,758,706 of record OX439052.1, on the reverse strand, counting down.
TGGACACCGTATAGTTGCGAATTTAAGCACCAGGGCACTCATTGATTTCAATAGCTTGCACCCAGGCATTTATTCAAGATGGGTGCTTATTTGAGACCCAAGCAATAATTCCCTCAAAGATCATATTTGCAAGTGGGTGATACTGAGGTATTTTATGTAGAATATGACCTTAGTAATAAGTATAGACCTGAAATCATTTTTCTTACAGCTAGTCAAACCTTCTACTCTTATGATGGTTTTATTCAATCCAATATGTAGCAACCATTCAGGTAAGGCCCAGTTATAAAAGATGCAGACACAAGCAAACCTTACCCACACCAACTTTTATCTTTAGTCTTCCACAACAAAAAACTATCCTACCTTTTCATAATCAACCAACATTAGAAAAAGCTAAGCAGGGTGGCAAATAGTGGCCCACCTAGACAGGCAGTGGCAGATAGGCATAAGTAGGAAGATAGCAGAGGTGGGGAACACAGTCTGTTACATAGGTTATTGCAGGGAGCAGATGGTTAGGCCAAACAATTTTAAAGGTCTATGGAAGGTACCATGGTAAGAAACTTTGGCCTATAACTAGGTGTTTTTGTCATCATTGGTCTTATTTTCACTTTAGGTCATATCTTGAAACTGGGCTCCAGGATAGGACTCTAGCATTGACTTTTCAAGAAATACATAAGGCCGGGAGAAGTAGCCTTCAACATGGGGCAACATCACAAAATATTTCTCTATGGCTCATCTTCTTAATAACTTTGAACAATTAACGAGAGAAAATATCTAAGTTTCTCTCACTCCATACTAAGTCTGATTCTTCAAAGTTCATATACATTTGCTTAACGCCTACCAATGATGCCGCCACAGTTTACCAAGCAATGTATGGTGATGTGAATCATAATTATGATTTTTCCTGGCGTGATGGAGTGTTGAAGTACAGAGGGATGATTAACTACCAAGCTGCAGGGCTGAGAACCCCTGTGGTGTGTTTTAATCTCTTTCTACCTGAAGATGTACCCTCCCACCGACCCTCCCCCTTCTAACTCCTTCCCTTCCCTCTCCTCCTTCCATAACCCTTTAAGGGCCGCTGATGCAGGAGTGCATCAAACCCATAGATTATCATGATGCACCAATGTAGTGCTGGTGAGACTGCTTGCCAGCAAATCATTGGTGCATCACGTCGACCCTCCCGGAGCGTATCAACCCCATTGGGTCGGCATTATGCTTGAATGCAGCCCTGGGAAGTTGCATGCCATGACTACATTCATGCAAAGATGTTTCACCCTATTTTATTGCTGTAGTTCGAAAGGGTTGGCATGATGCCCCAATGAAGTGCTGGTGAGCAGACTTGTGAATCATGCCAACCAATGGGCATGATTCACTCTTTCATCAGTGGCCTTTAAAGGGTCAAAGACCTATCTTCTCTTATCTATACCTACACCTACCACACACCTAGACTCATTTTATCAACTTCCCATCCCTGTCAGTCATGATAATAATTACATTTGTCAGGGCAATGCCCTTCTTTTGAACTGACTATTTCTGTAAAGGTGGCAATGTAGGTCATTAGCATCATTTCTTAGCTCGACACTGAATATTCTGAGGATGAGTGTTTCAGTTCATTTTTTCTTTTCATTTCAACTCTTACTTTCATGATACATATTCAGGTTTGTATATTTTGTAGCAATTAGACCACAATGAATGCAGTTGTGAATAGAACCAGGTTCATATATATCCAACTTTCGAAATAGGAAAAAAAAATGCAGTTGTGTGATACTAACTTATCAGGTTCCAGAATACTTCTTGCCACACATTAAGATTAAATTTAAATTCTTGACATCTTAGTATAACCCTAGTTAGTGTTGGTTTATGGTAGACATACAGAGATATGACAGATGTCAGATTACCAGAATTACAGACATACCTAGTGTGAGGTAGAGCAGTATGTGATCTGTCCTTCTGGGTTTGGGAAAACATTATTCCATGTAGTGGTGTTGGGGCTTGTCCCAAAGTTGCCAGAAATTTGTCATCATTTTCACAGAGATTCTTTGTACCACTTAACTGCCATCTTGGGCTTCATTGCAGAAACTACAGTGCTTCACTGTAATACATTTACAATGGTCCACTGTTCAGTTTTACAAGGATCCCTGGTAGATTTAGCATGTATTTTTAGAGTGTAGAGCTCTATACTTTGGACTCTCTTAATAATTCTACCAGTAATTAGCATTTTTGGAAATGTCCTTCAGAAATATGGGGTGCATGTTCCTGACAATTTTTGGCCAAAGTTCTGAGACTTAATAATGTATATATTATAAGATTATAGAGAGGTCATCTCACCCCCTTATGTCATGTATACACAGACACCATGCGGACCTGACACTTACTGACTGCTGTCAAATACCATCCAAACCATAATTTATCTAAATGTAATAAGCTACCTACGCTAACCCATTAAGTGCCGCTAATGCAGGAGTGCATCATACCCAATATTCATCATTATGCGCCAATGAAGTGCTGGCAAGACTGCTTGCCAGCACCTCATTGGTGCATCATGACGACCCTCTGGGAGTGTATCTATCCCATGAGGTTGTCATGAAGCATTAATGCATTAGCCACCCTTAAAGAGTAAATCCAACTGTAATAAGCTACCTGAACAGTCACACACAAGGGTTTATTCCTGCACACAAGCATAGTTCATCAACTCTACCTGACTAGTAGCTGAAAACAGTTGCAAGAGATATGCTTGTTGAATTATGTAGACATATTTGCAGAGATAATATCGAATGACTTACCCTGCCCTAAATTTTCTGTATTTTTCTTCATGGATTCAACAAGACAGGTTGCTTGACCTAAATACGTCTTGAGAACAAAATCCTCATTGATATGGTTTTTGCTGCTCAATCAACATTTAACCAGCTCATTGATTAAATGCTCATCAATGAGTCAGCAATGTTGATTCAGTCAGTAATTTCTGTTGTACTTTTATTGGGTGAATGCCTGTTAAGGTTTGTAGACATCTTTAGGTTAATCTACTCTATAGATAATGAAAAGTGCAGGTATACTACTTGATGATATGTCTTATATTTGCCTTTATATAGTTTAGTTAAGAAATAACTCCAAAGGATTCATAAGAAATATGATCATCACCATGTTATTATCAGGGATTCTGTATTGAAAGTAAGAAATGATAAGGCCCAAAGTAACAGCCCCCTTTCTGATGTTCTCCCTTCACTCACCAATCCCTCACCTGACCAGGTGGTGCAGCACTTCATCTCAGCCTCAGTGGGGTATTACCACTACCACCCATCTACTCAGCAGGGCATTTCTTAACATGATACAACTGTACCCAACCACCACCTTCAAAATTTCTTAACCGCCTACGACTACACCCTTCAGGTCGTACCAAAGTACCAATAGGAATAGCATTGGCATTTTGAAGTCGTAGGGCTGTGAGTGATTGTAGTACCTTAAGAAATGGCCTTCTGTATGATTAGAACTTAATTTAGTATTTACAGAGGTCAGGGAGGTAGATCTAGAAGAAGGCCTGAATACCTGGGACAGGTAGGGTGGGACTATGCACTTGGAACAGGTAACACAGTTCCTGAATACCTGGGCAGGTCAGGTGGGGCCTACATAGAGATGATCAGAACTGATCATGCTGTATCCCTTGCTTTAACCCTGTAAAGGCCGCTCATACATTCATGCAACATGCCCGTTGGACATCATTATCCGTAAGTGCAGCCCTGGCAAACCTACCAGAGCTAAATGCATGCATCAAGTGAACACTGGATTGATACAGTCCCAGTGGACCAGCATGGTGCTCCAATGTCGTGCTGCACTCCAGCACTTCATTGGTGCATCATGACAACCAGTGGGCATGATGCACTCCTGCCTTTAAGGGTTGAGTAATTCTGCTGTCAAATTAATGGTGTTTTTTCTCCGGCAACTTTGGAACAAAGCTTGAACCACCAATATTTTTACAGATATTCCTTGTTATAAAGTACCTTTATCATACTGCCATCTGTGGCTTCATTGTAAAAGCTACACTCATTTACTGCAATAAATTCTGGTGGTTAACTCTCTCATTTTCTAAGGATGCCTAGTAGATTCATAAGTTACTTCTTAGAGTGTGACAGTATCAGTTGAACTGACAGAATCTGTCTGACCTGTCTATCCATGTCTGAGATTAGGTACCTGCCGCTGTCAGTTAAACCCCTCATTTTGACAAGTCTGTGATAAGCCACAAGACAACAAAGCGAGGTTTCTTGTTTACGAGTGTGTGCAGACATGACAGTTCCAATCTCAGAACTTCTCGAGTTATCCATATGGGTTCCATACTGCCTGACATGCGAGGAAGAAGTGTGGTGTGAGATCAGAACTGGATATAGCTGATGTCAGCATGCACATTGTCATTCAGGAAGCAGCCTGGTAAATCAAAGTAGCTATACTATGATCCATCAAAGTAAAGACACTTGTCTGGTAACACAGAGATAAGTATTCCAATGTCATTTTCACAGAGGTAACAGAGTGTATTAATGTACTGTTTTCTGGGGCTTCATTGTAGAAACTACACTGCTTCACGGTATCTAAAATCCAGTGATTCAGTACAAAGTTTATGCTGATACCTGATGGATTCAACAGTTACTTCTCAGTGAGATATTTTCAATGCCAGAGTTTGTATCCAACTGAGTATGCAATCAGTGTACCTTTCCATTAACCCTTCATCCAATAGATTCATCATCAGCTATGTTAAAAACCATCTTGCAAAAACTCAAAACAGAGTCACATCTTTCCCCTTCAAACCTATAGCTTAGATCTCAAAGCTGGAGGTGCCACTTTTCACAATAGGATGTTCTTCATCTTCCCTTTTTTTGACTGTTTCTTACACTTACAATAACTCCATCTACTGCTTTAGCTCCTACATTGACTCCCTACTTCAGTGACTGTCTCAAGGAGTTACTAATGCAGTGTGAAAAATTGATGCATTGCATTAAATTCCATTATCTCAATACTTTTATTTTTAATGAGAGGAATAAGTTAGATGGAACAACCATATCATATATTACTTTTGTAATTGACTCCATTGCTTCATGAATACTGTTGAGGCTTAGTAATGTATTTTCTTCGTTCCATTTCCTTTTGATAAAATTATCACTGTGTTGGTCTTGCCTCTGAGGGGAGTGTCATTTTGCAACTTCCACTTTCATGTCTGAAAATACACAGAACAGACAGTATGACTGAACATAGCCACTACAATTTAAAACCCTCAGAATAAGAGCTGACGATTGTAGTCCAGTAGGGCAGTTGTACCAGGGCAATTCTTTGTGACCACTAGATGCACGGTTGTAATTGTCATTAGAGTGTGGGATCCCACTTTGAATTGTCATACCATCTTGAGAAATGACCTCCTGGTATCATGATCTGTATACGCACCCCAGAGCTTTATAAGTTTGACCCAATCACTGCTCTGTATGATTAGCACCTATGCAGTAATTACTTGTATATGGTTTGGTAGAAGAGTCATACTGGTGCAGACATTAGTAACTGTAATGGATTTGAAGGACTGCAATCCTAGTGTGTTAAGAAATGATCTCCAGTTTATTAGTGCATCATGCTGACTCGTTCAGAGTAATTTATCAACCAAATCGGTTTACCTGATCTATAGGGCTTGTAAGTCCCATGATTCCCTGCGAGAAATGGCCGCCAAAATAGCCTCGAAATTGGACAGGAAGTCGCAACGCGGTATGCTTTAAGTTTAAGGGGTTCTGAATGATGGACAATTTCTCTACAAACAGAAATCTCTAGAATAAATGACCATCATAACCAGTTGCAGATATGTCTAACACACAAGTATATGAAGGGTAGCTCATAAGAAATTAGTAGTTATGAAGGATTAATATTTTTTGTCAGCGCCTATGGCCACAAAGCATAGCTTATCGAACTTCCTGTCCATTTTGGAGGCTATATTCCTTGCACGGAATGATGGGACTTACGGGCCCTATTAACTTATAAGTCACCTTTAAAGGGCTGTTTAAAATCTAAGCCGAATGTGTGATAGTCAACATGTAGTATTTTGACTTTCCCCTCTTCCAATCTAGTCCCATATAGCAAACAATGGAGCATAATTTGCTTTATAGCTGCAATAATGCAATGTTTAGAGGCAACAAGAAAGAGCATCTGCAGTGAAGCAAAGACTATTCTTTGCACATCTTAACAAGTAAGGTACATTAAGTCTGCTTGTTCAGAGAATTCTAATTAGTCAGGCGCATAACTTAAATAATGCCACCAATTAAATTTCATTGTTATTCACGCACTGCAAGTATTCCCAAGAAACTGTTGCATTGTGCTGCAACCTCTGCACTGTCAAAAATATATATAACTGTTGAATCTACAAGGGATCCTCGTAAAACTGAACAGTGAAGCACCATAATTGTATAGCATTGAAACAAGTGTAGTTTTTACAAGAAGCCCATGTGGCAGTATGGTGGTACACAAATGTACAAGGAATCTCTGTGAAAATAATTACTTAACTCTGGCAACTTTGGGACAAGGATTCAATAGTTATTCAGATATTTTTCTTTATAGTGTGCAATGTCTGACTGCAATGTCTGACTAAGGGAACTTCAAGGAAAAAGAATATACTGAGAAAAAAGCTAAGTAAAATGTTAAAAGTCATGTACATTACAATGATTATAGGCAATGGCTGTTGAGGGGCCCTGGACCTATGAAAAGGTAAAGGAAAAGGAAGGCGTATAGAATTTGAGAAAACTGCATGAATGCAGAACTGGCGAGTTGCTTGCTAGGGCTACAATCATGCATCATGCCAATCCTACATGGTTGATACTGTCCAGAAGGGTCGGCATTGTGCTCCAATGAAGTGCTGTCAGCAGACTCATCAGCATTTCATTGTCGACCAATGGGCATGATGCACTCCTGTATTAGCTGCCCTTAAAGGAATAAGACTGTTTTTAGGATTGTTTGACAAGGTTAAATTATTTGGTAGTTTCATTTTATCTCAGCTGTATCACTTTTCAACATGTTCTCCCTCTTTCTCCAGCCCCGCTATCGTTCTGTCTGTCAGTCTCCAACTCTGTTTCTTTGTCTCTGCCTCGCTCAGTTGGTCTCTCTCTCTGTCTCTCTCGTTCACTTTCTGTTCCTTTAACCCCTTTTACTTAGTATAACACAACAGCATCAAATAGGAACTAGAGACCTGGTAGAGTGAAGTGGACAGGTGGCTAGGTGTGGGGTAGGTGTAAGGTTCTAGGTGAGGAATTGAACCAGGGAGCAGCTCAACTTGGTTTCAGGCCTCTGAGCTGCTCTCTTCAGTCAATATAATTCTCTCTCCCTAACCGTTTAAGGGTTGCTGATGGATTATTGCATCATGTCCAGTGATCCTCATGATGCATGAATGCAGCCCTGGTGAGTAACTTGCTAGGGCTGCATTCATGAATCATTGAGGACCCTTTGTGGTTAATTTACTCCTGGAGGTTCAGAATGGTGCTCCAATAAAGTGCTGCTGAGCAGTCTCGCCAGCACTTCATTGGTAACCAATGGGCATGATGCAATCATCCATCAGCAACCCTTAAAGGGTTAAGTGTTGGTTCTCCAGTTGTCAGTCAGGGGAATTTTGGGTAATCTGACAATATATCATATTGCGAAAGTATGGAAAAAAATTGTCTGATTTGGAAAAGGCCACACCAGAGCAAATGGGACAGTTGGATCAAATCAAATCTGGCCAGTCTGATAATGTTCTGCACTTTAAACTATGCTACACTGCAAGGTTGGGTCTTGTCTGACTTAGTTGGGTCTGATAAAGTTGGCTGAAAAAAGGGTAGTGTGGCCAGGGCTTAATGCACTGAAGCAGGTATTCCACTACCATCGGACAGTCGAAATTTCGCTATTCCAATTATTATGGATGATGCAAAAGTATAGAAGAAAATCAGTTTAATTAGTAAAATTTGGCTGACCGACGGCAGTGGAATAGCCGCTTAATGCAGCACACCCATTGGTCATCATGATACAAAAATAAACCCCTAGCGAGTAACTTGCCAGGACTGCATTATTGCTTCTAGCCATACCTAAGGAGTGGATACATTCCCTGAGGGTATGACTGAAGCTCCAATAAGCTTGCCAGCACTTCATAGGTGCATCATGACGGCCAATGGGTATGATGCACTCCATGCATTAGTGACCCTTAAAGGGTTAAGCTGGTTTTGCAACAGCTGCAGGGCTGAAGTCAGGATCCTAACATCAAACTAGTTCCAAGAAAACCGATATTTACAGTACCTTGGTTTTATTCCAAGATGGTAGGTCTAGGATTAATGTTCACAGTTCTGCTGCTTTTTGGTCTGCTATTTATACTACCTGAGCTAAAACCAGCATTTCATCTTCCCTTTCTTTTGAATGCGCTATCTGTCTCAAGACATGGATAGATTGAATATGCTGCATATAAAGTGGGTATTCCAATGCCATCGGTCAGGCAAATTTTCGCTTATGCAACAGATTATTTTCTATAACTTTTGCAGTATTAGGAATAGCGAAATTAGCCCAAGAGAAGACAGTGGAATACCCGCTTAAGGCACAGCTTATACTCAAGAATAGAAATCTAGTGTGCCTTATTGAGTCAGCAAAAGTTGGAGGGGGATGCCTTTTACGCCAGGATATTTTACTAAACAATAGTATTTCAATACTGAAAATCAAAGGGTCCAGATCCTACTCTCAAGTTGGAGGTGCGTCTTATACCAACTTACCGGGAATATTTAGCAGCCAATGAAATGATGCCAACTATTCACTTTGGGCCTCTCTGAGGGGATGTGGTACCCATCTGATAACTGTTATCAGTGATAACCGCTGGTAATCAGCTTCAGCAATGGCTGTGCCCATCAGACAATCTGCCATTTCAGTATATGTGAGGTGGGCCTTACATGTGAGGTATTATAGTAGTATTATGGAGCCTACATTAAGTAAGGTTACACATTCATGAGTAGACTTTGCTGAGTAAATAGTTTTACTAGCACAAATTGCACAAATAGGAAAAGTAATGAACAAAATCTGTACTTACAAAAATAAGATGCAAAAGTCGTGGGGCCGTGGGGCGAAGGAAGGCAGTTGAGTGCCTCCTATTATGATCAGTAATGAAGCTTTGAAAAAATTAACACAGTTTAAAATTATCTTAGAGTTAACATTCATATACGGGCCAAAGAAATGATGAATAAGCAAAATGCTTCTGGGAGGCACATTCTGGATGTTGGCACAGAAATCTGAATTTTGAATATTTAACTGAGTAAGATGATCATTAAAATTACTTTAAACCTTTAATGGCCACTGATGCAATAATGCATCATGCCCATTGGTCATTATGATGCATGAATGCAGCTGTGGTGAGTAATTCACCAGGGCTACATTTATGAATCGTGCTGTTAATACACTTCCAGAGAGTCAGCATGATACTCCAATAAAGCGCTGGCAAGTATTCTTGCCACCACTTTATTGCATCATGATGACATATGGCCATGATGCACTGAAGCATCATGCCAGCCAACCAGACATGTATCAACCCTGTCTTTTCTTCATGATGCATTTGAATGTAGTAGTGGCAAGATACTGGTGAGTCACTCGCCAGGGCTGCATTTGTGCATCGAGAAGACCTATGGGCATGATACTTGATGCATGGCCCTTGAAGGCTTAAACAGTTTTCCTCAAGGTATTGCTTTCAAGGGTCAAGGGGGTCATTTAATTATTCACACTAAGAGGACCACCAAGGCCAATGAGTCTATACAAACTCAGAACTCCTAAAAGCACCACAGCCTATTTTAACCCTGGAGTTTGTCAGCTCAGACTTAAATAACCGGTTTCTGATTCATAATAATAACATCAGCACTGTCAGTTCTCAATTATGTCCCAAAACAACTTCCTATCTGCCCAGAACATTTTCCTTTCAATTCCTGTCAAGGCCATTCCAAACTCAGACCATCTTGTCTGATTGATTTTATCATGAATCATATCCCATGTTATTTCCACAATAATCAGCAGATTAATAGCATTAATCTTAGAAATGTAAAAACTGACAAGAATATTAATTGTTGTTTGCTGGTAAAAGGGCCTAACAATTAAAGTTTGTTTTGGACGCTGAGGTTGTGGCCCTTAACTTAATTTTGTTTGCCTGAGGCTTAAAGGTGAGGATGAATGGGTATCTCTGATAACTTCATAAGCAGATGGGGAGGTTTAATTTCATGATTAAGATAATTTAGGATTGCAGTGTATTTATGATTCAGAGTGGATTCGATGTACATGGAATCAATCATCTGTAAATTTGGATGAAATGGAAGGAGGACAGAAACCCAATGTGAGAAGGAGAAGAAGGAACCAAGGATTGTTGAAAGGGGAGTGTGTTGACGAGTTGAGTGAGTCGAAGAGTAATACCTATTAGGTAAAAAAACCTACCTAAGAATTTCAATATAACATGGTCAAACACTCAAAGGAAAGGTACCTTTGTGAACAGTCCTAACCCTTTAAGAACTGCTGATGCAGTATTGCATGATGCACATTGATTATGAACCAATGGAATGCTACTCAACAACATTTCAATGGAGCATCATGCCAACCCCTCAGCCATGTAGACTCAGCATGAAGCATGGATATAGCCTTGGCAAGTTACTCACCAGGGCTGCCCACATGCATCATGACGACCAATGGGCATGATGCATTAATGAATTAGTGGCTTTTAAGGGTTAAATTAACACTACATCGTCCATCTCCCCCACCCCATGCAGTGCCTTATCCAGGTGGGTTTTCACCTGGTATTGAATGTAGTAAATGAATCAGAGATAAGAAGGTGCATTGGGAGGGGTGGCTGCAGATAAGAGTTCTCCCTGTGGTCTGGCAGGGGCAGGTGCCAGGACCTGATAAGGAGTGGTAGATTCCCAGCAGCATCTCGAGCAGACTGTACACTTTAAATAAAAATGTCAGAGAAATAACGGCTTAATCCTTGTCCCAAGGTTACCAGAGATGCAGGGTTATTTTCACAGAGATTCCCTGTACCACCATACTGCCACCTGGGGCTTTTTCACTGCAATGTGATTATGGTGGTTAACTATTCAGTTTTATGTGGATGCCTTGTAGATTCAACAGTATTTTTCTACTGTGAAGGAGCCAGAAAACTGTTGCAGAGGATGGAGATTGACATTGAGATTTATGTCATAAACCCAGCCTATAAGGCATGGCTTAGATTACCTAACAGGCTTATTGTGGCTAATAGCTTTATCTTGTACTAAGGGTTAGGCTTATTAGAGGGGTTTGAATACATAGACTTCAATAAGGTAAGGAGGCATTTAAACCGTCATCATTCCAACCCTATATTATATTAGACTAATACATTACCAGAACGTTGGCATGATTCACCAATGAACATGGTAGCACTTCACTGGAGCATCATAACAATCAATAGGTATGATGTACTCCTCCATCAGTGGCCCTTAAAGGGTTAAAGGATGACCCCTTGTCCTTACCACAGTGTGATTATGACATAAATGTGATAACATCATCAAGTATGTGGGATGGACTGACTGTGTCTCTATATCTCATGAATGGGCAGCTGCCGTAATGGTCCGTGTCAGCACCAAGGTCTCAATTGGGCATTCCAGTCTCAAATAAGCACAGGGTTACATGGATATATATGCCATAAGTTGTACTATTGGCCTGAAAATCTTGCAATTCCTCACTATTGACTAAATATGTAGACCCACCATTTAAGTCCAGGATGGTCCTATAAGATCTGGAAGGCATTTCTCAATAATGTTATTTAGCACTGTTGTAAATGTTCTTCTGAAATGTAGCCCTTGTAAGCCATGATGTATTTCCTTTACCGGTCTGAGGGCCCAGTAAATGTTATCTAGTAAAGTAGTATAGTTTCTACTATGAAGCCGCAGATGGCACTACAGTATTTAGAACTATGGTACAAGAAGTCTCCATAGAAATCACAATTAGATTTTTCCTTGTCCAAAAGTAACAGATCTTTTGTATTTTTTATGACAATTTTTTAGAGTGAGGACGAATAGTGTGGGTGTTGAAAAAGAAATCTTTTTTTAAGCCACATTGATATATTACTCTGATTCTTAGTGTACTATATAGTGCCTGTGGAAGCCACCGTGTGGGGCCACTGTGCAGCCTGGTAACCACTGGTGGAGTGTGGGTTTTGTATAAGTGGAAGACCAATTATATTAAATCCTTGAGGACTGCCCTCTTCCAATTCAATGATTGCAGTGGTTCAAGTCAGGAAACCTGCCATACTATTAATAGAGTGGCCAGAGGGTCAGGCTTATTCCCCCTTCTCTATCTGACACTATACTATACAACACTTTCATAGAAGCTTCCCATTATGGCTAGGGACAATCTGGAGATGTCTAGTAACTTGGATAATTTAGATCTTTGATGGGGCTAATCCAAACACTAAGCCTTAATTGAGACACTTTCATGGGGAAATCTATTGACAAAGACCTATGCCTTGAAATCTCTATGCTATTTGGTACGAATTGGAGGATGCATTTCTTGTGTGTCAAGAAATGGTTCCCTGAACAGTAAAAGATTTAAACCATGGCTTACATATATTTCAGAAGAAATATATGTAAGCCAGCTTCCTATGCAAGCCCATACGGTAGTCATAATGGTCATAACCACTTGGCCTGGGTTGACCCTCATTTCACACCTCTCAGGTTTGGACCACTCTGAGGACACCCAACAACTAATGCCTACTGAATGTCTCTGATAGGATAGAATAATGAACCTTTTATCCAGCTCTGTTGGGAGATGTCAACCATTTGAAATGGTAATGTAATTTAGCCCATGTCAGTCCCCACCCAAACCATTATGGTTAGCAAAGGTTCTGGTTATCAATTTCGATCTCTATTTTCAGTCCTCAGGATTCTTCACATTTTCAGCAAAATGCTAACTGTGTTCATCTTTTGGTGAAAATCAATTTCAATTCAGAACCAGAATGGTATTAGATGACATTGCAAACATTATGATCATGATGCTGAATAATTGTCATAATTGTTTCTTCCTTCTTTGTTATAGGGGTGACAAAATCAGATGAGTAAATATTTATTGAGGCCATGAAAATAGAGTCTTATCTCGGCCATTTTTTCAACTTTTTATTTTCGATTGTGTTTTGCTGGCTGAGACAATGGTAGGGATCGGACAAAACTATGACAAAATGCTAGTGGGAATGGAACAGACTTAATTATTGAATCATGATCTTTAACTGCTTAAGGGCCACTAATGCAGGAATGCATCATGTGCATTGGTCATCATAATGCATATATGAAGTACTGGCAAGCAGTGTCACCATCACATTGATGCATCATGGTGACCTTGCAGGAGTGCATCAAACCCATAGGCTCAGCGCGTATGTAGCCCTGGTGAGGATCTGGCAAAATGAGTCACCAAGGCAGCATTGATGCATCATGACAACCAATATATGCATGATACTTCAATGTGTTAACAGTTCTTACAAGGTAGATGGCACATGAGGTGGTGCTCATGGAGAATTTCTTGTTACCAGATGCTATGTGCGATATTTTGCTTTCATGCCTCCCTCAGTTTTTGACCATCTACTTTGTCTCTTTGCAGAATGTTCGCAGCCAAGTTCTAACAACAACGGGCCTTTTAATTCTGGTAAGCCTTATACAACATTCGTTTCTGTCTGTCTATCTGCCTGTCCCTCAGTCTCTGTCTCTCTGTCTATGTCTGTCCCTGTCACTCTCTCTCTCTTGTTTTCATAGATTAGTCTTACTTACTATCTCATATTCACTTATTATCTCCTAGATATCATTCCCAACAACATGAGAAATGTTCTGATGTTTTCAGGCCTTATCTTCCTCACCAGTTAATGAATATTTCAAGGACTGAACAATTGTCTTCTAGGTGTAGATATTTCTAATAGGATATAATCAAATATGAAAGAGTTTGTGCTAAGTAGCTAAATCTAACAGGTTTTGCCTTGTTCACTTCAATTCCCTATGGGTTTAGTCTTAGGCCACCTGGGCCAGCCATCTAGTATGTGTATAAGAATCTAACATTGAACATACTTATGGTCTAATGACCAATATGAAAGGAAATCTGGAAGACAAAAATCATTGGCCTGCAGCTAAAACTTCTTGCCTTAGACTACCAGGACAGTGTTAGTGTCTACCCATATTACCAGCTAACGGTGAGCGATAAATTTCATTAACAGGATTGGTATGACGAAAGGTTAGCATGGTCAGAGGCGGACAGCAGTTTGGACCAAATTGTCTTCGACGCCAAGAATATCTGGAAGCCGGAATTCGCTGTTATCAATGGGTGAGTACTTCTTACATGCATACTGAATAGGTGATCACGAGACTTTCTCAGGGGGTGAGGGAGGAGTCATCTGCCACCAAAGGCTAAACTTGCTAGTCTTCCACTTCTACATGCCCAAAAATCCAACAGTGGCTTCCAGAATGCACAGTGGCTCGCCACAGTGGCTTTGTTGCACTAAAAATCAGAGTGATATATATACCTTTGGCTTATACAATGATTTGCATTACAATACCCTACTATGAGACATTCCTCTTTACACTAAAAGAAAATATATCATCAAAATAACAATGGCTCTCAGGCAACTTTAGGACAAGGATATAACTGTGATTTTCACTGCATTACAATTATGGTGGTTCACTGCTCAGATTTACAAGGATGCCTGGTAAATCAATAGTATTTTCTCAGAGGCCTGATAACATTTTTATTCCATTGAAAGAGTGCAGTTTTGATCAAAAGCCTCAGGTGCCAGTATGGTGGTACACAAATGTACAGAAATATCTTTGAAAATAAGGAGGGATCTCTGGCAACTTTGGGATGAGGATGGTGCTGTTTCGACGACATTATTTTACAGTGTTCTCCTTTCCTTACAGGGCTGAGGCCATCTACCAGGATTACAGTGAGTTCCAGGCTGTCCTGTACCCATCTGGTAACGTAAAGTGGGAACCCGGGGGCGTGTTCAAGACCATGTGCAGCATAGACATTACTTACTACCCGTTTGACGAACAGCGGTGTGAGCTTATCTTTGGTGCCTGGTCTTACTACACGTCCAAGATGAATCTCACAACCAACATGTATGTATACTACTGCTTCATTATGTCTTTTATTTGTTATTTCATCTTTAGGGAGTGGTCACTATTTAATAACAGGGGGGTTTAGGGGACTCAAAAAAATGTCAGATCCCTCTTATGGGGGAGGGCAAAAAATTTGACCCCTTTTAGATGCATGCATGCTACTAAAGAATAAAAGAGGGAGAGTGAAAATTTTAGCCTCTTCATCAACCCCTTTTGTTAAAAGACCACTCCCTCCTGAACAGTTCATTTTTAACAATGGAGTGGAGGTGATTATATGTTTCGCTTTTGTTGGGGTGGGGTGGGACAAAATATTTCAGTTGCTTAGGGAAGGGAAATTGAGTACTTTTGAGTAAAAAGGGGCATATCGCATGGCCAGTTGCACAGAGTAACCATGAAACTCTATACAGACTTCCCCCTTGCGTGTGACATTCAGTGGTAGTGAATCATTGAAAATAAGAAGTGTTTTCCTGAATTGACTGATAAGCAAAATAATGCAAGGTTGCTTCTACTCTTAATCATTATTCATGTTCCCCTTTTTCAGAACAAGTATAAACTTGGATACCTATGAAAAGAATGGGGAGTGGCAGATTATCACTACTGAAGTGAATCGAAAAGAATTCTGGTTTGAATGCTGTCCTGACCAACGATTCAGCAACGTCGCTTTTGTCGTCTACTTACGACGACGTCATACTTTCTACATAATGAACGTCATCCTACCCGGGATCTTGACATCAGCAGTGTTATTGTCGATATTCTTCTGTACGCCGCAACAAAAAGTTCACATTGGTGTTGCGGCGTTACTTTCCTTCCGACTCTTCTTACTCAACGTCGCAGATACTATTCCGAGAACATCGGATCACGTACCTTTACTAGGTGGGTGTCGTTGACTTTTATAGCTTTTTATTCAGAGCTATTATTTCAGCTTTAGACCATCTTCATAAGATCTTTTACAACAGCGGAATGTTAACTGGTGGTGGCTTCTTTTATTGCTACTATATTCATTATATTCTATAATAATAATAAAAAAAACACGCAGTACATAGAGTAACTCTGATCACAAATCAAGGAATGCATTATGTTTCATTGGCAGACTGAGTATAGAATATACAGCCTGTAGATGATAGGTTTCTCGAAAAGAGTGGGTTTTTTTCTATTACAACAGTAGATTTATAGAGGGACAAAAAAAATGGATACTCCGGTCTTATAGAAAAAACTCAGATGTTACCATTACCCCTTCCAAGGGAGAGAGCAAGAAGCTCATTGTTGTTAAAGACATGGTCATTCCTTTCAATACATCATTTTAATTTTTGTTTTATTCTCAATTTTTTTTGTGACATTGTCTACTTGACAAGGGATAGGGGTTGAAAATCAATTTAATTAAAAACCCCTTCAAAAGATCAATTTCATCACAAAGAAATTCTTAAATTCTATCTATGATATTTCATGTGTCTATTTAACATTGCACCATGGCCATAATTGTTTTTGCTGAATGTTGCCGCTCCCTTAATACATTGAGATGTGTGTAAGAAAGTGATCATCAGTTAACAACAAAGGAGGTGGTATGTTTAAGGCAGGAGAGGAGAGATTTTCAGTGAAAAAGCCTGCAGGTCAAAAAGTGTCCCTGCTAGCACAACTCATCTAAATGATGTCTTATTTACATAAATCACACAAGTTTTCATGTAAGAGTGACGTACATTGCAGAGTTGTGCTAGCTGGGGTGTTATCCCAAGATGTGATCATTAGGTCCAATAAGGAGTAGGGGACAAACATTTCTTATGTCTTATGTTGTGCCGTTTTTCAGGTGTCTACTTGACATGCACCATGGCCATAACGACATTGGCGATGGTGGCCACCGTCTTCGTGCTGAACCTGTACGGTATGAAGGAGAAACCGGTTCCACTTTGGGCTAAGAAGGTCTTCACCATCTATGTCGCTCGGCTCCTATGTATGTGCGACTGCGGTGCAGCATCCGCCGTCAGCCAAGCTGAAGAGTCGGCTTCACGGAGGGCACAACAACAAGAAAATAATCGATTAAATAATAAGCACCAGTATAGAATCGTAACACATGGGCATGCCCATTCGCCAATAGAGGCGGATGAGGGGATCCCGCTTAAAGGCCGGGGAGGGGAGGTGTGGCGGGGACGGGGCATGAATCATGGGGAATTAGCCGTAGATATGGCTCCAGGCCCCACCACAAGTTTCATGCAGCAAATGTCAGGCAACGACCGCCGTTATATGCCTGAGAAAAAAACTGAGGAGAAGAAACCAGACTATGCCAAAGACTGGGTCCATGTAGCTGCTGTGTTCGATCGACTCTTTTTCTGGCTATGTTTAATATTTATCCTCATCACAACCCTCATACTATTCCACCCCATCACCACAGCGAAATACTTCAACAAGCCGGAAAATGAGGACATATCGAGGTAGCCATCGGCAGCCGCAGGGCAGTCTGCTGTCATACATATAATTCTTGGTTTTCTATTTAGTGCAGACAGTGACCACAAGAGGGCACCACTGGAGGGTTCCTGTGCTGCTGCTGCTACCACCTGGTGTCAGGAGCCTACACCATTAAAGCCTTGCCATGATGTAAATGGCGTCGATAAATGTGATGGGAAGCATCGACCAACGAAGCACTCACATGTGACAATCTGTGCCTTATGGTGATGCATTCGTTGACTGCGGCCAAGTCTTCAAGCACAGACAGCATTGGCACCAGCTGTGCTAGCACACTACGCTAGCACAGTTAACTCGACATATGGAAGAACATTACCATAAATGATTGTTTACCTGCAGGGGTTTCTATATTAGCACAGTTATCTCAATATGGAAAAATACAGTACCATAATTGCTTGCTTAGCTGCAGGGGTCTCCGAAGAGCACAGTTTTTATTATTCCTCTCCTTAAAAGACTTCAAATAAGGACAGGTTCCTAATGATTGCAGCAGTCATGGATCCTCTTTTGCAAAATGTCATTTGATGAAAACAAAAGATTGTACTCTAACATGTTTCAATTCTCATTAAAAATATTTAGATACTAAATCAATTTTCTGATTAATGTTATTTTGGAAAATTTGTTCATCCAATCAATCATGTAGAACATTTGAAAGAAAAAAAATCAAAAAGTTTTAATGGGTTGCATGCAGTTTAACGATGTAGATATCCAAACATGTTTCGATCATTTAGTCTTTTGCACTATTGAGGTAACCCTTAACCAGCAATTAGGCTGTCTCTTTGAGCCATCTCTGATAACCCACTATGGATGTTCCCTTAGAAAAGACTAGGGAATAGGCGGAAAATGAAGCCTGTATGAACCGTTTTTATCTTCTTATTGAAGACTGATGTCTCATTAAGGCATTGGAGCAATCTTTTTTTCCTTTTTTCTCTGTTATCATTTCATGAAAGTGATTTTCAGCTCTGGTGCACTGCGTGCTTAAAAAGATATTAAATGAAGCTTTGACAATTGTATACTATTACTTAAACTGCTACAGTTATTTAACTGCATGTGAGATTTTGTGAAACTTGTACAGTGACTGTAAAGCCAGAGACTGTGTTATATGTGTGCTAGCACGGATGGTGCAGCGGAAGCGAGACTTGAATGACTTTGGCTTGCCTTAGAAGGACTCTCAACTGTAAATAATGAAATAATAATGCACACACCATTCAGAGATAACATAAGATAAAATAGTAGGACACTCTGTAAACCTCCTGAAAGTTTATGAACATAGTATATCTAAAGAGAGAATAATGGGGAGAGATACCCAAAGGGTTGCATAAATTTGTAAATATGCCAGATGATAAGTTGATTACTATTTGTTAAATATCAGAAGAATTGACGATTTCAGCCCCTTGCTTTAAACTTGCTTCCCAAGTATACTTAAGACTCATTTCTCTAGAATTTCAGTAGATTAGTCTGGATGTGAAAAGGCTAGTTTTTCAAGAGGTGTGAAGAGAGTGAGAGACAGAGAGAAGAGTAAGGAATGTATAATTAGCCGAAAAAAGTTTAATGTTAGCATATAGAACCCAAGTGAATTATGCGTCTCTGGAAATTGACCCAGGGAAATTGTTTCGTTGGCTGGTGTGGTAGGGTTATTATGTGACGAATTAGACATAGTGTGTTCAGACTTTTTCTGTTCTATAAATTGTTCATGTTTTAGATATTTGAAAGTCCTAATAACTGCTATATAGGATTACAGAAATCTTTAATTTGGGGTTAATTGGCAGTTCCCTAGTGATTGGCCTTGGGTTGGTGTGGTAGCTGTTTCTATTTGTTGTAAACTTGCTATATACTTCTATGGAGCGTCGTTTTAGCCTTGTCTTGCCAAAAATAATATTACACGGTAACAGCGAAAATATGTATTTAGGCTCCTAGAACCTTACCCTTAGTAGATGGCATTAACATGTACATAACAATCATAATTGAAATTATACTGGAGATCAAAGTTTCTAAATAACTGAGCTTTGAAGAGCACAATATTGATTTTAGATAGGCATTGATAGTGGTAAGGTCACAAATGGAACAAATTTACCTGTACTACTTCAACATGATATAGGTATTGAGATAATCGTTCTAGAAAAAGGAAGACAATTTAGCATTGCATATGCAAGGTATGACACTTTATGACCATGGGATGTATACATTTAATGAAGGTACATATCATCTACATCTACATCCCTTGTTGTATAAAATATATACCTGGCACCCACCTTTATGATCGTCCTGTTGTATCATGGTGCAGACACAAAAAGGATGAGTACAAGAGAGAGCGTTTGAAAAATATTAGTTGGTTTTTAAACTGTTAATTATGTAAAGCAAAGTACAATTCATCACAAAAACTATGCGGTCTACTGCCAGCGTTTAGTACATATGGAGCTAGGTAAAAGAGATCTCTATGAGGGCTCTCATAGATGTTCCTTTCACCTGATGTAAAAACTGTCAAACCCTATACCTACCTGGGCAGCGATAGCAGAATGCAATTATTGCCATTTAAAGGAGAGAAAATAAGCAGAAAAATAATGTTGCAAATTATTATAATTCTGTAAATGGAATATTCAGCTCCATTTAAATTTGGGTGTGACTTTGAAATAAAAACTGCTTGTAGGGCGATGCAAACTGTAATCAGGTGTATCAAACAAGTATTCTCCAGGTATAATAAATAGTTCTAACACTGCTATACTTTGGTTAGCCTCCCTTGACCACATCAGGAATCCATATTAAATATTTTAGTATTTTTTTCAATTGATAATTCTAATATTCTATTATGCATGAAAATGGCATCAATCACAACACAAAATATGAAATGATATTGGCATTAAAGGAACTTACTTCATTCTCAGTATAGTAACAATACATTTAAGGTTAACTTTGATATCAATGGAAATCTTTACACAGAATTTCCATGTTCCTTGTGCACCTGATTTTGACTTTACTGTAATATACATATATACATATTCTCCAAACACCCCTCTATATTAGGCCTATTGTGAGCCTATAATAGGCCTATTGTGACTCCACAGAGGCCTAAGTGGCTCCTCAGTACTTCATAATACTCATACTGACACTGTAGTCTAGAATATCACTCATAGGCCCATATCACTCAAAAAATAAGCACTTCTAGATATTTTCCTCTTTCAATGAAATAAATTATTCCCTGGAGTTATTAAATAAAAATAAGCAATTAATGTAGCACAAAACATTGTGGGTGCCATATACTCATATTGCTGAAGGTTAAATAGAAAATTGGTAAAATTCAGATACATCTTCAAGCTTTTTAATGGCGGATGGAGTCAGAATCAATGACTTAGAACACGACTGTCTCTCAAAACCGCTATAATGAAAATTTTTCTAGAAAAAAAAAGACAAATAAAGCAGCAAATCTCATACTTTGTAAATTCAATTCCTACGCTGATCAAAGACTATCCTGGGTTTTTCTCAGTGAGGTTTTCTCTTAACTCCGCACCTTGATGCATAATGCACTCATGCAGGGGCATTCATGCATCATGCTGACTAAAGAGTGCATCAACCCAAATATTGCAGCATGATGCTCAAATGCAGCACTGGTGAAGACAAATGGGTATGATGGATTAATGCACTATGGAGTACTCAATGGGTTAATTCACTGTAAAAAAGAAAGAATGGTATACTGCTCCTCTTTGCTGTAAAAAGTCCATCAATTGCACAGGTGACCTTCACATAATATGCTGACATTGATGTAAAATACATAGAATGGTGAAGGTAGATGAGCTACACTTTCAGAAATTTTATATCCAAAAAAACATGAAATAAATAATGTGATGGAACGAAGACTTTTTTTTCAATTTTACCAAAACAAAAAGGCTAACTCGCCTTTGGTATTTTCATGTACTTCTGACTTTGATAGATGACATGATTTAACTGGAAATGTCACAATTTCATTGGTCATGTAATTATAACATTAATAAAATATACAAATATATGTATTAAGATATTTGTGTTCTAATTCAAAATAACAAAAGAATCCTGGTCCCAAAGTTGCCAGACATCCATCATTATTTTTACAGATTGTACTACTTTGCTGCCACCTGGAGATTCTTGTAAAGACTACAATATGCTACACTAAGACCTTTTATTTGATATGTTACACTCTGTTTAACCCCTATTTAAGGTACAATGGTAGAAACTGGTGGCGGCACCCTGTGGACATTTTGACAACCTTCACATGCACACTTATTCTACCTGCCTTGTCATGTGATAGAACACTATTACTTGAAGCTCCCAATCTTTCAATAAAAAAATCATTGGGTAGATCGAATGTCATGACATTTTTAATCATTGGGCAAAATTCCAAACTCTAGGTGTATGAGGTGAGCCATAGACTGGAGGTACTTTTGAAATACACCGATGATAAAAGATATAGTCAGAAGTAACTACACTGTAAAAAATATGTCGTCAAAATAATGACAGAATCCTCATTTCAATGTTATTGCCAGAGATCCGTCGTTATTTTCACAGAGATTTCTTGTACCAACTATACTGGTTCACTCCAAAATAATTGCGGTGGTTCACTGTTCATTTTCATGACAATCCCTGGTAGATTCAACAGTTATTTTTGATAGTGTATACCAGCATGATCTGACCCCTGCTGATCAATGTGTCACCTCTTATCAGTGCTATTTTCCAGTAACCAGTAGCTTCTTGGGTTGCTAGTTGCCAGTAGATGGTTCTCAGTTGACAGTTGCTACACAACAATTCTCATTTAGATATTGCCTACAGCTGATTTAAACTATCTATGATATGAAATAAATGGACACTCAACTTACAACATGTAACCCCTGGGAAGCGATCATTCTTTAACAACAGGGGGGGCTGGTGGTGGATCTTTGCATGGACACATGAAACAAAATTTGCCCTCCCCAATTCCACAAGGGTCCGAAAGTAGCGTGCAAACACTGCCTTTTTACCTATAGTAATGTGCAAGCTTCTTCCACAAGTCAACAGGTTGAAAAGTTCCCCCCCTCTCAAACCTACCACCCCCCCCCCCCTCCCCAATCCCTGTTGTTGAAAAAGCCTCGCACACTATCAAAAACCCTTCAGGTCGTAGATGGCATTACTGTATTTGCTTTTACCAATAGACAGTGGTGCCACCTAATACTGATATATCCACTGCAAAGATGATAGTGGTCATCTTTGCACACCCAGCAGCACCACTGTCCATAGTTTCATTGATCGACAGTGTGGCCACCTACTGTGATACAAATTTATGCAGGCCACAGTGTCTTACCATCACCCTTACACCCAACATATTCAATCACAAGCCTAGTATTCTGTTTCAGCCTGTGGTGAACAAAGTTAGAGCATGATGATGCCATGCCTTTCCATTATGATAGACAAATCAATGATTCCCCCTAAGATGATACTAGTATTTTGATCTGTGTTGATAAAGCTTTGGTATGTCTGGACAAGTCAGATATGGATTGTCCTAGCACAGATAACATGTGTGAAACTACTTGTAAATATGTAAAATATCAATACAAAGATATGACTCTGCAGTGTATACACTACAACTGATGATGTATTTCTACATCATATGATATGGATAGAACTACACAGTATTCTCCAAGTTGAGGTATGGTATATCTTTATTTGGCTAAATATCTAGATATTAAAGTGGGCTTTTTAGTCTGGCTAAGAGGAGAAGAGAAAGAAATGAATAACATAATATAATGACATATCAGCCGGAGACAGCTATACATCTCTGTAGATCTACATTGCGAAATAATGACTTGCATTTTAAAATACACCACTTGAGGATTCATATGGATGACAAAATTACGTCCCAACACCCATAAATTACATTTTAGATACAGGTCACGAAATGTCCTTGTTGACAATACATGAGAGGTTTTGTCATTAAAAGTTTTCTGAGGATATTTCATAGTGACTTTTTTGTGTCGTCTGGAAGGCATTTCTTAAGATGGTACAACTAGACCCCCTTCAAGTTGTAGTGGGATCCCTCAGTTAAATGCCATTTCAGACCTTTATCTAGTGGTCACTAATAATTGGACTGGTGCAACTGCCCTACCAAAACCCTTTGTAATTACTGCCTTAAGTGCTGATTGTACAGAGTAGTCATAGTGTGTTACGCATGATCACCCACTCTGATATTGAAGGTTCAAGTCGTAATAGTCGTACCATCTTGAGAAATGCCCTTGTGGGACTCCAACTGATGACATCCATTTGTACTGAAATACCATATCCCACAAAACATAATTTCTTTATTTTTTCAACTTCAGGTCATAGAAGAAGAGAAATGGTTTCCTTAATAATTGTTGGTCCTGCCATCATTGGAGGTGCCCTTTTTCTCGCTGCAATAATTGCTATTATTCTTTGCTGTATAAAACGAAAGAAAAATAAGAAGAATGTCCCTGAAAGGAAGCCCACAGGTAATATATGTAAAGATATACATTATGAGATCATGTATTTCTACTGGATGTTCTTAATGTCATTTTCTGTCTGGCATTTCTCAATCATGTTAATTAACATTTTTGAGAAATGCCCCTTCCCTATCTCTTATATTTTAACATCTCAGTGAAGGAAGGGAAAATCCTTCAAGTGGAAATTTCTATGAGTAGAAATCTTTTTCATATTATGTTTTCCCAACTTTGCTCTGTTAAGGGACCTATGTCAACTTGATTTCATCTATAATTATTCACAGATAAGAGACGGAATTCTCTTGAACTTGTCAAGAAAAAACTAGCTGATGGTAGGCAAAATGTTGGAATTTGATTTTAATTAATAACCATAATCACATTTATCAATCTTGTGAGAGTTTACTCTAATAACACATACTGTAAGACCCCACGTGTAAGCCACAATCTGAGTTTGTGGATTGGTTTGTAAATTAAAAATATCTAAAAACGTTTTTCCATATGATATTTTCAAAATCCAAAAAGCTGTGGGGCCCTAAGGGCTACCCACACCCCCCTATGCCAACAAGAAATGTTGGGTGAAGCTATGAGAGGATACTACAGCTACCTACCCCCCATCCTCCCTCCCCTATGTCTGAAATGGCCTATAAACTGTGGCTTATATGCAGGATTTTACGGTACTGTACCTATACTTTATCTCCTTTTAGGTGGTGAGAATGGACAAACTGTCCAGATGTCATCAGATAGTGTGAAGCCTGTGATTTCCCAGACATTCTCGAATGAAACGTATGAGTCTGTTGAATGTGAGAGATTGTCAGGTTTGTATAAATTTATATATAAAGGCGTGATTATTTTTTAACATCTGGATTTGGCAGAGGGGGGAGATTTCTGACTGCACGGGGGAGTCAGACATTCCACCTACCCAAGGTAAAGTATTATGTATACACTATTGATTAGGCCAAAAAAAAGTTTATTTCCGGTCAACTGACCAACCTCAGCTAAAGTGGACCGACCTCAGAATTTTTTCACAATTTTTTTTTCAATTTTTGCAACAAAAATTTAAATTTCAAAAGTGTCTTAATAGAGATTTTTATTTGATTTATGTAGACAGATGCTCCAATCATTTTTTTTATATTTCATGTGGGAAAATTATTCTTTCTCACAATAACCAGTGAAAACCTATCAAAGTATTACTATGTGAAAAAGAACCTGACCTACCGACCTAGCGGAACTTAATTTGAGCATGTTACCAGAAACCTGCCCTTTTTGGCCTCATATATATCGTGTTATCTTTCCCTAATCAATCCTCTGTCAATACAGATACCTACACCTCTGACCCAGATCGCAACTGTGAATGTTTTGATCAGGTATATCTGAACTAATACATACACAGGCAGTGCTGAGCAGAGGCAGAGCCGAGAGGAATCACCCTTAGCTGGGAACAGACTGAATGATGTCATTATATGCTGACTTAGCACACCCTAAGAAATAACTTTTTAATCTACCAGGGATACACGTAAAACTGAAAAGACAACCACTGTAATCGTTTTGCACTGAAGCAGCGAAGTTTCTATGATGAATTCCAAGATAGCAGTACAATAAAGCACTATTCAGTTGGAGATTTAGAGAGGGGAGCAGGGGGCCTTTTGCTTGTACTTGAAAGTTTAGTTACTAGAAAATTGGTAAAAGTTGGGGGTGCATCACCTCCTTTTGGGTCGTGCCCCCTCCTTGTCAAAATCCTTGATCCGCCACTTCTGTTGAAAAAGGAATCTCCCTGAAAATAATGGTATAATCGCTGTCTAAAAATCCCATGTGCAGACATAGATTTATAACAAACGACAAGCATTTATCTAATATCATTTTAAACTCATATACATTTAGATATGTATGAGGAGCTGCCAGAAGGACAGGAACCACAAATGAAGAGGGCGACTCAAAGGAAGTCATCACCTGGTGGGTAAACCAGGAAGCACTATAATATTGTCCTCAAGTGCTCCTCCTGCAAAGCCAATTTGTTGTCATTTTCAAGTTAACAATTTTTTTTTTTTTATAAAATCCTTTCATGATTTTTGCCTGTTTGCATGCTAGGTATTTTGGGGATTGGGCTTAGTTACCACCCCAATGGCATGTCATCTTCTTAAAGATAAATTCATCTCTCTTAAAAAAAAAGCTTCATTTAAAAGCTGAGAGGCATGCCTCTCATCACTGGATATCATTTCTCAATCTGCCAGAAAATCTGCCAGTAAAAACTTTAGAAATAACTTATTTCATCTATACACTCTGCAAATTTCAATGAAATCTGTCCATTTTCTCTCTTTTACCATGATTACTTTTGGAGTGTGGTATGCAAAGAATATTCTGTCTCTAGGATGGCACTTTGAAGGAGATGCTTCTTTATAAAAGGAGACAACATGGTCAGGATGATAAATCCCCATTGTTCTTTGGTGGAGGACCCAAATTAGAAATGTAAAAAATCTGAACACTTGATAGGGCCAGTTCAACAGTTGTGCATATATAAATAAGAGCATCATGCCTCTCACAATGATGCACGAAGTAGCCTTCATAAGGAACATTTATGCATCATGCTGACTTTGCTGATCGCTAGCATACATGAAGGATAACAATTGGATATACCATGTAAGGCGATCCAAAAAGCATTTCATCACCTTATTTCTCTTCTGTTTTAACATCTATTAACCCATATCTACCTACTAGTGCAATAAGGTTGTGTCCACTTGGTGCTATAATAATTTTAACACTCTTTTTGTCTTTCCTACAAAACATGAAATATGCAGATACAACCTTGTTGCACTGAGGTGATGAAAAAGCTGTTCCAGGGATCTGCCATGACTTGGATGTATATACAATCATGTAAAACCGTATAAGAGATTCTGCCTTTTTCTCTATATTTTGGCACTTCTTACAGTACATCTGGACACTATTGTTATCTGGAAGGAACAACCCTACCAAGACCTATTTAGAGCATCAAAGGTGAGTTTTGAAGGCTTTCTCTCTCTCCCTTTCTCTCTCTCTCTCTCTCTCTCTCTCTCTCTCTCTATTCGAATACCCCAGTTACTCTATTTTTTGTATGATATCAAAATCAGAGAGCTATTTATAACATGATTACTTTTTTCTATGGCTTGAGCTTTCCCAATTACATTTAGGCTACCGGGTTTTACCAGGGAGGCCTATGGTTGTTTAGGCCCCAACAGAATTCTCTTTACCTGTGATTATTCAATCTTTTCTTTGTGTAAAACCTCTATTTTAGATTCTGGACTTCAGAGGCTGGATGCAGAGCAGAGACATCGCAGCTTCTACAGTACAGGCCCTGCAGAAGGAGGGGATATGTAAAGTGTCACACCTAGCCTTAATCACAGAAGATAACATTAAGACACTACGACTTACTATGGGAGAATGCAACCGACTCAGGGCGGTCTTAAAATTTGTCAAGAACATTGATACCAATCATATTGAATGGGCATGAAGTAACAGATTTATTTGATTAAAACAGTCTGAAGCATGCCCTCAGTGCTTTATCAGCTGCCTCCGAGCGCATGATTTTCGTTGTCACCGGTGACCTTCAGGCACATTACCAAGTGTCCTTAGGGGACAAACTGAGGTCCCTATAGATGAGATATTATAGCATGTTCCATTATGATCTCCATTGTAGCATGTTCCATTATGAGCTCCATTTAATGATTCCATCTGACAATGAAGTTTTCCATTCAATTGTTATAAAATGTATTTCTGCCATTTTAAAGTGTCTATTGAAACTTACAAAAAAGGACTTATCTTGTTTCCAAACAATATCATATTTAAACTTATATTGTGCAGATGCACCATTATGTATTGTTTACCATCAAGTGATGGGATCTAAATATTTACCTATGTAACATTCTTTGCATGGTATTGTGTGCTTTGGTATTAGGTGTTAAGTTAATGAATGATACAGTAACCTTTCTGTATGTTTCCAATACAGTTTATTTCAGAGCACTCATTCACACATGGATGTGAGATAAGCCATGTTAGCCTATATGATTAACATATTCAACAATAAAGAGTTCACTTCCAATAGGTTTCCTGAGGCAACAGCATGATTTATTTCGAAACATGTAACATATATCAAAAAGTGCTCTGACACATATACATTGATACATGATGTAGGAAATCAGATCATCCTCACTGGTTTAGTTGTGATCTTAACTTGGTCCCCCATTACAGTGAATAACGGTTTTTCAAAGTCAATTGGATCCTGTAAAAGTGGGTCATATTGGGTGAAGCATTGAACCTGGAACAAAAGAAAATCAATGATAAGTCTGAAGTCCATAGTATCATTTGGTCAATAATGGGGAGACTAATCGGCTCAATGATACATATAATCATATTCTTGGGTTTCTGATTTGGAGAATTCTTCTATAGTACATTGATCATCGGTAGTCATGATGCATAAACCTTGATGAGCTTACGGGGTCGAAATGTCCCAAAGGGTTGGCATGGTGCTCTGATGCAGTGAAGTAAAATCTAACATGCTCTTGCAAGCATTGAAAAAATATCCCCTAATCAATGATGCTTCAATGTTGTAAAGACAAAATAGTGAAGAATTGTTACCCAAACGCAAACCAAACGTTCGCAAACATTGGAAAAATATTGACAGAGCTCCTCTATGGTGTGACCTTCAAAGTGTTATATACTGAAATTCTTATCCACATTTAATAAACACCTTTATACATTACTCATCACTGTAAACTGTAATAATACCATACCATCTATACCTTTGCTACATATTACCACCTATGCTCTTCCATGGTTACATATACTGACACTAGGCATCGCACCAGTCGCTCATTGTGTATACATGCTATGCCTAGTCATTTCTAGAGACTAGCATAAGCTGCCTTACCTTATATGCTGGAATAAACAGACCTTTACTGCTAGCTGATATGAGGTCCTGTCCTGTCGATCATACATATATCTAATGCATTAATGCATTATGACGACCAATGGTCATGATGCATAAATGCATCAGTAACCTGTAAATAGTAAAAGCTTTAAATGCTAATAATGCTAATCATGAGTAGGATAGTATGTATCGGAACGGAACTAAAGCTAATCTAAGGATATTTCTCACTGGGCATGCACCCAATCAGAGGCCTCCCTTTTGGCAGGAAATTCAAAAATGGTGATGTTACCCAAACCCCCTGTGGTGTGCCGCCCTTGGTAGGGGCAGGTTTAGTAAAAGTAAAATTTACATAAGGTAGTTAAATATTAAATAGAAATACAATAGAACCCACATATGAAGTAGTGCACTTTTTATTTGTCATAATTTCATTTTCATTTTTTTCTTTTACATACAAAATATCTCGGTGTCTTATCTATACATTAATCGCAATTCATTGTGGATGGTCTTTGGTCAGTTCATATATGTTGTCTGTGGTGTCTTGTGTATATATGTTGTTTTTCATTTATCTACTGTGTCCTCCGACATTACAGCATTAGAAAACATAGCAGTTGCTTGTTCAAAAGTGAAAACTCCTCCACGCCACTTATTTCTGAAAAGCTGCAACTCGTAGTCCAGAGAGTTCAATTTCTTCAACATATCAGTCAGCAAAATTTTGCTCTGTGGACTTAGATTCATACCTTTCAAGGCCAACGGACAGGTAGGAGAATGTCTGAAATGCTCCACGGTGATGTCGTAACTTTCTAACCATGTGTGTATAGCGACTCCACATTGTTAGCATTGAACAAGGTCCTTACCTCCGATGTAAAAGAATCCATGGGCGGCAATTTCTCTTTGAAGGGACGGGGTTTATTCCACATAGTTGTGTTGAAAGTGTTGAGTCTCCTTGATAAATCGACAAAAAGTACATACTTGACCATTCTCGTAGGTAGTGTCAATGGGGTATTCAAGGTTCATTTATTATTATATGAAATATTTTAAGCCGAATGATCAAGCTCGCCTATAAGGCTCCCTTATACTAAACCTTTGGATCTGACAGAGCCAGGTATCTCTACCCAGCTCTGCCTCTCCTGGCCAGTGACCTCAGATTCACCTCCGGATCCTGGCTAGGGGTCATGACCTCGACCCCCACTAACCCTAGGTACAGGGTGGGAGTGTGCTCACGCCCACCTCCATTCCTAGCCAATCAGGGATCGAGCTGCTCCTCCAACAGGTGGCCAGCTCAACCCACCTTTAGGCAAGCCCCCTCCCCCCTCCAGGGTGAGATGATGCAAGGCACGCCTGGTCTTGCCAATCCCTACTCCTCACTGAAAAATACGAACAAAGTGAACTCTGTCGTAATTATCTAGCAAATACAGGGGAAGCCACTCTAGTGGAAGCCACTGGCAGTAAAGTGTGGGGCGGGGGTTTCCCGTATGATGATCAGAAATATGACACTGCAGAAAAATTGAAGGGAAGGAATCTACATGGGAAACTTCTGATGCGTGTCCGTGCACAGTACCTGATAAACCCTGAAGATCGATGAATCTATTAATGACTATGGCTATTTATAGTCTCTGTGTAAACTGTCCATCTTTATTAACGATGAAACTGATATCATAAAACACACTTATGTGACATATCTTTCTCCCCAACACCTTCAAACAGACTCAAATCATGTCGGTCCTGGTAATCGGAGATTCCCGTGCTGATTTCATGGAAAGATATGTCAGAGAAAAGGTAGGAGAGGAATATGAAATCACTATAGTGTCAAGATCTGGAGCTACTATTGAGAAAGTACATCAATTAATCCGTGAAAAACTCAAAACTGAAGCCTATGATCTGATGGTGATCATTTGTGGGATCTGTAGTATTACAAGTAGAGGGATGTTCATGAATAAGCCATATTTTTATATGGGGTACTCAGATGAAGAGATCTGCAGAGCTGAAATCCGACTAAAATTCTCAAACATGCTTCTCGACCTGACAACACATTTCCCTGAAACTGTGTTCAGTATCGCCACCACCTATGGCTGTGATCTACGTAGATTCAACAAAAAAATGAATCCTCGTGTTGTGTGGTACCGTGACCCAAATCAAGACGTACTCGACAAAGCGATCAAGGGAATCAATGGTGACATAGTCCTATTGAATATACTCAACAAACGTACCCCGACAGCCAGACTAGATTATATATTTCATTCCACACTGGTAAATAAAACAAGGGGTATACCACGACCTCAGTCACGGCGCTACAAACCTCATTATGAAAAGCTCAAGGATGGCTGTCATCCCGATAGAGACAATGTGAAAAAGTGTGCTACCTACATTGCCACTACCATCACAAAAATCCTCCCGCCTGAGTTAAAAGTGACAATCGAAAATGTTGGAAAAACTGACCCCGATTGTGAAGTTGTCCTAAATAATCCGACACCTCAAACTGACAAGAATCCCCAACATGAAATTCTGGTGGTTCCCGCATCTTCTCGCGGACAGATCAGGAACAGAACTGTTATCTCACCTAGGCCCCAGAACTTAATTTTCCTCTGCTATTTTTTGGCAGCTGAATTTGTTTAGATAAAAAGTTCTTATATGTACATATATGCAAAGTCTAACTACAGCAACCCTTAATTTGGCTGTGTTATTGCTAAGCATCACTGTGACATGATCTTGCACTAGCAAACAGGCTGGTGGACAAAAATCTTTTTTTTCCTATATGTCTCAAACTACAGCAACTCTTTATTTGGCTGTGTAACTGTGACACACCAATAATTTGATTAGTAAATATATCTAAACATCTTTTGTTCCACAATTGTTATAATATGAATTATGCACCTATTCTTATGCTTAAAATATGTCTGTCCATTTACGGATGTCAACAGTCATGAAACCAGCAATTCTGCTGATTTCTTACTATGTGTGATAAAATTGTGTACTCTCAATCATTTGTCTCTGCTCTCAGTAACCAGAAACCAGCAACATGCTGATTCTGATTATATGTAATTTTATATGTTACTCTGAATAATAATCTGCTGTAATACTATAAAATTACAGAACAAATATTCTTTCTTGTTGTAATTAAATAACATCAGTAAAATGTATGAATGTATCTAGTTAAATCACTAAGGAGTGTTTCTCACTACTTCATTAGTTTTTTTGGTTATTTTTAAACATAACTGTATTGTCCACTTGCATACTATTGTTCTTAATTATTTCTTTTGACTTTTATTTTAACTGCACTCACCTTGGTTCCTCACTTAGGGGTCGGATCACTAGATGATACCCCTGAATTTGTTCACTTACAAAAGGACAAAAGTGAGAATTTGTTGGCATGCTATATGACTCACAAACGTAGCTACCTGACTGTCAATCATGACAATCAACTAAAGTAGAATACTATGCACTTCAACAACCTTACTTTTTAGAATTAAGGTGGAACGACGCCTGTAAGTTTCCTATACTTAATAACTTGGTTAGGCTACCCTCACAGCGCGTTACCCCCATTTGTCTCAAGATACTGTGTAAATAATAATTTTGTTATTTTTGTATCGTTACCCTAGTCTAGTGGCCTCCATTATTGAGACTCACATTCAAGGGTAATCTCTCTTCTTTGCTGTATTTAGCTTGAATTGACTTTGTATTGTATTTGTCTGTACCATGACGACCACTTTAAAAGAATTATGGAATATGAAGGGCCTAAAAATTGTACACTATAACACGCGCAGCTTCTACCTAAAGCGAACAGAACTTTTCAGGGCATTTCAAGGAATTGACATATTATGTATCAGTGAATCCTGGTTAACGGAGTTACATGATGATGACAGTATTTTCTGGAATGGTTATCAACTTTTTAGGCAAGACAGGAGTGCTAAGAAAGGGGGTGGTGTTGCTATCTATGTGAAGAACTCTATGGCTAAATGTGTAGCCAAGGTTGACCAATACTGCTACACTAAACCTGAAATGGAGATGGTTACTATCAAATTTAGCCAAGAAGGTAGAAAATCCCTAGTATTGTCTACAGTATACAGACCACCTACTAGCACAGTACCTAGTTTCATAGATGAGCTTGAACTGCATCTTGTAAATTTCAGTGCTCCTGATATAGAATTATGGGTGTTAGGAGATACCAATATCAACACTCTTGATGAAAATGCAAATGAAGCAATTAAATTGCATGACTTATGTCGAGATTATGGGCTGCGCAATTTAATTAACCAAATTACTCGCCCCTTTGATAATAGAGGCACATGTATTGATCATATACTTACTAATACTACCAAACCAGTGGTAGCTGGTGTACTCAATTACCTGGTCAGTGATCATCTCCCTGTTTTTGCAGCACTCGCAGAACAAAATCTCCCAGATATCATGAGGGAATACCAAACCAGGGACTATAAGGGCCATCATTCTTATCTGCTAAAGGATTGGGTTTGTGACTGGGATTGGGACACCTTCTGGCAAAGTAATGATGTTGATGCCATGTGGTCCTGTGTGGTACAGTGCCTTACTGAATACTTAGACAACTTTTGTCCCATGACAACTAAAGTCTTCAAAGATAAGGGTAAAGATTGGATGACAGCAGAAATATTGCGTCTCATCTCAGAAAGAGATAGAAACATGGAAAACTTTCTAACTACAAAGAATGGAATGTTCTTAAAGAGAGCAAAGACTCTCCGCTGTCTCATATCAAAAAAGACTAAATATGCAAAGTCAAATGTTACAACAACAACCCTAGACGCTAACATCAAAAACCCCAAAGCTTTCTGGAAAATCATCAATTCAATTTTGAAACCTAAAGGGGAGGTATTACCACCGAATTTAAAAGGGGAGGATGGTAAACTCAAAACAAACTTAGACTCTGTTGAGTATATGAATGAGTTTTTCGCAGGCATTGGTGAAAAGCTATCTGACCAACTAACCCAAGAAGGCCAGCAAATGGCTGACCTCGTTTCTGACTACAATCCAAATATTGATGAGGAGGATCTATGTGAAACGCTTACAGTAAATCCTGAAACAGTGTCCTATTTGTTGACAGATATAAATGTTAACAAAACATCAGGCATGGACAACATCAGTTGTAGCATACTAAAGGAATTCCTAAGTCTGATTGTTAATGAGTTAACACATTTATATAATGAATCGTTCAAGCATGGTTTCTTTCCAACTAGCTGGAAAATAGCCAGGGTGACCCCAATTCCTAAGGGTGGCTCCTTACAGGACGTAGGTAATTGGAGACCTATATCTCTTCTCCCGGTGGTATCTAAAGTTGCAGAAAAAATTATGTACTGCCATCTTTTGGATAGAATGGATGAGCTAAATGTTATTTCAAAAAATCAGTTTGGTTACAGACGAAACATGGGCACAGGAGATGCTATTTTCGAATTGACAACAGACCTTTATAGTTATAGAGATGAAGGTCATGTATCGGCGCTGTGTTTTGTGGACCTGAAGAAAGCATTCGACTCAGTCAATCACACCTATTTATTATCTAAATTAAAATCACTTCGACTCCAAAAATGTGATTTTGACTGGATCAAAAGCTATCTCTCAAATAGACAACAAATGACTCGTATTGGGGAATTTGACTCCAAATTTGCCCCTGTAAATTATGGTGTACCTCAAGGGTCCGTTTTAGGGCCTCTGCTATTTATTTATTACATAAATAATTTGGCTGATGGACTAATCCACTGTAAGAATCTGATGTATGCCGACGACCTGGTAATCTATAGTCACCATAAAGACCCTCAGTTAGCTATCAATTGGCTTCAGGAAGACATCAACAAAGTGGTGGACAAGTGTACTGAGTTGAGACTAACCATTAATAATTCCAAAACCAAATTTATGCTCAGTGGAAGTAAAGAAAAGATGAAAGTGGTAGTTAACAACCAGCTAAAAATCAAAGGGAAAATTCTTGACCGAGTAGACAATTACTGCTACCTGGGGGTTAGGCTAGATGAGGCAATGACCTTAGAACCAGCAGTTAAGGAAGTTATTCGTAAGGTTAATCACCGTCTCTTCAAATTTGCGAAAGTACGATGTGACTTGACCCAAAAGGCCGCTATTATGGTGTACAAATCTACCATTATGTCACTCTTTGATTATGCTTGCTTCCTACACTCAGGTGCTAATTTCAATTTAACAGCTAAATTACAAAGGCTCCAAAATAGGGGGCTTAGAATTTGTATGCGAAGCAGTGTAAGAGACATGTCTATTGAAGACCTCCATGCAGGATGTAATGTGGATATGCTAGATAGACGTAGAGACGAGGTACTACTGGTGGACATGTACAAATATGCCAATCAAGGCAAATTTGTCAAAAACACTTTAAATGCCCAACGCACTCGCACCCAAAATAAAAAAAAGTTCGATGTAAGAAGACCAAAACGTGAGTTCTTTAAGCGGTCCCCCTTGTACAGAGGTTCTCACTTATGGAACAATTTGTCTGAATGGCACCAGGAAGCGGAACAGAAAGCCCAGTTTAAAGCGCGTATACGTCGTGTCAGAGACCTACACAAGCAAAGCCAGAAACCCAAGCTTGAAGTCCTCAATGGAAGCATCTTAATTGCAGATACCTCTGATGAGGAAGAAGATGAGCCCTGAGCATCTTAACCAAACTATGCTTCACCTGTTGTTCATACTTTCTGACCTGTTACTTCTCAAACAATTCTGTGGCGAGCTATAATTGGTAGTTGGCCTGGCTCAGTTTCAAAGGTTAATAGACTATTAATTTAGTATTTATCGGCTTTTACAATCTAAGAAAAAACTCTGGTACTAGTCACCCTTGTTAATGACCCTGATTACTGATACTACCTATGAATTGATACTATTAGCATGATTTGAAGCGGTGATTTGAAACACGCTGTTAGTGTACTCACTAACCACAAGCCTCTTTTTAGGCTATAACCAATCGCTCCTTTGTTGAGTAACTCTGTTACTTCTTTTTTTAGGCCTTATAATTTCCTTCTTTCTTGTTTAGAGTCTCGTGGTCTTTCTTGTCTTGTGTATATTAATTGTATAATTATCATGTAATTAGTAATTTTTTTTGGCTTTTCCTCAAAATCACAAACTCAATCCGCAAGGCATTACCTGCCTGTCCTCATCCCATCATGGCACAGGCCATGTAATTTTGTGTAATGTATAATTTTTAAATTTTGTTTTAATTAATCTGATTTAAGGGGTATTTGCCCTAAGCTAGTTTGTTTCCTGATGTACAGCACACGTCAGACAGGACGAGTTGCTTAGCATTGCTCAACAGAATTTTGAACTAATGTTCCTTACAAGTCTCATGCACATTCATTTTTCTGTCTATATCACTCATTGTTTTATTAACTGGGTTCTACAACCCTTTTTCATAACTTTTCTTTTTTCACTTTGACAACCACTGAAACTGAGCCTAAATCAATTGATTGCAATATTATCACCTCCTCTGCGTAGTGGAGCAATCAATAAACACTTCTTTACAAAAAAAAAAAAAAAAAAATGCTTGAATATAACTCTGGACAGTCACTCCCCAGGGCTGCATTGAGGCATCATCTAACAACTAATCGCAATGATGCATTAATGAATCAGCAGCACTTAAAGGGTAAAAGAAAAGATATTTCACACAAAAAAAAAAATTATCTGATAGCTTTTTTTAAACCCTTTTCCTGAATGTGTTTGTGACAAGTGAAGCCGACCAGTGCCAATGAAGCCCGCTCTGGTTGTCGCAGCAGAAAATTGATTTTGCTCATGATGTAGCGGTGCAGAAACCTGACTACTGTTCCTCTCGTTAACCCTTTAAGGACCGCTGATGCAGGAGTGCATAATATCCATTGGTCTTCATGATGCACCAATGGAGTGCCTGCAAGACTGCTTGCTAGCGCTTCTTTGGAGCATCAGGGGGTTTGTGTATCAAATCTGTAGGGTCAGAATGATGCAGTCTCGCCAGCACTTCATTGGAGCATCGTGCCGAGCCAGGCCTACAGGGTCGATACCAGGACTACACTCTCAGCCCGAATTGTAAATATGCAGCACGGACTGGTGTAGTACCTACACAACAACCCCAATCAGCTCTATAGGATTGTACTTACATGAACTCCTAGTGTAAACCTGCAAAATAAGCAATCCACTGTAAAACTGGTTCACTGGGCTGAGAGTGTTTGTATAAAGAGATGATACGTGTAGAGTAATTGTGTAAGGGCGTGGTGACTTATGTAAAGGAAGCGGAGGTGTGCACCACGGGAATCCTATCTTAAGTCACTATACAGGAACGTGGTGGTGGCAATAAAAAGTATGCAGCTGGAAAGGGGATTAAGCACTTACGTCATGTCTCTGCTGTCTCATTTGCCACCTCACCTACCACTGATACATCCACACGCGACACAGCTACTACCACCGTCGTCACTGCTCGCACCAAATTACCTACCTACCTACTGTCGACGGACCGTTACAAGTCATGAACATGAGCAACTCAGGAGTCCAGACAGTACAGTTGATGAATCCACTTTATTGTAGTGTTAGGCAGGTACATGTTGGCCAAACCACAGGATTCACCCCTTTCTTCCTACTCCATGGAAGAAACCCAGCCACCCCAATGGACTTAGGGCTGGGAATACAGGAAGACATATCCACAGTAGCAGACCATGTAGCTAACATGATAACAAATCAAGATACCTCTAGGAGGAAAGCTATAGAAAGGGTCGCCAAGCTACAAAAGGAAAGAAAGGATAGATATGATAAGAAACTTACACCACAGGAAATCAAGGTCACCGACATGGTGTACCTAAACATACCAAGAATCCTGACCAATACAGAGTGTAAGAAACTTCAACCCCTTTTTATGGGACCATATGTTGTAGTAGATAGACCTAGTTTGACAAGTGCCAAACTCAAAAACTTGGACACCAATCTATTGGTGGCCAGACCAGTGCACATAGACAGACTGAAAAAGGTTGTGGCTGTCAGAAATAATGAATTTGCACACAGGCTTATTCCACATGAGGCCAAATACTACAGCAAAATTGTAAGGAACAAAAATGATATCACCCTTACAAGAGAAACCACAGGCATAGGCCCTATCAAGCCTAGGCCTGCACACCACATCCTAAGAAAGACATCTAGGTGTGGTGCAGTTTCAAGAAATTAGAAACAAGATTGAGATACCAAAAGACATAAGATTTTCAAAATGTATTACAAATTCTCTTCATCCACACATAAGACATGTGTGACTGATAATGAATTACTTATAGGTATATGAAGCCAATCAAATTTGTAAATATATCAGTAGGTTATTGCCTCTGAAAGGGTCAAAGACTGGGACCCCCCAAGTAAAGCAGACATGAAGTCTAAGAAGAGTAAGGGTAACACAATGGAGTGTCTAAAGCCTAATCCCCACATGAAAGAGCGCGCTATGCCAACACAGCAGTCTATAGAGATCAATTGACCTTATAAGCTACACTCAGACAACTGTCTAGACGGTCATGAATGGCTGTCCTGGATGACAGGAGGAGCTAATTACCAGTACACAGAGTACACAATAGACCCCCACAGTTGCAGACACTGGAGATCAAGGCCTTGACTCCAGAGAAACAATACCAGGCCCACAATGGATGTGGGTAGGGTAGGCTACATAAGAAGCACTGTGGACCATAGCCCACCATCAGTCTTCATCCAGCTGCAGTCTGGAACACAAGTCTACAGGACCCCACTTGGGAATTAGCCAGCCCACTTCTCCATTAGGAGAGACTGCACTAGGATAAAGAACACACCTACTTCACCTTCAACCTGACCTTACCATTTACTGGTCAATCTCTATAGACTCACCGGACATATTGCCAAGACAGCTCAATCTTGCAAAGGTACAGTTTGAACCACTTCATTTAAAGTGTTACACCATACACTTAGACTTTACCAGCACCAAATCATTACAAATTTGACAAGACTTTAAACAGCAAACTTGCTTTACACAAGCACCATGGGGACACTGAGAGTTTCACCCATACTGCTAACTATGCTGTTATTATATACTATTGAACCACTTACTGCAGGTTATACACCTGTGGTGAGACAAAACATAGGAGTAGTATTCAAACCTAGCCCTCAACCATTGGTCAATGGACATACAACCACAACACTATTGTTAGCTATCCCCTACAAGATACCTCGGGCACCCGTTACCCAAGGATCCATAAGGGATAGAATACTCCAGTTGACCACTCCTACTCTACAAGATCATACCTCTGGCCAAATTATCCAACAAGCTAAGGAGCTAGACACCTTGCTGGAAATTGCAGACAAGGAGATAAATGAAACACTAGCCTCCATCAAATTGTTCTTATCCAACCCCATAAACACATTGGACAAGGCCAAAAGAGAGGCCATACTGGGTTTTCTAGCACCCCTGTTTCGCGGTGTGCTAGGTCTAGCCACAGTAGAAGATGTAAACCAAGTAATGGGACAGCTCAAGAACATAGATGAAATACTAAGGAAATTTGCTAAACAAGATCAGGAAGCAGCTAATCTCATGGAAAAGATCACAGACAGACAAGATAAGTTTGTTAAAGCATACATCCAAGATAAGAAGGTACTGGACAGCACAATCAACACCATAGGTGACACCGTCAACCTGTGGGCCTCTAACATGTCCAGGTCACTTGACTCATATTCAAGGCACGAGAAAACTCAAAGGGAAAAAATGCAAGTATTAAGTGATGCATTAATTATCATAGCAGCAAGAATGAATACAGTTCAATCACTGCAAAGGACAAATGCAGCCCTGAGGATGCTATCATCAGGGATCCTAACCCCTGATATAGTACCACCCTCAGACCTTGCTAGATATCTAATTGACATTAATAACAAACTTAGGATTACACACCCTGGAGCACAAGTCGCAATTAATGACTTAGATTTCTATTATTCACAGAAGCTGACCTCATACACTTACTCAGCTCACCATATATATATTCATCTGGACATTATAATTCAATCTACCACCTCAACCTTCAAACTGTACCAAATGATTACATCTCCCATGCCTATAGACACACAGGAGACCCCCACCAGAGGAGTCACCAAACTACAAACCACAACTGAGTTTCTAGCAGTATCTTACGATGAATCATTATTTATCGAATTGGACTCAGCAGATATGCAGGCATGTGAAGGTACTACAGTAAAGGTATGCAGAGATGTAAATGGTAGAATCTATAAACACAGGCCTACATGCCCTGTAGCCATTTTTACTAACCAGGCTCAACAGATTAAGGAACATTGCAAGTTTACAGTTTCACCACTGCAAGCACCTACCACCCATGCTATTTCCATTTCTGAAGATGAGTATCTGGTCACTACTAACGAACCCCATTACTTTATCAACTGCCATGGTAAAACGTCTGAAACTCGGAAGGCCCAGTCCTACTCAATCATAGGTGTACCCTGTGGGTGCACGATCAGTGTAGGAGAATTTTCTCTTCCAAACACAAGGTTGCCCTGTAACTCAACCTTATCATTTCATTACATTCTCAAGACAATTAATTTACCATTCATGGCAGCACTTAACAAAATTTCTGAAAGCAAACCAGATGAAAGAGAGAATCTTCCAAATTTCCCAGTAGTAAACCTTTCTAGAACCTTAGAAAAACTACAGGAAAATCCAATCATGGATGATATTACTCAACTAAATTTAGAGCCCTTTGCCAAAACAGTATTAAAAGATGCCTCCAACCTTAATAAGGAAATGGAAACGCGCTACGAGGAATCATACCTACGTCAAGTTACAGAGCATCCAATCTTCCAAAGCTTAGCACTCATCCTAGGGATATCAGCTCACATTTTTATAGTATACATACTACTCAAATTATACAGACTAGGAGGGACTGTAGCCTACCTGCCTACAGCCAAAGCATTCAGACTAGTCACCGAGCTGCCCCT
This sequence comes from Acholoe squamosa, assembly GCA_949317995.1. Taxonomy (NCBI): domain Eukaryota; kingdom Metazoa; phylum Annelida; class Polychaeta; order Phyllodocida; family Polynoidae; genus Acholoe; species Acholoe squamosa. The sequence goes on along the minus strand of OX439052.1, from coordinate 8,717,841 downwards.
ACACAAATTGCTCCCAGAGGAGAATCCTACCAAACTAACCCCTACAGAGGAAACCCACACCCCTTTCCTCACAATTCAGGAAACCCACACCCTGATAATTGCTATATTATTCACCCTGACCATCTACTCAGCCTACAGAATAATGAAATACCTTAAGAAATTTGCACAGACACACTGTGGCAAGAAAAATGTGGCCAAGCGCACAAACCCCACAATATATTTTAAAATATATTGTGGAGACTCAAACTTCGCGCTACCCTTGAGGCCAATACCACATGAATTTGATGAGATTAAATCAGCAGCTGCCCCTACCTATAAGGATATAGTGGTTAAAACCTTCCCACTACCTAAGGCTATATTTACCTGGAATGGACCAGCAGTTATAACAACACAGAGAGGAGAATTTGCTTATCACCTCCCTCAGGTGATACACCTACCTTGGCGCACTAGGTTCAGCACTATACCAGCCCTTAAAAACAAAGGACTGTACTACTCCATGCTTCTCCAGAATGATTGTGGCACCAGCCCGGTGACCATGACAGCACTGGAAAATACAACAGATATAATTATTGACGAACAACAGGAGGAGACCGCAAGGTCAAACATGCAGACTATTGCTAATTTTCTAAACCACCAGCCCTCCCCGGTGACTGTGGAAACAGCCTAGACTGCCCACAGCCTAGGCTGCCCCCAGTCCACCACCAGGAGACAACACATCAGAGACAGTATTCAGAACTTTTCGGACAATTTGCCGGCCCTGAAAAGGGCCTTTGGGATGGCGGGTTTTTACACCCTAGGTTTCAGTCAGTCGGGATCCTACCACAGATCCTCGGGTTCAACATCAATGGGAGAGTCCGGGGCCGAGTCCGAGCCATACATATGGCCGTGATCCTGCTCCCACTCAGCGAGCCGGGCCTCCAGCATCCCCAGTCCATACTCGGCAGCCGTGGATGGATTCCCGGATGCCGCAAGATCGAGGAGGGATGCCGCCAACAAATAATCCCATAGCACTCGCTCCCGCGGCCCTAGGTTATAATCCATGGGCCAGAAACCCATACTGCCCAAGGCCCTAGTCAGAAGGGCCACAGTGGCCCCCCGACGCAAGGCTGAGCCCAGGAAATAATGGCAGGAGTAATTACAGACCATCACATCACCATGCTCAATGATCTCTTTGAAATTACTCACTATGTACCCATAATGGATGGTCTGGTTAGACTCAACCAGGGCCCTAGCTGGACTCCCCACCTCCATCACCTGGGAGACAGGCAGAGCAAAGAGAGCTTGTAGGTGGGCCATGGTACTACAGCAGTGACTTCCAGAGAGGAACTGATGCTCCAAGACCAGCCACACACTCCTTAAATGGACACACACCCCCCCCCACCCTGAACTGTCCACTGACACCAAGCTAGGCACTGCCACAGACACATGCCAAAATCTGGCACCTAACACCTCAAGTGCCACCACTGCATGAGCACACCAGGGAGGAGACTCACATCTCACTCCTGACACACCTCCACTGTCAATGAAATTATCAAAGTATTAGAAAAAAAAAAAAATTATATACACAGCCACTTGTTGATGTATAATATGAAAATCTATGGTATTCTCACAAAAATCAATGATTAATGCGCACATATACGCGCAAAATTGCGAAATTGCAAATTACAAATTGTAAAATTGTACAAATCTAACATTAATATACATGAATGCAGGTAGATAACTAAGACAGTTTTTGTACCCACTAGCACTTGTATACTATGCCAAGGTTTACTTAAAGTAACACACTTTAGGTATCCAAGAAAATTGTTGGAAAAATGAATGAAAAAAAAAAAAAAAAAAAAAAATTTTGTTGAGAAAATTGTTGACATAAAACATGTTTACTTAAGATACTCACCAAATAAATCTCTTTCAGGGACACATACTCAAAAGGCTAGGGGAAAAGTCAATTAAGCAGCGGCCCACTGCCGAAATTGCCAATTAATACACCCATATAGCAAAATCAATGAGTAACTCAGAGACAAACAAGCCTATTGTACATGAATTACTTTGTTTTTCCGGCCCTCGGAAAAATTTGTCTCAAATCCCATAAATTGAATAGTGTAATCTAGATTGTACGTTTGTACCCAATTTGCACACAAAATTGTATGTTTGCACACCAGATTGTACGCTCGTACCCAATTTGCACACTAAAATTGTATGTTTGCACACCAGATTGTACGCTCGTACCCAATTTGCACACTAAAATTGTATGTTTGCACACCAGATTGTACACTTGTACCCAATTTTGCACACAAAAATTGCATGTTTGCACACTAGATTGTAAGTTGTATCCAATTTACATTTGAATTATATGTTGCACATTATACTGTATGTCTGTACCCAATTCATACACTGAAGTCAGATTTTTAGAAAATCAACATTTCTATGTGTATCCAAGCTGTACGCAAAATTATATATGTACATACAGAAACTATCAATTGAACGCAAAATTATACATTGGCATACTAAAACTGTGAAATGTACGCAAAAATTATATATTTGTACCCCAAAAATTGCCAAATGTACGCAAAAATTATATATTTGCATACTAAAATTGCCAAATGCACGCGAAATTATATATTTGCACACTAAAATTGCCAAATGCACGCAAAATTATATATTTGCACACTAAAATTGCCGAATGTACGCGAAATTATATATTTGCACACTAAAATTGCCAAATATACGCGAAAATTATATATTTGCACACTCAAATTGCCAAATGTACGCAAAAATTATATATTTGCATACTGAAATTGTCAATTGAACGCAATTACACGCGAAATTGTAAATTTGCACACTAAAATTGTCATTTATGTTCAATTTGCACGCTAAATTGAACATTAAATGCCAAAATTGCACACTATTTGCCAAATTGTATGTTGTACATAAAAATGGGAAATTGTACCCAAAATTGATGTCACATGAGCAAATAAGCTCAGGTATGGTAAGATATAGAAACTCGGAAATGTACTTATACCCAGGAGAAAATTGTTTATACTGACAAAGCTCTACCACAAAAATTGCATTTGAAGCACTCCCCATTACTTCAAATCCTCTTACAAAACAGTATATAACTCCAAAATAAGGTAAAAATTGTATAAATTGTACATTCCCTCGGCGAAATGACGGAGTTTCGCATTCTTTCGGGGGAGAGGGAGTATTCTATGATATACCATTTTATTATTCCATAAATTCTAACATATTATTGTATTAATCAAAGAATATCTATGAAATTAATACATAGGTTGGTTCTAAGAGCTATAAGAGCACTGAAACTTTGTATAAGAGCGTTCATGCCCCACTGCACACCAGCCACAGTCAGTTAGACAGAGTTTATGACATCAAAGGCTCCGACCTAATGGTTCACTGCACAATATAATAAAAATGAGGGTCTCAGTGTGCGACCTCATGGTTCAATGCACAAATTAATAACTTGTAAGTGAATGCAACCGGCCGTCACGGGTGCCTGAGCACCGCTGACGCCGTCATGAGTGTCTGAGCACTCTAAGGACTGAACAATGGGTTACATAAGCACGACGCCATAACCTTCCGGTCGCTCTAGCGTCGCTCCTGAGCGACCTAGGTCAAATATCAAAATATCTATGGAAAGCCCATAATTAGACGGTCAGAATGAGCCCAAGATCAAGGCGGAACTCCCAGTATTAAGGAAGTTACGCCATGGAGACTAAATCAACCTCCGAGTGAGCTACAGACAAACCGGCGGGAGTTAAGCGCCTATCCAGCGGGCATTATAATCTTGGCACATTCAGCTCCGCGCATGCCCAAAATGGCGGTTATACAAGCATAAACGACCGAGTTATGAGGGTTTGAAGATGCAGAACCGACCAAGACAATGGGGGCCATAGCGGCGTCCATGGGGGTCCTTTGTCCCCCTGTGACACTTGAAAGAGTCCCCTCAAACAATTGTAGAGTTAGGCAGATGCTGCTGGCTCCAGTCAGTCTGGAGGTGCTTTTCCAAGATTTGCTACAAATAGCCTGTCTGCACCTCCAGGAACACACATCACCAAGAACCGCTCTAGAGGTAACATCTCCAGTCATCTCCTGCTACCTGCTATACCACTGCACTATGGTGAAACTATGCTAGACAGGCATTGGTTTCCTACCATTAGTGGCCAGAGGCTATCTTCTTCAAGACTTCCACCAGAGGGTAAAGTTATCCATTATTACATTATTCCTCTAAGCAGCAGGTCAGGAGCTAGGTGTGGGAACCCACCTAGAAGTATGCTGGACACTGTATTATTAATACCTCACAGGTGGAGTGGAACTGAACATTATACTTTATAAATTACTGTATGTTTACTGTATGTGCAAATTACCTACATACTAACTACTGTATGATTGATATTTCTTACATGTTGCCTAAAGCTGAATAAACCAGTGACAACTGGAAATAACACATTTTATATGAGCCTGATGTATTTACTCCATACACCACTAGTCATATGATATTTCTCATATGACAACTTGATCATGCCAATCACTAGTATGACAGGAGACCCCCCATTTACACCCTGGTCCTAAGAACATGAAACCAGAGGCATCACATAGCCCTTAAAGGTTTAGATATGGGTGAGAACAGTCTCCCACTCATCCATTGTCCCACCATGTTAGTTTACAGCCAGAGTTCCTTTGCAGGGACACGAAGCCCGCCAACCGATAATCAATGGTATTATACACTAATCCACCAATCGCTGTTGGCCTTACAAACGGGCATTGATTCTGCCACTATTGTGATTCAATTAACAGGCTGGCTCAGGCACTCACTGTCAAGGGCTGGGAATAAGCACCATAATGTGATGATCCATACCGCTTTGGCACTTGCGTATACATATTGAGTGGTATGGTGGTTGTCATCGATGATGGTTATGGCATAACTAGCAGGAAATATCATTTGGCTGCATTTTCATGGGTCTGAGTGGAACCGGAAGTCAATAGTCTGGGGTAATTGCTGTTGTTATTCATGTTGCTAACAGCGGAGGGTATTTCTTCACATACTACAGATTTGTATGACTACACATGCTGAGTCATATTAAGGTTTACATAGAAATACCATTAGCATATGCGGTGAAACTGCTCTACCAGTCAGAGTGTCTTAAGAAATGACCTCTTGAGAGAATAATTCTTTAACTAAAAGGATATTTTCAATTCCACTTGAAGTAGATCTATTAGGTCTAATCTTAGTAGGCATCTGCTTCCATTTGATTCATTTGTCTGTATTTTTGCCAAAAGCATATATTTGTCAATTTCCTTGAAAATAGGACTTTTTGTCAACTGGGTTTTCCATTTTGATTGCTTCCTGCCTACAGTGTCCTGAGTCAAAAGCAACCAAGGCAGGATATATAAATATTTCCAGAACTGAGTTAGCAACCCCCATTTATTTCATTCAGAGGTTTAGGGAAAGCTGTTCTATGTCCTGTCTGTGTTCAAATCTAATTGGACTGACAGGATTTCACAGATTCACTAAATTATGACATCTCCAGAGAGAAGATCTTAGACCTGTCACACCTCACATTGAAGATATCTTAACTTACAACTTTAAGCAATGGGCCGCATGCTTGAATGCAGCCCTGCTACTCATCAATGTTTCAGGATGACCAATGGGCATGATGTACTCATGCATCAGTGGCCCCTAAATAGTTTAAAGCCACAAATTCTGGAGTGCATCATGTTTGCCAGCATTTCATTGGTGCATTATGCCGACCTCCAAGGTGTATAGATGTAAATGGCATAGGGTCGGCATGATGCTTAAATGTAGCTCTCTGAGTTACTCACTTGTCCAGGCCTGCATTCAAACATCAGGATGACCAGGTGGCATGATGCATCACTGCATTAGTCACCCAAAATAAGTTAAATGAGCCTCTCTCACGCCCACCATCCGACACACTATGTGGCATGGCAAAGTGAATTGTCCTTAATTACCTGCACCACTTAGCGATGCTTTCCCCACACTATGGCGTCGTTATGCCCAAAATGAAGCCTGATTAGTTTCCGATTCATATTCATCAGTGCGGCACCATACGTTTGAGGTTTGAGAGACAGTGTCCGACTCCAGTTAGTTAATGTGCTTGCAAGCTTGGTCAGAATTTGACAGTTAAACCTTAACTCTTTAAAGGTCACTGATGCAGGAGTGCATCATGCCCATTGGTTGTCATGATGCACCACGAAGTGCAAGCACCAGCACTTTATTGGAGCATCATGCCGATGCTGATAAACAAGAAATGTCGTCAGAGTAACCGTAAACTTCTTTCCCAAAATTGCCAGAGATTCATCGTTATTTCATGGAAATGCCTTCTGCCAATGCACTGCCATCCGGGGCTTCATTGTAGAAACCACACTACTTTACTGCAATTTGAAAGGTCTTGTCTCAGGTTTCTAGGAGTTCATTTGATAGCAGCCTGTAACATTGTTTGTCCATGGAGAACTCACTTCAAAAAAAGCATAAAACAGCTCCCCCAAACATAGGAATATAGTAGTGGGGAATCGAATGAGCAATAGCTTCTCAGTTCTGGGAATATTCATATATGTCCTGCCTGGTTTGCCTTTGACATTGGTTTATGAAAGTGCCTCAGGCAGGGAGCAACCAACGGGAAAAGCTAACTTAATTAGCAGGGTGCTGCGGGGGTGTTCACCGATGGAACGTGGTTTTTGATGTAGCATATAGTAACAATAGACAAGCAACCCACAATTCACTCTGATTGGCTGCCACTGGTTTGCTCTACAATCATAGCCCTCTTATTCTCCAGTAGCAAAAAATATGAGCAGAACTCTGCCTGGAGAGTGAGGCCCACCTTGCAGTCAGAGCCTATGGGAATGAGAGGGCAGTGATGTGGATAAATTCACTCCCCAAGCAGAGATTTGCTCTATTTTTTTTTTTTTTTTTTGAACAATTTAAACTTTTATTTGACCAAACAATTAATTTGACATTGGACAATCACAGAATAACTCTCCCATACTCGGGGATATGTAGGGTTATACTGGTCAATAAGGTTAATGATAGCATCATCAGTAAACTGTTTTATGAATGCTATCATAAAATAATATAATCAAAATATCTATGAAACAAGTAGGATAAGAATAACATGTTAACGTTGAGAGAAGGCAAAGGCAACCATCACTTTACAATTATATCAGTATGACTCCCTTTAAAAAGAAAAATATTAACAAAACTGATAGTAATAAGATAATACAACTAGTCATTTAAGAAATTATATTAGGTAGGAATCGATGCTATCATATCCAATTTAGCCCTGTTTTTAAACATGTCATAATTGTCTATATTTCTTACCTCGGTGCTAAGACTATTCCAAATGGAAGTAGTATTACAATAGGAGATTTTTCAAATGCTGTACGCCTAGGGGTTGGGTAACTCAATAAGGGTGCTTGGTTTAGCCTGGTTTGTCTTACTACTGGTTTGACATATTGTCCTAGCTTAGATCTTTTGTAGGCAAATGACTTAATATGAAATAATCTCCTGTTTTCTAGTGTAGGTAGACAGGCCTCTTTATGTATCTGTACAGTTGGAGTCAAAATATGGAGAGACAAACAGGTCTTAATACACTTATTCTGCATTCTTTGCAGCTCCTCCAGGTTCATAATACTGGATCCCATATAAAGAATATCACAGTAATCGATTATAGGTAACATATAGCTCTTGTAAATTTTTAACCTGACTCCTGTCGACATGTATTTCCTAGTTTTATATAAAAGAAAAGACTTGTGGCACAGCCTGTTTATAATATTTCTGACATACAAGTTGAAATTTAGCTCCTGGTCTAGGAGTACACCCAAGTATTTATAAGAGACCACATATTTTAGAACCTTGCCATTTAATTTGATTTTGGGCTTCCTCAAGTTTCTCAATTTAGTTTTGCTGGCAAAAAGCATTACTTTGGTTTTTGATTCATTACCTCTATTAGTGAAGAGTACTTGGTCCCCAACGGAAATATTGGAGATGGTGGTTTGTTCCATGCTTGGTCAGTCACAGAAAGAAGGCCATACAGAAGCCAAGTCTTGACTTTTGCTCTTTTGTCGCTTGCCCTTCCCATCTCTCTCATCTTCACACGCTTCATTTTAGACTGTTTCAGTTCTCGTCTCTAGGTGCCCCATTTTTTGTTGAAGCAACTTTGTCCAAAAGTTAAAGATTATCTCACCCTTAAGAGAACTAGCAGAAAAAGAGAGCATTCCACTGGAAGATAACATAGGTTTTGGTCTGAAATCTTTGAATTTCTCTCATGGTTATTGGACAGAAACCCGCAAGAGGGTTTTATCCTGATTTTCAAAAGGTCTGACACAAGGACAATCCACATGTGTTTGTGGCTTGGATGGGAATGGGGAAGGGAGTGACTGATGATAAGGGTCTGATAAGAACTGCAGGTGAGATGGGTACAGTTCAACATCATTATGAAAAGTTTCAGATTATTTCTATGGTTGTCATGTCCATTGCAGCAGAACTCACCTCAGAGGGAATTAAGCCTGTAAAATATTTTTCGGCCAGCGATGGTTGATTCACACTAGGTTTCATCAAAGTTTAACAGACAGAAAGTTTTGCACTACATGGTTGTTTTTAGCACCTTTTGAAATGAACTTGATTGAAAGCCTTTAGGCACAGGTCAAAAGCTAATTATCAATCCATAAATTTTTGCAGTTAAAGCCATGTCCCAAAAAGTAAAGAATTATGTTTTTGATTAAGAGGGTCAATTGGATCAGATCCTCTTGCAAATCTCCATCGTTTTAAACATTATATCCTTATGGCGGTGAATGGTCATTATACTCATATACAATCCATGATGTCTACTCTATTTATTTCTTTTTCTAATATTTTTTTTGTCTTTGCAGGTATGGAAAATCACCTAGTTAAATCCCAACATGTGTAAGTAGCAACGAAATCGGATAAAGAAACCTTAGAGTCTTGTTAGACATACTATAGCCATGCTGTATTTAGGCACAGAAAGAAAAAAAAATAAGAGAGACAAAATGAATCACTCTCCCTTAACTATGTTTCCATGATGCGAGAAACATTTTGTGCTTTGAAGGTCATGCTTTTGTTCATATTATAGAATAGGTCTATTGTTACAATTGCTTCATGACGACTGCAGAAACACATCATATAGCAGTATACATTGCTCTTTGGAAGATAACCCTTTGACATGTTATTAAAAGGGTCGCTAATACATTGATATATCATGACCTCTGGTCATCATGATGTATATACATACATGAATATTCCCAGAACTAAAGTAGTGCCAATTCAAATTCACTCCTATGTTTACCACTTAAGCGCTTCTGATGCAGGACTGCATTATATGTGGATCAACAAGGTAAAAGGTATGCCCGTGAGGGGTTGTGTGGGCATACCTTTTACCATGTTGATCTCCAATTATGCTCTCTATCAAAGTCTACACAGCAGCACTGCATTGGTGTATCATTCCAACCCAATATAATATGCTTGATACCCTCCAATAACACATAAATGTCCTAACAAGGTACTTACTAGGGCTGTATCCATACTTCTTGATGACTAATGGGTATGATGCATCAATGTATTAGGAGCCTTAAAAGGGTTAAAGCGGGAATGCTCAAGGACATAGCTGTCAGCATTTGGTCACGCACAAGGAACATCAGGGTTACTAGGGATGTACATGAGGTATTTCTACCTGGGCTCACATGATCTCCTACAAAAGGGTTTCAGACAGGGCCTTTAATCAAGGTTCTAACCAAGGGTAGGAGGTGATAAGGGCTTGAACAAGGTGGGAGACTGATAATGTTATTTCAGGGTATATCTGCCAAAGGTCAGGGGTAGCTGAAGGAATGAAGAGTAAAGGCAAATATGTGACCGGCTACAAAGGATCCCAACTAAAAGCAGTGCCAATGGTTTCAAGGCCATATGGTTGAAAACCCATAATTCTCAGGAGAATATGATTCATTTATTTATAGGATTGTTTTGTAGGTAAAATGGGTTAGGTAATAAACGTCTAAAATGGTAATAAAACCACCTGAAATTATTTGTATATGATAAAGTTGAACATACAATTGAAAAGGTCTTTCAATATGCTATGTAATAGCATTCAAATGAGGGATTCCACTACAAATTGAAGAGGTCTAGTCGTACCTTGTTGCCCTTGTTTCCAGTCCTTTCTTTTAATTTAGCTATAACTTGTCCCTTTTGTTGCTCACAAGTGGTCATTCAAGTATGGTGCTTAAAAAAAGTGGGATTTGAGTAGGTACCTAGTTGGGAGAAGTCAGTCAGTATAATATACTATAGAGTGTGTGACATGAGTAGGTACCTGATAGTGCAGCTCTCTCTGTTTTAAACAAGGCAGGTGACTTTTCAGACTAATGTGGTGAGTGCAAGTTGAATGGTGACGCAGAGCGTGACACCTTTTGAAAAGAGGGTACCTACTGACAGCTCTTTTTACCATAGGAGCAACACGCTCCTGACAAACTCTAGAGAACAGAGTAAAGCCCTATGGGTAATGACTGTGACTCGCACTCCTTTCATTATGCCTGCAGTTAAAAGTCTATTGGGGTTATTCTTATGCTTAACACTACATATACTTCAAATTTTGTCTGGAAATAGGTGCCACACTCTGACTGTTTTGTCTTGCCACCTCTTATTTTAAATCTTCGCCGACAAGAGCTGATACAAATATTTAAGCCTTCATCTGTTGAGTCCCCTATAATTTTGTCATAGCATTATTTACTGAAGTTAGCCCTTGTCACAGGAACTCACTCCTATCCACATCTATATTGGCAACCTCTGGCACTGCAAGTCAATCACAATCACTTTCCCAAACATGGAATGGGCGATTCTTCAAAAGGCCACCCTATGAGTGCTGACCGGAACTAGCCATGACCTTTGAGATCAATCAGTTAGTGTACTTCATGACCACATGGGGGCAGCACGGGGCCTGTCAGGAAATGAGGCTTGACTTTGCCAGTCGTCTAAGGTCCGCAGATTCTCCAGGGTTGTATGTATATTCATACACAATGCCAAACCATTTACTCTATACATTCCTGTAGGGTCTGTGTGATGCACCTATGCAGTGCTGGTGAGCAGACTCGCCAGCATGCCATTGGTACATCATGAAAACCAATGGGCATGCTACCTAGGGCATCATGCAGGCATTATAGGGTTAGGGCACTACACATTGACAGCTGTGGTGAAGGGACAATCAGAACTACTTAATCCTTTAAAGGCCACCGATGCAGAGATGCATCAAGCCCAATGGTTCTCCTTCAGTCATCCTCCGGGGTTGATGCATAACCTCCCACAGGGTCGGCATGATGCTCCAATGAAGTGCTGGCGAGTAGTCTTGCCAGCACTTCATTGGTGCATCATGACGACCAATAGGCATGATGCATTCATGCATCAGTGGCCCTTATGGGGACAGCAGTAACTGTAAAGGGTAGTAAACACCTGTTGGAGAGTATGAGGTCACTTTGGGTCACTTGGCAAAGTTGCTGCAAAAGGCCCAATCTACTAATGTCAAAATGGAAGGTCGAAAGGGTTGGTAAGAATATGTTATCGTTGATAAAGTACAATTACGCCACTCGCTAAATTTGGCAATGGATTTGGGACTTTATTTCTGATCAGTGCTTGTAGGGGGATGATTTCAAGAAGCAGGGAATTCTTGCAAGCTGATTTAGATTAATGTTGAATTTTAATAATCTTAAGTGCTTTACTAAAGCACTGGTTCCGCAGGCATACAACTGGTCGGAATAGTGATTTATGATATATCAAAAGTATAGAAATTTATCAGTCACATTAGTGCTAATCTGACCAATTATGGAACCAGCGACCAACTTTTTTCTATACTTTTGCAATATTATACATCATCAGATTAGCAAAGATTTGCCCGACCGACAGCAGTGGAACCAATGCTTTAAACCGTGAGCACTACCTAGACATCCAAGTACACTCTATTGCTCAGTGTTATGCGTTCTAGGGATATGAAGTGGTCACCTCTAGAACATAGATCATGAATATATGCTCTGACACATTGTAATATATCACTCTTCTCTTTTTATAAGGTTGAAAGAAAAGAACAGAGAAACAAATCGAACATTTTGCTGTTTGATAGCTAATAGGAAAGTGATGGGGGACAGAAGAGGGTCTTTCAGCAAAAGCCAGCCAGCAGGGGGAGAGCAGTAGTGGCATTGAGCCTGGTTCAATAGGGCAGCCATGCAGGGGTGCAGGGGTGCATCACTAGGGGCCGCTGCTGATTTGACTACTGCTACTACATTGACAATCTGGCCCCAGCTCTACCACTAGCGTGAGTCATCTCTGGCACCTAGCGTTTGTGAGTAAAAGAAGTTTTTTTCTGCTGGTTGCTGTAGTGCTTATTTGTAGGCAGGTACCTTGCTTAGTAATCTTCCCCAGAAAATGGGGACCATCATCCCTATACACAAGAGAGGTATTCCCTAGAATCCCGACCGGGGGAGACTGCTATATTGAGTGCTTCCATTTTGGTAGTGGCAACATCTGATGATAGGGTGGGTGCATAACAAATTGAGCAAAATAGGGCGTAGTGGAGTGTTTGAGGGATTGTGGCTAGAAGGGTGGCTTTTTGTCTAGACTATTACAAACTGGGGTGTATAGAAAATATATGGCAGGGATTTGTAGCAATGGAACCATGTATTTTATACTTTATCCTTATATGATCCTACTAGTTTGAGCATAATATATTTGTCTCTAGAATTTTGTACAATGGTAACCCTCCTTTATAGAAGCTTATGTGCTTGGTGTATGTTGTGAGTCGCAATTTCAACCATCCTACATTTCTGCCTTAGCCTGTGTTGCTTTTGTTCTTGTTTGTCTGGGCCTGTTTTGTCTATCATTATTTATCATTATTACATAGATTTCTCATGATTCATTGTTGTGTCTATAATTGTATGTATTTTTACAAAATTGATATGGTGTACAATTTGATATGGTATCTAATTTACCGTGTGAACTTGATTTGTAGCTTTTTTCTTGATTGTATGATTGTGTTTGACTTACTGATAGATGTTTGACCATAATTCCAGTTGTGCTTCATTTACCACGATTCTGTAAATTGTGAGAGGCTCAATAAACTTTGATTTCAATTAAAAGAAATATTTTTCAGAGTAGGTGTCCAGTTTAAGCAAGGTGGTTGAGGCCAGAAGGATGGCTTTTTGTCTGGACTATGGTAAACTGTGGGCGGCTGAGGATGTATGCAGGGTGTGTAGCGATGGATAAAAGTATGTTCAGAATAGTAGGTGTTCCATTTAAGGGTCATTTACCTAGTGTATTTATGGGTTGGTAGGGAGGACAAGAGGAAGACAAGAGAAAAGAGCAAATCAGAGGCAGATTTGTGACAGTCTATACAGGTGTACAAGCTGGAAGAAAGTCAGTCTACATGCATTCCTGAGGAAAAGGTAAAAGGAATATGAAATAGAAAGATGAAAGGTAGGAAGTAAGAGAGCCAAAGAGCGAAAAGGGATTAAAAGAATGCATGAACAAATGGTAGAATGAAGAATCCAACCAAGAAATGATGGGACAAGGGAGAGAGAAAATGTATAGATGAATTAGGTAAACGATCGACAAACAAGCAAAGACGCAACTAAATAATATAAACACTACAGTTGTATTAAAGTGTAGGGACAGTACTCTACAGAAACAGTGAAAGCTGTCTGATCACCGTCAGACCCCAGGCAGCTGTCGAGCCTTCACAATCACTCCACAGTGTGCCCTTAACCCTTTAAGGGGCTGCTAATGCATGAATGCATTTTGCCCATTGGTCGTCATGATACATGAATGCGTCCTTGGTAAGTCACTCACCAGGGCTACACTCAAGCACCATGTTGACCATTTGGGACTGATATATACCCCGGAGAGTCGAATGAAGTTCCAGTGAGCAGATTAGCAGATTCGACAGCACTTCATTGCCACATCATGACGACCAATGGGCATGGTGCACTCCTGCACTAGCTGCCCTTAAAGTGTTATTAGCACAGGACTGTCAAACTCTGCTGCCTAACAACCAGCCAGCTGTCAAAACCAGCAGTCACTGTGTATGAACCTGATGACAGTAAGCTCTGTTTCATAGAAAACAAAAAGAACACCTTCAACCAGAATAGGTCTATGCAGTTACCATGCCTTTTTGTGCTCTAGAACTTGTTAATTTCAATTTACCATGACCCCCGGCTGTTATATGAGACTGACACCCATTTGAATACTGGTTTCAGTGCTTAAGTATGATGGGGAATCCCTTTAACCCTTGTGTTAATTGAAGAATGGTGCTTATTTGAGGTCCTGGCACTTTAAAAATGAGCCAATACAGTAAGAAAAGACTGAGCAGAGAGATTCTCTGAGTGCACCTACAATAATATGATGTTTTATTGGAAAGAAATTACCCTGGAAACTGTTGAAAGGCAAGGTTTGGCAATTGTTTCTCTATAAATTTACACTTAAAACACATTGGGATGTTTGGATTCAAAAAGTATTTAAAGTTTAATCATTGTAATAGCAGGCTGTACAATTTATCTTTTTTTTTTAAAGAACAAACATCATTTTTCTTCTTGGAACCTAGGCCATTCCAAAAAGCTAAACTCTGGCATTTCAAGATAACCATCTCTGGACTACTGTGCGGTATTGGTATTCTTACTTCAACACCACTAACAAGTAAACCCATTAACGTTAAATACTGTTCCCGTGAGTATGCTGTTAGCCTTGTTTTCGTCCATAAAGTTGCCAGGCTGTGACGTCACAAACTGTGTAGAGGTGAGGTATGGTGCAGTGTATCCATCACCTGTAATGCCATGCACCATTTATCTATCACCCTATACGCTGGGTGCAGGCCACCGTAGTGGTCGGTTTGAAGGGAATAACCCATGACTCTGTTCTCAGTTGCCAATGCAAATGTCCTATAGACCATCTGGGAATGTTAAGAATATGTTGTTGATTTCTGCTAATTCTGTGTTATGTCGCTCGATGATCCCAGTGGTTTTATAGCAGCAGTGATTCTGCTGATGCAACTTCCTGTATGATTTCCTAGGTATAATAGGAAATACCGCTCTGTCAGAATAATGCATCCCAAGCTTATCTTCTCAAGAGTCTATGTTGCAGGAGTGCATTTTGCCCATTCCTCCTCATGATGTGAGTCTGCTCATGAACACTTCATTGGACCATCAGGACGGCACTACTGGAGGGTATTAACCCTGATACACGAATGTAGCCATAGGTGATAAAACGGCATGGCAGCATAATTGGCCCGAAAAGGACTAAGCGCCCAAAGAAAATTTCAAAACCCCTTATTCCCAGCCCTTACTGTTAAAGTGCTTAGAATTGATTTCAACACCTTATCCAATGGACCTGTATAGTAGTAGATCAGGCGAGCAGGCTCACCATCCCTTCATTGGTGCATCATGGCGACCAATGGGCATGATGCACTCTTCCATCAGTGGCCCCTTAAGGCTTGAAGGGTGTCTAGGCTGTTTACCTTCATAGTATTTACCTTCCTTGTCTCATTTTTGTCTGGTTACCTTTCGAGATGATGAGATCTTCTGCAAGCTCTAGTCAAGTTAGACAACACGCTTCTACTGTTATCTAAAGTCTTGCAGCTCAGTAATTTGAGAAAGAGTCAATAATTTGCAGGAATCCTAGGAAGTGCACAAATTGAATGTCCTTTGTGTGGAGTAGAAGAATGTTTCTCTATTTATTGCAATAAAAGAAATATATTTTATTTGCTGACTCCATTTGTCCTATTTGAATGACTGAGTCACCATATGCTTGTGATTTACCAATTTAAACTTATTCCACAATTTCTCAACACATTTAAACCACATTTGCCTAAATATTCACTCAACAGTTCCACAGGGGCAATTGAGAACATTTGGTAGTGGTGAAAACCCTCTGCAGTCCCTCCCTAGATCATGTGGAAATGGTATAGCTGCAGAGGCATTGACCCTAATTGACCTCTCCTCCAAGATTCTGTTAACCCTTTAGCACTTTGTAGGCTGGATGTGCATTAATGCAGCATGCACATTGGTGTTTAAGATGCATAAATACAGGCATGGTGAGTAATTTGCCAGAACTACATTATCCATCATGCCTAACCCACCAGGGCTGGGTTCATGCATTTTGGTTATCATGCAGGGTTGATATACTTGAGTATGGCTGCATCATCTCAACCAATGGGCACAATGTACCAATTATGAGTTGCCAGTAAACTTGACAGCACTTCATTGGTGCATGATGCTGACCAATGGCCACAATGTACCAATAAAGTGCTGGTCATTAGACTAAATAAACCTTCATTGGGGTATCATGCCAACCAGGTATTAAAAGCCTTTTGGCACTATGGTGTCTATAAAGGGTTAAATGGTTAAGGCAGGGGTGCCAAAGGTAACTTGTCTACATGTGGTTATCTAGCCTTAATCTTTACCTGGCTGAAATTCAATTGGGATTAAATTACAGATGGTGAGTTATAGAGTGCTATTCAAATTTATTGATATTTTCTTTAGCATAGCACTGTCTGATGCTGTTGCTGTTGTTGGTTTTTGTGCTTCTTTGTAAGAAGCCACATACTGCCACAAATCAAATCAGTCATGTTAAAATTCTTTACAGTAGGGAGATTTACTACCTTATAAAAATGGGAAAAATGCTTAAGACACAGAGAAAAGGAAGATGTAATGGTTATGTCAAACAGCTTGATGTTTTAATGTTCATGCATTACCTTACATCAGACCAATTATTTACTGTTAGATTTGGGCAAGCTTTTTGCAGTAGATTACTTCTATTTTTGTAAAAACAGTGGTTGTTGATGTCTACACAAATCCAATGATCCAACAGTGGGTTGCCCTGTGTCCTGGGTTGCCCTGTGTCCACTACAGTGGTCTTTATAGCCCATTTACCATTTACAATTGGGGCTGAGAGTGCTGAACTACTAGGTATATTGTGTAGGTCTTTGCCTTAGTTTGATATGTGAGTAACTGAACTTATCTTTTCTACTGGGCTCCTCTATAGCAAATGAATAAGCCCACATTAAGTTGAGAAAAAAAGAAAGAAAAATCAGTCAAACAGAGGGGATGATCACCATAACTCCCCCCAAGTACCCTTTCTGCTTGACCAGTCACTCGGGGATTTACAGTAAAGGTCCTTCACAGTTCCAGCTGTTGTGTGGGCACATTCTGAGGGTATGACAGGTGCAAAATTGTCAATGACAGATGGTGATTGGTCCATGCAGGTAACTGATTTAACTTAATTTAAACTCTATGGACTGCTTAGAGTACTGGCAGTGTATGATCGACTGCCTGAGAAGTGTCTCACCTTGAGTACCTTACTTTATTTCATGTTTGCATTGCCCAAAGGTAGTCGGGAAGTGGGGCACCAGAAAAGTGTGATGTGATAACTTAGACTTAGTTAAATACTTTTCCATAATTAGCATTTTTATTCAAAATAACAGCAGGCAAGAGAGAGTCAGACAGAAAGGCACCTCTTTATGCAATACGAACCATTATTAAACAAGCCAAGTGGCATTTTTCCTCTTAAGAGGGGTGGTTGGAAGTTTAAGAGATTTTTTTAAAGTGAGCTATCTATAACCTAGGGCACTATCTATACCTTATCTACAATAACCTCATAGAAACTACCACCTTGGACACATGGGTTCAGATAACTCAAAATAGGTTCTGATTTATCCAATGTAGATCTCAGTTATAACACAATCTACCTGTTGGTGTACAGCATATGGTACTGATAACACAGAATCTAGAGCTATGGACAATTCTTACTGCTTTGGCAGAAGTTGACAGAGAGAAAAAGAAAATTGGAATTTTCCTTTAAATTGATGGTGATATTCTGACATGTGGATTCAGTTTACATCATATATAGCCCAGTGATATAGACTACTGTGAAATTGTTATATCCTAAAATACCTATCCATGACCATAGTAAAAATATCTTTCTTTGTTACCAACATAGAATTCTTCAATCTACCATTATCATGTCACGACATATATGCTGTGCCCCGGTACACAATGGAGATCATCAGAATTCTTGCAGCTAATCCTTGGCATGATGCATTAATGCATCATGCCAATTGGTGCCTTATTGCAGCCCTGGCGAGTAGCTCACAGATTCATGAATTTCAGTCAAAGTTGTAAGACTTGACTGCATGGTCCCATGCCTAACTGGACGGCTAGCGGGGTTTGCTTGGACAGTGAGATGAAGGGAGGCATGTAAAACAAACTGTTACACACCCATAGTACACAACTACCCCTTAGTCACTCTGTGTTTACACACTCAGTCCTAACCCTCTATACATAGGGGTGTAGCATGGAGGGGAGAGTGCTGCAATCTTGTAATAGCTCTTAAAAGGCCGCTGATGCACAAGGGGTCATGTCCATTCGTCATGCCGATGCACCAATGAAGTGCTGGTGAGAGTGCTCAACAGCACTTCATTCAAGCATCATGATGACCCTCCGGGAGTTTGTGTATCAACTCCATAGGGTCAGCATGATCATAGAATGTAGCACTGGCAAGTAACTCACCAGACCTGCATTCATGCATATTGACGACCAATACTAATGGATGTCCAGTGCTTAATTGATATGAGACCTGTACCTTTTTGTGGTTCAGCTTATTTCAAGTTGAATACAGCTGCTGAATCAGTTCAACCAAGGACCCCTATATTGCACATCTCATATTCAATATTTTCATGGCCCAATGAAGCATCCAAACTGACCAGAGTGTGACTGAATAATCTTTTATGCCAAAACTGTGGAATTTCAAACATATATAATTATATCTACTAAACAACATAAGATAAATGCTATGTCCATTCCACTGATGCTTGTTAGCATAGACTAATTTAATGCTGAAATGTAGTGAAGCATGCATGGTCAGTTCAGGTTGCCTTCGTTCCCAATTTTGGTGAATGATCTAATATAGCATACCCCTCCCTTCAACTTTTGAATCCCAGGAAATACCACTGAATATTTAGTTCAAGATATGGGACTCGCTGGTAAATCACTGGTTCCACAGGCGTACAATCAGTCAGAAAAGATATATATATATACATATATATATATATATATATATATATATATATATATATATAATCAAAAATATAGAAAAGATTGGTCAGATGAGTGCTAATCTGACCAATTTATGCCCTGGGAACCTGCGTTTAAAAATTATATTGCAAAAGCACAAAGATGGTGAACTACACACAGTGAGCATTTACAGCTGGCAAGGTGGCAGGAACGGTGGGGCTTGTTTGTAGCTACAGTGGGATTATGTGATATTATAGACACCTTAGGGTAAAGGTAAAAGCCTATAGGCTCAGCATAACTGTTGGTACATATACATGTTTACCCTACAACCATGTGTTTGATATTAAAGAGAGGTGCCAGAATGTGTGAGATGTTGGGTGGTGACACCAGTAACCATTAGTTGCACTGTAAAAAATAACTGTTGAATCTACAAGGGATGCTTGTAACAGCCCTAAGTGGCAGTATGGTGGTACACAAATGAACAAGGAACCTCTGTGGAAATGGTGATGAATCTCTGGCAACTTTGGGACGAGTAATGCACCATTATTTTGACAACATTTTGTTCTTTACAGTGTGGACATATACAAATATATACATAGGGTAGATTAACCTAAAGATGACCGTTCCTGTGCAGGTTTTCAATAAGGGGAATGCAGTAGCTAATATCTTTGAGTCTAATAGGTCCTTAGGTTCCCTAAGTGAAAGACAATTATTTGTAAAGTTTATGTATTGTTTTTTATCATTTCCAAGACCATCTTAGTTAGTCTATTTTCACCTTGAGATGACCACCTTGCAACTTGAGTGGACCACTAGATAACTACCCTTTTAATGGCGCTATGATTATTAAACTTTTATTTGAAAAAAAAGTGTCTTCTATAGATATGCAGTAAAATAGCTTAATTAAGACTATTGCATCATAAGAAAATGTATGTTTTTACAGTGACTCAATTAGAATGGAAATTTGAGGCAATTTCATGGCCTTGGATATTGTAAATCTCATCAAAACATAAGTGGTATTTCCAACCCTGCATTATAGAGGCTATGTTTTTATGTTCTTTTATAGACCTTCAATATGGACTAATCTATTCCTTAACTTTATCATCACAATCTCAGTATCAAATACTTCCTCTACATAATAATAACCATAGCATTACAGTAAAGATTGAAATGTATGCATCAGAGCATAATCCAGTGACGATTTCTATCCCAAACTATTCTGGCCATGAATCTTGTGATGTAATCCTACATAATCATTGGTTTCTATTCAATTAAATGTACAAATAGGTGTATAAGGATTGGTCAACTCAAGGTGAAATGGTGGTCATCTCAAGGTGAAATCGGTATGTTCTAGGAAATAAGTCCTATACAGAAAGTATTTAACATGTCTGCACTTTTCCTTATGCTATCATTTAGCAAAGATATTTATCAATTCCTAGAGTCAAAATGTTGTATATGTGAGCACTTGTCATCTTCAAATTATCGAACCAAAGTGTATTATCATGCAATGACAATTACTTTGTAAATATATTCCAGGACATCATTCTATGGGGTACTATAACACCTCTATTTCAATAATATTAGGGTTCAAGACCAATGCAGTACATGTGAGAGTGAAAAAATCTAGCTGGCAGGTGGTCGACTCTAGGTATGTGGTTGTCTTTAGGTTAATCTACCCTTGTGGGTTTGCAGGGCACGACCATCCAGTAAGGTGCTAGCAATCTGACTGAACATTGGTACTTTATGACTGTTAAAATATTATTGGTTTATCCTTTAAGGGTCACTGTTGCAGCAGTGCATCTGCCCACTGGTCTTCACAATGCATCAATGAAGTGCTGGCGAGTCTGTTTGCCAGTATTATGCCGACCCTTCGGGACTGTATTATCCATGACGCATAATTGTATCCATGGCGAGTTGCCAGGGCTGCATTCACATACCATGCCAACCAATGACCCTGATAGAATAACGGCCCTTAAAAGTTTGAGGGCCTAGAGCACGATGCATTGGCACAGTATGTGGCCCCCTTAAGACCTAGCACACCAAGGGTAAGTGAGCTCATCTCTGTTGACGGATCCAGAGCCAATTGCTCAATGTTAGCCCTGAAAGATCCCTGGTATCTTCCCCTGGGGAGCCATATGCTCACACTAGCTCACACCTGCTCAGCCTCCTCACACCTGCCCCTTAACCATTTATGGACCACTTATGCATTAATGCCCAATAGTTGGCATGATGCATGAATGCAGCCCTGGCAGGTAACTCACATTAATGCATCATGCCAACCCTACAGGGTTGATAAACCCCCATAGGGTCAGTATGATTCTCTAATGAAGTACTGGTGAGCAGTCTCGCCAGCACTTCATTAGTACATCATGATGACCTATGGGCATGATGCACTCATGAATCAGTGGTGTTTAAAGGGTTTACCCCTGCCTGGTATAGTGGAAGAGAGGTCTCCCTGGAAGCTGCTCCCCATAGATCACCTCTGTACCATGTCAATAAGGGGTTGGGTGCACAGTGATCAGGATCAACTGGGTTGAGGCTGCAAGATGGATACACCTCAAGGTTCACTTTCTTTTGTTGGTTGTTCTGATGCACCAATGTACTTGTAAGCATTGAATTTGTAGCATCAGGAGTGTAACAAGTGGTTGATCTGAGTATGTTTTGTCAACTTTCAAAATCAATTGTACTGTATTTGAAGTATAATAAGTGCACATACCGTCTGAAGCACACACTCACTCTTTTTGCTCATATCTCTCAAATCTCTCAAGGCCATGCCCCCTCTCAATTTTAAGAAGTAGCCGTGCCCCTAATCTCTGACCCATGTCCATTGTTGATTTTAAGGAGTGCCCTTGCCCCTAGTCTTTGACCCATGTTCATTGTCGATTTTAAGGAGTGGCCTTGCCCCTTGTCTCTTAACCCCATGTGCCATGTCTGGTTTAAGAAGTAGCCCTGTCACAGTCGAGGGGAGTCCCATGTCAGTTGTCTCTAAGCCCTTGTCCCTTGTCGAATTTAAGAAGTGGCCTTGTCACTTGTCTCTAAGCCCATGCCCCTTGTCAATTTTAAGAAGTGGCCTTGTCACTTGTGTTTAAGCCCATTTCCCCTGTCGATTTTAAGGAGTGGCCTTGTCACTTATCTGTATGCCCTTATCCCTTGTCGATTTTAGCAAGTGGCCTTGTCCCCATGTCAATTTTACCCATCTGGGGCCCTAGTAATCCCCTTGGTACTTTGTCACTGGTCTAAATCATTTTCTCCTACTATACACTAAGCAATCACATAGTCCCTTTTAAAAGGAACTAACCCTTCAAGGGCTGTAGTGCATTAAACCTTGAAGAGCTGCTGATGTAGGAGTAGATGGTGTTTGCTGGTACCCTGCAGGTGTTGAGGGCACTATACCTGGAGGACATGTCTGATGACATTTTCCCTAGATTCAGGCGAAATGTTTCACTTGAACTCCAGAGTTTGCAATCCCCAATCACAGTTTTGTGAATTTGATTTCCGGAAATCCAATTCGTTTTCATCTGTTAGGTAGTGCTTAAATTTAGACCACTATAGCTCATCAGACCATGACCTAGGGTGCTTAGGTCTTGACAAAGTCAATTTGGTAATTTGTATTTTCAATGGCACAAGAGTACTGGTACTGAATCCCTGGGCCAATTGAATGCACAAATGACAAGCCCTATGCAAGCCTAGTGGTTTGTACTATGTCCCAGGTATGTCTGGGCCATGGGTACTACCTGGTCATGGCTCAGCAGTGCCAAAGTGCTATCAGATCGTATTATAGTATGCTGTCTCAGGTCAGCTACGACCTGTCTTCACTCCTCCTTATCCCCTGCCCCCACACCTCCCAATCACCTCATAATACACCCCAACCACACACTCACACTCCCAGTGAGCTATCATATTGAATCTCAATCATTAACCATGACAATACAATTCATCTTAGCTATGCTGAGCTTAACGCAAAATATAAAGCACGCGCCTCCTCATATTCCAAACATCTGTACAGGAGAGACAGGTAAACCATTCTGGGGATATGGTGCCCTCTGTAAGGGTGAAAATAGGGGATGATTGACTGGTAACTCCTTAGGCATGGCCTGCTTGTATCATGTCTCCAATATAAGAGAAGGTCGCCAGCCAATGCATGATACCCATTATTCAACATGATGCACCAATGAAGTGCTGGCAAGTCTGCCCACCAACACTTCAATAGAGCATCATGCCAACCCTCCCTGACTGTATCAACCAATAGTTCATAAATGTAGCCCTGGCGTGTTACTTATCAGGGCTGCATTCATACGTCATTATGATGATGCGCAAGATGCCTTTAAAGGGTCTAACCTGTCTGTACACCTACCAGATCCAATTTGCAGACATCACTTCTAGTACTGTCCTGGGAGCAATAAGTGAGCAGATTCCCCAACCACTGAGTCACTCTCCTCCACTCCATGGCTGAGTTGATGTAACTCCAGGGAACTATTGCCACTCTAAAGCAGTGTAGTTGAAGTAGGGACAAAATTTAATAGAATAGCCTTTTTGTAATCCCTGTAGCTATTTGAAGCATCATCATGTTTCTCTCAGGCTAATATATTCCTGGATGTGTCATTGAGCAGACTCGCTCGAACTTCATTGGAGCATCATGGTGTCCAATGAGCATGATACACTCCTACATCAATAGCGCTTGAAGGGTTAACTGACTCTGAGTTGATGTAACTCAAGGGAACTATTGCCACTCTTAGGCAGTGTTGTTGAAGTAGAGACAAAATTGAATAGAATATCCCTTTAGCCATTTGAACGGCAATAGTGCATTAGACATAATGCCCATTAGTTGCCATGGTGCATGAATGCAAACCCTTATTGGTGCATCATGGTGTGTTAAAGGAATCTGGTTTGTCTGGTTTGAATTAATACCAGGGAAAGGGGGCTTCTCAAAATATCCCAATAAGCTTTGAAAGAAGGTCCTATTTTGTCCAAGCACCAATGCTGACCATGCAAGATTCCAAGTCTGGCTGCGTAATAAATACACTGTAAAAGAAATGTCGTTCGACTATCATTGAAAGAACAGTGCAAAAGTTGCCAGAGACCTGGTATTGTTATGGATATTCCTTGTACTGCACACTGCCATCTGGGGTTCCATTGCAGAAACATCATTGCTTCACTGCAATGAAATTAGGGTGGTTCGCTTTTTCAGTTTTATGAGGACCCTTGGTAGATTCAACAGTTATTACTTATATAGAGTACAGGGTATTATCCAATGACCTGTAGGAATCCCTCCACATTGCAGTAGGAGAAGTCAGGGAGGACACTGGGAACAAAGGGCACCCTCCAGGCACTTCAACCCTTTTAACCGTGGTAATGCATTAATACATCAGTGCCCTTTTGCATGATGTCCCAAGGAGGTGCTGGTGAGTCTGCCATCTAGCATTTCATTGGTGCATTATACTGACCCTCAGGAAGATTAGCATGACCCTAAATGTTGCCTGGGTACTCTACATTAGAGGAGGAGTCAAAGGGTACAGTGGAGAAGAGACAAAGGAAGCCCTGCCCTAGGTGCTTTTTACCCAATAAGGACCACAAGGACCACAAGCTCATTAATACACCATGCCTATTGGTCTTTAAACAAAATATAGTCCCAGACTAGAGAGTAACTCACGGGAGCTGCGTCCATGCATCATACCTTAGAGTTAGAGGGAATCCTGAGGAAACAAAATATGCTCGATGTAAAAATGAGTTTCAATAGCTAGTGTGAAAATAATAAGCTAGTATCATAGACTATACTCGGTAGAGTGACTAGAGGGATGGAGCCGTGGAATCAGTGGTATGAATAAAAAGTTGGAAATAACACAAAGACTAAACAGTCTGAGGGGGACAAGGTCCGACGAGTGTTCAGTGTCTGTAATAACTGTTTAGTAGAAAAATACACTCCTGTACGTCGAGTGGGTGCATGTGTGACAGTAGCAGAACTGTAGGTGTTACACCCCTATAGAATTTAGAAATGGTCACGACAGGGATACAATTCTATAAGGTATTAGAGATACCCCGGCGACATGTATATCCTGGTGGGGTTGATGCACTCCCAGAGGGTCGGCATGGTGCACCAATGAAGTGCTGGCGAGGAGACACGCCAGTACTTCATTGGTGCATCATGCCGACCAATGGACATGAGGCACCTATGTACTACTAGCCCTTAAAGGGCTAGGTTTGGACTGCCTGAGGAGCCATTTAGGGTTCATACTTCTGCCAGCCAAAGCCTGTTCTTGTTTAGGAGACACGGGAGGTGCACAGCCAAGCTGTTGATACCACAAATACAAACCTCGTCCTGGGCCTTATACTACCATTATTGCACTAGCTCTACCCAACCACAGACATCCAACACCGAACATCTTTTAACATATCATATCTCTGTAACATCCTAGCTTCTGACATTGCCGTAAAACCTCTCTCAGAAGCCAACCTCTGGAGGCCCTTTCTTAATAGGCTACGACTTCTTACTTTTGAATCGTAGTGAGAACCCTTATTTTAGTGACAATACAGCCTGACAGTAATGGTCCTACAGTAGCAGCAGTACTACGATTGCCCTACCAAACTCTATGTAATTACTTCATTAAGTGCTGATCATAAAGATCAGTCATAGGGCAGTATACCTCTAATCACTGGTGCTAACTTTTAGGTTGTCAAATCATAGTGGCTGTATGCAGTCGTCATACATTAAGAAATGCCCTCCCGCATAACCTCATTGCACTAATGGTGATTCACTGTTCAATATATAGGAGGATGCCCAGGGGCCATTTCTCAAGGCACTACGACTGCACTGAACCAATACAATTTGAAAACCAAGTACTTAATGTCAATGATCATAGGTGCTGTCCTAAAACTGCTCTGTACGATTAACACCTATGTAGTAATTACATAGAATTTGCTAGGGCAGTCGTAATGAACTAAACTAAGGGTCCTCACTACAATTGAAGATGAGCAATCGTAGTGTGTTAAGAAATGGTCTCCTGATAGATTCAAGAGTTACCTTTTGGGGTGCATTCATATCAGCATGTATTCATTCCTTATATGCTTCCATCAATGTATTACGCCAAACTGAAGATGAGATTCACCTAGATTTCTGTACCAATCCTGCCTATTCACATCAGAACTGATTAGCCTAAGAGATTAAGATTTATATCGTCAAATTCTGACATTAGTTAAATGAGATGGAGCTGGCTTTATGAGGTAGAGATGTACCATGTCTGAATAGGAGCTATAAATCTAAATCATTAAAAGGACTTTTATGATGCTCTACAGCTACATTGAGCATACCGTAGTGGGCTGTTTAAGCGCCCGTCTTTAAATGAGCAACCAGGGGCAGATTTAGAGGGGGGCGCGCAGGGGTGCACCCCCTCCTTTTCCAGATCCTGGATCCCCCACTGCAGCACCGAGTGTAAAGCATCATTGAAATTGAAGAATACACTTTAAATTAAGTCTTGAAATAGTGCCGGTCTTGAATAGAGGCTAGGGGTAGGTTGAAATCTATTAGCTCTGATGCACTTAAACAAGCCATTATGGTAAAATATTTATGCTAGTATGTATATTTTATTTCACCCCACCCATACAATTCTAGTTAGGCATGGAAAACAAACACAGCAGCAAGCACATTAATGTGCACATGACGTGGCATTCTTTTGACAAGCCTTCAAAGCCAACAAAAAGACTAAGCACAGAGAGTAATGAATAATTACTTAAGGGCCTACCACTGAACCACCACTGTGAGAATCAAACCCTCCCATTTGGAACATTCTCCCACAAAAAGACACAAGGGAGGCCTTGGTGGAGATGATATATCATTTCCTTAGTGCACCGATTCCCTCGGTTCCCATTCGTTAAGCCACAATGGGTTGGATACATGGCTCTACAGGCAGTGAAATTAAAGTGATTGAAAAAATACTAATAAATAGACACTGTATTCCAAACAAATCTCTACTGTCAACAGAGAGAGGAAGGGGAGTGAAGTTTTAATTTACTCATTTTATGGGTGTTATTCTATGCCGGTGTAAATGGGGAGGTGGTTGTAGTTCATAAATCATCCACTCGGGGGAGTTTTTGTTGCAAGCTACTCTGTTTTCCAGTCCCTTTAAAAACTTGCTCTTGTAAGAGGTTCATTGAAAGGCAGAATCAGTATCCTTCTTATAGATTAGATTATAGAGGACATAACCCTATAAAGGCCACTAATACATCAATGCATCGTCATGATACATAACTGCATAAGTGAAGCCCTAGGGAGTAACTCACCAGGGCTACATGCATACATCATGACAAGACAATCAGGATTGATACAGTCCTGGAGGGTTGGCATGATGCTCCAATTAAGTGCTAGTGAGCAAATCCAACAGCATTTCATTGGTGCATCATGCTGACAAATGGGCACTTCCAAATTTGCAACCCTAAAATGTTTAGAGAGAGTAGAAGAGATTTGTAAAGAAGGACTTTTGAGACATGGATTTATTGCCCCTATGGAGGATATACAGAAGGTCTTTTCACAGATCCCATATGATGATTTGATATTCCATGGTCCTGGTAATGAATGAGAATGTGCCATAGACATGAAATGGAACTACTTTGTAAGGCGGAGTAACAGGTGAATTCTCATGAATTTTGCCATACATGGACTGCATTATGATATTACATCATTTTATCAACCTATTGCATAATTCAATGGGAGAGAAAAAGATAATTAATAAATAAATAAAACAAATAAAGGAAGTCATCTACAGTCTAGTTTCTGTTTCCATGCAGTTAGAATAGCCCTAATTCCACGATTTATAATATTGCAAAAGTAAAAAAAAAATAATTGGTCGGATTAGCAAAAAATCGCCTGACCAACAGCAGTGGAACCAATGGCTATGGGTACATATGTAAAACCACATATTTTTTGTTTTGTACATTTTTCGCCAAGTTCATGAAAATTAAACTTGATGTAAATGATATGGCACAATGATACATCAAGGGAAAATGAATTAAGTTTTAGTCACTTTCTTGTCTCCCATAGAAGTACAGATTTAATGAATTATGAAGTTTGGGGATGTATGAGGAACTTAATGGTGGGTAATGTCTTGTAGACTTAGAGAAGGATTTACAAGTACCTAAATGTTTGAATGATTAATCCTTTAAGGGCCACTAATTATGCAGGAGTGCATCATACCCCTTGGGCATGATGCACCGATGAAGTGATGGCAAGTCTGTTTGCCAGAACTTCATTGAATCATCATATGGATCCTACGGGGGTGTACTAAAACTGTAAGGTTGGCATGATACATCAATGTAGCACTGGCAAGTTACTTGCCAGGGCTGCATTTATGCATCATGATGACCGATGGGCATAAAAAGTCATATTTTTGATGAATGCACCAGAGGCCGTCAATGATGAACATAAATGGTGGTTAATGCCTTGTAGATTTGGAGAAGGATTTGTACAAGAACTGAAATATTTGAATACTTAAGTAAATTCAGCCCATCATTATGGGAACAATTGTCTTCCATGAATGGACATTTATGAGTCTGACTGAGGAAGGCATTTCTCAAGATGGTACGACTAGACTCCTTCAAATTGTAGTTGGATCCCTGATTCTAATGCCATTACAGCCTTACATCTAGTGGTCACTAGCGATTGCTCTGGTACGACTGCCCTACCAAACCCCTTTGTAATTACTACACTAAATGCTGATCGCACAAAGCAGTCGTAGTGCATTACCTAAGATCACCACTCTTGTTTTAAAGTGTAGTGGCTGTATCTAGCCATACTATCTTGAGAAATGCCGTCCAGGGATTGGATTGTACACATGGAGAGTCTATCTTACACCTAATGTCATCTGCACTGATATCAAGAACATAGAAACTCTGTATTGTATAAAAGCAATCATCCACTCTTGTTACATCATATAGCAGATCGTTACATCATAATCACTCCCCATACCTC
Organism: Acholoe squamosa; assembly: GCA_949317995.1. Classification (NCBI taxonomy): domain Eukaryota; kingdom Metazoa; phylum Annelida; class Polychaeta; order Phyllodocida; family Polynoidae; genus Acholoe; species Acholoe squamosa. The sequence goes on along the minus strand of OX439052.1, from coordinate 8,688,809 downwards.
TCAATCAGTCTCCCAGGAAAGTCTGGTGTTTCAATGATATAGGAATGGATCATGCACATTGGTCGTCATGATACACCAATGAACTGGCTGATCGCCAGTACTTAATTGGAACATCATGACGTAGCTTGGAGAATATCAGTCTCATAGGGTTTACTCTAAAAAATAACAAACAAATTTACTAGGGATCCTCGGCAATCTGAACAGAGAACCACCATAATGGTTTTGCAATGAAGCAGTGTAGTTTCTACAATAAAGCCCAAGATGACAGCACATGGTACAAGGAATCACTGTGAAAATAATGATGGATCTGTTTTAGAAAAGGGTTTCCCAGTTATTTAAACAACATTTGCCTTACAGGCATGATGCATGAAGTAATCTATGCATCATGACAGCCACTGGACATGACGCAGTACTGCAGCAGCGACCCTTTTACGGGTAAATCAATAATGGCTTGAGGTTTCGGTCCAAATCAAGGTGAATAATTCACATTCTCTGTGATATTCCCAAGAATCAGGAATTCCTGGCATTGCATAACAACATAATATGGGAGATAGTTACATCATAAGCCTTACCATACTCTGAACCTGTCTCCTAGGACATTCAGATGTGTAAATTACACCAATATATATGAGCCTGATTATCGCTCACCATGTGCAGAGCCCTCTGTGTGCAGTAACTGGAAATGGTTCTCATTTGTCGCTGTGTGTATGCTGTAAGGTTCAGTGGTTTGGTTTCTGAAAAGTGTATTAATCATTATTTACCACAAATACTATTGTATAAGCCACAGTTTATACCAGAACCCAAATGAAATTGAGGCTTGTAGGAGGTTTCTAATGTCAGGGTGCAGCTTATACAAGGGTATTCAACATAATAGAATAGTACTAAATTACAATTTTCCAAGCCTAAAGTGTGGTTTATAGCTCTCTCATCAAATCAGGTTGTGGCTTATACAAGGGTGCAGCTTATATGGGGGAATTTACAGTACTGGTAATTCTACTGTGTGTCCATCAGGAGGGTATCTCAAAAAGATTTGGAATTGATCCTGTCGGAGGTGATAATTCCAAAATTGAACTCACTGACCTTCTGGAGTGGATTCTCTCTTGTATTGTAAAGAGGGAGTCAGTTATAAGAGTGGTATAGGAGGGGTCCAGTCTCTTATTTTGCAACTCGACCTATTTCCGTGCAGTTCACTTGTAGCAGAAGTCAAGCAGGGAAGTCTGTTCTTAGGGTGAGAAATGTAGGAGAACTGCAGGATCAAATAGTTACGGTGAGAACTGGTTTCCCAATCTTTTTGAGATACCCTCCAGAGTGATACGGTTGGGTATTCACTGTTTGTGTATTGCCAAGCAGTGTATAGGTATTGTTGCTCCCCTTTTGTTTCTGCCTTGGTGAACATAAAACAAAAGGCATGAAGGAGTAATCGTTCACCTCATTTTAACATCAGGGGGAAACTAGGGGGCCTGACAGTATGCATACAAAACTGAAAGTGGTTTGTCATTCTTCTTCATGTTATGGGCTTTCCTAGCCCACTGAAAATGGTCTATGTCTCCTCTTTTCTATCCCCTTGGATGTGTGTGGTGCACATATGCACGGGCACCAAAACATTCCTTTGTGAAATCATGTAATTTATTTCTCGCCATGAATATGACCTTAGCTGTCGAAATGGCATTGTATTACTCACTCTCACTCACTCCTGAAGTTATGACAGTTTAGCACAAACTACAAAGACTGCTGTTTCGTCCACTTATAGGATAGGCCCAATTACCCTATCATGGAAAATAATGCATGAGCCATTGTCAGTCAAATCATTAATATTTGAATACAGTGAGCTGTATATGTATATCAACTATCATGCATCTATAAATTTGACCCCATCTGGTATATGTTGATGATTTTACTTTTATTTTTTTTTTATTTCTGATAGGAGATAGTGGACACTATCTATACAGGTCAACTGAGGGTCAGGGTATTTCAGAGCATGGACATTATTTATGGCATGGCTGGCTAAGTTTGGCCAATCCCGTCCAAGAGTACATGGCCACATCTCAGAAGAGGTCAATTCGCAACTCATCCAGTTCGGGGTTAGCTTCATCCATCAAGGTCATTACTCAAAGTGGAAGGTCGTGTTTAGATGGGAAGGTAAAAGCCCTACCATAAACTATCGGGCTTTATGATGAAGTAGTAGAGAGAAGCAAGGAAAAGGGAAGCTATTGAAAAAAAGATTCAAAGACAGTGGAGGAATTGTCTTTCTGAGAATTAAAGCCAATTTGAACATGCCATAATGGCCCGTTTAAGCTCTGGGGTCACCAAAAAGAGTATTGAGATAAGCGCTTATGATGAATATGAACCGGGGTACAGAAGTATTGAAATCAAGAAGCGCCCAAGTGCTTGAAGGGCCACTTTGGAATGTATAATCTTCTCTGACCTATTAAAAGAAAAGGGACAATATTGATAAAAGCTTCATTTATTCATAACAAGAGCACACATGGTCTTTGCCTATATAGTACTGAACACGAAGCTGTAAAATATAAGGGGATTAGCTAAAAGAGGATTATGATAGCTGTCCCATATGATGATACACATAGGATAAAAATGTAAACAGTGGATAGTTTTTTATAAGGATTATTGATATATGGCTAATAAGGGGAATTGGTGCTTCACTTTGTCGGCATCTACCTTTGAATCTAATGATATGAGAAGGTCAGCAGAAAAGATACACCCTTGGCTTTACATGGAGTATTATTTCTGTGTGACTGCTGACATACATATCAGGCAATCCCATCCATCAGAGTGTTTATCAGAACCCTACACTGTTTAAAATATGTCATCAAAATAACGGTGAAATCATTGTCCCAAAGTTGCCAGACATCTATTGTCATTTTCATAGACCTATATTTCTTGTATCATTGTGTGTACTGTATTTATTCATTTTATAAAGTACACTGCTTCACTGAAATGCAATTTTAGTGGTTCTTTGTTCAGCAGGGCATTTCAAAATGATATCTATATCTAGGGTTTGAAATGCCCTCCTGTTCTACAAGCATCCCTGATAGATTCAATGGTTATTTCCTAGAGTGTATGTATTGCTTGCAAAAACTTAAAAACCAAAAGTAAGAAAACGCTTCATATTTTCTTTAGACATTGGTTAGTGCTTTTGTGTCCTCTAACCAGACACACTTTGCTTTACCTAACCTTTTAAAGATCACTAAAGCTAGTGCGCCATTGAAGTGCCTGTGCCAGATTCAAGGCCTTGAAATTGAAGAATAACCTTTAGAGGACAGCTTGTGGTTTAATGCATCATCACTATCAGTTTGCATGATGCATGAGGTTACATTCATGCCAACCTTTTTCGGATGATGCACTTCTGACCATCGGCATGATGCTCCGATGAAGTGCCGGTGTGGCATTAAATAAGTTCTGGGGTCGAAATAAGTTTGGGGGGGTAGGGTTCTTTAAATATAAGTGATGTTATGATAATTTTGATATAATAATCTCCTTTCCTATGTATACTGGAACTATTCTACAAAAGTATTCAGAGTTTTATATGTATTTTGTGACACCACTAGTTCACTCCACACATAGACTTAGAATGGTATTGAAATAAGTTCCTGTGTATGATTGCCCATATGTTGCTATGACTATATTTATTGTGACATAAGAATATCCTTTTCTATCTATACAGGAACTATTGTGCAAAACTATTTGAAATTTATTGATTTCCTGTGACACCACTAGTTCACGGAATTATGTAAACGAGAAAAGGGCCAGGAAATAGGATCATCAAGGGTACGATTTATCCCAGATTTCTGTTGCAATAGAAAGTTCAACACTAGATTCTACTTTTATGTGTCCACAGGAGCTATTCTAAATGAGGTTTGTTAAGATTCAATAAACTTTTGTGACATCACAAGTTCAAACCTAGAATTTGGTCTTTAACCCCGCCACACCCTCCCACTGCCCCCCTTAGATGTATGGGCATTTTGACATACTATCTGCAATATCCATATGTTTGAGATGCAATATCAAAGATTTTGTGAGAATTGCTTGACATCTCTTGACACAGCAAAAACCGGAACTTATTTTGACCCAGAACTTATATAATGCTACACCGGCGAGCAGACTCAGCAGCACTTCATTGGTGCATCATTATGGTCAATGGCCACAATGCACTCTTCCATCAGTGGGCCTTACAAGGTTTATCCTTTTTCTATAGGGACAAACCGATAATTCACACCCTGCCTTATGGAACAATTTACAAGCTGTGGAGGCTTACAAAAAAAAAATAAAAGAATAGCTGCAAGCTACCAACCACTAACAGCCCATTGAAGGTGAAGCTTTTAGTGCTTTGCGTGTTGGCATGGGTGGCATGTTAAGATGTGTTTAGGGGGATGAGGGTAGGGGTGAAGGGACCAGTAACCTGATCAAATTGGGGTTAGATCAGTGCACTGAAATACCTCACCTTTGTAATGCTAAAGAACCTCTTCCAGCATTTCATATCGTCTTACACTGGTCTTTTGCAGTCATAGGGGATGTTGGGGATGCATCCCCATATTATACAACTTTAGCTTAGAATGGATTATAGTGAGAACTCCAAACATTCATACAGCCAACCCCCACACTTATTTGCCTGCTCCACTACTTTGAGCAAAGTACTGTAAAACACCACATATAAGTTGAGGCTTGTAGACCATTTTATTTACAGGAGGGATGAAGGGTGTCGGTAGGTAGGTGTATCACCCTGCCCATAGATTTGCCATAGATTTTTCATTGGCATTTGGGATTGGGGTGGCCCAAATAGGTTATGAATATTTAAAATTCATTAGTTAGAAAAAAAAGTAATTTATCGTTCAAATTCTCAAACTCAGCTTAAGGCTTATACACTCTCAGCCCAAATTCTTAATAAGCAGTAGATACCGCCGTAGCACCTACACTAGAACCCCAATCAAGTCAATGGGTTTGTACTAACGATAAGTCCCACTGTAGTGCCCAATAAATTAATAAGATTCCCACTGTAAAACTGGGTCGCCGGGTTCACAGTGTAAGTTATACATGGGGTTTTACGGTAGCAAATAAAGTAAATATTATGAGTTGGCCTTGAGCAGTATGATATATTAGGCCCAACTTCTTGGCCCTATAAGAGGGTTGCAAAGGTCGAGATGAAGATGGATTGTTGGAGTGCTAAATTGCTCCATCGGTGACTTAATGACAGTGGCTGTGCATGCCTGGACCATACTGATTCACTTCTCAGTGTTGCTATGACACTATACCTGTTACCGCCTAACTGTCACTATGATACTATATACCTTTCACCACCTAACTGATTTATGAGCTGTGGATATCAGCCCTTTAAGGGCCGCTGATGCCTGGGGGGGCACTGACCCTCTGTTTGGGTACCAACTGCAGTACCGTCCCTGTGGAGCGGTGGCTGTCAGTGTGTCAATGCATGGAAAAAGGAGGGCTGTTGACTTATTTACATCTTGATATTAGGGGGCTCTTAATACCTATCATAACTTGTAAGAAATGAATTAACTTGAATATTCCATGTAATCACTCCAGGATTGAAATCCCTGAGTATTTTTGTCAAAGAACCTTAATTTACATGGTAGAGGGCCCCAAAAAGGGGGGCTGTTATCAAACTTCTTCAAAAAAGGCGGGCTTTAAAAAGTGAGCTGTAATTTAAGGGGCTGTAAAATGGCAACAAAGGGGGGATGCAGTTTCCCAGTTGGTACTACTGATCAAAGACTCGGGCGCTGAGGCAGGAGTGCATCATGGTCATCACGATGCACCAATGACGTGTTGGTGAGTCTGCTTACCCGCATGTCATTGGAGCATTCATGCCGACACCTTTCAACCTCTCTCTGCCAGTGGCAGTATACCTGTTACCTCCTAACTGATTTATGATGTCTCTTGCCATGGGCTGCGGATATTAGTCCTTTAAGGACCACTGATGCGTCTACCATACCTATTCATGGTTAGCATGATACACCAATGAAGTGTTAGTGAGTCTGATTGCCTGCACTTCATTGGAGCATCATGCCGACCCTCAGGGGGTGTATCAGCTTTTAGTTGCATGCACTTTTATATAATAACTGTTGAATCTACCAGGGATCCTTGTAAACTGAACAGTGAACCACTGCAATCATATTGCAGTGAAGCAGTGTAGTTTCTACAATGAAGCCCCAGAAGGCAGTACACTGGTAAGAGGGATCTCTGTGAAAATGACAAATGGACCTCTGGCCTTTGAGACAAGGACTTCACTGTTATTTTGACGACATAACCTGGATTTATGATATCTTCCCATAAACTGCTGATACTAGTATGCATGTTTATATGATATCGAGGATAGCGTGGAAAGCGGGAGTTTGATAGGGAATTGGGGAAATGGAAAGTAGATTATCCCTTATGGATCGCTAATGCATCAATGCATCATGCCCATTGGTCGTCATGATGTACCAATGAAGTGCTGGTGAGACTTCATTACAGCATCATGCCGACCTCTAGGAGAACATGCATTTACCCGATAGGGGCGGCATGATGCTCCAACGAAGTGCTGGTGAGCATCCAATGAAGGTGCATCATGATGACCAATGGGCATGATGCACTCCTGCATCAGTGGTCTTTAAAGGGTTAGATTCCAGGAACAGAGAGGACAACCAAAGGTCTTAGAAGGCATTAGTAATGGCATTAGAAATCACCCTCCCTCTAAATATGAAATTGCTTCCCATGTTCAACATGGGAAACCCTTTCCTGGTTTGCAAAGAAACGAGACAGTAGAAAGTAGGAAATGGATGGGGGCAATAAAACTATACATTTTATTGTGACTTATCTACAACTGCATACCTACTAGCAGATCCAATATTTTTTAAAAGGAGAGGGCAAGCCCTTTATTTTGGATCCTTTCTTTAGCTAAATTTGAGGCTCACATGGTGTCAAATAAACTTCACCCTTGGTAAAAGGGAGGGACCACCACTAAATACATAAGTTCAATTGCAAAGCCAGCAGGAGACCAAGGTTGGATAGATTTTTTTTTTATGTCCTTTAAAGTAAATTCAAATCATTTTGACAGTTATTACAGTCCAAGTCTATCCCATGATCCTCATACAAATGCAAAGACTTTGTAGTTGTCAGAAGAGCGTGTGAGCATAGAGTCCAAGATTTGCATAAGAACTATGAGCAGGAGTATTCCATTGTAGGCCTAATCTGGCTCAATAAGGGCTTTAGGCTTTATCCTAAGCACTACATTACAAGTTCATATCCTGAAGTAAACAAACGATACTATGATGGATTGGGAAACTCAATAGAAATACTACCCAGGTATCAAGGATACATTAGGCCAATGTCAGCTTATATTGGGCCAAGCATGGACATGCATGGCCCAAGGCTCCATTGCTGATTGGGTGAACATGACTAACCTTTGTTCTTTATTTCTAATCAATGAATTTTCAAAACTAAAATATCTATGGGGAGCCGGGAGCCACCACCCCCAATCCCTTACACTACTGTACAGTGTTGGGTAGTCTTGAGCAAATTTAGAAATCCTAATCCCCTCTCGTATAAGGCACACCAGGGGGCCATCCTCACCTGTAGGCTGTGGTTAAACCAGTTTATACCACTAATGTCAGCCAAGCAAATCTTTGCTAATTCGACCAATTTTTTTCTATACCTTTGAAATATTTAAAATAATCAAATTAGCAATAAAAATAATCAGATAAGCAATAATTCTCTTAACTGACAGCAGTGGCATACCCGCTTTATATGTGGGGTATTACTGTAGTGTAAGACTGTGCCTGGTGAGTGCAGTAGGTGGAGAGTTAATGGTAGCGATGGTTGCGCCCCCTATAATGATAATGTGACATTATGTCTTGCTGGAGATGAGTTATTCTGTCATGTACTTAACTCCTCTGATGGCCCATCATGGCGCCACTATCACATACCTGGTTAGTGTCGATAAAAGCGGATGTTATGGACTCTGCCCTATCTGACTGGGTCGTCATAAGCGTGATTTGTCACAGGACACTACTCAGGCTGCTTGATGGGTGTCAAGAAGCTGAATCAAGATAGAGTATCTAAGTGACATTCATGTGATTGGCCATAATCTTAACAAAAGACAGTAACCCAATTGGCAGAGAACATCAAATCAACATTGACAACTTGGTGACATGTGTTAATAGCTTTGGTCAACTTGTCTTGAACACTTTTTCAATCATTCCATTTAAATTTCTGTCAACCACCACCATCAGTTCAGCAGTTGACGAATCAACATAGAAATATTGTTCTCAATTCAATGTTGATTTACCATTGATTTGTCAAGATTGAATCAACGATACCAGTGATATTCAGTGTTGACTCAACACTGACATGTCAACTAAGGATCACATAACTATTAATGATGAAGCAACATTTAAACGATTTTGAATCAACATAGAAATGCAAATATTGAATCAGCACTGATGTTTAATCACAGTTGATTTGGGTATGTTATTTCAACTTTCAAATTCAAACATATTTCAACCCTGAATAGACTGTTGATATGCAAATATTGCAAATGTTAAATCAATGCTGAATATCCCCACTCGGTCATGGTATTGCTCATGTTGCAGACTTTTTTACAGATGTGTGCCATAAGCAGCCTCTAAAAGGCAATTTTCAATAAAAATAATATTCTCATGTAATAAAAAACATTCCTCATGTAAATTTAGATAACTCATGTAGCAATAACACAGGTCCAGTAGTGCCTGAAAGTCTGTGCCTACCTGTCATTGAAATGTATATGCCAATCACTGTTACAAGCCAAGAGAGTGCCAAAGTCTCGCATAGATCATGATTGCTGCTAGTTCCAGGAATGTAATCAAAGACACTGCATCAGGCCTGTAACATTTGCATGGGAAATTACTAGATGGGTGGATCATGTCTGTGTACACACATGCTCCTGATTGGTGGCTTTTGCCTTTTATCATATATAATATCATCTCTCCCTTTACTTCAGTGGAATAGTATTCGCAGGCTTCTTTTTTTTGAACAAATTTAAACTTTATTGACCAAAATTAAAGGTACAAAGTACTATAGCTCGTAAAGCAAACCTCACATAACAACCTCAGGTCAATTCAGTTAGTGACACCGCCTTCATTAATATGTTGTTTTGGTGACACCATGCAAAAATAATATACATAATAACTAACTGGAAAGATGCACTACATATATGTGGATCAACACGGTAAAAGGTACGCCCGCGCACCCCCTCCATTGTTTCTAGTAGAACTACTGTACAGAATAATTACAATTAGCCTGATAGTATTATATTATAATACTGCGTAGAGGCCATATCACATGTACCATCAGTAACGTTCCTTATTCATTAACCTCTCAAAGAATGGCCACAGCTCATCTATACATCATCATATTCCATTGGCATCACATAAACACTGATAAAAGAGCTTTTACTGCATATCTAGAGTCATTTAAACATGCATAAGGCCCATCTTTGGTGTCTTATATCACTTTGAAAATTAAAAATCACAACGTTTTTTACATTTGTCACTACTCGCACATCCCATATTGTGCTAAAATATATCTTTTCATACACCAAATAGTCTTTCTTTTCTCATAAGCCAAACATGTCTTCAATTGAATACAAATGATAGAAACACCATACAAGATAATCGGTTGGCACTTTAAAAGTAGAACTCTAATCATCTCAAAAATGCTTGTAGCCATCAGTAACATTCCCTATTCATATGTGGTGCTAATATGTATCTTTACATACACCAAGTACTCTTTTCACATAAGCCAGACACATCTACAATTGAGAAGAAATGCTTCAAACACTATACAAGGTGGTAGAATGATACTATGAAAATATAACTTTGACCATCCAGTAATATCTGTAACCATCAGTAAGGTCCCTATAACGTTACTGATTGCGGTGTGCATTGAAAATCAATTATATGTACCTGGCATGTGTAATTCCTGGAGTACATAATTTTTTTTCTTTTATGGAAGACCCTCCCAGGGTACTTCTTGATTGCATATAGTAAGAAGACTGGTGATATTCCCTAACCAGGTTAGATGGACTCTATCAGTAACATTCCACTCTTGGAAATTCATAATTAAATGCATATAAAAAATGAATTATGCCCCAAGACTCACCCAGACCATATGAAAATCTTAGCTATGACCCCCCACTAAGGAATAAAAATATTATTGGTGGTGTAGAAGTGTTTCCCTTGCTTAAGGAACGACATGTGCAGTATATCTTGGAATGAGCCATATTTATTGTGTCATGACGATCAACCTATAATGATACTGTCTTACATATACACCCCAAAAAACCCCAAAATTAAGCCCCCTTCCCCCGTTCCCCCCATCCCCTAGCCCTGGACTCATCAAGCTGTACTTTAGTAAATGAGTATAATCTGGATATGTACTGGTACAGCAAGAGCATTAACGTAAGGTGGTCACCATTATTAGATCCAATGATAACATATCTGACCTTTAGTTAACATTATCAGCACATAGCAAGCTACAACATATAACAAAGTTTAGACAATATAACCATATGACAATATAGATAAAAGAGACAAAACAAGAGTGAAGCCACATAGCTGGCTACACCTGGGTCTTTTAGGGGCTTGCCACAATTTTTCATCAAGCTATATATCAAATATAATCAAATGATATCTAAGTTATAACCAGTATCTTTGTAGTTAATATGGCTTTTGGTTTTTCCTTGAAGGCCTCCTTATCCTTGATATCACATATTTCTACACTTTTGGGCTATATTCAAAGGCCCTGCACTTAGGTATGGGATATTGTAAAACAGGTGCAATATTAAAATGAGTTTGTCTTACAGTTTAATTAACATATTCCTCCTGGATCCTTCTTTTATGGACAAAAACCCTCATATGGTGTCCACGTCTATGTATTAGCTTGGGTATATCATCTTCTGTATGAACCCCATCTGTAGGAGTCAATATAGGATAAGAAAGACAAGATTTTAAACACTTATTTTGCAACCTCTGAAGCTCCCCTAAATAGTCATCCTTAGAGCCAATATAAGAAAAATATCATAATAATCAATAATGGGAATAATATGGGACTTGTAAATATGCAATCTAGTTTGTTCAGACATGTACCTCCTAGTAGCATACAAGAAGTAGGATTTATAGTGAACATTTTTTATGACACTTCTTAAATACATGTTGAAATTTAATTCTTGGTTTAAAATAACACCCAAGTATTTATATGACCTTACACATTTTAAAAGCACATTATTGAAATAAATCTTTGGCTTTGGCAATTTTTTCATTTTCTTGGATGAAGCAAAAACCATTACTTTAGTTTTTCCTTCATTAACAGTCAGCTTGTTTCTGGAAGACCAAGTATAAAAATTATTAAGAGCATCATTTAAAGTAGTAGAAATGTCTTGTACATTTTTGCCATGGGCATACAGAACTGAATCATCTGCATACAGCATAGTAGAATGAGTATCATGTACATAAATACAATCGTTGATATAAAGGAGAAAAAAGAGAGGCCCTAATATCAAACCTTGTGGAACCCCACAGGTTAGAGAAAGTTTGCTAGACAGCTTATGAGTGGCTATTGGCTATTTTGAATACCATGTTGTTCTAATTTTTTTTATTAATATTAAGTGATTTACCGAGTCATATGCTCTTTTTATATCAATAAAGATAGCTATTGAAATATCACCTTCATTTCTGTTTCTAAAATGTGGTCAACTAATTTTGAAATAGAGTCTAAAGCAGCAATCTTCCATTTGTCAGGTATACAACTTGATGTCAAACATAAATTGATAATTTTAATGAATCTGTTGGGCATATGTAAGACTGCAGCCTTAAAAATATTAGTAGGTAGCTATTCTCTAGCTGATGACTTGGAGGTGTCTAGCTTTGTAACAGCTTTTACGATTTCTTCGTCAGAGAATTTCAAATCAGGCATATCTTCGACATATCTTGTACCTTTTAATTCAAAATCTAAATTATGAGCGCTAGCCAGGGATGGCCCAATTTCAGCAATGAATTTATTAAAAAAGCCAGATGTTTCTTCAAGTGATATGGTATCACCCTGATTATTGACTAAATTAATGTTCTTGGAACCTTGCTTGCTGGAGGGCAGAATGTCCTTCATAACAGTCCAAAACCTTTTTGAATCATTTATCAGATTTTCAGACAATTCCTTATAATATGATTCTTTTGCCAGATTAATTTCATCATTAACTTCATTAGGAATGGTCCTTGCCACATGGCAATCTAGTATAGAAGTAGACACCAGAGCTATTTTTAATAGTTGAGTTTTGTCATTGATGTGCTCTAACAAAAAATTATTCATCGATGGCACCGGTTTATCTTGAACCTTGAAATACTTAACTTGACATTGCTTATCAAGCATTCTTTTTAACATATTTTCAAAAGTTTCCCAACATTCAGAACATCATTGCACTCATCAAAATAGTTCCAGTCACATTTGTCTAGATCACCCAGATATTTATTCATATCAAAATTCCTATAGGACCTTCCACAAAATTGTCCTCAGCTTTTCATAATATGGACATGATATTTGGTAATGCGTACAAGGAGATGATCACTTAAATGAAAATCGAGAGGACCAGAAGAAACAATATTGTTACAATTTGTAAAAAAATTAAGTTAATACACATGTTTGTACCTGAAGTCATTGTTATAGTTTTTAGAATCTATCGTAAGTTAAATTGATCTAGCGCTTCATATAGCTTATTTCTTTCTGATCCCAACACAGGTATGCGGCTCTTTATGGCCTCCCATGTCATATGCATCATGTATGGGGGAAAAGAGTGCCATTATTTACAACACTTGTTATTCCTATATAATATATGTATGTGTGTGTATTCAATGCTGTTGCATATGTTGTTACTACAATACGATCCATAATACTACTAGGCTACAGCATATTCTTGACAAAATAGCTGCTCACAATTTTTTCAATATCAAAATCTTGGTCACGGCCAAGGGAACAAATTATTTACTCATCTGGAAACACCAAACACCTTTTGAGCAATCTTTCCAGATCAGCATTCTCATATTATTTGACTCTACCCCTTTATAGGCAGCTACTGCAGAAGTGCAGCGTGCTCATTGGTCATCATGATGCACCAATGGAGTGCTGGGGAGTCTGCTTGCCATCACTTCATAGGATCATCATGCTAACCCTACACAAGTGTATCAACCCCGTAGATGCCTGAATGTAGCCATGGTGCGTTACTCATCAGGGCTGCATTCATCCATCTAGACGACCGATGAGCGTGATGCATCAATGCATTAGCAGCCCTGAAAGGGTTAATACAATAAGACTTGACCCTGATATTCTGTATTTCTTGTGTTTTTCAGAATGCTCTTGTCTCCACTATAAGAAGAAATCCGACGAGGAGAAGTTATTGGACCGGTTGTTCAGGGACTACAATCCTTCTGCACGGCCAGTCCTTAACTCCTCCAAGACCGTCACGGTCGACATTCAGTTCTCCCTACTGCAGATTCAAGAACTGGTGAGCTTTTAAGTATTTATAGGGCTGGTTCCACAATGTTGGTTGGGTACATTTTCTGTGAATCTAAAGGGTTTTTTTTCTATACATATCCAAATCCTTGCTTATGTGCAGGAGCCAAGAACCTCACAAAATGGCATTGAAGTTGGTGCAAAGAAAAGTGTACCTTCGTTTACATTTTTTCTCATAAAGTATAAAGGTACCGTCTGATCAGCACAACTAAAACAGCCCCAGAATCCAAGGAAAATGTTCTTTCAGGCAGTCTATGTGTGCAGCTAAGCAGACAGCTGCAGGGGAGGGGGCCGGGTGGGTTGGGCCATCTGTCAGGGTTGTGGAGGTGGGAGTTCAAATTACCAGCAGCAGCACCTTTTTCAACCATGAAACAATAACGCGCCTATGGTACTTTGTCACCCAATAAAGAAGCAAATAATGGCCACATTGCCCACATTAAAAATGTTTTGGAAAGCCATGGCAGTCTACTTTCCGCACACATTGAAATCCCCATTTCGATATTTTGACCCATAAGCTATGTATTGGCAGTCATTGTGACATATGCTGCATAAAAATGTTGGACTGGCATGTCCCTAAGGGCTGCTAATGCATTACTGCTTCCTGCCATTGGTCCATTGGTCACCATGATGCATTAATGCATCAAGATGAATTTTCGGCACTGGTCAGCTAATCAGGATGAATACGATGCTGTTATGTTATTGAACAAGTAACCAATGGATAACTCATGACGCGTGTGTGTTATTAGCCTTTGCTAACACACACTTATTTTATACCACGAAACCAATAAATAATCAATATATAATACCAATAAATTCAAGTTGAAAACAAAAATTATTCCCCCTCCCTGGGACTCGATGCCAGCGATTGTGTGTACACGATCAGTACATACAGTACACCTCGGCGCCCAGCAGCGGACAGCGACAGCCCCGGTCTCGGCTAGGCTTGGCAGCAGCACAGGGCAAAAAATAGTGTACATACACCTCCTCGCCCGGCAGCGGACAGTGACAGCGCACACGGCGAAAAAAGATGCGCCCGGACTGGGGCTTGATCCATGTACCTCTGACGGCTGAGCGCAATGCACTAACCGCTAGACCACCACGTCTCCTCCCTCAGCGGCCGTGTCGACTTGGCTATGTTTGACAGTAGGGAACAAAAATATACGCCCGGGCCGGGACTCGTTCCGCCTACCTCTACTATCTTACCAAGCAAACCCAGACCATCACACATCAGTCCCTGTGGCGCACCGCATAGGGAGTTGGACTAGAGATCTTAGGCTGCAGGTTCGAGCCCTGCCCTGGTCAAGTCTATCATGGGTTTTAACATGTAACATATGACATGGAAGGACATGAGAGGCGTGCCGGTTATCCATGGATAACCACACTGAGTGCGGGTTATCCATGGATAACCGCACGCCTTACAAAATTGATGTTACAGCCTATAGGGTGTGCAATATCGACAGATATATGGTCGGGAATAGCCACCAAAAAGCACTGAGTAACCAAGAAATTGTGGTATGATCTATGATAATACAAGGGAGGAGTTTCTCCTAGAGACAGAAGCCTCCACCCTGGCTCCCATAGCCAGACTATTTTAAGGCCTCACCAAACTGTCTACATTATCTTCTATAGTAGCCCAGGCAAAACTGACAAAGTCTTGTCAGTTTGCATTTCACCCTTCAGTGGACCCTGTCTTCTAGAGCTAGACATAGCATGACTTTTCATTTTCTTTCTATACTCTCTGTCCTTATGCCCCTTGTATACCCAGTTAAAAATAAATAATTTTCTTACATGATAGTAGATACACTGACAATAACGGGGTCGTCAAAGTGAGCAGCATTAAAGAAAAGATGCAAAACCTGTCAGATTTAACTTGTTGGACCTGGCACAGACTCATGTTGACAACGTATGTGCCTAGATTGACAATGTCACATCCTGTCACTCTATAGGTTGTCAGATAGTGCCATGTGTCTGTACCATCTAATGTCGTCTAGATGAAGAGTCTGCACCAGAGATGACAAATCAGATTTGACATGTTTATCACCGTTGTTGTTTATTCCATGCTGTTCAATTAGATGACCATAGCACCTCTCCATTCTGTGCATGTTCTATCTTTTTACTTAGATAGTAACTACCTTCCCTGTTAGACAAAGTGAAAGGCGTATTTTTTCATCTCCTTGGAACCAGAATTTTAACACATAATTCATATCATATTGCCTTGATATAAGAAAATTTCTTTGAATGTGTATGGTTGAGTTCAGTAAGGTTAGAAGGGGGTTTATTGTTGTCCTCTATACAGTCTAGACAGTTTCGCAACCAGATATATGTACATGTGCTGAATCCTTTCACGGCCGCTAATGCATGAGCGCACCGCACCATACTCATTGGTCTTTATGATGCATAAATGTAGCCCTGGCAAGAAAAAAGACACCAAAATATCCGCTGCCCATTCATACATCTCAGTCATCTGACATGATTTTGAGACTCAATTGTGGAATAGCACATAATGAGTGCCTTTATATGGAACCTAGTGGCAAGGGTCATACACAATGTACTGCTATGTGCTTGTGTTCAATTATGATATACCATTTTATTATTCCATAAATTGTAACATATTTTGTATTAATCAAAGAAATATCTATGAAATTAATACATAGGTTGGTTCTAAGAGCTATAAGAGCGCTCAAACTTTACATAAGAGCGTTCATGCCCCACTGCACACCAGCCACAGTCAGTTAGACTA
Source organism: Acholoe squamosa (assembly GCA_949317995.1). Taxonomy (NCBI): domain Eukaryota; kingdom Metazoa; phylum Annelida; class Polychaeta; order Phyllodocida; family Polynoidae; genus Acholoe; species Acholoe squamosa. The sequence continues at coordinate 8,672,524 of OX439052.1, read as the reverse complement.
AGTTTATGACATCAAAAGGTCCGACCTAATGGTTCACTGCACAATATAATAAGAATAAGGGTCTCAGTGTGCGACCTCATGGTTCAATGCACAAATTAATAACTTGTAAGTGAATGCAACCGGCCGTCACGGGTGCCTGAGCACCGCTGACGCCGTCATGAGTGTCTGAGCACTCTAAGGACTGAACAATGGGTTACATAAGCACGACGCCATAACCTTCCGGTCGCTCTAGCGTCGCTCCTGAGCGACCTAGGTCAAATATCAAAAATTCTATGGAAAGCCCATAATTAGACGGTCAGAATGAGCCCAAGATCAAGGCTGAACTCCCAGTATTAAGGAAGTTACGCCATGGAGACTGAATCGACCTCCGAGTGAGCTACAGACAAACCGGCGGGAGTTACGCGCCTATCCAGCGGGCATTATAATTTTGGCACATTCAGCTCTGCGCATGCCCAAAATGGCGGTTATACAAGCATAAACGGCCGAGATATGAGGGTCTAAAGATGCAGAACCGACCAAGACAATGGGGGCCATAGCGGCGTCCATGGGGGTCCTTTGTCCCCCTGTGACACTTGAAAGGGTCCCCTCAAACAATTGTAGAGTTAGGCAGATGCTGCTGGCTCCAGTCAGTCTGGAGGTGCTTTTCCAAGATTTGCTACAAATAGCCTGTCTGCACCTCCAGGAAGACAGATCACCAAGAACCGCTCTAGAGGTAACATCTCCAGTCATCTCCTGCTACCTGCTATACCACTGCACTATGGTGAAACTATGCTAGACAGGCATTGGTTTTCTACCATTAGTGGCCAGGGGCTATCTTCTTCAAGACTTCCACCAGAGGGTAAAGTTATTCATTATTACATTATTCCTCTAAGCAGCAGGTCAGGAGCTAGGTGTGGGAACCCACCTAGAAGTATGCTGGACACTGTATTATTAATACCTCACAGGTGGAGTGGAACTGAACATTGTACCTTATAAATTACTGTATGTTTACTGTATGTGCAAATTACCTACATACTAACTACTGTATGATTGATATTTCTTACATGTTGCCTAAAGCTGAATAAACCAGTGACAACTGGAAATAACACTATTTATAAGAGCCTTGAGATAATTACACTATATACCACTAGTCTTATGATATTTCTCATATGACAACTTGATCATGCCAATTACTAGTATGACACAATGATGTGCAGGCATTCTGGGAGCAACCTTCTGCCAATTGTGACACATATGATCAAATGCACCAAATCTGGCTTAAATGATAGCTTTTAATTTGAGTGGCATGTTTCCAACAGTTTTTTAAGGTCTATCCTCAGCCCCTGCACTAGGCCCCTGTATAAGTCAAATAAGGAGTATACATATATCACAATACCAAACTCAATGGTTTTGAGCCGTACTCATATAGACAAGCACAAAACAGCTGATTGACATCAGTCATTCATTCCACATCAAATAGATTTCAGCTCATACCACCACCCCTCATACGGATGACACTCAAGGGTGAGGAGGTGCTGCGGGTGTATCCGCAACAAAGTGAGATTACCCTTGATGTTATGCCTGGACCCTAGTTTAATGGAGAAGGGGGATAATGGTGACCGAATTTATAAGATGGCAGAAAGTACTCCCCTTCATGCCCTTGGGCAATGATCCTTTAACATCCATCACCACATAGGCATAGTGATAGATGGGCAGGCATGTTTTAAGTCATTTGTATGATTTGACCAGGGAGAGACTTTCAAGCATTGTCTAGTACAACATGAGTTGGAGAAAAGAGTGCTAAAAGGGCAGTGATTGAAGCAGTACACAGGTTAGAGCAGAGATAATCATCTGTAGTCTGTAGATTATGAAGGTGTGGTGAGGAGCCTATACTTTACCTCTTTGACGTCATAGTTTGCTCCTTAGTTTTACCCTTACATAGCTACATTCTTCACCTGACTGTGCTCCTATAATCCAGGAGGGCATTTCTGAGCATACTATGACTGCTGCACTTTGAGGTTTTTAATCGTGGTCCTTCTGTGCAGTCGTAGTGACTTAGGGCATGTTCTGCCTATCTGCTCACTTTATGAATTTGTCTTTCTGATTGAAAATGTATTACAACATTTTTTTTTTGTTTTAAGTTGATTTTAAAAAAATCACATGATACCTTTACTCTGGCATCTTACAACCGCAATAAAAAATGAATATGGAACAAACTTAGCTATCTGATCCAAGTGCAACTGTTTCAGCCAACCCCCATGAGGACATACCCTCTAAGCACCACTTCTCCTCCCTTAAGCCCAAAATAGTATACATAAATGAGAAATTAGAAAAATAGGATATTGGTAGATGATTTCAACTATATAACATACATCTTAACCCCCAAAGACCCATTCACCCCATTCAACCCCATACCCACCTCTCAATATCTCCCTTCCCTTTGCAAATAGGTAAAATGAAGAAGGTTGGGATATAAAATGGAAGAAGCAGTTATCCTACAATTTAGATTCAATACAACTGCAAACGTTTAAAAACACATTCATGGAGCCCTATCCTTACAAGCACTTATTCACCTTATTTTACCCCCCCCCTCCTCAATCTCCCTGCCCCCTCCCCCCCAGTTCCTCCACGGCATCAGAAGGCAGGTAATAAGATGGTCACCAGGGGGCACCCTCTCCAGGTGCACAGGTAACCAAGGCAACACCTGGACAGGTGAGAAAAATGTGAGAGTGGGATGAGAGTGTGAGAGAGCCCTGTACTGTACAGTGTACTCTAGGAGTTATTTCACTCTATAACCATAGACCACAGTGCTACTTTGTTCAGAATGTGCGTATCTCTGCTTGATACTATCTGTACCAGTTGATAAGTAAAACTTATGATGATAGTTAATGACATCTTTATGTGGTCCTAGCAACAAGGACAAAAGATGTGAGTTTGTGTCCATACCTGAGGCCCAAGGTCTGAGAGCTTTGCCCAAGATTGCCAAAGTCAAATCAGTCAAAGCCTGAGGACCGAGCGCTGAGGGCTGAGGGCAGATGGCAGGGCACAAACTTGTTTTTTTTTATGTTCTGAAACCAAAACTGACTTTAATTTTCCTTAAAATAATCGTCAAATAAGACTGAAATACCATGGACCAGAAGTAGTTATCACATCTAGCAATTGCTCTCGACAAATCATATTGCAGGAAAGCAGACCCAACTGTACTTGAGTGTTAGAACTGGTCATTAAAAATCTAATGCACAGTTCAGCCCCCTTCTGCTTCATCACCTGCGCTCATACCTGGCACTAGAAAGGCACCAGTCAGAGGGGCCCTGGACTTGGCACCCTTCAATCATATGATTCACACTACAAAAATACCACCTATGCTTGATAAGTGAGCAGTATTTCCTGCTCATTTCCTGTTCCTGTGAATAGAAAAGGGGCATAATGGGAGTCATAAAGTCTTAGACCACTATGCTTTGCTGCTTCTTGTACAATGGTAGCCCAAGGGTTTATACCTCAGGGCACCAGAGTATAGGGCACCCAGGATATTCAATTTCCACATTCAATTTCTAGTTTGGGATAGAGTCAAACTGAGTGCAGAAAGCAGTTTCAGGTACAAGTAGAAGCCAATACCTAGGTGTTACATGCTTATACCCAGCTTGTTAGCTCCAACCACACCCTCCCTGTACTATCTCTATTATGATACATCATACCGAAATGACCCGCTTAAGGACCGGGGTCTCACATTAGCCCAGTCTTGAATAAGCACTGTGAGTATAGGGGTATTGAAAAGCAACCTTAACACTAAAACAGTATTAAAAAAAATTCCCAGCTTGAATGAGGGCTGGGGGTACAAAGGTATTAAAACTAATTAGCACCCGAGCTCTTAAATGGGCCACTACGGTATGTGTCTGCTATTTGGGGCACAGGTGATGATGCTTTGTGTGGTTGAAGGATGGATTCATCATTATTGGGTTATTTATGCTGTGTAAGGTACTGAGGATCACAGCTAATCTACATTGTAGGGAAAAAAAAATTAAAGAAAAAAATACCATAGCTCTCTAGTGACCTTGGGTCTAAGCTTTCACCTTTATTTTCCTGCCGACTCCTAGTAACACAGTGCTCTATTGAACCGATTTTTTGGGGGTTCAATCATTGTAGAAATTACACTGCTTCACTGCATTTGTATCATGTCCAGTCAAAAGTTTAGATGCATATGTGACCTGTACTGAGAGAAGGGACCTTATTCCCTCTGAAATAATATCCCTTTTCTCAGATTATGTTGCTTAACTGTTTAGAGATCAAGGCACCGTGCCAACTTTCTTCAATGACTGCATTAGTGGTGATGCAGCATGCCCATCGCCCCTCATGATGCATAAATGCATCTCTGTCAAGTTACTCTCCAGGACTTCATTCATGCAGCATGACGACCAAAGGGTTCGAATCATGCATCAATGAAGTTGGTGCATCATGATGCACTCCTGCATCAGTGGCCCTTAAAAGACTAAATGGTTGCTGGGCTAATTGGCTCTTGCTTAAAATTTAATACACTCCAAGGTGTCTAAATGGCATACAACACAGATAGCAAGGAATGAAACCGTCATAGGTGAAGAATGAACAAAGTCAATGAAAGAGAAGAATACTGTAAAACCCAGCGTATAATCGTTGGCTACTAAACAGTTTTAGAAGCCTACTCTGACTTGTAGAGTCTTCTGATTTAAGAGTATGGATCAAAGGATTGGTTTTGTAATGGAAAACCTCTGCAGAACCTCCATCTCCAAGGAGGTTTTCTTACTTATACTCCATCCACAGAAATGTATAGAATAGTAAAACCCTGAATATAAGCATAGTTTGACTTTAACTGTAGAGGCCTAGAAGAGGATTTGAATCTATGATAAATATATGGTGTTCCAGTCTACAATCACCAGCAGTCTCAATAGTATAATGGTTAGCATGTCTGACTTTGAATCAGAGAATGTGGATTCAAGACTGGATGGGGAAAGTGTTTTTAACTTACACATATAAGGTAAAAGGATTCTTTATGAAAGGCCCCCCTGAAGCCCCTTTTATCATTTTGGTAATCAGAGGATGTTCATTATAAAACACTATTTTTTGAATTTGTGGCAAAAATGACAGTGATCAACCAAGAATAAAACAAAATCACACCAGGGCTTTGAACCTGTGTGTTCTAGATTTCTAGTCCCAGGCCTTAACCACTACACAAGATTGACCAGTCAAACTTTCACCCTGTTTATCTACAATTGATTACTCAGTCATAGAAGTAGCATATTGTCCTTCAGTAGATGTTCTAACACCCACAGTATCAGCTGAGGACTCATGGTATAATGGCTAGCACATGAGACTCAGGATCCCAGCACTGTCTGGTGCGTGGGACAGAATTTTCCCAAGAATTACATCTGCTGTTCAAAAATGACCTTATTCATAAAACCTCCTGCTACGCTTTGCCTATTTCACAAAACCTCCTCCCAGACCTGACCCAATTCAAAAAACCTCCTGCTAGAACTGACCTAATTTATAAAACCTCCTGCTGGCCCCCCAACTGTAGAATATGGAAATAAACCTACAGTAGGAACAATAGGGGGCAGAGCCAGGTGGAGTATAAACATTATATTGACTATAATGAAGGATGGCAATTTTATTTGTACTTACAGCATTTCATAAAGACAGTATCTGGCTTATATGTGGGGTTTTATGGTTGGGAGAAAAGTGTAGTGGCAGTCATGTCCAATGTGCCTAGCCATCATGTCAGCCACTTGTCAGGGAGATATCTCAATAAGATCAAAGCGTTCTCCCCACAGCTACATTGGCACCCTCTGGTTGTGGGGATAAAAACCGTGTCTAGCGCTTAAGTTAATGCATGATGCCATAGATTCCTGCACTTTGGCTATTATCCTGCCCCAATACATACTATGGTGCTGGTGAGACTGCTCAGAGGCTCTTCATTGGAGCATCGTGCTGACTCTCCGGGTGCATGAAGGTAGGCCTGGTGAGTAAGATGGCAGGGCTGCATTTATATTCATCAAGATGCATTTAATCATCAGCTGCCCTTAAGGGCAATTGTGCATTAATGGATCATGCCGACCTTACATGGTCAATACATTCTTGGGCACTTGGCATAGTATACCGATGAAGTCATTTCAGTATTTTGTTGGTGCATCATGACAACCGATGGGTATGAAGCACTAATACATAAGCTGCCCATGTAAAAGGGTTAAAGGGCTATAAACTGGCTCTATCTGCTGTGTCACTGTGTCAAGGACTAGGGGCTGACAGTGTGAAATGGGTGAGCGATAATGGAGAGATTTAGTGCAAAAACACCTGGAGGAAAAATTGGGACTCCAGTAAGGTGCTGGAGGTAGGGTGGTTATAAGCCTAACTCGGCAAGTGGTGGTTAGGACCAATGAGTAAAGGGAGGGAAAATAGTGTGAAAAGGGTAGAAAATGTGTACAAAATCCAGAAAATTTGGACACCGTATAGTTGCGAATTTAAGCACCAGGGCACTCATTGATTTCAATAGCTTGCACCCAGGCATTTATTCAAGATGGGTGCTTATTTGAGACGCAAGCAATAATTCCCTCAAAGATCATATTTGCAGGTGGGTGATATTGAGGTGTTTTATGTAGAATATGACCTTAGTAATAAGTATAGATCTGAAATTATTTTTCGTACTGCTAGTCAAACCTTCTACTGTTATGATGGTTTTATTCAATCCAATATTTAGCAACCATTCAGGTAAGGCCCAGTTGTAAAAGATGCAGACACAAGCAAACCTTACCCACACCAACTTTTATCTTTAGCCTTCCACAACAAAAAACTATCCTACCTTCTCATAATCAACCAACATTAGAGAAAGCTAAGCAGGGTGGCAAATAGTGGCCCACCTAACCAGGCAGTGGCAGATAGGCATAAGTAGGAAGATAGCAGAGGTGGGGAACACAGTCTGTTAAATAGGTTATTGCAGGGAGCAGATGGTTAGGCCAAGCAATTTTAAAGGTCTATGGAAGGTACCATGGTAAGAAACTTTGGCCTATAACTAGGTGTTTTTGTCATCAATGGTCTTATTTTCACTTTAGGTCATATCTTGAAACTGGGCTCCAGAATAGGACTCTAGCATTGACTTTTCAAGAAATACATAATGCCAGGAGAAGTAGCCTTCGACATGGGGCAACATCACAAAATATTTCTCTATGGCTCATCTTCTTAATAACTTTGAACAATCAACGAGAGAAAATATCTAAGTTTCTCTCACTCCATACTAAGTCTGATTCTTCAAAGTTCATATACATTTTTGCTCAATGCCTACCAACGATGCCGCCACAGTTCACCGAGCAATGTATGGTGATGTGAATCATAATTATGATTTTTCCTGGCCTGATGGAGTGTTGAAGTACAGAGGGATGATGAACTACCAAGCTGCAGGGCTGAGAACCCCTGTGGTGTGTTTTAATCTCTTTCTACCTGAAGATGTACCCTCCCACTGACCCTCCCCCTTCTAACTCCTTCCCTTCCCTCTCCTCCTCCCATAACCCTTTAATGGCTGCTGATGCAGGAGTGCATCAAACCCATAGATTATCATGATGCACCAATGTAGTGCTGGTGAGACTGCTTGCCAGCAAATCATTGGTGCATCACGTCGACCCTACAGGAGCGTATCAACCCCATTGGGTCGGCATTATGCTTGAATGCAGCCCTGGGAAGTTGCTCACGATGACTACATTCATGCAAAGATGTTTCACCCTATTTTATTGCTGTAGTTCGAAAGGGTTGGCATGATGCCCCAATGAAGTGCTGGTGAGCAGACTTGTGAATCATGCCAACCAATGGACATGATTCACTCTTTCATCAGTGGCCTTTAAAGGGTCAAAGACCTATCTTCTCTTATCTATACCTACACCTACCACACACCTAGACTCATTTTATCAACTTCCCATCCCTGTCAGTCATGATAATAATTACATTTGTCAGGGCAATGTGCCCTTCTTTTGAACTGACTATTTCTGTAAAGGTGGCAATGTAGGTCATTAGCATCATTTCTTAGCTCGACACTAAATATTCTGAGGATGAGTGTTTCAGTTCAGTTTTTCTTTTCATTTCATCTCTTACTTTCATGATAGATATTAAGGTTTGTATATTTTTTCGCAATTAGACCACAATGAAAGCAGTTGTGAATAGAACCAGGTTCATATATCCAACTTTCGAAATAGGAAAAGAATGCAGTTGTGTGATACTAACTTGTCAGGTTCAAGAATACTTCTTGCCACACATTAAGATTAAATTTAAATTCTTGACATCTTAGTATAACCCTAGTTAGTGTTGGTATATGGTAGACGTACAGAGATATGACAGATGTCAGATTACCAGAATTACAGACATACCTAGTGTGAGGTAGAGCAGTATGTGATCTGTCCTTCTGGGTTTGGGAAAACATTATTCCATGTAGTGGTGTTGGGGCTTGTCCCAAAGTTGCCAGAAATCCGTCATCATTTTCACAGAGATTCTTTGTACCACTTAACTGCCATCTTGGGCTTCATTGCAGAAACTACAGTGCTTCACTGCAATACATTTACAATGGTTCACTGTTCAGTTTTACAAGGATCCCTGGTAGATTTAGCATGTATTTTTAGAGTGTAGAGCTCTATACTTTGGACTGTCTAAATAATTCTACCAGTAATTAGCATTTTTGGAAATGTCCTTCAGAAATATGGGGTGCATGTTCCTGACAGTTTTTGGCCAAAGTTCTGAGAGTTAATAGTGTATATATTATAAGATTATAGAGAGGTCATCTCCCCCTTATGTCATGTATACACAGACATCATGCGGACCTGACACTTACTGACTGCTGTCAAATACCATCCTAACCATCATTTATCTAAATGTAATAAGCTACCTACGCTAACCCATTAAGTGCCGCTAATGCAGGAGTGCATCATACCCAATATTCATCATTATGCGCCAATGAAGTGCTGGCGCGACTGCATGCCAGCACCTCATTGGTGCATCATGACGACACTCTGGGAGTGTATCAATCCCATGAGGTTGTCATGAAGCATTAATGCATTAGCCACCCTTAAAGAGTAAATCCAACTGTAATAAGCTACCTGAACAGTCACACACAAGGGTTTATTCCTGCACACAAGCATAGTTCATCAACTCTACCTGACTAGTAGCTGAAAACAGTTGCAAGAGATATGCTTGTTGAATTATGTAGACATATTTGCAGAGATAATATCGAATGACTTACCCTGCCCTAAATTTTCTGTATTTTTCTTCATGGATTCAACAAGACAGGTTGCTTGACCTAAATACGTCTTGAGAACAAAATCCTCATTGATATGGTTTTTGCTGCTCAATCAACATTTAACCAGCTCATTGATTAAATGCTCATCAATGAGTCAGCAATGTTGATTCAGTCAGTAATTTCTGTTGTACTTTTATTGGGTGAACGCCTGTTAAGGTTTGTAGACATCTTTAGGTTAATCTACTCTATAGATAATGAAAAGTGCAGGTATACTCCTTGATGATATGTCTTATAATTGCCTTTATATAGTTTAGTTAAGAAATAACTCCAAAGTATTCATAAGAAATATGATCATCACCATGTTATTATCAGGGATTCTGTATTGAAAGTAAGAAATAATAAGGCCCAAAGTAACAGCCCCCTTTCTGATGTTCTCCCTTCACTCACCAATCCCTCACCTGACCAGGTGGTGCAGCACTTCATCTCAGCCTCAGTGGGGTATTACCTCTACCACCCATCTACTCAGCAGGGCATTTCTCAACATGATACAACTGTACCCAACCACCAACTTCAAAATTTCTTAACCGCCTACGACTACACCCTTCAGGTCGTACCAAAGTACCAATAGGAATAGCATTGGCATTTTGAAGTCGTAGGGCTGTGAGTGATTGTAGTACCTTAAGAAATGGCCTTCTGTATGGTTAGAACTTAATTTAGTGTTTACAGAGGTCAGGGTGGTAGATCTAGAAGAAGGCCTGAATACCTGGGACAGGTAGGGTGGGACTATGCACTTGGAACAGGTAACACAGTTCCTGAATACCTGGGCAAGTCAGGTGGGGTCTACATAGAGATGATCAGAACTGATCATGCTGTATTCCTTGTTTTAACCCTGTAAAGGCCGCTCATACATTCTTGCAACATGCCTGTTGGACATCATTATCCGTAAGTGCAAACCTACCAGAGCTAAATGCATGCATCAAGTGAACACTGGATTGATACAGTCCCAGCAAACCAGCATGGTGCTCCAATGTCGTGCTGCACTCCAGCACTTCATTGGTGCATCATGACAACCAATGGGCATGATGCACTCCTGCCTTTAAGGGTTAAGTAATTCTGCTGTCAAATTAATGGTGGTTTTTCTCCGGCAACTTTGGAACAAAGTTTGAACCACCAATATTTTTACAGATATTCCTTGTTATAAAGTACCTTTATCATACTGCCATCTGTGGCTTCATTGTAAAAGCTACACTCATTTACTGCGATATAATTCTGGTGGTTAACTCTCTCATTTTCTAAGGATGGCTAGTAGATTCATAAGTTACTTCTTTGAGTGTGACAGTATCAGTTGAACTGACAGAATCTGTCTGACCTGTCTATCCGTGTCTGAGATTAGGTACCTGCCGCTGTCAGTTAAACCCCTCATTTTGACAAGTCTGTGATAAGCCTTTGATAAGCCGCAAGACAACAAAGCGAGGTTTCTTGTTTATGAGTGTGTGCAGACATGACAGTTCCAATCTCAGAACTTCTCGAGTTATCCATATGGGTTCCATACTGCCTGACATGCGAGGAAGAAGTGTGGTGTGAGATCAGAACTGGATATAGCTGATGTGAGCATGCACATTGTCATTCAGGAAGCAGCCTGGTAAATTAAAGTCGCTATACTATGATCCATCAAAGTAAAGACACTTGTCTGGTAACACAGAGATAAGTATTCCAATGTCATTTTCACAGAGGTAACAGAGTGTATTAATGTACTGTTTTCTGGAGCTTCATTGTAGAAACTACACTGCTTCACGGTATCTAAAATCCAGTGATTCAGTACAAAGTTTATGCTGATACCTGATGGATTCAACAGTTACTTCTCAGTGAGATATTTTCAATGGCAGAGTTTGTATCCAACCGAGTATGCAATCAGTGTACCTTTCCATTAACCCTTCATCCAATAGATTCATCATCAGCTATGTTAAAAACCATCTTGCAAAATTTTAAAACAGAGTCACATCTTTCCCCTACAAACCTATAGCTTAGATCTCAAAGCTGGAGGTGCCACTTTTCACAATAGGATGTTCTTCATCTTCCCTTTTTTTGACTGTTTCTTATACTTACAATAACTCCATCTACTGCTTTAGCTCCTACATTGACTCCCTACTTCAGTGACTGTCTCAAGGAGTTACTAATGCAGTGTGAAAAATCGATGCGTTGCATTAAATTCCATTATCTCAATACTTTTATTTTTAATGAGAGGAATAAGTTAGATGGAACAACCATATCGTATATTACTTTTGTAATTGACTCCATTGCTTCATAATGTTGAGGCTTAGTAATGTATTTTCGTCGTTCCATTTCCTTTTGATAAAAGTATCACTGTGTTGGTCTTGCCTCTGAGGGGAGTGTCATTTTGCAACTTCCACTTTCATGTCTGAAAATACACAGAACAGAACAAACATGTTGCCATGTGATTGGTTATCATGCACTAGGCCAAACTGTATGCATTGTTCTAATGTATGGCCTATGGAAAAAGATGTGTTTCTGAACATAGTATGACTGAACAGAGCCACTACGATTTAAAACCCTCAGAATAAGAGCTGACGATTGTAGTCCAGTAGGGCAGTTGTACCAGGGCAATTCTTTGTGACCACTAGATGCACGGTTGTAATTGTCATTAGAGTGTGGGATCCCACTTGACTTGTTCTAGTCATACCATCTTGAGAAATGCCCTCCTGGTATCGTGATCTGTATACGCACCCCAGAGCTTTATAAGTTTGACCCAATCACTGCTCTGTATGATTAGCACCTATGCAGTAATTACTTGTATATGGTTTGGTAGAAGAGTCATACTGGTGCAGACATTAGTAACTGTAATGGATTTGAAGGACTGCAATCCTAGTGTGTTAAGAAATGATCTCCAGTTTATTAGTGCATCATGCTGACTCGTTCAGAGTAATTTATCAACCAAATCAGTTTACCTGATCTATAGGGCTTGTAAGTCCCATGATTCCCTGCGAGAAATGGCCGCCAAAATAGCCTCGAAATTGGCCAGGAAGTCGCAACGCGGTATGCTTTAAGTTTAAGGGGTTCTGAATGATGGACAATTTCTCTACAAACAGAAATCTCTAGAATAAATGACCATCATAACCAGTTGCAGATATGTCTAACACACAAGTATATGAAGGGTAGCTCATAAGAAATTAGTAGTTATGAAGGATTAATATTTTTTGTCAGCGCCTATGGCCACAAAGCATAGCTTATCAAACTTCCTGTCCATTTTGGAGGCTATATTCCTTGCACGGAATGATGGGACTTATGGGCCCTATTAAGTTATAAGTCACCTTTAAAGGGCCGTTTAAAATCTAAGCCAAATGTGTGATAGTCAACATGTAGTATTTTGACTTTCCCCTCTTCCAATCTAGTCCCATATAGCAAACAATGGAGCATAATTTGCTTTATAGCTGCAATAATGCAATGTTTAGAGGCAACAAGAAAGAGCATCTTAACAAGTAAGGTACATTAAGTCTGCTTGTTCAGAGAATTCTAATTAGTCAGGCGCATAACTTAAATAATGCCACCAATTAAATTTCATTGTTATTCACGCACTGCAAGTATTCCCAAGAAACTGTTGCATTGTGCTGCAGCCTCTGCACTGTCAAAAATAAATATAACTGTTGAATCTACAAGGGATCCTCGTAAAACTGAACAGTGAAGCACCATAATTGTATAGCATTGAAACAAGTGTAGTTTTTACAAGAAGCCCAGGTGGCAGTATGGTGGTACACAAATGTACAAGGAATCTCTGTGAAAATAATTACTTAACTCTGGCAACTTTGGGACAAGGATTCAATAGTTATTCAGATATTTTTCTTTATAGTGTGCAATGTCTGACTGCAATGTCTGACTAAGGGAACTTCAAGGACAAAGAATATACTGAGAAAAAAGCTAAGTAAAATGTTAAAAGTCATGCACATTACAATGATTATAGGCAATGGCTGTTGAGGGGCCCTGGACCTATGAAAAGTTAAAGGAAAAGGAAGGCGTATAGAATTTTAGAAAACTGCATGAATGCAGAACTGGCGAGTTACTTGCTAGGGCTACAATCATGCATCATGCCAATCCTACATGGTTGATACTGTCCAGAAGGGTCGGCATTGTGCTCCAATGAAGTGCTGTCAGCAGACTCATCAGCATTTCATTGTCGACCAATGGGCATAATGCCCTCCTGTATTAGCTGCCCTTAAAGGAATAAGACTGTTTTTAGGATTGTTTGACAAGGTTAAATTATTTGGTAGTTTCATTTTATCTCAGCTGTATCACTTTTCAACATGTTCTCCCTCTTTCTCCAGCCCCGCTATCATTCTGTCTGTCAGTCTCCAACTCTGTTTCTTTGTCTCTGCCTCGCTCAGTTGGTCTCTCTCTCTGTCTCTCTCGTTCACTCTCTGTTCCTTTAACCCCTTTTACTTAGTATAACACAACAGCATCAAATAGGAACTAGAGACCTGGTAGAGTGAAGTGGACAGGTGGCTAGGTGTGGGGTAGGTGTAAGGTTCTAGGTGAGCAATTGAACCAGGGAGCAGCTCAACTTGGTTTCAGGCCTCTGAGCTGCTCTCTTCAGTCAATATAATTCTCTCTCCCTAACCGTTTAAGGGTTGCTGATGGATTATTGCATCATGTCCAGTGATCCTCATGATGCATGAATGCAGCCCTGGTGAGTAACTTGCTAGGGCTGCATTCATGAATCATTGAGGACCCTTTGTGGTTAATTTACTCCTGGAGGTTCAGAATGGTGCTCCAATGAAGTGCTGCTGAGCAGTCTTGCCAGCACTTCATTGGTAACCAATGGGCATGATGCAATCATCCATCAGCAACCCTTAAAGGGTTAAGTGTTGGTTCTCCAGTTGTCAGTCAGGGGAATTTTGGGTAATCTGACAATATATCATATTGCGAAAGTATGGAAAAAAATTGTCTGATTTGGAAAAGGCCAGACCAGAGCAAATGGGACAGTTGGATCAAATCAAATCTGGTCAGTCTGATAAAGTTCTGCACTTTAAACTATGCTACACTGCAAGGTTGGGTCTTGTCTGACTTAGTTGGGTCTGATAAAGTTGGCTGAAAAAAGGGTAGTGTGGCCAGGGCTTAATGCACTGAAGCAGGTATTCCACTACCATCGGACAGTCGAAATTTCGCTATTTCAATTATTTTTGATGATGCAAAAGTATAGAAGAAAATCAGTTTAATTAGTAAAATTTGGCTGACCGACGGCAGTGGAATAGCCGCTTAATGCAGCACACCCATTGGTCATCATGATACAAAAATAAACCCCTAGCGAGTAACTTGCCAGGACTGCATTATTGCTTCTAGCCATACCTAAGGAGTGGATACATTCCCTGAGGGTATGACTGAAGCTCCAATGAGCTTGCCAGTACTTCATAGGTGCATCATGACGGCCAATGGGTATGATGCACTCCATGCATTAGTGACCCTTAAAGGGTTAAGCTGGTTTTTCAACAGCTGCAGGGCTGAAGTCAGGATCCTAACATCAAACTAGTTCCAAGAAAACCGATATTTACAGTACCTTGGTTTTATTCCAAGATGGTAGGTCTAGGATTAATGTTCTCAGTTCTGCTGCTTTTTGGTCTGCTATTTATACTACCTGAGCTAAAACCAGCATTTCATCTTCCCTTTCTTTTGAATGCGCTATCTGTCTCAAGACATGGATAGATTGAATATGCTGCATATAAAGTGGGTATTCCAATGCCATCGGTCAGGCAAATTTTCGCTTATGCAACAGATTATTTTCTATAACTTTTGCAGTATTAGGAATAGCGAAATTAGCCCAAGAGAAGACAGTGGAATACCCGCTTAAGGCACAGCTTATACTCAAGAATAGAAATCTAGTGTGCCTTATTGAGTCAGCAAAAGTTGGAGGGGGATGCCTTTTACGCCAGGATATTTTACTAAACAATAGTATTTCAATACTGGAAATCAAAGGGTCCAGATCCTACTCTCAAGTTGGAGGTGCGTCTTATACCAACTCACCGGGAATATTTAGCAGCCAATGAAATGATGCCAACTATTCACTTTGGGCCTCTCTGAGGGGATGTGGTACCCATCTGATAACTGTTATCAGTGATAACCACTGGTAATGAGCTTCAGCAATGGCCGTGCCCATCAGACAATCTGCCATTTCAGTATATGTGAGGTGGGCCTTACATGTGACCCAGCAAATTGTCGTTATCTGTCGCCATGATTGGTCATCAATGGTGACTCCTTTCTGAGTGATAACTCACTGCGTCATCTTTCGCCACTGTGTGTCAGTCTCACATGGCATGACAATTTATCACAACAGTCACCAACATGATCTCACTCACTGCGTGAGTATGTGCCACCCCTTGTCATCCCTCACAAAGCATGGTGACTTATCACCACCATCGCCAACATGGATCTAACTCACTGCGTGAGTATGTGCCACTGCCTGTCAACTCTCACTCAGAATGGCGGCTTATCACAAGCATCGCCAACATGGATCTGACTCACTGTGTGATTATGTACCACTCCCGTGCCACTGGCATCAACTCTCACACAAAATGGCGACTTATCACTACCATTGCCAACATTGGTCTCACTCAATGCGTGAACTTGTGTCACTCCATGTCAATGATCTCTAAGGATTGCATCATCTGTCACTCACTCTCACTCAGAATGGCAACTTATCACCACCATTGCCAGCCTTTGTCTCACTCAATGCGTGAATTTGTGTCACTCCAAGTCAATGCTCTCTGAGGATTGCATCATCCATCACTCACTCTCACTCACAGTGGCAACTTATCACCACCATTGCCAAAGTTGTTGAGACAGCACCACTGTTCAACATGTAGCCTATCTAGGAAGTGTGGGCATGAAGTATAAGTCCCATACGTATCAAATGTGCTTTGTTTCACACTGATTTCCATGTAATACTTCAGAGTTGAATCAAACAAGATTATATAGAGAGAATATCAATTGAATTTAGATAGAGGTATCTCTAAAATGAAAGCAACTATCCATAAACACCTTTTCTCTGGTTACAGGAAAAATACATAGGGAAATATCAACATGAACACCTTGTCTGTGGTTAGAGGGAAGATACATATGGCAATACCTTCTCTGGCAAAACATACTTTGATCTGGCAGATGTGAGGCTACATGATTACCAATGTCGATGATCATGAGCTTTTCATCTAACAAGGTGAGTGATCAACCGCCTTGCCATCCCTGGTGAGTGTGAGTCATCACGATCCTCGCCAACCGTGGTGAACATGCTCTATGGCATGGTGTGCGTTTCATCTAGCGAGGTGAGTGATCACTCGTGTCGCCATCCCTGGTGAGTGTGGGTGATCAAGATCCTCACCATCTGTGGTGAACCTGTGCTATCACGAGGTACGCGTTTTATCCAGCGAGGTGACTGATCACAATCCTTGCCATCCGTGGTGAATGTGCATTATGACGTGGTGTGCGTCTCATCTAGCGAAGTGAGTGATCACTCATGTCGCCATCCCTGGTGAGGATGAGTGATCACTCATGTCGCCATCCCTGGTGAGGATGAGTGATCACGATCCTCGCCATCCCTGGTGAACATGTGCTATGACGAGGTGCGTGTTTCATCTAGCGAGGTGAGTGATCACCCGCGTCGCCATCCCTGGTGAGTCTGAGTGATCACCATCCTCGCCATCTGAGGTGAGGCCATGTGATCACCACCATTGCTATTCCTGGTGATCTTGTGCTATAGCGACGTCGTGTTCCATCTAGCGACATGTGTGAGCCACTTCACACAGGTTGACGAGGAGTCATGACAATTTGCTGGGGAGGTATTATAGTAGCATTATGGAGCCTACATTAAGTAAGGTTACACATTCATGAGTAGACTTTGCTGAGTAAATAGTTTTACTAGCACAAATTGCACAAATAGTAGGAAAAGTAATGAACAAAATCTGTACTTACAAAAATAAGATGCAAAAGTCGTGGGGCCGTGGGGCGAAGGAAGGCAGTTGAGTGCCTCCTATTATGATCAGTAATGAAGCTTTGAAAAAATTAACACAGTTTAAAATTATCTTAGAGTTAACATTCATATACGGGCCAAAGAAATGATGAATAAGCAAAATGCTTCTGGGAGGCACATTCTGGATGTTGGCACAGAAATCTGAATTTTGAATATTTAACTGAGTAAGATGATCATTAAAATTACTTTAAACCTTTAATGGCCACTGATGCAATAATGCATCATGCCCATTGGTCATTATGATGCATGAATGCAGCCGTGGTGAGTAATTCACCAGGGCTACATTTATGAAACGTGCTGTTAATACACTTCCAGAGAGTCAGCATGATACTCCAATGAAGCGCTGGTAAGTATTCTTGCCACCACTTTATTGCATCATGATGACATATGGCCATGATGCACTGGAGCATCATGCCAGCCAACCAGACACATATCAACCCTGTCTTTTCTGCATGATGCATTTGAATGTAGTAGTGGCAAGATACTGGTGAGTCACTCCCCAGGGCTGCATTCGTGCATCGAGAAGACCTATGGGCATGATACTTGATGCATGGCCCTTGAAGGCTTAAACAGTTTTCCTGAAGGTATTGCTTTCAAGGGTCAAGGGGGTCATTTAATTATTCACACTAAGAGGACCACCAAGGCCAATGAGTCTATACAAACTCAGAACTCCTAAAAGCACCACTGCCTATTTTAACCCTGGAGTTTGTCAGCTCAGACTTAAATAACCGGTTTCTGGTTCATAATAATTACATCAGCACTGTCAGTTCTCAAATATGTCCCAAAACAACTTCCTATCTGCCCAGAACATTTTCCTTTCAATTCCTGTCAAGGCCATTCCAAACTCAGACCATCTTGTCTGATTGATTTTATCATGAATCATATCCCATGTTATTTCCACAATAATCAGCAGATTAATAGCATTAATCTTAGAAATGTAAAAACTGACAAGAATATTAATTGTTGTTTGCTGGTAAAAAGGCCTACCAATTAAAGTTTGTTTTCGAAGCTGAGGTTGTGGCCCTTAACTTAATTTTGTTTGCCAGAGGCTTAAAGGTGAGGATGAATGGGTATCTCTGATAACTTCATAAGCAGATGGGGAGGTTTAATTTCATGATCAAGATAATTTAGGATTGCAGTGTATTTATGATTCAGAGTGGATTCGATGTACATGGAATCAATCTTCTGTAAATTTGGATGAAATGGAAGGACAGAAACCCAATGTGAGAAGGAGAAGAAGGAACCAAGGATTGTTGAAAGGGGAGTGTGTTGACGAGTTGAGTGAGTCGAAGAGTAATACCTTTTAGGTGATAAAAGCTACCTAAGAATTTCAATATAACATGGTCAAACACTCAAAGGAAAGGTACCTGTGTGAACAGTCCTAACCCTTTAAGAACTGCTGATGCAGTATTGCATGATGCACATTGATTATGAACCAATGGAATGCTACTCAACAGCATTTCAATGGAGCATCATGCCAACCCCTCAGCCACGTAGGCTCAGCATGAAGCATGGATATACCCTTGGCAAGTTACTCACCAGGGCTGCCCACATGCATCATGACGACCAATGGGCATGATGCATTAATGAATTAGTTGCCTTTAAGGGTTAAATTAACAGTATATCGCCCATCTCCCCCACCCCATGCAGTGCCTTATCCAGGTGGGTTTTCACCTGGTATTGAATGTAGTAAATGAATCAGAGATAAGAGGTTGCATTGGGAGGGATGGATGCAGATAAGACTTCTCCCTGTGGTCTGGCAGGGGCAGGTGCCAGGACCTGATAAGGAGTAGTAGATTCCCAGCAGCAGCTCCAGCAGACTGTACACTGTAAATAAAAATGTCAGCGAAATAATGGCGTAATCCTTGTCCCAAGGTTACCACAGATCCAGGGTTATTTTCACAGAGATTCCCTGTACCACTATACTGCCACTTGGGGCTTTTTCACTGCAATATGATTATGGTGGTTAACTATTCAGTTTTATGTGGATGCCTTGTAGATTCAACAGTTATTTTTTACTGTGAAGGAGCCAGCAAACTGTTGCAGAGGATGGAGATTGAAATTGAGATTTATATCATAAACCCCGCCTATAAGGCATGGCTTAGATTACCTAACAGGCTTATTGTGGCTAACAGCTTTATCTTGTACTAAGGGCTAGGCTTATTAGAGGGGTTTGAATACATAGACTTCAATAAGGTAAGGAGGCATTTAAACCGTCATCATTCCAACCCTATATTATATTAGACTAATACATTGCCAGAAGGTTGGCATGATTCACCAATGAACATGGTAGCACTTCACTGGAGCATCATAACAATCAATAGGTATGATGTTCTCCTCCATCAGTGGCCCTTAAAGGGTTAAAGGATGACCCCTTGTCCTTACCGCAGTGTGATTATGACATAAATGTAATAACATCATCAAGTATATGGGATGGACTGACTGTGTCTCTATAGCTCATGAATGGGCAGCTGCCGTAATGGTCTGTGTCAGCACCAAGGTCTCAATTGGGCATTCCAGTCTCAAATAAGCACAGGGTTACAGGGATATATATATGCCATAAGTTGTACTATTGGCCTGAAAATCTTGCAATTCCTCACTATTGACTAAATATGTAGACCCACCATTTAAGTCCAGGATGGTCCTATGAGATCTGGAAGGCATTTCTCAATAATGTTATTTAGCACTGCTGTAAATGTTCTTCTGAAATGTAGCCCTTGTAAGCCATGATGTATTTCCTTTACCGGTTTGATGGCCCAGTAAATGTTATCTAGTAAAGTAGTATAGTTTCTACTATGAAGCCGCAGATGGCACTACAGTATTTAGAACTATGGTACAAGAAGTCTCCGTAGAAATCACAATTAGATTTTTTCTTGTCCAAAAGTAACAGATCTTTTGTATTTTTTATGACAATTTTTTAGAGTGAGGACGAATAGTGTGGGTGTTGAAAAAGAAATCTTTTTTTAAGCCACATTGATATATTACTCTGATTCTTAGTGTACTATATAGTGCCTGTGGAAGCCACTGTGTGGGGCCACTGTGCAGCCTGGAAACCACTGGTGGAGTGTGGGTTTTGTATGAGTGGAAGACCAATTATATTAAATCCTTGAGGACTGCCCTCTTCCAATTCAATGATTGCAGTGGTTCAAGTCAGGAAACCTGCCATACTATTAATAGAGTGGCCAGAGGGTCAGGCTTATTCCCCCTTCTCTATCTGACACTATACTATACAACACTTTCATAGAAGCTTAAATTTTGGCTAGGGACAATCTGGAGATGTCTAGTAACTTGGATAATTTAGATCTTTGATGGGGCTAACCCAAACACTAAGCCTTAATTCAGACACTTTCATGGGGAAATCTATTGACAAAGACCTATGCGTGGAAATCTCTATGCTATTTGGTACGAATTGGAGGATGCATTTCTTGTGTGTCAAGAAATGGTTCCCTGAACAGTAAAAGATTTAAACCATGGCTTACATATATTTCAGAAGAAATATATGTAAGCCAGCTTCCTATGCAAGCCCATACGGTAGTCATAATGGTCATAACCACTTGGCCTGGGTTGACCCTCATTTCACACCTCTCAGGTTTGGACCACTCTGAGGACACCCAACAACTAATGTCTACTCAATGTCTCTGATAGGATAGAATAATGAACCTTTTATCCACCTCTGTTGGGAGATGTCAACCATTTGAAATGCTAATGTAATTTAGCCCATGTCAGTCCCCGCCCAAACCATTGTGGTTAGCAAAGTTTCTGGTTATCAATTTGGATCTCCATTTTCAGTCCTTAGGATTCTTCACATTTTCAGCAAAATGCTAACTGTGTTCATCTTTTGGTGAAAATCAATTTCAATTCAGAACCAGAATGGTATTAGATGACATTGCAAACATTATGATCATGATGCTGAATAATTGTCATAATTGTTTCTTCCTTCTTTGTTATAGGGGTGACAAAATCAGATGAGTAAATATTTATCGAGGCCATGATAATAGAGTCTTATCTCTGCCATTTTTTCAACTATTCATTTTCGATTGTGTTTTGCTGGCTGAGACAATGGTAGGGATCGGACAAAACTATGACAAAATGCTAGTGGGAATGGAACAGACTTAATTATTGTATCATGATCTTTAACTGCTTAAGGACCACTAATGCAGGAATGCATCATGTGTATTAGTCATCATAATGCATATATGAAGTACTGGCAAGCAGTGTCACCATCACATTGATGCATCATGGTGACCCTGCAGGAGTGCATCACACCCATAGGCTCAGTGCATATGTAGCCCTGGTGAGGACCTGGCAAAATGAGTTGCCAAGGCTGCATTGATGCATCATGACAACCAATATATGCATGATACTTCAATGTGTTAACAGTTCTTACAAGGTAGATGGCATATGAGGTGGTGCTCATGGAGAATTTCTTGTTACCAGATGCTATGTGCGATATTTTGCGTTCATGCCTCCCTCAGTTTTTGACCATCTACTTTGTCTCTTTGCAGAATGTTCGCAGCCAAGTTCTAACAACAACGGGCCTTTTAATTCTGGTAAGCCTTATACAACATTTGTTTCTGTCTGTCTATCTGCCTGTCCCTCAGTCTCTGTCTCTCTGTCTTTGTCTGTCCTTGTCACTCTCTCTGTCTTGTTTTCATAGATTATTCTTACTTACTATCTCATATTCACTTATTATCTCCTAGATATCATTCCCAACAACATGAGAAATGTTCTGATGTTTTCAAGCCTTATCTTCCTCACCAGTTAATGAATATTTCAAAGACTGAACAATTGTCTTCTAGGTGTAGATATTTCTAATAGAATATAATCAAATATGAAAGAGTTTGTGCTAAGTAGCTAAATCTAACAGGTTTTGCCTTGTTCATTTCAAATTCCCTATGTGTTTAGTCTTAGGCCACCTGGGCCAGCCATCTAGTATGTGTATAAGAATCTAACATTGAACATACTTATGGTCTAATGACCAATATGAAAGGAAATCTGGAAGACAAAAATCATTGGCCTGCAGCCAAAACTTCTTGCCTTAGACTACCAGGACAGTGTTAGTGTCTACCCATATTACCAGCTAACTGTGAGCGATAAATTTCATTAACAGGATTGGTATGACGAAAGGTTAGCATGGTCAGAGGCGGACAGCAGTTTGGACCAAATTGTCTTCGACGCCAAGAATATCTGGAAGCCGGAATTCGCTGTTATCAATGGGTGAGTACTTCTTACATGCATACTGAATAGGTGATCACGAGACTTTCTCAGGGGGCGAGGGAGGAGTCATCTGCCACCAATGGCTAAACTTGCTAGTCTTCCACTTCTACATGCCCAAAAATCCAACAGTGGCTTCCAGAATGCACAGTGGCTCGCCACAGTGGCTTTGTTGCACTAAAAATCAGAGTGATATATATACCTTTGGCTTATACAATGATTTGCATTACAATACCCTACAATGAGACATTCCTCTTTACACTAAAAGAAAATATATCATCAAAATAACAATGGCTCTCAGGCAACTTTAGGACAAGGATATAACTGTGATTTTCACTGCATTACAATTATGGTGGTTCACTGCTCAGATTTACAAGGATGCCTGGTAAATCAATAGTATTTTCTCAGAGGCCTGATAACATTTTTATTCCATTGAAAGAGTGCAGTTTTGATCAAAAGCCTCAGGTGCCAGTATGGTGGTACACAAATGTACAGAAATATCTTTGAAAATAAGGAGGGATCTCTGGCAACTTTGGGATGAGGATGGTGCTGTTTCGAGGACATTATTTTACAGTGTTCTCCTTTCCTTACAGGGCTGAGGCCATCTACCAGGATTACAGTGAGTTCCAGGCTGTCCTGTACCCATCTGGTAACGTAAAGTGGGAACCCGGGGGCGTGTTCAAGACCATGTGCAGCATAGACATTACTTACTACCCGTTTGACGAACAGCGGTGTGAGCTTATCTTTGGTGCCTGGTCTTACTACACGTCCAAGATGAATCTCACAACCAACATGTATGTATACTACTGCTTCATTATGTCTTTTATTTGTTATTTCATCTTTAGGGAGTGGTCACTATTTAATAACAGGGGGGTTTAGGGGACTCAAAAAAATGTCAGATCCCTCTTATGGGGGAGGGCAAAAAATTTGACCCCTTTTAGATGCATGCATGCTACTAAAGAATAAAAGAGGGAGAGTGAAAATTTCAGCCTCTTCATCAACCCCTTTTGTTAAAAGACCACTCCCTCCTGAACAGTTCATTTTTAACAATGGAGTGGAGGTGATTATATGTTTCGCTTTTGTTGGGGTGGGGTGGGACAAAATATTTCATTTGCTTAGGGAAGGGAAATTGAGTACTTTTGAGTAAAAAGGGGCATATCGCATGGCCAGTTGCACAGAGTAACCATGAAACTCTATACAGACTTCCCCCTTGCGTGTGACATTCAGTGGTAGTGAATCATTGAAAATAAGAAGTGTTTTCCTGAATTGACTGATAAGCAAAATAATGCAAGGTTGCTTCTACTCTTAATCATTATTCATGTTCCCCTTTTTCAGAACAAGTATAAACTTGGATACCTATGAAAAGAATGGGGAGTGGCAGATTATCACTACTGAAGTGAATCGAAAAGAATTCTGGTTTGAATGCTGTCCTGACCAACGATTCAGCAACGTCGCTTTTGTCGTCTACTTACGACGACGTCATACTTTCTACATAATGAACGTCATCCTACCCGGGATCTTGACATCAGCAGTGTTATTGTCGATATTCTTCTGTACGCCGCAACAAAAAGTTCACATTGGTGTTGCGGCGTTACTTTCCTTCCGACTCTTCTTACTCAACGTCGCAGATACTATTCCGAGAACATCGGATCACGTACCTTTACTAGGTGGGTGTGGTTGACTTTTATAGCTTTTTATTCAGAACTATTATTTCAGCTTTAGACCATCTTCATAAGATCTTTTACAACAGCGGAATGTTAACTGGTGGTGGCTTCTTTTATTGCTACTATATTCATTATATTCTATAATAATAATAAAAAAAACACGCAGTACATAGAGTAACTCTGATCACAAATCCAGGAATGCATTATGTTTCATTGGCAGACTGAGTATAGAATATACAGCCTGTAGATGATAGGTTTCTCGAAAAGAGTGGGTTTTTTTCTATTACAACAGTAGATTTATAGAGGGACAAAAAAAATGGATACTCCGGTCTTATAGAAAAAAACTCAGATGTTACCATTACCCCTTCCAAGGGAGAGAGCAAGAAGCTCATTGTTGTTAAAGACATGGTCATTCCTTTCAATACATCATTTTTAGTTTTTGTTTTATTCTCAATTTTTTTTGTGACATTGTCTACTTGACAAGGGATAGGGGTTGAAAATCAATTTAATTAAAAACCCCTTCAAAAGATCAATTTCATCACAAAGAAATTCTTAAATTCTATCTATGATATTTCATGTGTCTATTTAACATTGCACCATGGCCATAATTGTTTTTGCTGAATGTTGCCGCTCCCTTAATACATTGAGATGTGTGTAAGAAAGTGATCATCAGTTAACAACAAAGGAGGTGGTATGTTTAAGGCAGGAGAGGAGAGATTTTCAGTGAAAAAGCCTGCAGGTCAAAAAGTGTCCCTGCTAGCACAACTCATCCAAATGATGTCTTATTTACATAAATCACACAAGTTTTCATGTAAGAGTGACGTACATTGCAGAGTTGTGCTAGCTGGGGTGTTATCTCAAGATGTGATCATTAGGTCCAATAAGGAGTAGGGGACAAACATTTCTTATGTCTTATGTTGTGCCGTTTTTCAGGTGTCTACTTGACATGCACCATGGCCATAACGACATTGGCGATGGTGGCCACCGTCTTCGTGCTGAACCTGTACGGTATGAAGGAGAAACCGGTTCCACTTTGGGCTAAGAAGGTCTTCACCATCTATGTCGCTCGGCTCCTATGTATGTGCGACTGCGGTGCAGCATCCGCCGTCAGCCAAGCTGAAGAGTCGGCTTCACGGAGGGCACAACAACAAGAAAATAATCGATTAAATAATAAGCACCAGTATAGAATCGTAACACATGGGCATGCCCATTCGCCAATAGAGGCGGATGAGGGGATCCCGCTTAAAGGCCGGGGAGGGGAGGTGTGGCGGGGACGGGGCATGAATCATGGGGAATTAGCCGTAGATATGGCTCCAGGCCCCACCACAAGTTTCATGCAGCAAATGTCAGGCAACGACCGCCGTTATATGCCTGAGAAAAAAACTGAGGAGAAGAAACCAGACTATGCCAAAGACTGGGTCCATGTAGCTGCTGTGTTCGATCGACTCTTTTTCTGGCTATGTTTAATATTTATCCTCATCACAACCCTCATACTATTCCACCCCATCACCACAGCGAAATACTTCAACAAGCCGGAAAATGAGGACATATCGAGGTAGCCATCG
This sequence comes from Acholoe squamosa, assembly GCA_949317995.1. Lineage (NCBI taxonomy): Eukaryota > Metazoa > Annelida > Polychaeta > Phyllodocida > Polynoidae > Acholoe > Acholoe squamosa. Next base: position 8,646,832 of record OX439052.1, on the reverse strand, counting down.
GCAGCCGCAGGGCAGTCTGCTGTCATACATATAATTCTTGGTTTTCTATTTAGTGCAGACAGTGACCACAAGAGGGCACCACTGGAGGGTTCCTGTGCTGCTGCTGCTACCACCTGGTGTCAGGAGCCTACACCATTAAAGCCTTGCCATGATGTAAATGGCGTCGATAAATGTGATGGGAAGCATCGACCAACGAAGCACTCACATGTGACAATCTGTGCCTTATGGTGATGCATTCGTTGACTGCGGCCAAGTCTTCAAGCACAGACAGCATTGGCACCAGCTGTGCTAGCACACTACGCTAGCACAGTTAACTCGACATATGGAAGAACATTACCATAAATGATTGTTTACCTGCAGGGGTTTCTATATTAGCACAGTTATCTCAATATGGAAAAATACAGTACCATAATTGCTTGCTTAGCTGCAGGGGTCTCCGAAGAGCACAGTTTTTATTATTCCTCTCCTTAAAAGACTTCAAATAAGGACAGGTTCCTAATGATTGCAGCAGTCATGGATCCTCTTTTGCAAAATGTCATTTGATGAAAACAAAAGATTGTAGTCTAACATGTTTCAATTCTCATTAAAAATATTTAGATACTAAATCAATTTTCTGATTAATGTTATTTTGGAAAATTTGTTCATCCAATCAATCATGTAGAACATTTGAAAGAAAAAAAAATCAAAAAGTTTTAATGGGTTGCATGCAGTTTAACGATGTAGATATCCAAACATGTTTCGATCATTTAGTCTTTTGCACTATTGAGGTAACCCTTAACCAGCAATTAGGCTGTCTCTTTGAGCCATCTCTGATAACCCACTATGGATGTTCCCTTAGAAAAGACTAGGGAATAGGCGGAAAATGAAGCCTGTATGAACCGTTTTTATCTTCTTATTGAAGACTGATGTCTCATTAAGGCATTGGAGCAATCTTTTTTTCCTTTTTTCTCTGTTATCATTTCATGAAAGTGATTTTCAGCTCTGGTGCACTGCGTGCTTAAAAAGATATTAAATGAAGCTTTGACAATTGTATACTATTACTTAAACTGCTACAGTTATTTAACTGCATGTGAGATTTTGTGAAACTTGTACAGTGACTGTAAAGCCAGAGACTGTGTTATATGTGTGCTAGCATGGATGGTGCAGCGGAAGCGAGACTTGAATGACTTTGGCTTGCCTTAGAAGGACTCTCAACTGTAAATAATGAAATAATAATGCACACACCATTCAGAGATAACATAAGATAAAATAGTAGGACACTCTGTAAACCTCCTGAAAGTTTATGAACATAGTATATCTAAAGAGAGAATAATGGGGAGAGATACCCAAAGGGTTGCATAAATTTGTAAATATGCCAGATGATAAGTTGATTACTATTTGTTAAATATCAGAAGAATTGACGATTTCAGCCCCTTGCTTTAAACTTGCTTCCCAAGTATACTTAAGACTCATTTCTCTAGAATTTCAGTAGATTAGTCTGGATGTGAAAAGGCTAGTTTTTCAAGAGGTGTGAAGAGAGTGAGAGACAGAGAGAAGAGTAAGGAATGTATAATTAGCCGAAAAAAGTTTAATGTTAGCATATAGAACCCAAGTGAATTATGTGTCTCTGGAAATTGACCCAGGGAAATTGTTTCGTTGGCTGGTGTGGTAGGGTTATTATGTGACGAATTAGACATAGTGTGTTCAGACTTTTTCTGTTCTATAAATTGTTCATGTTTTAGATATTTGAAAGTCCTAATAACTGCTATATAGGATTACAGAAATCTTTAATTTGGGGTTAATTGGCAGTTCCCTAGTGATTGGCCTTGGGTTGGTGTGGTAGCTGTTTCTATTTGTTGTAAACTTGCTATATACTTCTATGGAGCGTCGTTTTAGCCTTGTCTTGCCAAAAATAATATTACACGGTAACAGCGAAAATATGTATTTAGGCTCCTAGAACCTTACCCTTAGTAGATGGCATTAACATGTACATAACAATCATAATTGAAATTATACTGGAGATCAAAGTTTCTAGATAACTGAGCTTTGAAGAGCACAATATTGATTTTAGATAGGCATTGATAGTGGTAAGGTCACAAATGGAACAAATTTACCTGTACTACTTCAACATGATATAGGTATTGAGATAATCGTTCTAGAAAAAGGAAGACAATTTAGCATTGCATATGCAAGGTATGACACTTTATGACCATGGGATGTATACATTTAATGAAGGTACATATCATCTACATCTACATCCCTTGTTGTATAAAATATATACCTGGCACCCACCTTTATGATCGTCCTGTTGTATCATGGTGCAGACACAAAAAGGATGAGTACAAGAGAGAGCGTTTGAAAAATATTAGTTGGTTTTTAAACTGTTAATTATGTAAAGCAAAGTACAATTCATCACAAAAACTATGCGGTCTACTGCCAGCGTTTAGTACATATGGAGCTAGATCTCTATGAGGGCTCTCATAGATGTTCCTTTCACCTGATGTAAAAACTGTCAAACCCTATACCTACCTGGGCAGCGATAGCAGAATGCAATTATTGCCATTTAAAGGAGAGAAAATAAGCAGAAAAATAATGTTGCAAATTATTATAATTCTGTAAATGGAATATTCAGCTCCATTTAAATTTGGGTGTGACTTTGAAATAAAAACTGCTTGTAGGGCGATGCAAACTGTAATCAGGTGTATCAAACAAGTATTCTCCAGGTATAATAAATAGTTCTAACACTGCTATACTTTGGTTAGCCTCCCTTGACCACATCAGGAATCCATATTAAATATTTTAGTATTTTTTTCAATTGATAATTCTAATATTCTATTATGCATGAAAATGGCATCAATCACAACACAAAATATGAAATGATATTGGCATTAAAGGAACTTACTTCATTCTCAGTATAGTAACAATACATTTAAGGTTAACTTTGATATCAATGGAAATCTTTACACAGAATTTCCATGTTCCTTGTGCACCTGATTTTGACTTTACTGTAATATACATATATACATATTCTCCAAACACCCCTCTATATTAGGCCTATTGTGAGCCTATAATAGGCCTATTGTGACTCCACAGAGGCCTAAGTGGCTCCTCAGTACTTCATAATACTCATACTGACACTGTAGTCTAGAATATCACTCATAGGCCCATATCACTCAAAAAATAAGCACTTCTAGATATTTTCCTCTTTCAATGAAATAAATTATTCCCTGGAGTTATTAAATAAAAATAAGCAATTAATGTAGCACAAAACATTGTGGGTGCCATATACTCATATTGCTGAAGGTTAAATAGAAAATTGGTAAAATTCAGATACATCTTCAAGCTTTTTAATGGCGGATGGAGTCAGAATCAATGACTTAGAACACGACTGTCTCTCAAAACTGCTATAATGAAAATTTTTCTAGAAAAAAAAAGACAAATAAAGCAGCAAATCTCATACTTTGTAAATTCAATTCCTACGCTGATCAAAGACTATCCTGGGTTTTTCTCAGTGAGGTTTTCTCTTAACTCCGCACCTTGATGCATAATGCACTCATGCAGGGGCATTCATGCATCATGCTGACTAAAGAGTGCATCAACCCAAATATTGCAGCATGATGCTCAAATGCAGCACTGGTGAAGACAAATGGGTATGATGGATTAATGCACTATGGAGTACTCAATGGGTTAATTCACTGTAAAAAAGAAAGAATGGTATACTGCTCCTCTTTGCTGTAAAAAGTCCATCAATTGCACAGGTGACCTTCACATAATATGCTGACATTGATGTAAAATACATAGAATGGTGAAGGTAGATGAGCTACACTTTCAGAAATTTTATATCCAAAAAAACATGAAATAAATAATGTGATGGAACGAAGACTTTTTTTTCAATTTTACCAAACCAAAAAGGCTAACTCGCCTTTGGTATTTTCATGTACTTCTGACTTTGATAGATGACATGATTTAACTGGAAATGTCACAATTTCATTGGTCATGTAATTATAACATTAATAAAATATACAAATATATGTATTAAGATATTTGTGTTCTAATTCAAAATAACAAAAGAATCCTGGTCCCAAAGTTGCCAGACATCCATCATTATTTTTACAGATTGTACTACTTTGCTGCCACCTGGAGATTCTTGTAAAGACTACAATATGCTACACTAAGACCTTTCATTTGATATGTTACACTCTGTTTAACCCCTATTTAAGGTACAATGGTAGAAACTGGTGGCGGCACCCTGTGGACATTTTGACAACCTTCACATGCACACTTATTCTACCTGCCTTGTCATGTGATAGAACACTATTACTTGAAGCTCCCAATCTTTCAATAAAAAAATCATTGGGTAGATCGAATGTCATGACATTTTTAATCATTGGGCAAAATTCCAAACTCTAGGTGTATGAGGTGAGCCTTAGACTGGAGGTACTTTTGAAATACACCGATGATAAAAGATATAGTCAGAAGTAACTACACTGTAAAAAATATGTCGTCAAAATAATGACAGAATCCTCATTTCAATGTTATTGCCAGAGATCCGTCGTTATTTTCACAGAGATTTCTTGTACCAACTATACTGGTTCACTCCAAAATAATTACAGTGGTTCACTGTTCATTTTCATGACAATCCCTGGTAGATTCAACAGTTATTTTTGATAGTGTATACCAGCATGATCTGACCCCTGCTGATCGATGTGTCACCTTGTCAATGGACCATTCTGGGTATTATTATTATTTTTCATATTTACTAATTTCTTCGGCATATAAAACCCAAGCTCTGCTCACGATCCATACTCAACAATCTCCTGTATTCCCCAACAGGAACCAGGATCCATAAGTTATCACGAACTCACTTCCTCCATGAGACTCTGTGACATAATGTAGACGGATGTAATAACATTCCAATCATATCTACACCCACACAGCCCCGCTGGAGGATGTGGGGTCCACCTGTGGTGCCATATTTGGAATGAGAGAATATTTCACAATCTCCTCTTAATCCTCATCAATATGATTAACCCACAGGTGGCAATCTCTCCCTATGACACGTATCCCTATTTCATTGAGCCACGTGTATAGAATATTTCACAACACTGCGAGCTGCTCAAGTCCTTCATATAAAAGGCAGCTTGAGCAGCTCCCAATCATCTCTCCCAACTTACACCTTACACCTATACCTAGAACCTATGACAGGTTGAGCTATAGGATCGGAGGCAGAGCTTAGATCTTGGCGAGTGTTATCATTGTTACCACCTTTATGAAACACTCATGTCAGCTATGCAATAAAAGGATCAAATGAACTTCCCTGGATTCCGTGTACATTCACTTCACCACATGTAACCGTCCGTTGACACGATGGTGGAGAACCCTCCAAGAATATCCCACTACCAACCTCTAATTAAACATGAGCAATAGTGAGACATCACCTAAGGAGCCAGCTTCAGAACAACGCACCTTTACATCACCTGGGCTAGACGCGCCCAACCAATCCACAAGTGATACTACACATCACCTCCAGAGGCAAACTTCATCTCCAAACGCACTGACATTGGATCCAGTTTTACCTATAGCACTGCATGCCCACGTATTACAACCTGTGAGTACCGGTATTGAGCAATTTTCCTCTACAATAGTGGACCACAACACTGGAGCACACACCAGTACGCCAGTAACACTACCTGCACCAGGATTAGATATCACTTTACCTGGTTACTCACAAGTAAATTCACCGCCACTAAGACTTTCTGGTATAACTAGCCCAGCCTCTGAAGTACCAGTGGACAATACACAGAGCCACTTGTACCTCGATCCACACCTGGAGGACAGAACACCAGAGCTTCAAGCCACCCTCCAGGATATCATTCCCCCACAACCCACAACACCTAGTGCAGCTGCATCTGCAGCACATACTAACCCAGGTGTGACTTCACATAAACCACCAGTTTGTGAGGAGCCAGTGGTTGTGGACACAGACTCTGACGCTTCCCTAGACGCTGATTACTGGAGAGACAGAATCGGATCAGCAGTTTCTAGGTGGAGAGCAGCCTATGAAAACGGTGTAGGCAGGGTTTCCAATAACAACTCTGGACACCCGGTAGGAGACAATCCAAACTTCTCACTCAACATTAATAGACTATTGGATGAGTGGCTTGACCCTACTGTTACCCAGCCAAACCGATACCAATCCACTTCTGAAGAGGAGGACCTGTACCCCCCACCTGTGTACACGCCCACACAGCCACTTAGGACCAGGTCAGTGGACTCACCATCCAGACAAGGCTCTAGATTTAGAAGGAGGGCCCAATCAAGTTCACCTCTTAGAAGAAGAACCCCCACTGGTTACAGACTACTGAGAAGTGTGGATGGAGCTACAAGCAGGTCTCATCTCGTAGCTACAACCCCGCTACTCAATAGAGGCAATAGAACACCTTACAACTCACCTCACCTTATCGGTTCACCTGGAGAAGATACTGAAGTAACCTTTCCCCGCCGACCCAATATGGCAATGTCCCGAGGTCAGCCCCCTCAGTATGACCAGGAGGACATGAGGAGAAGTCTTGTCAGGGACTGTACTAATGCTGTCAGTGAATCTCTCTCTGAGCTATTAGCCAAACACGTGAGCACCCTATCCACTGAGATTAAAAATCATGGACAGGAACACTTAGATCAGTTGGCTAGAGTACACCTCAGGTTAGATGACATGGAACGCTGGAAGGAGCATATGGAAAGCAACACCGCCCACAACTTCAGGCAGGCAGAACAAGGCAATATGGAAGTTCTCAGAAGATCCGAGGACTTCACATATCAAATGACTGATCATCTCAGCAAAAACATGGACTCAATGAGGCTTGACCTAATGAGAGCCATTCAAAGCCATTCTAACAATGCCGACGCCACCAACTCCAGCCAAACTGCCACCAGCGCCCAAGGCAATCCAGGACACACACAATCCACTCCTCCCTACCCCACAGCACCTGACTACAGCCCCAGCTATAATGACATGACAGGAGCAAGGCTGAGCCCACCACATGCCTTCAGGGACAACAGTAACCAAAACACAGCATCACATGCACTACACCAATCTCCAGCAGCTAGTGCACCAAACACCCACCAGGGGGCGACAACATCTTGTAACACAGCGCCTATTCTAAACCAACACGGTGGCCATGTGGTTAATGGTGTTTACAGTCCCCAAGGACAAACAAGCAACCACTCTGGACCACCATATCCTCCTAGGTATGATCATATAGCACACTCCACACCGGTAGTGCACCAGGGAGGATACCATGGCGCTGAGTATACCAGATTTTCCCCTAGTAGAATGGACAGCGACAAGCTCACATCTGCCCAGTTAGGATCATTCAACAAACCTGAACCCTTTGACAAACCGACGCCTTACAGGTCTGCAGCAAAATTCCTGACTGAATTTAAATTTTTTATAAGGAATGTGCACGCCAAGAGGCCGGACCTACATGCTACATGCCTGTACACCTTTCTCAAAGGGAGGGTAGCCCAGTGGTTTTTCAGCAACATAATGGACAAGCCCATCATGCAAAACAATGACGCCGTCTATGAAGCTTTCTTGGCAAGATTTGGCACTCCCGACCTCAGTACCATCCTCAAGGGATACAGAGCCAGGAAACAAAAGCCAAATGAAACCACTGAGGACTACCTTGCAGACATGACCATGTTGTTGTCCAACAGCAGCCTGGACGAGGCTTCACAAGTGGACTACCTTGTAAATGGCCTCAGACCCGAGCTGAAAAATGTTGTTGTAGCTAAGTCTCCCAAGACCTTGCTGGAAGCTGAGCAATTAGCCATAAATCAAGAACTCAACCTCGAGGCTATAAAAATTGCTCAGAACAGCTCAGCAGAGTTATGTGCAGTAGGCTACAACAAGAACGACAACAGATCCAGAAAGGATAAATATCAGCGCGACCACAAGAAAGAAGACAGACTGCCCAGTAGTAACTACAACAAGCAGTATGAAAATAAATTCAAAAACAGTTACAGAGGAAGGTCCAAGTCTTCAGACAGATCCAATCCCAAGGACTACAGATCTAATTCCAAAAATAGATCCGACTATAAGTCCCCAGGAAGAGATAGGTCAAAGGACAGATCAGAACAAAGGTCAAGATCCTCTGATAGCAACAAAAGTTTTGTCTTCATACCAGTTGCTGGACAGCCAAATAACAATAAAAATGTCTCCTTCATGGTCCCAGCTGACTTCACCATCCCAGACAATTGGGTACAACAGTCATTGAAGAAGTCCAGAGATCCAACCCCAGGCAGGAACTACTCCAGAAGCCATTCAGGATCTCAGTCTGAGGCCGACAATGACAGCCCCAATAACACACAAGATGAATAGGGATCAGGGGAAGGCACTCAAGCACCTAGTGACCCCGACCCCACCCGGACCACGACCATCAAATTATCCAAGGACACTTCTCGAGATGCTGATGCAGAAATGAATTCAGTAGACTCTCAATCATCCAGTTCGAATTATACCAATTTCTTGAATACCAATGAGAACTCAGACTCCAGTGATGACGAGGACGAGTATGAGGACCAGAGCCAGAGGACTTCAATCCTGAGACTGAGGATCAAATCTGAGCAGTATGGGCAGCAAGGTAAGGCCATTTACGTTGATACAGAATTAACCAAAGGTGCAGTTTCTGTAGACATAAATAACCACTTGTATAGAGCTCTTGTTGACTCCGGCGCCTCACTTTCTTTTATTAGCCAAAAAATGGCTGACAAAATCGCGAACACACCAAATTTTAGACACGGGAGACGCACGCGACTGACAGTTTTATTGGCTGATAAAACCCCCATCCAAGTAAATCACTCCATGACTGTAACATTCCTCATTGGTGGCCATGAATTCAGATCCAGATTCCATGTGGTACCTGAACTGAACCATCCCCTAATTTTAGGAGTAAATTTCATGACCAAATACAAAGCCAAAATTTCCTTTGGACCTATTCCCCCATCGCCCAACTACATCAGGGCAAACAAAAATGTTGATATTCCACCAAACACTGAAGCCACTTTCAATGCGGTTGTGATAGGGAATAGCAACATTGTGGGAAAAACTGGATTGACTGAGAACTCAGGTTCTACCCTACCGGTACTTATTAAGCACGCCATAGTCAAACCTAGATCAGACCTTAAGATAGTACCAGTAACAGTAGCTAACCCAAATGACTTCCCCATCAAGATAAAAAGACACATGAACCTCGGTGTATTTAGACTTTTCAACATCAAAAAGGCTGTACCCATTGGTGCACTCAATAGCACCCATTCACTCAACAGTGTAACAACAGAAAAGGACTTATTCCCAATCAATTGTGGAGAGGATCCCATGGACCAACTCCCCAAAGGGAATGAACCCTTGAAGTATAAAATCTGTGAAAAACTCTCTGAAATTCAAAGGCAACAGATCAAAAACATCGTTGAGGCCAATAGGCAAGCCTTTGTCCTAAATGAAAACGCCATAGGTCTCAATGTAGAAAATGAAGTTAAACTGGAATTAAAAGCAGACTTCAAACCCTGCAACAGACTGTCGTATAGGATGTCCCCTCACAAAGAAATTTTTCAAAGGGAACTCCTGAAGAAACATTTAGAACAGGGGATAATAGAAGAGTGTACCAAACCCTGTGAGTGGAACTCACCTGCCTTTTTAGTGCCGAAACCACAAGGTGACAGGTCAGTAGCCTCTGGTTGGAGAATTGTAGTTGACTACAGATGGGTAAATGAGAATTTAAAAACCTTCTCTTACTCATTCCCCAGAGGTGACGACCTCATGCAGCAGATAGGCAGAACGGGCGCCAAATATTTTTCCAAATTGGATGTCTACAGCGCCTACCACCAGATTCCCCTAGCAGAAGAATCTAGGCCACTTACCACCTTCTCTGCCAATGGCACGAGATACATGGCCAAAGTTCTCCCTATGGGACTCAAAACTTCAGGCCTATCCTTCATGCATGTAATGGAACAACTCCTCATGAAATGCAAGTATAAAAATGCTGTAGCATACGTGGATGACGTAGCCATTTACAGCCCCACGTGGGAAAGGCACTTACAAGATCTGGACGAGGTTTTGAAACTTTTTATCAGAGGAAACATCAAACTGAAATCAGAAACATGCGAATTTGGAACTACCAAAATGGAATTTTTGGGTTTCAATGTAGACCAGCATGGTTTGTCACCATCCCCGGACAAAATAGGACCTGTCAAAACCTTCCCCCCACCTAAAAACATCCATGATCTTAGATGTTTCAATGGTATGGCGCAGTTTTACAAGAGGTTCAACAGAGGTTTTGCTCATGTCATGAAGCCCCTTTATGAGGCGACAAAAAGCACCTTTAAATGGACCACTGAGTGTCAGAGAGCCTTTGAGAAAATTAAAGCTGCTATCTGTACTGAAGCTGTGCTGAAATTCCCGGACTATAACAGACCTTTTGTCATTTTTACTGACTCGAGCAACTACAGCTTAGGGGCTGTAATCACTCAGGTAGACGACTATGGTTTCTATAGACCGATTGAATTTGCAGGGAGAGGTTTGACACCTCAAGAGTCTAGGTATGGGATAACTGATAAAGAACTGTTGGGAATAGTTTTTGCAGTCAAAAAGTTCCACCATTATGTGGATGGAACTCACTTCAAAGTATACTCGGACCACACCGCCCTGGTTTCCCTTTTCAATAAAAAGGAAAATATAACCAATGGAAGGTTAGCCAGGTGGGTCGACACAGTCATGTCCTACGACTTTGAAGTCAGATACCTGCAAGGCAGAGCCAATATTGTGGCAGACTTTCTTTCCAGGAGGAAATACCCGCCCGGCTCTGATGACCCAATTCCCATCAGGTCTCAAGGTAAAATAATACTCCCTCCTAAATCAGTCAAATTCTCTGACATTACCATGACCAAAGTTTTCAAATCAAATGACCCAATTCCCAAAAATCCAGTCCTCATGGGACCACCTAGGTCCATACTAAAAGGAGGACAGATTTGGGGTAGCACTTCCAAGAAGCCAAAGGGTGTGATTGCCAAGAAAGGTAGCTCTGAGAGAGAAAAAACTCAGCTCCATTCAAACTGTGCCTGAGCTGTGCATTTTAACTCGATCTAAAGCCAAGTTACCAGACCCAGCCACACCCCCTCAGCCCAGCAAATCAACCAGAAGTAAACAGACCCGCCCCCCTAAGGTCAAGGACACCAAGACCAAACCAAGGGGCCGACCACCCAAATCTAGGTCACCCAGAGTATCAGTGAAATTAGCTAATACCAGAAGGGCTAAGCTATCACACAAAGTGCTACCCATGGCTGAACGAGCGATAAGCCAGCTATGTAAACACCACTCCCTAACCCCATCCAGGGAGACACTGATACAGGCACAGCAGGAGGATGTTTTCTCAAACTCCATGCTGTCATACATCAATAAGGGTGAATTACCAGAGGACCCCAGCCTTAGCAAACAGATACTGCTAAACCATGACCAGTTCATGATTTTAGACAAAGTTTTATTCAGGATCACCAAATCAACCCATGGAGACAGTTTAGAGCCTACACTACAAATAGTGATGCCAGAAAAATGGGCAGAATCACTAATTGAGGCCACACACTGCTCACCATTAGGAGGACACCTTGGTCCCACTAAAACATACACAGCAATCAGATCCAGGTATTATTGGCGTTCCATGTTCAAACATGTTTTTGACTACTGTGGCACTTGCCACACATGTCTTACAACAAAGAAAAGACCAAAACACCTGAGAACCCCAATGACCCTGAGAGACCCTGTTTTAACAGCCTACACTCACCTTACCATGGATACCATCGGTCCTTTCACACCTGCTGTGGATGGATCCTCATTTATCCATGTTGTCACAGATCATGCTACCAGGCACATCACTGTTTGGTCCACAAAGGATAACACCAGCGCCGAAGTAGCGCTAGGATTTTTCCAAAGGGTTATTTGTGTTTTTGGAACCCCATCAGTCCTGAACACAGATAACGCACAACAGTATGTGTCCAAATATTTCACATCTTTTGTGATAAATTCGACATCAAACATGTGACAGGGAGTGCACATTGGTCAAAATCACAAGGTCTATGTGAGCGTCAACATCAAACAATAGAATCTTTACTCAGAGCCTTTGTCTCCAAATCACAAAAACATTGGTCAACCTTCCTACAGGCTATAGCATTCAGCATAAACAACACTGTATGCAGCGTGCTAGGATACTCACCCAATCTTTTAGTATTTGGAAAACAAACACATCTCCCAACTGAGTCCTCCCTCTCATTGGTCCAACAGACTGAAGAGATCAAAGACAAGGAAAAATTGGTTACCGCCTTACTCAGTCTAAGAGATGACATCCAACTTAAGGCAGCTGAGAGCATGGTCAAACACCATAAAAAGATGAAAGCCAGATATGACGCCACTGCTTCTCCATGCACCTACAACACAGGTCAGCTTGTGTATTTACACATACCTAACCTGTTGGTCAAACAAACGAGCAAAAAGCTGCAGCCCACCTACAGTGGACCATACATCATAATGAAAATGACTTCACCAGGAACTGCAAAATTAAAAAGGCTACAGGATGGTAAAGTATTGAAAAAATCAATACATGTATCTAGATTAAGGAGACCAATCACCAAGGCTAGCGCCAAGGCTGTGATCAAAAGACTACAGTCTGGGCCAGTTAACACCTTGTATGACCCTGATCTAGATTTCACCCACATTGGTGAACCAGAATCCCCCGCAGTCAAAAAGAAAAGAGGACGACCTGCAAAGAAAGGACTTGTCACCTTTGCCCCTTCCCCAAAAAAGAAGACAAAGAAAAAGTCCATGAAAAAGAAATAGATTTTCAGAAAACACACAATTTTTTTCCCCCCCCCAAACACCCACCTTAACCCCCCCCCCCCACATTTACACATACCTCTCTACCTTTACCTCCAACCGGTGGCAGTTCTGGCCACATGTTATTTCGTGCAATGATGTTTTTCCCCACAATTTTCTTTTCTCATCATTTATCATTTTTATTATCCAAACCACATACCAATTACCTTTAACGTCACAATTTCTACAAAAAACCCCAAAAGCCTTCTGGCTTATTTTTACTGATGGGACATTGTCAAGAATTTTATCTAGAGTTTGAGACTGAGACAGTCATATAATGATTGATTAAGGTTGGCACGCCACATAAATTACCCAAGGTCACAGCGTATTCTCGGTTCGTGGATCCTAATTTTAGGAACACGCATGCGCCGGTTTGTTACAAGCTCAGGGCTCCTCTATACCCTAAAGTATTACCAAATGACCGCCTATTGTAGGAGAGCAGCACCTAGACATCCTGATCCGTGTTTATGCCTCTGTTTACCATCAGCACTGGAATGTTTGGTGAGACACCTAATCAAATAATTCAGCACAGTTCCCTGCTGTGTTATCACAACAGGAACAAGTGCACCCCTGGTAAGCTGACTAATCTCAGCACCACAGCCATTACTCCCCTCTTAATTATATTCAATATTCAGATCATCCAATGATCATCCGTACCGAGCATGCAAGGTACCCCTCCTCAATTTGCATATCACAGGCCTGTGATATGCAAAACAACCAATAGCTAGGCCTCGTGCCATATATGGGTGAGACATACCTCATCGGGAGGCATGTAATGAGGAATTAGCCAACCTCATGAAGTGCTTATAAGCCTCACACCACCCCCATCTCAACCACTCTTATCAAATACACCAAACTCACCACATCCAGCCGCTATGAAGCAAGCATCCGGAGACCACAGGACCCAAGTGTCGGGACTGCCATGCAACAAGCCCAGGTAGGATCGGTCTTATGTGTCCATTAGTAGCATCATCAATCGTTCTAGCATGACAATGATGGAATCTACCATCATGTTGCCTAGATACCCATTACATGCCAATGGTAGTGTGCGCCCAGAGTGCTTTGTAGAATGCAATAGTTGAATTTGCAGTCCTTTTTCAAAACCATGTATGGCAGCCTGATTTTTCACAACCTTATTTATCAACCTCTTGACAAAACCCCCCACCAGCCCATTCATCTATCTTAGTCTAACAACAAACCTATCAAACCTTTTTTTTTATTATTCACAACAGCCTTAGAGCCCCAGAGATTAGACATGGAGTCTACTCAGGGTGGACCATCCACAGTCTTTTAGGCCCAAACGGCATCAAAAGTAAGGCCATGGATCTGTTCGAGATCAGAATAACTATCATGGAGCACAAAGACATGATCAAACGTATATTCAGCGAAGACTTAGGTGTATACCTAAACAACAAAACAGTTCAAAAAGAGCTCACCCTACAAGACCCCATTGTATTATCGGCCACCAAGGCCATGATATTTGATCTATGCAAAGATTTCCCCACAGTCCCATTGTGGGACGGATTTAGTGAGGAAACATCAAGCTATATTGCACTCCTATGTGCCAGAACTCTGATTACTTCAGAGAAACCACTTAAAGAGCTACCAAGATATGAAACAGGTATCGGCAGATACGATGTCATAATCCAATCAACAAATCTTCAGACCCAGCTGGCAGCGTTTGAAATGGCTAGATACGCCCCCTTATACAGTTAAAAGCTATCAACCCTGAATTGACCCATTTTCCCCCCCTACACATTTACGATGTGAACAATCAATTACTTTCCTTCAATTCCTTTTTTTTCTTCTTATGACAATTTTTTTTTTTACATGACTAAGCTAGAGACATCCTTGCTAGTTAAGATATCAGCCTAGCAACCTAATATCCTTTTAAATAACACGTCCCAAAGCGCCATAATCACACCGCACACACCGATGCGACCCCTCCCCCCACATGTATAGGACACCCACCGCCCAATCAACACAAACATACCTCACACAAGCCAACTCCCCAACCCAAACCCTTTAAAGACCCACCCCACCCCGTACAAACAGTCCTATCTCAGTCTCATATGATCCATTTCTCATAAGCTTATCTAAATTTTTATTTTTAGGATAGCAGCCTCCTTGGCAGCACTCTTCCTAATTATGTGTGCCCAGACCCAACAGTCAGGAGCACAGGATTTTGTAACCAAAGAAGAGACTATCTTCAGGCCGAACTATGGCATTTTATTCACTAAAATACCCCAGAAAATGATCTCAGGATATATGGATTACCCATTAGTTTTCGCTTTAGACCTATCCTTTAATCAATCCTTGCAGCGACCGGACAAATTAACCTCCCTAGTCAGCAGAAATGCCCCAAATTTTATCTTGGAAACCGCCCAATCTTTAGACCTAATTTTGGCAAAATTTCCCAACTTACACCTTACACCTTACACCTATACCTAGAACCTACGACAGGTTGAGCTATAGGATCGGAGGCAGAGCTTAGATCTTGGCGAGTGTTATCATTGTTACCACCTTTATGAAACACTCATGTCAGCTATGCAATAAAAGGATCAAATGAACTTCACTGGATTCCGTGTACATTCACTTCACCACAGGTAACCGTCCGTTGACAACCTCTTATCAGTGCTATTTTCCAGTTACCAGTAGCTTCTTGGGTTGCTAGTTGCCAGTAGATGGTTCTCAGTTGACAGTTGCTCCACAAAAATTCTCATTTAGATATTGCCTACAGCTGATTTAAACTATCTATGATATGAAATAAATGGACACTCAACTTACAACATGTAACCCCTGGGAGGTGATCATTCTTTAACAACAGGGGGGGGCTGGTGGTGGATCTTTGCATGGACACATGAAACAAAATTTTCCCTCCCCAATTCTGCAAGGGTCCGAAAGTAGCGTGCAAACAAGGCCTTCTTCCACAAGTCAACAGGTTGAAAAGATCCCCCCTCTCAAACCTACCACCCCCCTCCCCAATCCCTGTTGTTGAAAAACCCTTCCATACTATCAAAAACCCTTTAGAGCGTAGATGGCCTTACTTTATTTGCTTTTACCCATAGACAGTGGTGCCACTTAATACTGCAAAGATGATGGTGGATATATCCACTGCAAAGATGATGGGGGTCATCTTTGCACACCCAGCAGCACCACTGTCCATAGGTTCATTAATCGGCAGTGTGGCCACCTACTGTGATACAAATTTATGCAGGCCACAGTGTCTTACCATCACCCTTACACCCAACATATTCAATCACAAGCCTAGTATTCTGTTTCAGCCTGTGGTGAACAAAGTTAGAGCATGACGACGCCATGCCTTTCCATTATGATAGACAAATCAATGATTCCCCCTAAGATGATACTAGTATTTTGATCTGTGTTGATAAAGCTTTGGTATGTCTGGACAAGTCAGATATGGATTGTCCTAGCACAGATAACATGTGTGAAACTACTTGTAAATATGTAAAATATCAATACAAAGACATGACTCTGCAGTGTATACACTACAACCGATGATGTATTTCTACATCATATGATATGGATAGAACTACACAGTATTCTCCAAGTTGAGGTATGGTATATCTTTATTTGGCTAAATATTTACATATTAATGTGGGCTTTTTAGTCTGGCTAAGAGGAGAAGAGGAAGAAATGAATAACATAATATAATGACATCTCAGCCGGAGACAGCTATACATCTCTGTAGATCTACATTGCGAAATAATGACTTGCATTTTAAAATACACCACTTGAGGATTCATATGGATGACAAAATTACGTCCCAACACCCATAAATTACATTTTAGATACAGGTCACGAAATGTCCTTGTTGACAATACATGAGAGGTTTTGTCATTAAAAGTTTTGTGTGGATATTTCATAGTGACTTTTTTGTGTCGTCTGGAAGGCATTTCTTAAGATGGTACAACTAGACCCCCTTCAAGTTGTAGTGGGATCCCTCAGTTAAATGCCATTACAGACCTTTATCTAGTGGTCACTAATAATTGGACTGGTGCAACTGCCCTACCAAAACCCTATGTAATTACTGCCTTAAGTGCTGATTGAACAGAGTAGTCATAGTGTGTTACGCATGATCACCCACTCTGATATTGAAGGTTGAAGTTGTAATAGTCGTACCATCTTGAGAAATGTCCTTGTGGGACTCCAACTAATGACATCCATTTGTACTGAAATACCATGTCCCACAAAACATAATTTCTTTATTTTTTCAACTTCAGGTCATAGAAGAAGAGAAATGGTTTCCTTAATAATTGTTGGTCCTGCCATCATTGGAGGTGCCCTTTTTCTCGCTGCAATAATTGCTATTATTCTTTGCTGTATAAAACGAAAGAAAAATAAGAAGAATGTCCCTAAAAGGAAGCCCAAAGGTAATATATGTAAAGATATACGTTATGAGATCATGTATTTCTACTGTATGTGCTTAATGTCATTTTCTGTCTGGCATTTCTCAATCATGTTAATTAACATTTTTGAGAAATGCCCCTTCCCTATCTCACATATTTTAACATCTCAGTGAGGGAAGGGAAAATCCTTCAAGTGGAAATTTCTAAGAGTAGAAATCTTTTTCATATTATGTTTCCCTACTTTGTTCTGTTAAGGGACCTATGTCAACTTGATTTTATCTATAATTATTCACAGATAAGAGACGGAATTCTCTTGAACTTGTCAAGAAAAAACTTGAAAGTCTTGGGGATGCCACCGATGATTATGATGACATAGCTGATGGTAGGCAAAATGTTGGAATTTGATTTTAATTAATAACCATAATCACCTTTATCAATCTTGTGAGAGTCTACTCTAATAACACATACTGTAAGACCCCATGTGTAAGCCACAATCTGAGTTTGTGGATTGGTTTGTAAATTAAAAATATCTAAAAACGCTTTTCCATATGATATTTTCAAAATCCAAAAAGCTGTGGGGCCCTAAGGGCTACCCACACCCCCCTATGCCAACAAGAAATGTTGGGTGAAGCTATGGGAGGATACTACAGCTACCTACCCCCCATCCTCCCTCCCCTATGTCTGAAATGGCCTATAAATCATGGCTTATATGCAGGATTTTACGGTACTGTACCCATACTTTATCTCCCTTTAGGTGGTAAGAATGGACAAACTGTCCAGATGTCATCAGATAGTGTGGAGCCTGTGATTTCCCAGACATTCTCGAATAAAACGTATGAGTCTGTTGAATGTGAGAGATTGTCAGGTTTGTATAAATTTATATATAAAGGCATGATTATTTTTTAACATCAGGGGGGCTGATGGAATTGGCAGAGGGGGCAGATTTCTGACTGCACGGGGGAGTCAGACATTCCACCTACCAAGGGTAAAGTATTATGTATACACTATTGATTAGGCCAAAGAAAAAAGTTTATTTCCGGTCAACTGACCAACCTCAGCTAAAGTGGACCGACCTCAGAATTTTTTCACAAATTTTTTTTCAATTTTTGCAACAAAAGTTTAAATTTCAAAAGTTTCTTCATAGAGATTTTTATTTGATTTATGTAGACAGATGCTCCAATCATTTTTTCATATTTCATGTGGGAAAATTATTCTTTCTCACAATAACCAGTGAAAACCTATCAAAGTATTACTATGTGAAAAAGAACCTGACCTACCGACCTAGCGCAACTTTATTTGAGCATGTTACCAAAAACCTGCCCTTTTTGGCCTTATAAACATTATTGTGTTATCTTTATCTAATCAATCCTCTGTCAATACAGATACCTACACCTCTGACCCAGATCGCCACTGTGAATGTTTTGATCAGGTATATCTGAACTGATACATACACAGGCATTGCTGAGCAGAGGCGAGAGGAATCACCCTTAGCTGGGAACAGACTGAATGATGTCATTATATGCTGACTTAGCACACCCTAAGAAATAACTGTTGAATCTTCCAGGGATCCATGTAAAACTGAAAAGACAACCACTGTAATCGCTTAGTACTGAAGCAGCATAGTTTCTATGATGAATTCCAAGATAGCAGTACAATAAAGCACTATTCAGTTGGAGATTTAGAAAGGGGAGCAGGGGGCCTTTTGCTTGTACTTGAAAGTTTAGTTCCTAGAAAATTGGTAAAAGTTGGGGGTGCATCACCTCCTTTTTGGGTCGTGCCCCCTCCTTGTCAAAATCCTTGATCCGCCACTGCTGTTGAACAAGGAATCTCCCTGAAAATAATGGTATAATCGCTGTCCAAAAATCACAAGTGCAGACATAGATTTATAACAAACTACAAGCATATATCTAATATCATTTTAAACTCATGTATTTTAAATATACATTTAGATATGTATGAGGAGCTGCCAGAAGGACAGGAACCACAAATGAAGAGGGTGACTCAAAGAAAGTCATCACCTGGTGGGTAAATCAGGAAGCACTATAATATTGTCCTCAAGTGCTCCTCCTGCAAAGCCAATTTGTTGTCATTTTCAAGTTAACAATTTTTTTTTTTTTATAAAATCCTTTCAGGTATTTCTTTTCACATTCATGATTTTTGCCTGCTTGCATGCAAAGTATTTTGGGGATTGGGCTTGATTACCACCCCAAGCCTAATCCCCAAATCTCCTTGATCCAAAAAGCATTTCTTCGCCTTATTTCTCTTCTGTTTTAACATCTATTAACCCATATCTACCTACTAGTGCGATAAGGTTGTGTCCACTTGGTGCTATAGTAATTGAAATACTTCTTCTGTCTTTCCTGCAAAGCATGAAATATGCAGATACAACCTTGTTGCACTGAGGTGATGAAAAAGCTGTTCCAGGGGTCTGCCATGACTTGGATGTATATACAATCATGTAAAACCGTATAAGAGATTCTGCCTTTTTCTCTTTATTTTGGCACTTCTTACAGTACATCTGGACACTGTTGTTATCTGGAAGGAACAACCCTACCAAAACCTATTTAGAGCATCAAAGGTGAGTTTTGAAGGCTTTCTCTCTCTCCCTTTCTCTCTCTCTCTCTCTCTCTCTCTCTCTCTCTCTCGGGCCTCCCTAGCCCACTTAAAAGGGTCTATATCTCCTTTTTCCTATCCCCTCAGGATGTGTGTGGTGCACATATGTGCGGGCACTGACACATTCCACTGTGATATTGTGTAATGGAGTTCTTGCCATGAATATGACCTTAGCTGTCGAAATGGCGTTAAACATCTATTACTCACTCACTCTCTCTCACTCTCTCTTTTAATCTCTCTCTCTCTATTTATCACATTTTAAATTCATTTATTTTATGGTGTTCAATTCAAATACCCCAGTTACTCTATATTTTTTGTATGATATCAAAATCAGAGAGCTATTTATAACATGATTACTTTTTTCTATGGCTTGAGCTTTGCCAATTACATTTAGGCTACCGGGTTTTACCAGGGAGGCCTATGGTTGTTTAGGCCCCAACAGAATTCTCTTTACCTGTGATTATTCAAGTTATCTTTTCCTTGTGTAAAACCTCTATTTTAGATGCTGGACTTCAGAGGCTGGATGCAGAGCAGGGACATAGCAGCTTCTACAGTACAGGCCCTGCAGAAGGAGGGAATATGTAAAGTGTCACACCTAGCCTTAATCACAGAAGATAACATTAAGACACTCCGACTTACTATGGGAGAATGCAACCGACTCAGGGCGGTCTTAAAATTTATCAAGAACATTGATACCAATCATATTGAATGGGCATAAAGTAACAGATTTATTTGATTAAAACAGTCTGAAGCATGCCATCAGTGCTTTATCAGCTGCCTCCGCCGAGCGCATGGTTTTCATTGTCACCGGTGACCTTCAGGCACGTTACCAAGTGTCACTAATAGATGAGATATTGTAGCATGTTCCATTATGATCTCCATTTAATGATTCCATCTGACAATGAAGTTTTCCATTTAATTGTTATACAATGTATTTCTGCCATTTTACAGTGTCTGTTGAAACTTACAAAAAAGGACTTGTTTCCAAAGAATATCATATTTAAACTTATATTGTGCAGATGCACCATTATGTATTGTTTACCATCAAGTGAGGGGATCTAAATATTTACCTATGTAACATTCTTTGCATGGTCCTGTGTGTTTTGGTATTAGGTGTTAAGTTAATGAATGATACAGTAACCTTTTTGTATGTTTCCAATACAGTTTATTTCAGAGCACTCATTCACACATGGATGTGAGATAAGCCATGTTAGCCTATATGATTAACATATTCAACAATAAAGAGTTCACTTCCAATAGGTTTCCTGAGGCAACAGCATGATTTATTTCGAAACATGTAACATATATCAAAAAGTGCTCTGACACATATACATTGATACATGATGTAGGAAATCAGATCATCCTCACTGGTTTAGTTGTGATCTTAACTTGGTCCCCCATTACAGTGAATAACGTTTTTTCAAAATCAATTGGATCCTGTAAAAGTGGGTCATATTGGGTGAAGCATTGAACCTGGAACAAAAGAAAATCAATGATAAGTCTGAAGTCCATAGTATCATTTGGTCAATAATGGGGAGACTAATCGGCTCAATGATACATATAATCATATTCTTGGGTTTCTGATTTGGAGAATTCTTCTATAGTACATTGATCATCGGTAGTCATGATGCATAAACCTTGATGAGCTTACGGGGTCGAAATGTCCCAAAGGGTTGGCATGGTGCTCTGATGCAGTGAAGTAAAATCAAACATGCTCTTGCAAGCATTGAAAAAATATTCCCTAATCAATGATGCTTCAATGTTGTAAAGACAAAATAGTGAAGAATTGTTACCCAAACGCAAACCAAACGTTCGCAAACATTGGAAAAATATTGACAGAGCTCCTCTATGGTGTGACCTTCAAAGTGTTATATACTGAAATTCTTATCCACATTTAATAAACACCTTTATACATTACTCATCACTGTAAACTGTAACAATACCATACCATCTATACCTCTGCTACATATTACCACCTATGCTGTACCATGGTTACATATACTGACACTAGGCATCGCACCAGTCGCTCATTGTATATACATGCTATGCCTAGTCATTTCTAGAGACTAGCATAAGCTGCCTTACCTTATATGCTGGAATAAACAGACCTTTACTGCTAACTGATATGAGGTCCTGGCCTATCAATAATACATATATCTAATGCATTAATGCATTATGACGACCAATGGTCATGATGCATAAATGCATCAGTAACCTGTAAATAGTAAAAGCTTTAAATGCTAATAATGCTAATCATGAGTAGGATAGTATGTATCGGAACGGGACTAAAGCTAATCTAAGGATATTTCTCACTGGGCATGCACCCAATCAGAGGCCTCCCTTTCGGCAGGAAATTCAAATGTGAGGTCATGTGACCTAGACCCCCCATGGTGTGGTGCCAAAATGGACCAATCAGAGTCCTCCCTTTTTTTTTATATAGAGCAGCGCTCATTTTTTATTTAAAAAAAGAAAAAATGTCTATAGCTATACAGGTCTTCGCTACATTTTTGATATTTTGTTATATAAACACCACAGGACACCACAGGACACCACAGGACAATACATAGCGCATTATTATAGTGAGTATGATAATAGATGTGTTCTATATGACTAGTGATAGAGACTTGATACTGATATATCTCTACATCGATACAGTTTTCGCAGCTCATTTCCCCTATCTAGGAAGTATGCTATGAGTGAGATACTAGGGTTCTTTCAGTGTATGCATAGCGGTTACATTGAGTCCAAAATAGCCTCCCATTTCCTAAACCTCTTTTGCTTGTTCTCCAGACTGCATATAAATTTTCTGAGAGAAGAGAGTGTTTAAACTCTCCTATCCATTGCAACAGATCAAGATGGCACTTGTGATACAAACGCTGCCTATAAATGTAAAACCTGGTTCTAAGCATTACATTGTTGATGATATCACCATTTGGAATTTTTCTACATAATCCAAGTATCAATTCATGCTCATCTAAATTCCCTGTATCAATCTTAGCAACAGTGTTTATCCATCGTATGACTGACTTCCAGAAGTAGGCTACTGGGGGGCATTTCACAAGGAAGTGATCAAGAGTGTCAGTCTTACCATCACAATATACACATTCTGGGCTTTCCTTTGCACGTATATCGAACAAGTATTTGTTACAAGCTAGTATTTTATGGAGTACCTTATATTGAAATGATTGTAACTTTGTTTCCCTACTCACTTGGTATGGACACATATATATGTCATACCATGGAACCTTTGTAAATTGGACCTCAGGAAAGACTTTTGCCCATTTCATTTCATTCCTTGGCATTTGTTGTGAGTGACGGTATAGAACTATCCAATACAATTCCTTGCTTGATGTTGAAAAGAGATTAACTACATCTGGGGTATTATCAATGACCCAAATACAGTCATTTGGCCTTTGAATTTCGTCACTGGATATGCTAGCTCTCCAGCTACCTGGTATACTTTGTCGGATTTGTAGAGCCTGAAGAAAGTTACACTGAACACCATACCTTTGAGAAATTTGAGTGTCTGACATAAAACTTCCATTATCCAGTAAATCTTCAACCCTGACAATACCAGCCTCCTTCCATGACCTCCAAAATATTGGTGTATTATTGATAGTAATAAACTTATTTTTCCACAATACTTCATTACGGACCTCCGTTTCTCTTACTAGTGAGACATTTTGGAATTCATGCCAGTCCTTGAGAACCTGATAATAGAATGGGCTTGCTTCTCGTGGTATGTTAATATCTGATTTTGTATGAATGAACAGTTTCAAGTCAGACACTTCATGGAGAAATAACTTAATAAAATCACATGGAACCATGGTGGTATCCCAACAGAACCTTTTGACCCAGTTTATGTTAGATACAATGATTTTCGTTTTAAAATTGCCTACTGCAAGTCCACCATGCTTAGTCTGTGCCTGAACACGTGCCCTGGCTACCTTGTTCCTGTTGGAGCCCCATAGGAATTTGTCAACAATTCTATTGACTTCATCTATTGCTCTAGATGGTGTAGTGGTGACTGAGGCCGGGAACATCACACATGGTAGCATTAGGCTGTTTATGATGATAGTTTTACCTTTGAGTGAGATGTTGCGGTGCCTCCAATCATCACTTATGTTGGTGATTTTCTGTATCTGGGGTTCAAAGTTCCACGAGTAATTTTGGGCTTCTGTCCTATTCGGTGCTACAGAGATGCCCAGGACAATCAATCTTTCGCTCCATGCAAGACCCTCCAATCCGGTCTGACTAGTGTCAATACCACCAAGTGCAAGATATTGTGTCTTATATCTATTCACCTTCAGACCAGAGTACCTCCTAAACCTTCTCAAACAGTCCAGCAGGTGATGTAGAGCTGCTGCTGATTCGATAAAACAAGTGGTATCATCAGCATATTGACATATCTTTACTTCTCTAGTACCAAGTCTTATACCTTTAATATCTACATTCATGCGTACATTATGAGCTAACAGTTCTACAGCAATAACAAACAAAAAAGGCGATAGACAGCATCCCTGTCTGGTTCCGCATGCAAGTTCAAACCAGTCACTTGTGTACCCATTCTTTATGACACAGGCAACAATGTCTTTATATAATATCCTGACCCATGAGATGTATTTTTCCCCAAATCCAAACCTTTCAAGTGCCTTAAAGATAAACTCCCACCTTACCTTATCAAATGCTTTTTCAAAATCAACCGCCATCAGAATACCAGGGCGACTTAATTTTGTGGTGTATGCTATAATATCTTCAACTGTGCGAATACTTGTTCCTATATACCTTGACCTAACAAATCCAGATTGATCTGAGCTTATAATACTAGGGAGGTGGGGTTTTATCCTTTCTGCCAGGGCCTTGGTGTAGATCTTATAGTCTGTATTCAGCAGGCTGATTGGCCTCCAATTTCCTAGCTGGAGTCTATCTCTTTCCTTTTTAGGGATAAGGGTTATAATGCCACGTTTCTGTTCTTGGCTCAAGCTGCCCGTTTCCGTGGCATAGAGTAGACTTTGACTAACATCATCCCCAATATCAGTCCAGAAGAACTTATAAAACTCCGCACTTAGCCCATCAGTGCCTGGGCACTTCCCATTCTTTAAGGATTTAAGACTGTTGAGAAAATCTGACTTTGATAAGGGTCTCTCTATCATCTCTCTCTGGTTGTCAGACAAGACAGCTAAGTGGTTTGTATCTATGAAGGGACAACGGTCATCAATATCATCTAACTCTCTATAGCTATCTGAGTATAGATTTCTGTAGAATTGCTTCTGTACGCTAAGGATATCTTTGCATTCAGAAACTATATGCCCATTTTGATCTGTCAGTTGAGTAATAAGTTTGTCCATAAAATTCTTTTTTTCTAAATTCAAAAAGTATTTGGTTGGTCGTTCACCTACCTGGGACCAATTCGCTTTTGACCTAAACATGATGGCTCTAGCTGTCTTTAATTCAATATCTTTTAGGTCCCTCTTAACACTTTCCATTTCATCAATTACATCATGGCCCTCATCAAAGGCTGCAGTCAATTTGCCCAGACTGTTTGTTAACTCCCTCTCTACCTTTTTAGAGAGTCCTCCCTTTTGGCAGGAAATTCAAAAATGGTGATGTGACCCAAACCCCCTGTGGTGTGCCGCCCTTGGTAGGGGCAGGTTTAGTAAAAGTAAAATTTACATAAGGTAGTTAAATATTAAATAGAAATACAATAGAACCCACATATGAAGTAGTGCACTTTTTATTTGTCATAATCTCATTTTCATTTTTTTCTTTTACATACAAAATATCTCGGTGTCTTATCTATACATGAATCGCGATTCATTGTGGATGGTCTTTGGTCAGTTCATATATGTTGTCTGTGGTGTCTTGTGTATATATGTTGTTTTTCATTTATCTACTGTGTCCTCCGATGTTACAGCATTAGAAAACATAGCAGTTGCTTGTTCAAAAGTGAAAACTCCTCCACGCCACTTATTTCTGAAAAGCTGCAACTCGTAGTCCAGAGAGTTCAATTTCTTCAACATATCAGTCAGCAAAATTTTGCTCTGTGGACTTAGATTCATACCTTTCAAGGCCAACAGACAGGTAGGAGAATGTCTGAAATGCTCCACAGTGATGTCGTAACTTTCTAACCATGTGTGTATAGCGACTCCACATTGTTAGCATTGAACAAGGTCCTTACCTCCGATGTAAAAGAATCCATGGGCGGCGAGTTTCTCTTTGAAGGGACGGGGTTTATTCCACATAGTTGTGTTGAAAGTGTTGAGTCTCCTTGATAAATCGACAAAAAGTACATACTTGACCATTCTCGTAGGTAGGTAGGTAGGTAATTTGGTGCGAGCAGTGACGACGGTGGTAGTAGCTGTGTCGAGTGTGGATGTATCAGTGGTAGGCGAGGTGGCAAATGAGACAGCAGAGACGTGACGTAAGTGGTTAATCCCCTTTCCAGCTGCATACTTTTTATCTCCACCACCACATTCCTGTGTAGCTACTTAAGATGGGATTCCCGTGGTGCACACCTCCGCTTCCTTTACATAAGTCACCACACCCTTCCACAATTACTCTACACGTATCATCTCTTTATCAGCCCAGTGAACCAGTTTTACAGTGGATTGCTTAATTTGCAGGTCTACATTAGGAGTTCATGTAAGTACAATCCTATAAAGCTGATTGCAGGGCTGTTGTGCAGGTACTACACCAGTCTGTGCTGCATATTTACAATTCGGGCTGAGAGTGTAGTCCTGGTATAGGCCCTGTAGGCCTGGCTTGGCATGATGCTCCAATGAAGTGCTGGAGAGACTGCATCATTCTGACCCTACAGATTTGATACACAAACCCCCTGATGCTCCAAAGAAGTGCTAGCAAGCAGTCCTGCAGGCACTCCATTGGCGCATCATGAAGACCAATGGGTATCATGCACTCCTGCATCAGCGGTCCTTAAAGGGTTAACCAGAGAGGAACAGTCAGGTTTCTGCATGGCTACATCATGAGCAAAATCAATTTTCTTCCGCTGTGACAACCAGAGCGGGCTTCCTTGGCACTGGTCGGCTTCACTTGTCACAAACACATTCAGGAAAAAACTATCAGATAATGTCTTTTTTTGTGTGTGAAATATATTTTCTTTTACCCTTTAAGTGCCGCTGATTCATTAATGCATCACTGCGATTAGTTGTTAGGTGATGCCTCAATGCAGCCCTGGTGAGTGACTCTCCAGAGTTATATTCAAGCATCATGCCTACCCTATGAGATTGATTCAATCCAGAGGGTCAGCATGATGCTCCAATAAAGTGCTGACTTGCCAGGACTATATTGTGCATCATGACCACCAGTGGGCAGGGTGCATTAATGAATGCATGGCCCTCTAAGAGATGAATAATGTTTTTTTAAAGTCATGTGTTCTTTTTCCCTTTTTTTTCTTTGTTTGGTTGGAGATGACGTCTGCATGTTGCTCACTTCTCTGCTGTAAACGAAAAATGAGTGTCTTGGGGGGAATTAGGAACGTGTGTCTGGAATGTTTGAAGGTGTTGGGGCCCATTTTAATAACCATCTTCCAAGCTCTCACAATGAGTATGGTGTTCTAATAAAACATCCTCCCTTTAAATTTATTAAAACTATTAATGCATTAATATATATCATACCCATTGGTCATAATGATGCGTCAATGCAGCCATGGCAAATATCTAACTACCCAGGAGGCCATTTATCAACAGGCTATGACTGCTCACTTTCAAGTTGTAGTGGGAACCCTTAATTTAGTGATAATACAGCCCAATAGTAATGGTCATGTAGTACCTGCAGCACTACGGCAGCCCTACCAAAAGCTATGGGATTGCTACCTAAAGCCTGATCATACAAAACAGTCGTAGGGGTTTACTTACAATCACTGGCACTAACTTTTAGGTTATGAAGTCGTAGTGGCTGTATGTAGTCGTAGTGCCGTAAGAAATGGCTCTAGGGCTACCTTCATGCAGTGAGTGCATGAATCCTGTAGGGTCTGCATGATGCACCAATGAAGTGCTGGTGAACAGTCTCATCAGCATCTCATTGGTGCATCATGCTGGCTTGATGCACTCTTGCATCAGCGGCCCTGAAAGGATTCATTGATACATCTGAATTTCTGATCGAGAGGTATGGGCAGTGATTATGATGTAACTCTCTGCTATAGGATGTTACAAGAGGGAATGATTGCCTTTATATAAAACAGAGGTTCCTGGTTGATGGCATGATCACAGATAGCATTGGTTGGCATAATGCAGTCCTGCATCAGCAGCCTTTAACGGGTTAAATTAATGCATCATGGCCATAGGTCGTCATGACGCATCAATGAAGTGATTGCAAGACTGCTCATCAGTATTTCATTGGAGCATCATGCTGACCCTATGGGGTTGAAACATATACTCCCAGAGGGTTGGCATGATGCTCCAATAAAGTGCAGGCGAGCAGTCTTGCCAGCACTTCATTGGTGCATCATGACGACCAATTGGCATGATGCACTCCTGCATCAGCGGCCCTTAAAGGTTTACAGGGTTATATCTGCAGTAGGCTGCACATATGGTGCAAAGGTCCATGTGATAAAACACTTAGAGCACCAGATGCATCCAAAGGCTGACTCCAACCTGATTATTTGTCTAACTGATAGAAAAGGCTTGAGTTGATGGCCAGGGGCAAGAAGCCAGTTTGACAACAAATAGAGTAAACCTTTAAGGGCGGCTTTGAACGTCCGGGTTTGTGTTCTTTAGTTGTCATCATACACCCGTGCAGTGCCTGTGAGTTGATTCACCAGTGATGCATTTTGGCTCATCAGCTTTATGTTTGAATATAACCCTGAAGAGTGCTGCACTCATGCATCATGAGACATTGGGTCTGATACTCTCCCAATGGACTAATGACACCAGCACTTCATTGGTGCATCATGCTGATCGATGGGCATGATGCAGCAATACATTAGTGGATAAAGCCATTAAGTACTGCTCAATATATTGCATAAGTCACCTGAGCAGAAAATGGTGTAATATGGAATACAATGGTTACCATGATGTGTGAATGCAGCCCTGGTAGGTTACTCACCAGAACTTCATTCATACATCATGCTGGCCCTACAGGGTTTAGATATATACCCCAAAAAAGGTCGGCATGATGCACCAATGAAGTGCTGGCGAGCAGACTCGCCACCACTTCATTGGTGCTTCATGATGACCAATGGGCATGATGCACTCCTGTGTCAGCAGTCCATAAAGTGTTAAGAGTAGAGAGTGAGGCCATGTGGCCACATGTCAATGTAGGAGGTCTGTAGGGAACGGTGAGAATCTCTGCAGCCTCTACATGTC
Source organism: Acholoe squamosa (assembly GCA_949317995.1). Lineage (NCBI taxonomy): Eukaryota > Metazoa > Annelida > Polychaeta > Phyllodocida > Polynoidae > Acholoe > Acholoe squamosa. The sequence continues at coordinate 8,617,628 of OX439052.1, read as the reverse complement.
TCTGGTCCTACTGTTTAACTGTTTCATGGCTGCATGATGCTTCAATGCATCATGTCCATTTGGACCATCATGCTGACACTCTGGGAGTGTATCAACCTTCTAGGGCAGGCATGCTTATGAATGACAACCATGATTAGTCATTCATGCCCCCTGACGACCAATAGGAATACTTCATTCATGCACTATCGGTATAGGCTGAAAAATTGCTGTTTCAAGGCCTTTTTTCCATTGTGACAGGTTTTATATTTATAGTTTCTTGGCGTATCATGCTGCTTTTTGCCACCAAAAGCACCATACTTTGGAAGAGCATGACATGTCAGGAACAACCATGGTGCAAGATCAGAGCTGTAAATTGCTGATCTCAGCAGGAACAAGATGCATGAATCAATGAGCATGATCCATGAATCAATGACATTTAAACAAACTAGCAGAATACAGGTTTCCCCTGACTGCTTTGAGTCATAATCCAAGTCTCTTGGCCTGTGAGAATCGACACACTATGTGCAATAACTACACTTATATATGAGTTGTTATATATGTCAAACCTGTCTGTAATGAATATGAAGAGAGTGGGAACTATTGGTATATCGACCAGTTCCTATTACAATGGTGCAACCCATTCCTATACACCCTCAGCACTAGGTGTCCATATTGGCTCAGTCGATTAGTGATAGTAGCTGCCAATGTTATGAGCTAACTTTAATGATTGAGACCATATAACACCCTGCTGATCAGGTGCGCCTTTCCCACAGGTGCTCAGTTTAATCCCTTAAAGCCTACATCGGTGGTACATCATACCAGTTGGTCATTATGATGGATGAATGCGGCCCTAGCGAGTAGCTTGCCAGGGCTACATTCATGCATCATGCCAACCCTGTGGGGTTGATACACCCCTGGAGGGTAGGCATGAGGCTCCAATAAAGTGCTGGTGAACAGACTTGCCAGCACTTCATTAGTGTATCCTGATAACTTATGGTCATAATGCACTCCTGCCCTAGCGGCCCTTAAAGTTTTACTGATTTAGACCCTTAACACCTCCCAATGATCCAGGTGAGCCTTTCCCACAGGTGCCTGGGACCTTAATCCTTTACTGACAACATTGATATAATCAACATTAGTAACTCACCAGGACTGCATTGATGCATCTAGACAAACATACAGGGTTCATACACCCTCAAGTCTGCATCATGGTCCAATGCAGTGTTGATGAGTCAACCTGGTTATGCTCCATCATATTATTTTGGATCAGTGGCAGTTCTGGATAAGGAAGTGGCTGCCCCCCTGAGAAGGTAAAGAGCAAAGGAGCACTCCTTTTTTTTCGGAGTAAATGTTTGAAATTTTCAAAAAAAACTCTTCAATATGGCCAGAAAAAGTTAAAGTTTGTATCTGTGATAACCTAGGAATAAGCACTCTTGTAGGAATGTGATCTTCCTCAGACCATGACCACAAGAGTGCTTTGCTACACCTGTCAGACATTCCCACTCCTTTTCTCAAGTGAGCATACCTGTCCCAATGGGTGTGGACCACTAAAATCAACATGGTGCAATGGGCTATTTTAGGCTTAGTGACATGGGACATGTACAATATCTTAAAATTGACATGGTGACATGAATAATTTCATAAAGTCCACATGGTGACATGATCTTTTCTTAAAATTGACATGGGTACATGACCATCTTTTAAAATTAGAATGTGACATGGGAGACCCCCCATTTACACCCTGGTCCTAAGAACATGAAACCAGAGGTATCACATAGCCCTTAATGGTTTAGATATGGGTAAGAAAAGTCTCCCACTCATCCATTGTCCCACCATGTTAGTTTACAGCCAGAGTTCCTTCGCAGGGACACGAAGCCCGCCAACCGATAATCAATGGTATTATACACTAATCCACCAATCGCTGTTGGCCTTACAAACAGCCATTGATTCTGCCACTATTGTGATTCAATTAACAGGCTGGCTCAGGCACTCAGTGTCAAGGGCTGGGAATAAGCACCATAATGTGATGATCCATACCACTTTGGCACTTGCGTATACATATTGAGTGGTATGGTGGTTGTCATCGATGATGGTTATGGCATAACTAGCAGGAAATATCATTTGGCTGCATTTTCATGGGTCTGAGTGGAACAGGAAGTCAATAGTCTGGGGTAATTGCTGTTGTTATTCATGTTGCTAACAGCGGAGGGTATTTCTTAACATACTACAGATTTGTATGACTACACATGCTGAGTCATATTAAGGTTTACATAGAAATACCATTGGCATGTGCAGTGAAACTGCTCTACCAGTCAGAGTGTCTTAAGAAATGACCGCTTGAGAAATTCTTTAACAAAAAGGATATTTTCAATTCCACTTGAAGTAGATCTATTAGGTCTAATCTTAGTAGGCATCTGCTTCCATTTGATCCATTTGTCTGTATTTTTGCCGAAAGCATATATTTGTCAATTTCCTTGAAAATAGGACTTTTTGTCAACTGGGTTTTCCATTTTGATTGCTTACCTGCCTACAGTGTCCTGAGTCAAAAGCAACCAAGGCAGGATATATAAATATTTCCAGAACTGAGTTAGCAATCCCCATTTATTTCATTCAGAGGTTTAGGGAAAACTGTTCTATGTCCTGTCTGTGTTCAAATCTTATTGGACTGACAGGATTTCCCCACACTATGGCCTTGTTATGCCCAAAATCAAGCCTGATTAGTTTCCGATTCATATTCATCAGTGCGGCACCTTTCGTTGAAAGGTTTGAGAGACAGTGTCCGACTCCAGTTAGTTAATGTGCTTGCAAGCTTGGTCAGAATTTGACAGTTAAACCATAACTCTTTAAAGGCCACTGATGCAGGAGTGCATCATGCCCATTGGTTGTCATGATGCACCATGAAGTGCAGGCACCAGCACTTTATTGGAGCATCATGCCGATGCTGATAAACAAGAAATGTCGTCAGAGTAACTGTAAACTTCTTTCCCAAAATTGCCAGAGATTCATCGTTATTTCATGGAAATGCCTTCTGCCAATGCACTGCCATCCAGGGCTTCATTGTAGAAACCACACTACTTTAAAGCAATTTGAAAGGTCTTGTCTCAGGTTTCTAGGAGTTCATTTGATAGCAGCCTGTAACATTGTTTGTCCCTGGAGAACTCACTGCAAATAAAGCATAAAACAGCTCCCCCAAACATAGGAATATAGTAGGGGGGAATAGAATGAGCAATAGCATCTCAGTTCTGGGAATATTCATATATATCCTGCCTGGTTTGCCTTTGACATAGGTTTATGAAAGTGCCTCAGGCAGGGAGCAACCAATGGGAAAAGCTAACTTAATTAGCAGGGTGCTGTGGGGGTGTTCACCGATGGAACGTGGTCTTTGATGTAGCATATAGTAACAAGAGACAAACAACCCACAATTCACTCTGATTGGCTGCCACTGGTTTGCTCTCCAATCATAGCCCACTTATTCTCCAGTAGCAAAAAATATGGGCAGAACTCTGCCTGGAGAGTGAGGCCCACCTTGCAGTCAGAGCTTATGGGAATGAGAGGGCAGTGATGTGGATAAATTCACTCCCCAAGCAGAGATTTGCTCTATTAGTGAAGAGTACTTGGTCCCCAAGGGATATGCCTGGAGATGGTGGTTTGTTCCATGCTTGGTCAGTCACAGAAAGAAGGCCATACAGAAGCCAAGTCTTCACTTTTGCTCTTTTGTCGCTTGCCCTTCCCATCTCTCTCATCTTCACACGCTTCATTTCAGACTGTTTCAGTTTTCGTCTCTAGGTGCCCCATTTTTTGTTGAAGCAACGTTGTCCAAAAGTTAAAGATTATGTCACCCTTAAGAGAACTAGCAGAAAAAGAGAGCATTCCACTGGAAGATAACATAGGTTTTGGTCTGAAATCTTTGAATTTCTCTCATGGTTAATGGACAGAAACCCGCAAGAGAGTTTTATCCTGATTTTCAAAAAGTCTGACACAAGGATAATCCACATGTGTTTGTGGGTTGGATGGGAATGGGAAAGGGAGGGACTGATGATAAGGGTCTGATGAGAACTGCAGGTGAGATGGGTACAATTCAACATCATTATGAAAAGTTTCAGATTATTTCTATGGTTGGGATGTCCATTGCAGCAGAACTCACCTCAGAGGGAATTAAGCCCGTAAAATATTTTTCGGCCAGCGATGGTTGATTCACACAAGGTTTGATCAAAGTTTAACAGACAGAAAGTTTTGCACTACATGGTTTTTATTTAGCACCTTTTGAAATGAACTTGATTGAAAGCCTTTAGGCACAGGTCAAAAGCTAATTATCAATCCATAAACTTTCGCAGTTAAAGCCATGTCCTAAAAAGTAAAGAATTATGTTTTTGATTAAGAGGGTCCACTGGATCAGATCCTCTTGCAAATCTCCATCGTTTTGAACATTATATCCTTATGGCGGTGAATGGTCATTATACTCGTATACAATCCATGATCTCTACTCTATATATTTCTTTTTTCTAATACTTTTTTTTTGTCTTTGCAGGTATGGAAAATCACCTAGTTAAATCCCAACATGTGTAAGTAGCAACAAAATCGGATAAAGAAATCTCAAAGTCTTGTTAGACATACTTTAGCCATGCTGTATTTAGGCACAGAAAGAAAAAAAATAAGAGAGACAAAATGAATCACTCTCCCTTAACTATATTTCCATGATGCGAGAAACATTTTGTGCTTTGAAGGTCATGCTTTTGTCCATATTATAGAATAGGTCTATTGTTACAATTGCTTCATGATGACTGCAGAAACACATCATATAGCAGTATACATTGCTCTTTGGAAGATAACCCTTTGACACATTATTAAAAGGGTCGCTAATACATTGATATATCATGACCTCTGGTCATCATGATGTATATACATACATGAATATTCCCAGAACTAAAGTAGTGCCAATTCAAATTCACTCCTATGTTTAACACTTAAGCGCTTCTGATGCAGGACTGCATTATATGTGGATCAACAAGGTAAAAGGTATGCCCGTGGTGGGGTGTGTGGGCATACCTTTTACCATGTTGATCTCCAATTATGCTCTCTATCAAAGTCTACACAGCAGCACTGCATTGGTGCATCATTCCTACCCTATATAATATGCTTGATACCCTCCAATGACACATAAATGTCCTAACAAGGTACTTACTAGGGCTGTATCCATACATCTTGATGACTAATGGGTATGATGCATCAATGTATTAGGAGCCTTAAAAGGGTTAAAGCGGGAATGCTCAAGGACATAGCTGTCAGCATTTGGTCATGCACAAGGAACATCAGGGTTACTAGGGATGTACATGAGGTATTTCTACCTGGGGTCACATGACCTCCTACAAAAGGGTTTCAGACGGGGGCTTTAATCAAGGTTCTAACCAAGGGTAGGAGGTGATAAGGGCTTGAACAAGGTGGGAGACTGATAATGTTATTTCAGGGTATCTGCCAAAGGTCACGGGTAGCTGAAGGAATGAAGACTAAAGGCAAATATGTGACCGGGTACAAAGGATCCCAACTAAAAGCAGTGCCAATGGTTTCAAGGCCATATGGTTGAAAACCCATAATTCTCAGGAGAATATGATTAGCTTATTTATAGGATTGTTTTGTAGGTAAAATGGGTTAGGTAATAAACGTCTAAAATGGTAATAAAACCACCTGAAATTATTTGTATATGATAAAGTTGAACATACAATTGAAAAGGTCTGTGTTTGCCCTGTGGAACTATGACAAATGCCCAAACCTCTGAAGGGAGTTTTATGCCACATCAGGGAGTTTCAATAACAGTGGTTCACTGTTCAGATTATGAGGACCCGTGGTAGATTCAACAGTTATTTCTAAGAGTGGGGTAGGCGGGGCACACATAGAACCTGAAGACTTACTGGATTATGATATAGTCAAGCCAATCTTGCAATTCTTTTTTGGAACAACCTTCAGTAGTAACATATGTATGTGTTACCCGAACCCTCCTACTAGAAAAGAAAGCCTGCAAATTAACATACCAACATTTTCTGGAATTTCTTCAGTGGCCTCAAAAAGAATCTCCCTGTCAGTTTTATCAACATTCCCAGCAGTCCTGACTTCCCAAAAGGTCAAATAAATTAACTTCAGAACCCTGGTAGTTTACTCACCTTTTTGTCACGTGACTCCGGGTGTTTCTTAGACAGGCCCACTGCAGCATACTATTTAATTATTTTCAACAGTGCATGCTTGTTCCAGGTGTTGGAAGAAATGGTTGAATCAGCAGTTATGGAACAGAGTTATTTACATAGACATGCTTGTTAATTTTACCACTACAAGTGGAGTTGATAATAATGCAAATATCCTCTTTGTTCTGAAGGGTTCACTGTAAAATATAATTGGTGAATACTTTTGTTAATCCGACCGATTTTTTCTTTACTTTTGCTATATTAAAATCGGTCGCATTAGCTGAAAATTGAACCGACCGATGCAGTTGAGCCAGCACTAAAAGGGGATTCCTGCACAATTGGTACACTATGGCAGTGTAAGTTCTGATTATGTAGACCTAGTACACAGGTGTGAAGACTAGACTTGAGTAGCTCATATAGACCCTGTGGAGAGCAGCTCAGAACCCATTTATCTTTGTTAATAGGCCATACGCCACACACATGTTAGGCATAGGCTTTTTGTGCCAGTCTGCCTGCGTAGCAGGTTTGAAGGGAAAAGATGGGGCCTCCTCTTTGTGGAATTCTCTCCTTGGACTTCCATCTTTCATCATCACAGCGTCTTGGATAAATCACAGAGAGGAGATAATGACTATGGGCCTTTAATGGCCACTGACGCAAGACTGCATCATGCCCATTGGTCAGAATGATGCATAAATGAATTGCTGGTGAACACCGATGGAGCATCATGCCAACTCCCCCAGAATGTATCAACCCTGAAAGGTTGGTGTGATGCAACAATGCAGCCCTGGTGAGTCATTCACCAAGGCTGCATTTATTGCATCATACTGACCAATCGGCATGATGTATTAATGCATTAGTGGCCTTTAAAGGGTGAGTGGATGATTCACAGGGCTTGTGTATGTGCAGAAAAGCATAGAGATCAGCTGTGTCAGGGATGGAATGTGCATGGTATATAGCAATAGGAATGGGTGAACATAGGTAATGTCCTATGACTGCTCTCTACAATCAGCAATTGTACAGGGTTTGGTAGGTTAGTTGTACGAATTGATATCGCGACCACAAGGTACAGGGATGTAATAGCATTCAAATGAGGGATCCCACTATAAATTGAAGAGGTCTAGTCGTACCATGTTGAGAAATGCATGTTTTTTTAATTTTTGTCGTTCCCTTAAGGAAGGTACTAGAAAAAAAAATTGAGAAATGCATTTGCGGTGTATGTGCAGAAGGCTTGGGGATCAGTAGATTTTAGTGTGTAATGGATGGATTGTGCCTGGTATAGCTATAGGAATAGTGACTTTACAAAGTAGCTCTGGAGGGTGTTGCTCCTATAGAAGAGCTGGCTAAAAATGCCCTTGTTTCCAGTCCTTTCTTTTAATTTAGCTATAACTTGTCCCTTTTGTTGCTCACAAGTGGTCATTCAAGTATGGTGCTAAAAAAAGTGGGATTTGAGTAGGTACCTAGTTGGGAGAAGTCAGTCAGTATAATATACTATAGAGTGTGTGACATGAGTAGGTACCTGATAGTGCAGCTCTCTCTGTTTTAAACAAGGCAGGTGACTATTCAGACTCATGTGGTGAGTGCAAGTTGAATGGTGAAGCAGAGCATGACATCTTTTGAAAAGAGGGTACCTACTGACAGCTCTTTTTACCATAGGAGCAACACGCTCCTGACAAACTCTAGAGAACAGAGTAAAGCCCTATGGGTACTGACTGTGACTCGCACTCCTTTCATTATGCCTGCAGTTAAAAGTCTACTAGGGTTATTCTTATGCTTAAGACTACATATACTTCAAATTTTGCCTGGAAATGAGTGCTACACTCTGACTGTTTTGTCTAGCCACCTCTTATTTTAAATCTTCGCCGACAAGAGCCGATACAAATATTTAAGCCTTCATTTCTTGAGTCCCCTATAATTTTGTCATAGCATTATTTACTGAAGTTAGCCCTTGTCACAGGAACTCACTCCTATCCACATCTATATTGGCAACCTCTTGCGCTGCAAGTCAATCACAATCACTTTCCCAAACATGGAATGGGCGATTCTTCAAAAGGCCACCCTATGAGTGCTGACCGGAACTAGCCATGACCTTTGAGATCAATCAGTTAGTGTACTTCATGGCCACATGGGGGCAGCACAGGGCCTGTCAGGAAATGAGGCTTGACTTTGCCAGTCGTCTAAGGTCCGCACATTCTCCAGGGTTGTATGTATGTATATTCATACACAATGCCAAACCATTTACTCTATACATTCCTGTAGGGTCTGTGTGATGCACCTATGCAGTGCTTGTGAGCAGATTCGCCAGCATGCCATTGGTGCATCATGACAACCAATGGGCATGCTACCTAGGGCATCATGCAGGCATTATAGGGCACTACACATTGACAGCTGTGGTGAAGGGACAATCAGAACTACTTAATCCTTTAAAGGCCACTGATGCAGAGATGCATCAAGCCCAATGGTTGTCCTTCAGTCATCCTCCGGGGTTAATGCATAACCTCCCGCAGGGTCGGCATGATGCACCAATGAAGTGCTGGTGAGTAGTCTTGCCAGCACTTCATTGGTGCATCATGATGACCAATAGGCATGATGCATTCATGCATCAGTGGCCCTTATGGGGATAGCAGTAACTGTAAAGGGTAGTAAGCCCCTGTTGGAGAGCATGAGGTCACTTTGGGTCACTTGGCAAAGTTGCTGCAAAAGGCCCAATCTACTAATGTCAAAATGGAAGGTGAAAAGGGTTGGTAAATATATGTTATCGTTGATAAAGAACAATTATGCCAATCGCTAAATTTGGCGATGGATTTGGGACTTTATTTCTGATCAGTGCTTGTAGAGGGATGATTTCAAGAAGCAGGGAATTCTTGCAAGCTGATTTAGATTAATGTTGAATTTTAATAATCTTAAGTGCTATACTAAAGCACTGGTTCCCCAGGCATACAACCGGTCGGAATAGTGATTTATGATAATTATATCAAAAGTATAGAAAATATCAGTCACATTAGTGCTAATCTGACCGATTTACCCTTATGGAACCAGCGACCAACTTTTTTCTATACTTTTGCAATATTATACATCATCAAATTAGCAAAGATTTGCCTGACCGACAGCAGTAGAACCAATGCTTTAAACCATGAGCACTACCTAGACATCCAAGTACACTCTATTGCTCAGTGTTATGCGTTCTAGCGATATGAAGTGGTCACCTCTAGAACATAGATCATGAATATAGGCTCTGACACATTGTACTATATCACTCTTCTCTTTTTATAAGGTCGAAAGAAAAGGACAGAGAAATAAATCGACCATTTTGCTGTTTGATAGCTAATAGGAAAGTGATAGGGGACAGAAGAGGGTCTTTCAGCAAAAGCCAGCAAGCAGGGGGAGAGCAGTAGTGGCATTGAGCCTGGTTCAATAGGGCAGCCATGCAGGGGTGCAGGGGTGCATCACTAGGGGCCGCTGGTGATTTGACTACTGCTACTATATTGACAATCTTGCCCCAGCTCTACCACTAGCGTGAGTCATCTCTGGCACCTAGCGTTTGTGGGTAAAAGAAGTTTTTTCTGCTGGTTGCTGTAGTGCTTAGTTGTAGGCAGGTACCTCGCGTAGTAATCTTCCCCAGAAAATAGGGACCATCATCCCCATACACGAGAGAGGTATTCCCTAGAATCCCGACCGGGTGAGACTGCTATATTGACTGCTTCTGTTTTGGTAGTGGCAACATCTGATGATAGGGTGGGTGCATAACAAATTGAGCAAAATAGGGCGTAGTGGAGTGTTTGAGGGATTGTGGCTAGAAGGGTGGCTTTTTGTCTTGACTATTACAAACTGGGGTGTATACAAAATATATGGCAGGTATTTGTAGCAATGGAACCATGTATATTTCTCAGAGTAGGTGTCCAGTTTAAGCAAGGTGGTTGAGGCCAGAAGGATGGCTTTTTGTCTGGACTATGGTAAACTATGGGCGGCTGAGGATGTATGCAGGGTAGTAGGTGTCCCATTTAAGGGTAATTTACCTAGTGTATTCATGGGTTGGTAGGGAGGACAAGAGGAAGACAACAGAAAAGAGCAAAACAGAGGCAGATTTGTGACAGTCTATACAGGTGTACAAGCTGGAAGAAAGTCAGTCTACATGCATTCCTGAGGAAAAGGTAAAAGGAATATGAAAGATGAAAAGTAGGAAGTAAGAGAGCCAAAGAGGAAAATGGGATTAAAATAATGCATGAACAAATGGTAGAATGAAGAATCCAACCAAGAAATGATGGGACAAGGGAGAGAGAAAATTGATAGATGAATTAGGCAAACGATCGACAAACAAACAGACGCAACTAAATAATATGAACACTACAGTTGTATTGAAGTGTAGGGAGAGTACTCTACAGAAATAGTGAAAGCTGTCTAATCACTGTCAGACCCCAGGCAGCTGTCAAACCTTCACAATCACTCCACAGTGTGCCCTTAACCCTTTAAGGGGCTGTTAATGCATGAATGCATTTTGTCCATTGGTTGTCATAATACATGAATGCGTCCTTGGTAAGTCACTCACCAGGGCTACACTCAAGCACCATGTTGACCACTTGGGACTGATATATACTCCGGAGAGTCCCAGTGAGCAGATTAGCAGATTCGACAGAACTTCATTGCCGCATCACGACGACCAATGGGCATGGTGCACTTCTGCACTAGCTGCCCTTAAAGTGTTATTAGCACAGGACTGTCAAACTCTGCTGCCTAACAACCAGCCAGCTGTCAAAACCAGCAGTCACTGTATATGAACTTGATGACAGTAAGCTCTGTTTCATAGAAAACCTTGAACCAGGATAGGTTTATGCAGTTACCATGCCTTTTTGTACTCTAGAACTTGTTAATTTCAATTTACCATGACCCCCGACTGTTATATGAGACTGACACCCATTTGAATACTGGTTTCAGTGCTTAAGTATGATGGGGTATCCCTTTAACCCCAGTGTTAATTGAAGAATGGTGCTTATTTGAGGCCCTGGCACTTTAAAAATGAGCCAATACAGTAAGAAAAGACTCAGCGGAGAGATTCTCTTAGTGCACCTACAATAATATGATGTTTTAGTGGAAAGAAATTTCCCTGGGAACTATTGAAAGGCAACATTTGGCAATTGTTTCTCTATAAATTTACACTTAAAACACATTGGGATGTTTGGATTTAAAAAGTATTTAAAGTTTAATCATTGTAATAGCAGGCTGTATGATTTATCTTTTTTTTTTTAAAGAACAAACATCATTTTTCTTCTTGGAACCTAGGCCATTCCAAAAAGCTAAACTCTGGCATTTCAAGACAACCACCTCTGGACTACTGTGAAGTATTGGTATTCTTACTTCAACACCACTAACAAGTAAACCCATTAACGTTAAATACTGTTCCCGTGAGTATGCCGTTAGCCTTGTTTTCGTCCATAAAGTTGCCAGGCTGTGACGTCACAAACTGTGTAGAGGTGAGGTATGGTGCAGTATATCCATCACCTATAATGCCAGGCACCATTTATCTATCACCCTATACGCTGGGTGCAGGCCACCGTAGTGGTCGGTTTGAAAGGGATAATCCATGACTCTGTTCTCATTTGCCAATGCCAATGTCCTATAGACCATCTGGGAATGTTAAGAATATGTTGTTGATTTCTGCTAATTCTGTGTTATGTCGCTCGATGATCCCAGTGGTTTTATAGCAGCAGTGAATCTGCTGATGCAACTTCCTGTATGATTTCCTAGGTATAATAGGAAATACCGCTCTGTCAGAATAATGCATCCCAAGCTTATCTTTTCAAGAGTCTCTGATGCAGGAGTGCATTTTGCCCATTGCTCCTCATGATGTGAGTCTGCTCATGAACACTTCATTGGACCATCAGGACGGCACTACGAGAGGGTATCATCCCTGATACAAGAATGTAGCCATAGGTGATAAAACGGCATGGCAGCATTATTGGCCCGAAAAAGGACTAAGCGCCCAAAGAAAATTTCAAAACCCCTTATTCCCAGCCCTTACTGTTTAAGTGCTTAGAAATGATTTCAATACCTTATCCAATGGACCTGTATAGTAGTAGATCAGGCGAGCAGGCTCCCCATCCCTTCATTGGTGCATCATGGCGACCAATGGGCATGATGCACTCTTCCATCAGCGGCCCCTAAAGGGTTGAAGGGTGTCTAGGCTGTTTACCTTCATAGTATTTACCTTCCTTGTCTCATTTTTGTCTGGTTGCCTTTCGAGATGATGAGATCTTCTGCAAGCTCTAGTCAAGTTAGACAACATGCTTCTGCTGTTATCTAAAGTCTTCCAGCTCGGTAATTTGAGAAAGAGTCAATAATTTGCAGGAATCCTAGGAAGTGCATTTTCTGACTTCATTTGTCCTATTTGAATGACTGAGTCACCATATGCTTGTGATTTAAACTTATTCCACAATTTCTCAACACATTTAAACCACATTTGCCTCAATATTCACTCAACAGTTCCACAGGGGCAATTGAGAACATTTGGTAGTGGTGAAAACCCTCTGCAGTCCCTCCCTAGATCATGTGGAAATGGTATAGCTGCAGTAGGCATTGACCCTAATTGACCTCTCCTCCAAGATTCTGTTAACCCTTTAGCACTTTGTAGGCTGGAAGTGCATTAATGCAGCATGCACATTGGTGTTTAAGATGCATAAATACAGGCATGGTGAGTAATTAGCCAGGACTACATTATCCATCATGCCTAACCCACCAGGGCTGCGTACATGCATTTTGGTTATCATGCAGGGTTGATATACTTGAGTATGGCTGCATCATGTCAACCAATGGGCACAATGTACCAATTATGAGTTGCCAGTAAACTTGACAGCACTTCATTAGTGCATGATGCTGACCAATGGCCACAATGTACCAATGAAGTGCTGGTCATTAGACTGAATAAACCTTCATTGGGGTATCATGCCAACCAAGTATTAAAAGCCTTTTGGCACTATGGTGTCTATAAAGGGTTAAATGGTTAAGACAGGGGTGCCAAAAGTAACTTGTCTACATGTGGTTATCTAGCCTTAATCTTTACCTGGCTGAAATTCAATTGGGATTAAATTACAGATGGTGAGTTATAGAGTGCTATTCAAATTTATTGATATTTTCTTTAGGATAGCAATGTCTGATGCTGTTGCTGTTTTTGGTTTTTGTGCTTCTTTGTAAGAAGCCACGTACTGCCACAAATCAAATCAGTCATGTTAAAATTCTTTACAGTAGGGAGATTTACTACCTTATAAAAATGGGAAAAATGCTTAAGACACAGAGAAAAAGAAGATGTAATGGTTATGTCAAACAGCTTGATGTTTTAATGTTCATGCATTACCTTGCATCAGACCAATTATTTACTGTTAGATTTTGGCAAGCTTTTTGCAGTAGATTGCTTCTATTTTTGTAAAAACAGTGGTTGTTGTTGTCTACACAAATCCAATGATCCAACAGTGGGTTGCCCTGTGTCCACTACAGTGGTCTTTATAGCCCATTTACAATTGGGGCTGAGAGTGCTGAACTACTAGGTATATTGTGTAGGTCTTTGCCTTAGTTTGATATGTGAGTAACTGAACTTATCTTTTCTACTAGACTCCTCTATAGCAAATGAATAAGCCAACATTAAGTTGAGAAAAAAAGAAAGAAAAATCAGTCAAACAGAGGGGATGATCACCATAACTCCCCCCAAGTACCCTTTCTGCTTGACCAGTCACTCAGGGATTTACAGTAAAGGTCCTTCACAGTTCCAGCTGTTGTGTGGGCACATTCTGAGGGTATGACAGGTGCAAAGTTGTCAATGACAGATGGTGATTGGTCCATGCAGGTAACTGATTTAACTTAATTTAAACTCTATGGACTGCTTAGAGTACTGGCAGTGTATGATCGACTGCCTGAGAATTGTCTCACCTTGAGTACCTTACTTTATTTTATGTGGTGACTTTTTTTGCATTGCCCAAAGGTAGGCGGGAAGTGGGGCGCCAGAAAAGTGTGATGTGATAACTTAGACTTAGGTAAATACTTTTCCATAATTAGCATTTTTATTCAAAATATTTTTATTCAAAATAACAGCAGGCAAGAGAGAGTCAGACAGAAAGGCACCTCTTTATGCAATACGAACCATTATTAAACAAGCCAAGTGGCATTTTTCCTCTTAAGAGGGGTGGTTGGAAGTTTAAGAGATTTTTTTAAAGTGAGCTATCTATAACCTAGGGCACTATCTATAGCTTATCTACAATAACCTCATAGAACCTACCACCTTGGACACATGGGTTCAGATAACTCAAAATAGGTTCTGATTTATCCAATGTAGATCTCAGTTATAACACAATCTACCTGTTGGTGTACAGCATATGGTACTGATAACACAGAATCTAGAGCTATGGACAATTCTTACTGCTTTGGCAGAAGTTGACAGAGAGAAAAAGAAAATTGGAATTTTCTTTTAAATTGATGGTGATATTCTGACATGTGGATTCAGTTTACATCATATATAGCCCAGTGATATAGACTACTGTGAAATTGTTATATCCTAAAATACCTATCCATGACCATAGTAAAAACATCTTTCTTTGTTACCAACATAGAATTCTTCAATCTACTATTATCATGTCACAACATATGCTGTGCCCAGGTACACAATTGGTGCCTTATTGCAGCCCTGGCGAGTAGCTCACAGATTCATTAATTTCAGTCAAAGTTGTAAGACTTGACTGCATGGTCCCATGCCTAACTGGATGGCTAGCGGGGTTTGCTTGGACAGTGAGATGAAGGGAGGCATGTAAAACAAACTGCTACACACCCATAGTACACAACTACCCCTTAGTCACTCTGTGTTTACACACTCAGTCCTAGCACGGAGGGGAGAGTGCTGCAATCTTGTAATAGCTCTTAAAAGGCTGCTGATGCACAAGGGGTCATGCCCAATCGTCATCCTGATGCACCAATGAAGTGCTGGCGAGACTGCTCACCAGCACTTCATTCAAGCATCATGACGACCCTCCGGGAGTTTGCGTATCAACCTCATAGGGTCAGCATGATCATAGAATGTAGCACTGGCAAGTAACTCACCAGAGCTGTATTCATGCATATTGACGACCAATACTAATGGATGTCCAGTGCTTAATTTATATGAGACCTGTACCTTTTTGTGGTTCAGCTTATTTCAAGTTGAATACAACTGCTGAATCAGTTCAACCAAGGACCCCTATATTGCACATCTCATACTCAATATTTTCATGGCCCAGTGAAGCATCCAAACTGACCAGATTGAGACTGGATAATAATTTATGCCAAAACTATGGAATTTCATTATATCAACAAAACAACATAAGATAACTGCTATGTTCATGCCCTAGGAACTTGCGTTTAAAAATCATATTGCAAAAGCACAAAGATGGTGAACTACACACGGTGAGCATTTCCAGCTGGCGAGGTGGCAGGGAATGGTGGGGCTTGTTTGTAGCTACAGTGGGATTATGTGATACTATAGACACCTTAGGGTAAAGGTAAAAGCCTGTAGGCTCAGCATAACTGTTGGTACATATACATGTTTACCCCTACAACCATGTGTTTAATATTAGAGAGAGGTGCCAGGATGTGTGAGATGTTGGGTGGTGACACCAGTAACCATTAGTTGCACTGTAAAAAATAACTGTTGAATCTACAAGGGATGCTCATAACAGTGAACCACTGTAATTGACAAGCAATGCACCAGTGTATTTTTTTAAATAAGTGGCAGTATGGTGGTACACAAATGATCAAGGAACCTCTGTGGAAATGATGATGAATCTCTGGCAACTTTGAGATGAGGAATGCGCCATTATTTCGTCAACATTTTGTTCTTTACAGTGTGGACATATAGGGTAGATTAACCTAAAGATGACCGTTCCTGTGCAGGTTTTCAATAAGGGAAATGCAGTAGCTGATATCTTTGAGTCTAATAGGTCCTTAGGGTTCCCCAAGGTACTAAGTGAAAGACAATTATTTGGGCTTTTTGACCAATTACCTTTCTCAAATCTATGTATAAAGTTTATAGATTGTTTTTCATCATTTCTAAGACCATCTTAATTAGTCTATTTTCACCTTGAGATGACCACCTTGCACCTTGAGTGGACCACTTGATAACTACCCTTTTAATGGTGCTATGATTATTAAACTTTTATTTGATGATATGCAGTAAAATGGCAATTAAGACTATTGCATCATAAGAAAATGTATGTTTTTACAGTGACTCAATTAGAATGGAAATTGGAGGCAATTTCATGGCCTTGAATATTGTAAATCTTATCAAAACATAAGTGGTATTTCCAACCCTGCATTATAGAGGCTTTGTTTTTATGTTCTTTTATAGACCTTCAATATGGACTATAATAATCCATTCCTTAACTTTATCATCACAATCTCAGTATCAAATACTTCCTCTACATAATAATAACCATAGCAGTACAGTAAAGATTGAAATGTATGCATCAGAGCATAATCCAGTGAAGATTTCTATCCCAAACTATTCTGGCCATGAATCTTGTGATGTAATCCTACATAATCATTGGTTTCTATTCAATTAAATGTACAAATAGGTGTATACGGATTGGTCAACTCAAGGTGAAATGGTGGTCATCTCAAGGTGAAATCGGTATGTTCTAGGAAATAAGTCCTATACAGAAAGTATTTACCATGTCTGCACTTTTCCTTATGCTATCATTTAGCAAAGATATTTATCAATTCCTAGAGTCAAAATGTTGTATATGTGAGCACTTGTCATCTTCAAATTATCGAACCAAAGTTGGAGAATTCTGATAAAATGGCCAGTTGGTCATGGTAAAAATCATTCAAACATGGGAACGTTAGTGTATTATCATGCAATGACAATTACTTTGTAAATATATTCCAGGACATCATTATATGGGGTACTATAACACCTATTTCAATAATATTAGGGTTCAAGACCAATGCAGTACATGTGAGAGTGAGAAAATCTAGCTGGCAGGTGGTCGACTCTAGGTATGTGGTCGTCTTTAGGTTAATCTACCCTAGTGGGCTTGCAGGGCACGACCATCCAGTAAGGTGCTAGCAATCTGACTGAACATTGGTACTTTATGACTGTTCAAATATTATTGGTTTATCCTTTAAGGGTCACTGTTGCAGCAGTGCATCTGCCCACTGGTCGTCACAATGCATCGATGAAGTGCTGACGAGTCTGTTTGCCAGTATTATGCCGACCCTTCGGGACTGTATTATCCATGGTGCATAATTGTATCCATGGCGAGTTGCCAGGGCTGCATTCACATACCATGACAACCAGTGACCCTGATAGATTAACAGCCCTTAAAAGTTTGAGGGCCTAGAGCATGATGCATTGGCACAGTATGTGGCCCCTTAAGACCTAGCACACCAAGGGTAAGTGAGCTCATCTCTATTGACGGATCCAGAGCCAATTGCTCAATGTTAGCCCTGGAAGATCCCTGGTATCTTCCCCTGGGGAGCCATATGCTCACACTAGCTCACACCTGCTCAGCCTCTTCACACCGGCCCCTTAACCATTTATGGACCACTTATGCATTAATGCATTAATGCCCAATAGTTGGCATGATGCATGAATGCAGCCCTGGCAGGTAACTCACATTAATGCATCATGCCAACCCTACAGGGTTAATAAACCCCCATAGGGTCAGTATGATTCTCTAATGAAGTACTGGTGAGCAGTCTTGCCAGCACTTCATTAGTGCATCATGATGACCTATGGGCATGATGCACTCATGCATCAGTGGTGTTTAAAGGGTTTACCCCTGCCTGGTATAGTGGAAGAGAGGTCTCCCTGGAAGCTGCTCCCCATAGACCACCTCTGTACCATGTCAATAAGGGGTTGGGTGCACAGTGATCAGGATCAACTGGGTTGAGGCTGCAAGATGGATACACCTCAAGGTTCACTTTCTTTTGTTGGTTGTCCTGATGCACTAATGTACTTGTAAGCATTGAATTTGTAGCATCAGGAGTGTAACAAGTGGTTGATCTGAGTATGTTTTGTCAACTTTCAAAATCAATTGTACTGTATTTGAAGTATAATAAGTGCACATACCGTCTGAAGCACACACTCACTCTTTTTGCTCATATCTCTCAAATCTCTCAAGGCCATGCCCCCTCTCAATTTTAAGAAGTGGCCGTGCCCCCAATCTCTGACCCATGTCCATTGTTAATTTTAAGGAGTGGCCTTGCCCCTTGTCTCTGACCCATGCCCATTGTCGATTTTAAGGAGTGGCCTTGCCCCTTGTCTCTGACCCATGTTCATTGTCGATTTTAAGGAGTGGCCTTGCCCCTTGTCTCTTAACCCCATGTCCCATGTCTGGTTTAAGAAGTAGCCCTGTCACAGTCGAGGGGAGTCCCATGTCAGTTGTCTCTAAGCCCTTGTCCCTTGTCTATTTTAAGAAGTGGCCTTGTCACTTGTCTCTAAGCCCATGTCCCTTGTTGATTTTAAGAAGTGGCCTTGTCACTTGTGTTTAAGCCCATTTCCCCTGTCGATTTTAAGGAGTGGCCTTGTCACTTGTCTTTAAGCCCATGTCCCCTGTCGATTCTAAGGAGTGGCTTTGTCACTTATCTCTATGCCCTTATCCCTTGTCGATTTTAGCAAGTGGCCTTGTCCCCATGTCAATTTTACCCATCTGGTGCCCTAGTAATCCCCTTGGTACTTTGTCACTGCTTTAAACCATTTTCCTGCTACTATACACTAAGCAATTACATAGTCCCTTTTAAAAAGAACTAACCCTTCAAGGGCTGTAGTGCATTAAACCTTGAAGAGCTGCTGATGCAGGAGTGGATGGTGTTTGCTGGTACCCTGCAGGTGTTGAGGGCACTTTACCTGGAGGCCATGTCTGAAGACATTTTTCCCCAGATTCAGGGGAAATGTTTCACTTAAACTCCAGAGGATTGGAGTTTGCGATCCAGTTTATTGAATTTGATTCCCTGAAATCCAATTCATTCACATCTGTTGGGTCACGCTAAAATTTAGACCACTATAGCTCATACAGATCTACTGAAATCATCAGACTATGGCCTAGGGAGCTTAGGTCTTGACCAAGTCAATTTGGTAATTTGTATTTTCAATGGCACAAGAGTACTGGTACTGAATCCCTGGGCCTATCAAATTTACAAATGACAAGCCCTATGCAAGCCTAGTGGTTTGTACTATGTTCAAGGTATGTCTGGGCCGTGGGTACTACCTGGTCATGGCTCAGCAGTGCCAAAGTGCTAACAGATCGTATTATAGTATGCTGTCTCAGGTCAGCTACGACCTGTCTTCACTCCTCCTTATCCCCTGCCCCCACACCTCCCAATCACCTCATAATACACCCCAACCACACACTCACACTCCCAGTGAGCTATCATATTGAATCATTAACCATGACAATACAATTCATCTTAGCTATGCTGAGCTTAACACAAAATATAAAGCATGCGCCTCCTCATATTCCAAACATCTGTACAGGAGAGACAGGTAAACCATTCTGGGGATACGGTGCCCTCTGTAAGGGTGAAAATAGGGGATGATTGACTGGTAACTCCTTAGGCATGGCCTGCTTGTATCATGTCTCCAATATAAGAGAAGGTCGCCAGCCAATGCATGATACCCATTATTCAACATGATGCTCCAATGAAGTGCTGGCAAGTCTGCCCACCAACACTTCAATAGAGCATCATGCCAACCCTCCCTGACTGTATCAACCAATAGTTCATAAATGTAGCCCTGGCGTGTTACTTATCAGGGCTGCATTCATACATCATTATGATGATGCGCAAGATGCCTTTAAAGGGTCTAACCTGTCTGTACACCTACCAGATCCAATTTGCACAGACATCACTTCTAGTACTGTCCTGGGAGCAATAAGTGAGCAGATTCCCCAACCACTGAGTCACTCTCCTCCACTCCATGGCTGAGTTGATGTAACTCCAGGGAACTATTGCCACTCTAAAGCAGTGTAGTTGAAGTAGGGACAAACTAGAATAGCCTTTTTGTAATCCCTGTAGCTATTTGAAGCATCATCATGTTTCTCTCGGGCTAATATATTCCTGGATGTGTCGTTGAGCAGACTCGCTCGAACTTCATTGGAGCATCATGCTGTCCAATGAGCATGATACACTCCTACATCAATAGCGCTTGAAGGGTTAACTGACTCTGAGTTGATGTATCCCAAGGGAATTATTGCCACTATTAGGCAGTGTTGTTGAAGTAGAGACAAAATTGAATAGAATATCCCTTTAGCCATTTGAACGGCAATAGTGCATTAGACATAATGCCCATTAGTTGCCATGGTGCATGAATGCAACCCCTTATTGGTGCATCTAGGTGTGTTAAAGGAATCTGGTTTGTCTGGTTTGAATTAATACCAGGGAAAGGGGGCTTCTCAAAATATCCCAATAAGCTTTGAAAGAAGGTCCTATTTTGTCCAAGCACCATGCAAGATTCCAAGTCTAGCTGCGTGATAAATACACTGTAAAAGAAATGTTGTTCGACTATCATTGAAAGAACAGTGCAAAAGTTGCCAGAGACCTGGTATTGTTATGGATATTCCTTGTACTGCACACTGCCATCTGGGGTTCCATTGCAGAAACATCATTGCTTCACTGCAATGAAATTAGGGTGGTTCGCTTTTTTGGTTTTATGAGGACCCTTGGTAGATTCAACAGTTATTACTTATATAGAGTACAGGGTATTATCCAATGACCTGTTGGAATCCCTCCACATTGCAGTAGGAGAAGTCAGGGAGAACACTGGGAACAAAGGGCACCCTCCAGGCACTTCAACCCTTTTAACCGTGGTAATGCATTAATACATCAGTGCCCTTTTGCATGATGTCCCAAGGAGGTGCTGGTGAGTCTGCCATCTAGCATTTCATTGGTTCATTATACTGACCCTCAGGAAGATTAGCATGACCCTAAATGTTGCCTGGGTACTCTACATTAGAGGAGGAGTCAAAGGGTACAGTGGAGAAGAGACAAAGGAAGCCCTGCCCTAGGTGCTTTTTACCCAATAAGGACCACAAGGACCACAAGCTCATTAATACACCATGCCTATTGGTCTTTAAACAAAATATAGTCCCAGACTAGAGAGTAACTCACGGGAGCTGCGTCCATGCATCATACCTATGAGTTAGAGGGAATCCTGAGGAAAAAAAAATATGCTCGATGTAAAAATGAGTTTCAATAGCTAGTGTGAAAATCATAAGCTAGTATGGTAGACTATACTCGGTAGAGTGACTAGAGGGATGGAGCCGTGGAATCGGTGGTATGAATAAAAAGTTGGAAATAACACAAACACGGGAGTGGTGTGGCTGAACAGTCTGAGGGGGACAAGGTCCGACGAGTGTTCAGTGTCTGTTATAACTGTTTAGTAGAAAAATACACTCCTCAACGTCGAGTGGGTGCACGTGTGACAGTAGCAGAACTGTAGGCTTTACACCCCTATAGAATTAAGAAATGGTCACGACAAGGATACAATCCTATAAGGCATTAGAGATACCCCGGCGACATGTATATCCTTGTTGATGCACTCCCAGAGGGCGGGCCTCCCTAGCCCACTTAAAAGGGTCTATTTCTCCTCTTTCCTATCTCCTCAGGATGTGTGTGGTGCACATATGCGCGGGCACTGACATATTCCTCTGTGAAATTGTGTAATGTAGTACTCGCCATGAATATGACCTTAGCTGTCAAAATGGCGTTAAACATCTAATACTCACTCTCACTCACTCCCAGAGGGTCGGCATGGTGCACCAATGAAGTGCTGGCGAGCAGACATGCCAGTACTTCATTGGTTCATCATGCCGACCAATGGACATGAGGCACTGATGCACTACTAGCCCTTAAAGCCAAGCTGTTGATACCACAAATACAAACCTTGTCCTGGGCCTTATACTACCATTATTGCACTAGCTCTACCCAACCACAGACGTCCAACACCGAACATCCTTTAACATATCATATCTCTGTAACATCCTAGCTTCTGACATTACCGTAAATCCTCTCTCAGAAGCCAACCTCTGGAGGCCCTTTCTTAATAGGCTATGACTTCTTACTTTTGAATCGTAGTGAGAACCCTTATTTTAGTGACAATACAGCCGGAGTAATGGGCCTACAGTAGCAGCAGTACTACAAATTCCCTACCAAACTCTATGTAATTACTACATTAAGTGCTGATCATAAAGATCAGTCATAGGGCAGTATACCTATAATCACTGGTGCTAACTTTTAGGCTGTCAAATCATAGTGGCTGTATGCAGTCATCATACATTAAGAAATGCCCTCCCGCGTAACCTCATTGGACTTATGGTGATTCACTGTTCAATATATAGGAGGATGCCCAGGGGCCATTTCTCAAGGCACTACAACTGCTCTGAACCACTACAATTTGAAAACCAAGTACTTAATGTCAATGATAATAGGTGCTGTCCTAAAACTGCTCTGTACAATCAACACCTATGTAGTAATTGCATAGAATTTGCTAGGGGTGCATTCATATCAGCATGTATTCATTCCTTATATGCTTCCATCAATGTATTACACCAAACTGAAGATGAGATTCACCTAGATTTCTGTACCAATCCTGCCTATTCACATCAGAACTGATTAGCCTAAGAGATTTATATTGTCAAATCCTGACATTAGTTAAATGAGATGGAGCTGGCTTTATGAGGTAGAGATGTATCATGTCTGAATAGGAGCTATAAATCTAAATCATTGAAAGGACTTTTATGATGCTCTACAGCTACATTGAGCATACCGTAGTGGGCTGTTTAAGCGCCGGTCTTTGAATGAGCAACCAGGGGCAGATTTAGAGGGGGGGGGGCGCAGGGGTGCACATATCCCCCTCTTTACTAGTACTTAAGAGTTCAATCACATATTTTGGACCCCAAAATTTGCCAAAATTAGGGGGTACACCCCCTTCTTTTGGGCCATGCCCCCTCCTTTTCCAGATCCTGGATCCCCCACTGCAGCACCGAGTGTAAAGCATCATTGAAATTGAAGAATACACTTTAAATTAAGTCTTGAAATAGTGCCGGTCTTGAATAGAGGCTAGGGGTAGGTTGAAATCTATTAGCTCTGATGCGCCTAAACAAGCCATTATGGTAAAATATTTATGGTAGTATGTATATTTTATTTCACCCCACCCATACAATTCTAGTTAGGCATGGTAAACAAACACAGCAGCAAGCACATTATTGTGCACATCACACGGCGTTCTTTTGACAAGCCTTCAAAGCCAACAAAAAGACTAAGCACAGAGAGTAATGAATAATTACTTAAGGGCCTACCACTGAACCACCACTGTGAGAATCAAACCGTCCCATTTGGAACATTCTCCCACAAAAAGACACAAGGGAGGCCTTGGTGGAGATGATATATCATTTCCTTAGGACACCGATTCCCACGGTTCCCATTCGTTAAGCCACAATGGGTTGGATACATGGCTCTACAGGCAGTGAAATTAAAGCGATTGAAAAAATACTAATAAATAGATATTGTTTTCCAAACAAATCTCTACTGTCAACAGAGAGAGGAAGGGAAGTGAAGTTTTAATTTACTCATTTTATGGGTGTTATTCTATGCTGGTGTAAATGGGGAGGTGGTTGTAGTTCATAAATCATCCACTCGGGGGAGTTTTTGTTGCAAGCCACTCTGTTTTCCAGTCCCTTTAACAACTTGCTCTTGTAAGAGGTTCATTGAAAGGCAGAATCAGTATCCTTCTTATAGATTAGATTATAGAGGACATAACCCTATAAAGGCCACTAATACATCAATGCATCGTCATGATACATAACTGCATAAGTGAAGCCCTAGGGAGTAACTCACCAGGGCTACATGCATACATCATGATAAGACAATCAGGATTGATACAGTCCTGGAGGGTTGGCAAGGTGCTGCAATGAAGTGCTAGTGAGCAAATCCAACAGCATTTCATTGGTGCATCTTGCTGACAAATGGGCATAATGCACTTCCGAATTTGCAACCCTAAAATGTTTAAAGAGAGCAGAAGAGATTTTTAAAGAAGGACCTCTGGGACATGGAGTTATTACCCCCTTTGGAGAATACACAAAAGGTCTTTACACAGATCCCATACTATGATTTGATATTCCATAATCCTGGTAATGAATGAGAAAGTGCCATAGACATGAAATGGAACTACTTTGTAAAGTGGAGTAACAGGTGAATTCTCATGAATTTTGCCCTGTACTGCATTATGATATGACATCATATTATCAACCTATTGCAGAATTCAATGGGAGAGAAAAAGTTAATTAAAAAATAAATAAAACAAATAAAGGAAGTCATCTACAGTTTGTTGATGTTTCCATGCAGTTAGAATAGCCCTAATCTCATGATTTATAATATTGCAAAAGTAAAAAAAAATAATTGGTCGGATTAGCAAAAAATCGTCTGACCAACAGCAGTGGAACCAATGGCTATAGTACATATGTAAAACCACATATTTTTTGTTTTGTAAATTTTTTGCCAAGTTCATGAAAATCAAACTTGATGTAAATGTAATGCATGACATGGCACAATGATACTTCAAGGGAAAATGAATTAAGTTTTAGTAACTTTCTTGTCTCCCATAGAAGTACAGATTTGATGTATTATAAAGTTTGGTGATGTATGAGGAAATTAATGGTGGGTAATGACTTGTATACTTAGAGAAGGATGTACAAGTACCTAAATTTTTAAGGCCCTTAATCCTTTAAGGGCCACTATTTATGCAGGAGTGCATCATACCCCTTGGGCATGATGCACCGATGAAGTGATGGCAAGTCTGTTTGCCTGCACTTCATTCAATCATCATATGGATCCTACGGGGGTGTACTAAAACTGTAAGGTTGGCATGATACATCAATGTAGCACTGGCAAGTTACTTGCCAGGGCTGCATTCCTGCATATTGATGACCGATGGGCATAAAAAGTCAAATTTTTGATGAATGCACCAGAGGCCCGTCAATGATGAACATTAATGGTGGTTAATGCCTTGTAGATTTGGAGAAGGATTTGCACAAGAACTGATCATAGTTAAGTAAATTCAGCCCATCATTATGGGAACAATTGTCTTCCATAAATGGAAATTTATGAGTCTGACTGAGGAAGGCATTTCTCAAGATGGTACAACTAGACTCCTTCAAATCGTAGTGTGATCCCTCATTCTAATGCCATTACAGCCTTACATCTAGTGGTCACTAGCGATTGCTCTGGTATGACTGCCCTACCAAACCCTATGTAATTACTACACTAAATGCTGATCGTACAGAGCAGTCGTAGTGTTTTACCTACGATCACCACTCTGGTTTCATCTAGAGAATACCCTCCAGGGATTGGATTGTACACATGGAGAGTCTACCTTACACCTAATTTATCTGCATTGATACCAAGAATCAGGAAACTCTGTATTATATAAAAGCAATCATCCACTCTTGTTACATCATATAGCAGATTGTTACATCATTATCACTCCCCATACCTATCAATCAGTCTCCCAGGAAATTCTGGTGTCTCAATGATATAGGAATGCATCATGCACATTGGTCGTCATGAAAATGGTTTGTCATTCTTTTTCAAATTATGGGCTTCCCTAGCCCACTGAAAAGGGTCTACCGTATATCCTCGATTATAAGCCGGGGACCAAATATAAGCCTGGTCAAAAGGTCTAATGATTGTAATAAAAGCCGGGGCCTGAATATAAGCCTGGTCTGAACGTGGAAATCTCTTAGTACCCCAAATAAAGGGCCATAACTTCACCTTTGATAGGAATATTTTCATAATTCTTGAAGTTATGTGAAGCTAACACCCCACCCTTTATGCTGATTACACATTTAAGAAAGACAGAGTTGATATATATGTTTTTTCTGTATATATTTGTCATCATAATTTTATAATTATTCCTAAAAAAATGTAGAAATAGTGGATAAATATTTAATTACAAAGCAGGGTTCTATAGTGATTTATCAAGTCTATAAATTATAAGCCTGCCTCAAATACAAGCCTGCCCCATTTATAAGCCAGGCCAATTTTCCATTTGAAATCTATATAAGCCTGGGCTTATAATCAGGGAAATACGGTATGTTTCCTCTTTCCTATCTCTTCGGATGTGTGTGGTGCACATATGCACAGACACCAAAACATTCCTCTGTGAAATCATGTAATTTATTTCTCACCATGAATATGACCTTAGCTGTCGAAATGGCGTTGTATTACTCACTCTCACTTACTCCTGATGTTTTGACAGTTTAGCACAAACTACAAAGACTGCTTCTCCATCCACTTATGGGATAGGCCCAATTACCCTATCATGGAAAATAATGCATGAGCCATTGTCAGTCAAATGATTAATATTTGAATACAGTGAGCTGTATATGTATATCAAGGATCATGCATCAATAAATTTGACCCCATCTGGTATATGTTGATGATTTTACTTTTATTTTTTTTTATTTCTGATAGGAGATAGTGGACACTATCTAGAACAGGTCAACTGAGGGTCAGGGTATTTCAGAGCATGGACATTATTTATGGCATGGCTGGCTAAGTTTGGCCAATCCCGTCCAAGAGTACATGGCCACATCTCAGAAGAGGTCAATTCGCAACTCATCCAGATTGGGGTTAGCTTCATCCGTCAAGGTCATTACTCAAAGTGGAAGGTCTTGTTTGGATGGGAAGGTAAAAGCCCTCCCATAAACTATCGGGCTTTATGATGAAGTAGTAGTGAGAAGCAAGGAAAAGGGAAGCTATTGAAAAAAGAGCAAAGATTCAAAGACAGTGGAGGAATTGTCTTTCTGAGAATTAAAGCCAATTTGAACATGCCATAATGGCCCGTTTAAGCTCTGGGGTCACCAAAAAGAGTATTGAAATAAGCGCTTATGATGAATATGAACCGGGGTACAGAAGTATTGAAATCAAGAAGCGCCCAAGTGCTTGAAGGGCCACTTCGGAATGTATAATCTTCTCTGCACTATTAAAAGAAAGGGGACAATATTGATAAAAGCTTCATTTATTCATAACAAGAGCACACATGGTCTTTGCCTATATAGTACTGAACATGAAGCTGTAAAATACAAGGGGATTAGCTAAAAGAGGATTATAATAGCTGTCCCATATGATGATACACATAGGATAAAAATGTAAACAGTGGATAGTTTTTTATAAGGAGTATTGATATATGGCTAATAAGGGGAATTGGTGCTTCACTTTGTCAGCATTTACCTTTGAATCTAATGATATGAGAAGGTCAGCAGAAAAGATTCACCCTTGGCCTTACATGGAGTATTATTTCTGTGTGACTGCTGACATACATATCAGGCAATCCCATCCATCAGAGTGTTTATCAGAATCCTACACTGTTTAAAATATGTCATCAAAATAACGGTGAAATCATTGTCCCAAAGTTGCCAGAGATCTATTGTCATTTTCATAGACCTATATTTCTTGTATCATTGTGTGTACTGTATTTATTCATTTTATAAAGTACACTGCTTCACTGAAATGCAATTTTAGTGGTTCTTTGTTCAGCAGGGCATTTCAAAATGATATCTATATCTAGGGTTTGAAATGCCCTCCTGTTCTACAAGCATCCCTGATAGATTCAATGGTTATTTCCTAGAGTGTATGTATTGCTTGCAAAAACTTAAAAACCAAAAGTAAGAAAACGCTTCATATTTTCTTTAGACATTGGTTAGTGCTTTTGTGTCCTCTAACCAGACACACTTTGCTTTACCTAACCTTTTAAAGATCACTAAAGCTAGTGCGCCATTGAAGTGCCTGTGCCAGATTCAAGGCCTTGAAATTGAAGAATAACCTTTAGAGGACAGCTTGTGGTTTAATGCATCATCACTATCAGTTTGCATGATGTATGAGGTTACATTCATGCCAACCTTTTTCGGATGATGCACTTCTGACCATCGGCATGATGCTCCGATGAAGTGCCGGTGTGGCATTAAATAAGTTCTGGGGTCGAAATAAGTTTGGGGGGTAGGGTTCTTTAAATATAAGTGATGTTATGATAATTTTGATATAATAATCTCCTTTCCTATGTATACTGGACCTATTCTACAAAAGTATTCAGAGTTTTATATGTATTTTGTGACACCACTAGTTCACTCCACACATAGACTTAGAATGGTATTGAAATAAGTTCCTGTGTATGATTGCCCATATGTTGCTATGACTATATTTATTGTG
The DNA here is from genome assembly GCA_949317995.1 of Acholoe squamosa. Taxonomy (NCBI): domain Eukaryota; kingdom Metazoa; phylum Annelida; class Polychaeta; order Phyllodocida; family Polynoidae; genus Acholoe; species Acholoe squamosa. The sequence goes on along the minus strand of OX439052.1, from coordinate 8,589,267 downwards.
ACATAAGAATATCCTTTTCTATCTATACAGGAACTATTGTGCAAAACTATTTGAAATTTATTGATTTCCTGTGACACCACTAGTTCACGGAATTATGTAAACGAGAAAAGGGCCAGGAAATAGGATCATCAAGGGTACGATTTATCCCAGATTTCTGTTGCAATAGAAAGTTCAACACTAGATTCTACTTTTATGTGTCCACAGGAGCTATTCTAAATGAGGTTTGTTAAGATTCAATAAACTTTTGTGATATCACAAGTTCAAACCTAGAATTTGGTCTTTAACCCCGCCACACCCTCCCACTGCCCCCCTTAGATGTATGGGCATTTTGACATACTATCTGCAATATCCATATGTTTGAGATGCAATATCAAAGATTTTGTGAGAATTGCTTGACATCTCTTGACACAGCAAAAACCGGAACTTATTTTGACCCAGAACTTATATAATGCTACACCGGCGAGCAGACTCAGCAGCACTTCATTGGTGCATCATTATGGTCAATGGCCACAATGCACTCTTCCATCAGTGGGCCTTACAAGGTTTATCCTTTTTCTATAGGGACAAACCGATAATTCACACCCTGCCTTATGGAACAATTTACAAGCTGTGGAGGCTTACAAAAAAAAATAAAAGAATAGCTGCAAGCTACCAACCACTAACAGCCCATTGAAGGTGAAGCTTTTAGTGCTTTGCGTGTTGGCATGGGTGGCATGTTAAGATGTGTTTAGGGGGATGAGGGTAGGGGTGAAGGGACCAGTAACCTGATCAAATAGGGGTTAGACCAGTGCACTGAAATACCTCACCTTTGTAATGCTAAAGAACCTCTTCCAGCATTTCATATCGTCTTACACTGGTCTTTTGCAGTCATAGGGGATGTTGGGGATGCATCCCCATATTATACAACTTTAGCTTAGAATGGATTATAGTGAGAACTCCAAACATTCATACAGCCAACCCCCACACTTATTTGCCTGCTCCACTACTTTGAGCAAAGTACTGTAAAACACCACATATAAGTTGAGGCTTGTAGACCATTTTATTTACAGGAGGGATGAAGGGTGTCGGTAGGTAGGTGTATCACCCTGCCCATAGATTTGCCATAGATTTTTCATTGGCATTTGGGATTGGGGTGGCCCAAATAGGTTATGAATATTTAAAATTCATTAGTTAGAAAAAAAAGTAATTTATCGTTCAAATTCTCAAACTCAGCTTAAGGCTTATACACTCTCAGCCCGAATTCTTAATAAGCAGTAGATACCGCCGTAGCACCTACACTAGAACCCTAATCAAGTCAATGGGTTTGTACTAACGATAAGTCCCACTGTAGTGCCCAATAAATTAATAAGATTTCCACAGTAAAACTGGGTTGCCGGGTTCACAGTATAAGTTATACATGGGGTAGCAAATAAAGTAAATATCATGAGTTGGCCTTGAGCAGTATGATATATTGGGCCTAACTTCTTGGCCCTATAAGAGGGTTGCAAAGGTCGAGATGAAGATGGATTGTTGGAGTGCTAAATTCCTCCATCGGTGACTTTATGACAGTGGATGTGCATGCCTGGACCATACTGATTCACTTCTCAGTGTCGCTATGACACTAAACCTGTTACCGCCTAACTGTCACTATGACACTATACCTTTCACCGCTTAAATGATTTATGAGCTGTGGATATCAGCCCTTTAAGGGCTGCTGATGCCTGGGGGGGCACTGACCCTCTGTTTGGTTACCAACTGCAGTACCGCCCCTGTGGAGCGGTGGCTGTCAGTGTTTCAATGCATGAATTAACTTGAATATTCCATGTAATCACTCCAGGAGTGAAATCCCTGAGTATTTTTGTCAAAGAACCTTAATTTACATGGTAGAGGGCCCCAAAAAGGGGGGCTGTTATCAAACTTCTTCAAAAAAGGCGGGCTGTAAAAAGTGAGCTGTATTTTAAGGGGCTGTAAAATGGCAACAAAGGGGGGATGCAGTTTCCCAGTTGGTACTACTGATCAAAGACTCAGTGGCCCTCAGTGCCCCCCCCCGGGCACTGAGGCAGGAGTGCATCATGGTCATCACGATGCACCAATGACGTGTTGGTGAGTCTGCTTACCCGCATGTCATTGGAGCATTCATGCCGACACCTTTCAACCTCTCTCTGCCAGTGGCACTATACCTGTTACCTCCTAACTGATTTATGATGTCTCTTGCCATGGGCTGCGGATATTAGTCCTTTAAGGACCACTGATGCGTCTACCATACCTATTCATGGTTAGCATGATACACCAATGAAGTGTTAGTAAGTCTGATTGCCTGCACTTCATTGGAGCATCATGCCGACCCTCAGGGGGTGTATCAGCTTTTAGTTGCATGCACTTTTTTTATAATAACTGTTGAATCTACCAGGGATCCTTGTAAACTGAACAGTGAACCACTGCAATCATATTGCAGTGAAGCAGTGTAGTTTCTACAATGAACCCCCAGAAGGCAGTACACTGGTAAGAGGGATCTCTGTGATAATGACAAATGGACCTCTGGCAACTTTGAGACAAGGACTTCACTGTTATTTTGACGACATAACCTAATTGTTAACCTTATAACTGATTTTGGTGGATTTATGATGTCTTCCCATAAACTGCTGATACTAGTATGCATGTTTATATGATATTGAGGATAGCGTGGAAAGCGGGAGTGTGATAGGGAATGGGGGAAATGGAAAGTATATTATCCCTTATGGGCCGATAATGCATCAATGCATCATGCCCATTGGCCGTCATGATGTACCAATGAAGTGCTGGTGAGACTTCATTACAGCATCATGCCGACCCTCCAGGATTCCATGCATTTACCCGATAGGGTCGGCATGATGCTCCAACGAAGTGCTGGTGAGCATCCAATGAAGGTGCATCATGATGACCAATGGGCATGATGCACTCCTGCATCAGTGGCCTTTAAAGGGTTAGATTCCAGGAACAGAGAGGACAATCATAGGTATGGGATTGAATTCACTTAGAAGGCATTAGAAATGGCATTAGAAATCAACCTCCCTCTAAATATGAAATTGCTTCCGATGTTCAACATGGGAAACCCTTTCCTGGTTAGCAAAGAAACGAGACAGTAGAAAGTAGGAAATGGATGGCGGCAATAAAACTATACATTTAATTGTGACTTATCTACAACTGCATAGCTACTAGCAGATCCATATTTTTTTAAAAGGAGAGGGCAAGCCCTTTATTTTGGATCGTTTCTTTAGCTAAATTTGAGGCTTACTTGGTGTCAAATAAACTTCACCATTGGTAAAAGTGAGGGACCACCATTAAAAACATTTATAAGTTCAATTGCAAAGCCGGCAGGTAGAGGAGACCAAGGTTGGATAGATTTTTTTTTATGTCCTTTGAAGTAAATTCAAATCATTTTGACAGTTATTATAGTCCAAGTCAATCCCATGATCCTCATACAAATGCAAAGACTTTGTAGTTGTCAGAAGAGTGTGTGAGCATAGAGTCCAAGATTTGCATAAGAACTATGAGCAGGAGTATTCCATTGTAGGCCCAATCTGGCTCAATAAGGGCTTTAGGATTTATCCTCAGCAATACATTACAAGTTCATATCCTGAAGTGAACAAACAATACTATAATGGATTGGGAAACTCAATAGAAATACTACCCAGGTATCAAGGATACATTAGGCCAATGTCAGCTTATATTAATAGCTTTGATCAACTTTTTCAATCATTCCATTTAAATTTCTGTCAACCACCACCATTAGTTCAGCAGTTGACGAATCAACATAGAAATATTGTTCTCAATTCAATGTTGATTTACCATTGATTTGTCAACATTGAATCAACGATACCAGTGATATTCAGTGTTGACTCAACACTGACATGTCAACTAAGGATCACATAACTATTAATGATGAAGCAACATTTAAACGATTTTGAATCAACATAGAAATGCAAATATTGAATCAGCACTGATGTTTAATCACAGTTGATTTGGGTATGTTATTTCAACTTTCAAATTCAAACATATTTCAACCCTGAATAGACTGTTGATATGCAAATATTGCAAATGTTAAATCAATGCTGAATATCCCCACTCGGTCATGGTATTGCTCATGTTGCAGACTTTTTTACAGATGTGTGCCATAAGCAGCCTCTAAAAGGCAATTTTCAATAAAGATAATATTCTCATGTAATAAAAAACATTCCTCATGTAAATTTAGATAACTCATAGAGCAATATCACAGGCCCAGTAGCGCCTGAAAGTCTGTGCCTACCTGTCATTGAAATGTATATGCCAATCACTGTTACAAGCCAAGAGAGTGCCAAAGTCTCGCATAGATCATGCTTGCTGCTAGTTCCAGGAATGTAATCAAAGACACTGCATCAGGCCTGTAACATTCGCATGGGAAATTACGAGATGGGTGGATCATGTCTGCATACACACATGCTCCTGATTGGTGGCTTTTGCCTTTTATCATATATAATATCATCTCTCCCTTTACTTCAGTGGGATAGTATTCGCAGGCTTCTTTTTTTTTAACAAATTTAAACTTTATTGACCAAAATTAAAGGTACAAGGTACTATAGCTCATAAAGCAAACCTCACATAACAACCTCAGGTCAATTCAGTTAGTGATGCCGCCTTCATTAATATGTTGTTTTGGTGACACCATGCAAAAATAATATACATAATAACTAACTGGAAAGATGCACTACATATATGTGGATCAACACGGTAAAAGGTACGCCCGCGCACCCCCTTCCTACTAGTCCATTGTTTCTAGTAGAAATACGGTACAGAATAATTACAATTAGCCTGATAGTATTATATTAAAATACTGCGTAGAGGCCATATCACATGTACCATCAGTAACGTTCCTTATTCATTAACCTCTCAAAGAATGGCCACAGCTCTTCTATACATCATCATATTCCATTGGCATCACATAAACACTGATAAAAGAGCTTTTACTGCATATATAGAGTCATTTAAACATGCATAAAGCCCATCTTTGGTGTCTTATATCACTTTGAAAATTAAAAATCACAACTTTTTGTACATTTGTCACTACTCGCACATCCCATATTGTGCTAAAATATATCTTTTCATACACCAAATAGTCTTTCTTTTCTCATAGGCCAAACATGTCTTCAATTGAATACAAATGATAGAAACACCATACAAGATAATAGGTTGGCACTTTAAAAGTAAAACTCTAATCATCTCAAAAATGCTTGTAGCCATCAGTAACGTTCCCTATTCATATGTGGTGCTAATATGTATCTTTACATACACCAAGTACTCTTTTCACATAAGGCAGACACATCTACAATTGAGAAGAAATGCTACAAACACTAAACACTATGAAAATATAACTTTGACCATCCAGTAATATCTGTAACCATCAGTAACGTCCCTTTAATGTTACTGATGCGGTGTGCATTGAAAATCACTTATATGTACCTGGCATGTGTAATTCCTGGAGTACATAATTTTTTTTTCTTTTATGGAAGACCCTCCCAGGGTACTTCTTGATTGCATATAGTAAGAAGACTGGTGATATTCCCTAACCAGGTTAGATGGACTCTATCAGTAACGTTCCACTCTTGGAAATTCATAATTAAATGCATATAAAAAATGAATTATGCCCCAAGACTCACCCAGACCATATAAACATCTTGGCTATGACCCCCCACTAAGGAATAAAAATATTATTGGTGGTGTAGAAGTGTTTCCCTTGCTTAAGGAATGACATGTGCAGTATATCTTGGAATGACCCATATATATTGCGTCATGACGATCAACCTATAATGATACTGTTTTACATATACACCCCAAAAAGCCCCAAAATTAAGCCCCCTTCCCCCGTTCCCCCCATCCCCTAGCCCTGGACTTATCAAGCTGTACTTTAGTAAATGAGTAAAATCTGGATATGTACTGATACAGCAAGAGCATTAACGTAAGGTGGTCACCATTATTAGATCCAATGATAACATATCTGACCTTTAGTTAACATTATCAGCACATAGCAAGCTACAACATATAACAAAGTTTAGACAATACAACCATATGACAATATAGATAAAAGAGACAAAATAAGAGTGAAGCCACATAGCTGACCTGGCGCAGTAACTACACCGGGGTCTTATAGGGGTTTGCCACAATTTTTCATCAAGGTATATATCAAATATAATCAAATGATATCTAAGTTACAACCAGTATCTTTGTAGTTAATATGGCTTTTGGTTTTTCTTTGAAGGCCTCCTTATCCTTGATATCACATATTTCTACACTTTTGGGCTATATTCAAAGGCCCTGCACTTAGGTATGGGATATTGTAAAACAGGTGCAATATTAAAATGAGTTTGTCTTACAGTTTAATTAACATATTCCTCCTGGGTCCTTCTTTTATGGACAAAAACCCTCATATGGTGTCCAAGTCTATGTATTAGCTTGGGTATATCAGCTTCTGTATGAACCCTATCTGTAGGAGTCAATATATGATAAGAAAGACAAGATTTTAAACACTTATTTTGCAACCTCTGGAGCTCCCCTAAAGAGTCATCCTTAGAGCCAATATAAGAAAAATATCATAATAATCAATAATGGGAATAATATGGGACTTGTAAATATGCCATCTAGTTTGTTCAGACATGTACTTCCTAGTAGCATACAAGAGGTAGGATTTATAGCGAAAATTTTTTATGACACTTCTTAAATACATGTTGAAATTTAATTCTTGGTTTAAGATAACAACCAAGTATTTATATGACCTTACACATTTTAAAAGCACATTATTGAAATAAATCTTTGGCTTTGGCATTTTTTTCATTTTCTTGGATGAAGCAAAAACCATTACTTTAGTTTTTCCTTCATTTACAGTCAGCTTGTTTCTGGAAGACCAAGTATAAAAATTATTGAGAGCATCATTTAAAGTAGTAGAAATGTCTTGTACATTTTTGCCATGGGCATACAGAACTGAATCATCTGCATACAGCATAGTAGAATGAGTATCATGTACATAAATACAATCGTTGATATAAAGGAGAAAAAAGAGAGGCCCTAATATCAAACCTTGTGGGACCCCACAGGTTAGAGAAAGTTTGCTAGACCGCTTATGAGTAGCTATTGGCTATTTTAAATACCATGTTGTTCCAATTTTTTTATTAATATTAAGTGATTTACCGAGTCATATGCTCTTTTTTATATCAATAAAGATAGCTATTGAAATATCACCTTGATTTCTGTTTCCAAACTGTGGTCAACTAATTTTGAAATAGAGTCTAAAGTAGATTTGTTTTTTGAGTATCCGCCCTGATGTTTTAATAGAATATCCTTTAAATCCAAATGTGATGAAAAGGAATTGTGTATTAGTCTTTCAGGAGTTTGCCAGGGACAGGAAGAACACTAATATGTCTATAATTAGACACATTTCTGGAGTCACCTCCCTTGGGAAGGGGTGTTATGGTAGCAATCTTCCATTTGTCCGGTATACAACTTGATGTCAAACATAAATTGATAATTTTAATGAATCTGTTAGGCATATGTAAGACTGCAGCCTTAACGATATTAGTAGGTAGGTATTCTATAGCTGATGACTTGGAGGTGTCTAGCTTTGTAACAACTTTTATGATTTCTTCATCAGAGAATTTCAAATCAGGCATATCTTCGACACATCTTGTACCTTTTAATTCAAAATCTACATTATGAGCGCTAGCCAGGGATGGCCCAATTTCAGCAACGAATTTATTAATAAAGCCAGATGTTTCTTCAAGTGATATGGTATCACCCTGATTATTGACTAAATTAATGGTCTTGGAACCTTGCTTGCTGGAGGGCAGAATGTCCTTCATAACAGTGCAAAACCTTTTTGAATCATTTATCAGATTTTCAGACAATTCCTTATAATATGATTCTTTTGCCAGATTAATTTCATCATTAACTTCATTAGGAATGTTCCTTGCCACATGGCAATCTAGTATAGAAGTAGACACCAGAGCTATTTTCAATAGTTGATTTTTGTCATCGATGTGCTCTAACAAAAAATTATTCATCCATGGTGCCAGTTTATCTAGAGCCTTGAAAGACTTAACTTGACATTGCTTATCAAGCATTCTTTTTAACATATTTTCAAAAGTTTCCTAACATTCAGAACATCATTGCACTCAGCAAAATAGTTCCAGTCACATTTGTCTAGATCACCCAGATATTTATTCATATCAAAATTCCTATAGGACCTTCCACAAAATTATCCTCAGCTTTTCTTAATATGGACATGATATTTGGTAATGCGTACAAGGAGATAATCACTTAAATGAAAATCGAGAGGACCAGAAGAAACAATATTGTTACAATTTGTAAAAAATTAAGTTAATACACATGTTTGTACCTGAAGTCATTGTAATAGTTTTTACAATCTATCGTAAGTTAAATTCATCTAGCGCTTCATATAGCTTATTTCTTTCTGATCCCAACACAGGTATGCGGCTCTTTATGGCCTCCCATGTCATATGCATCATGTATGGGGGAAAAGAGTGGCATTATTTACAACACTTGTTATTCCCATATAATATATGTATATATATATATATATATATATATATATATATATATATATATATATATATATGTGTGTGTGTGTGTGTGTGTGTGTGTGTATTCAATGCTGTTGCATATGTTGTTACTACAATACGATCCATAATACTACTAGGCTACAGCATATTCTTGACAAAATAGCTGCTCGCAATTTTTTCAATATCAAAATCACGGTCAGTTCTTATACACGTTTCTCAGTTCCACAGTTGTCCTTGACATTGAGACTTCCACAAGCATTGTTGCCAAGGGAACAAATTATTTACTCATCTGGAAACACCAAACACCTCTTGAGCAATCTTTCCAGATCAGCATTCTCAGATTATTTGACTCTACCCCTTTATAGGCAGCTAATGGAGAAGTGCAGCGTGCTCATTGGTCATCATGATGCACCAATGGAGTGCTGGTGAGTCTGCTTGCCATCACTTCATAGGATCATCATGCTAACCCTACAGGAGAGTATCAACCCTGTATATACGTCATGATGCCTGAATGTAGCCATGGTACGTTACTAACGAGGGCTGCATTCATCCATCTAGACGACCGATGAGCGTGATGCATCAATGCATTAGCGGCCCTGAAAGGGTTAATACAATAAGACTTGATCCTGATATTCTGTATTTCTTGTGTTTTTCAGAATGCTCTTGTCTCCACTATAAGAAGAAATCCGACGAGGAGAAGTTATTGGACCGGTTGTTCAGGGACTACAATCCTTCTGCACGGCCGGTCCTTAACTCCTCCAAGACCGTCACGGTCGACATTCAGTTCTCCCTACTGCAGATTCAAGAACTGGTGAGCTTTTAAGTATTTATGGGGCTGGTTCAACAATGTTGGTTGGGTACATTTTCTGTGAATCTAAAGGTTTTTTTCTATACATATGCTGTATAAAAATGTCGGACTGGCACATCCCTAAGGGCTGCTAATGCATTAATGCTTCCTGCCATTGGTCCATTGGTTGAATTTTCGGCACTGGTCAGCTAATCAGGATGAATACGATGCTGTTATGTTATTCTATGATAATCAAGGGAGGAGTTTCTCCTAGAGGCAGAAGCCTCCACCCTGGCTCCATATAGCCAGACTATTTTAAGGCCTCACCAAACTGTCTACATTACCTTCTATAGTAGCCCAGGCAAAACTGACAAAGTCTTGTCATTATCATTGCCTGCCATAACCCATGAATCACATATGCACAAGAAATCACAATCTAAGCTTAATTTGATATCTATCAGTGTTTTTTCTGTTTAAGCTTCGAGCATTACAACTTGTGATAACAATGCCCTTTAAGTTATCTAAATAGGCCTGGGTTTTTACTAGATTAGCACGGTTGGCGATATCAGTCATGTCAATAAGCATGTGTGGGGGGGGGCAAGGAGGGGGGAAGGGGTCACGAGTTGTGATACCGGGGACCCAATAGGTTGTCACATAGTGCCATGTGTCTGTACCATCTAATGTCGTCTAGATGAAGAGTCTGCACCAGAGATGTCAAATCAAATTTGACATGTTTATCACCGTTGTTGTTTATTCCCTGCTGTTCAATTAGATGACCATAGCGCCTCTCCATTTTTGCATGTTCTATCTTTTTTCTTAGATAGTAACTATCTTCCCTGTTAGACAAAATGAAGGGCTTATTTTTTCATCTCCTTGGAACCAGAATTTTAACACAAACACCATATATATCGTATTGCCTTGATATAAGAAAATTTCTTTGCATGTGTATGGTTGAGTTCAGTAAGGTTAGAAGGGGGGTTATTGTTGTCCTCTAGTATAGTCTAGACAGTTTCACAACCAGATATATGTACAAGTGCTGAACCCTTTCACGGCCGCTAATACATGAGTGCACCGCACCATACTCATTGGTCTTTATGATGCATAAATGTAGCCCTGGCAAGAAAAAAGACACCAGAATATCTGCTGCCCATTCATACACCTTAGGCATCTGACATGATTTCGAGACTCAATTGCAGAATGGCACACAATGAGTGCCTTTATATGGAAACTAGTGGCAAGGGTCATACTGCTATGTGCTTGTTATCACTGATGTGCAGGCATTCTGGGAGCAACTTTCTGCCAATTGTGACACATATGACCAAATGCACCAAATCTGGCTTAATAGATAGCTTTTAATTTGAGTGGCATGTTTCCAACAGTTTTTTAAGGTCTATCCTCAGCCCCTGCACTAGGCCCCTGTGTAAGTCAAATAAGGAGTATACCTTTACCACAATACCAAACTCAATGGTCTTGAGCCGTACTCATATAGACAAGCACAAAACAGCTGATTGACATCAGTCAGTCATTCCACATCAAATAGATTTCAGCTCATACCACCACCCCTCATACAGATGACACTCAAGGGTGAGGAGGTGCTGCGGGTGTATCTGCAACAAAGTGAGAATACCCTTGATGTTATGCCTGGACCCTAGTTTAATGGGGAAGGGGGATAATGGTGATCGAATTTATAAGATGGCAGAAAGTACTCCCCTTCATGCCCTTGGGCAATGATCCTTTAACATCCATCACCACATAGGCATAGTGATAGATGGGCAGGCATGTTTTAAGTCATTTGTATGCTTTGACAAGGGAGAGACTTTCAAGTATTGTCTAGTACAAGATGAGTTGGAGAAAAGAGTGCTAAAAGGGTAGTGATTGAAGCAGTACACAGGTTAGAGCAGAGATAATCATCTGTAGTCTGTAGATTATGAAGGTGTGGTGAGGAGCCTATACTTTACCTGTTTGACGTCATAGTTTGCTCCTTAGTTTTACCCTTACATGGCTACATTCTTCACCTGACTGTGCTCCTATAATCCAGGAGGGCATTTCTGAGCATACTATGACTGCTGCACTTTGAGGTTTTTAATCGTGGTCCTTCTGTGCAGTCGTAGTGACTTAAGGCATGTTCTGTCTATCTGCTCATTTTATGAATTTGTCTTTCTGATTGAAAACGTATTACAACATTTTTTTTGTTTTAAGTCGATTTAAAAAAAATCACATGATACCTTTACTCTGGCATCTTACAACCGCAATAAAAAATGAAAATGGAACAAACTTAGCTATCTGAACCAAGTGCAACTGTTTCAGCCAACCCCCATGAGGACATAGCCTCTAAGCACCACTTCTCCTCCCAACCCCCTTAAGACCAAAATAGTATACATAAATGAGAAATTAGAAAAATAGGATATTGGTAGATGATTTCAACTATATAACATACATCTTAACCCCCAAAGACCCATTCAACCCATTCAACCCCATACCCACCTCTCAATATCTCCCTTCCCTTTGCAAATAGGTAAAATGAAGAAGGTTGGGATATAAAATGGAAGAAGCAGTTATTGTACAATTTAGATCCAATACAACTGCAACCATTTCAAAAGACATTCATGGAGCCCTATCCTTACAAGCACTTCTTCACCTTATTTTACCCCCCCCCCCTCCTCAATCTCCCTGCCCCCTCCCCCCCAGTTCCTCCACGGCATCAGAAGGCAGGTAATAAGATGGTCGCCAGGGGGCACCCTCTCCAGGTGCACAGGTAACCAAGGCAACACCTGGACAGGTGAGAAAAATGTGAGAGTGGGATGAGAGTGTGAGAGAGCCCTGTACTGTACAGTGTACTCTAGGAGTTATTTCACTCTATAACCATAGACCACAGTGCTACTTTGTTCAGAATGTGCGTATCTCTGCTTGATACTATCTGTACCAGTTGATAAGTAAAACTTATATTGATAGTTAATGACATCTTTATGTGGTCCTAACAACAAGGACAAAAGATGTGAGTTTGTGTCCATACCTGAGGCCCAAGGTCTGAGAGCTTTGCCCAAGATTGCCAAAGTCAAATCAGTCAAAGCCTGAGGACCGAGTGCTGAGGGATGAGGGCAGATGGCAGGGCACAAACTTGTTTTTTTTTATGTTCTGAAACCAAAACTGACTTTAAATTTCCTAAAAATAATCGTCAAATAAGACTGAAATACCATGGACCAGAAGTAGTTATCACATCTAGCAATTGCTCTTGACAAATCATATTGCAGGAAAGCGGACCCAACTGCACTTGAGTGTTAGAACTGGTCATTAAAAATCTAATGCACAGTTCGGCCCCCTTCTGCTTCATCACCTATGCTCATACCTGGCACTAGAAAGGCACCAGTCAGAGGGGCCCTGGACTTGGCACCCTTCAAGCATATGATTCACACTACAAAAATATCACCTATGCTTGATAAGTGAGCAGTATTTCCTGCTCATTTCCTGTTCCTGTGAATAGAAAAGAGGCATAATGGGAGTCATAGAGTCTTAGACCACTATGCTTTGCTGCTTCTTGTACGATGGTAGCCCAAGGGTTTATACTCCGAGGGCTCGGAGGATGTTCAATTCCCGGATTTAATTTCTAACTTGGGACAGAGTCAAACTGAGTGCAGAAAGCAGTTTCAGGTACAAGTAGAAGCCAATACCTAGGTGTAACATGCCTATACCCAGCCTGTTAGCTCCAACCACAGCCTCCCTGTACTATCTCTATTATAATACATCATACCGAAATGACCCGCTTAAGGACCGGGGTCTCACATTAGCCCAGTCTTGAATAAGCACTGTGAGTATAGGGGTATTGAAAAGCAACCTTAACACTAAAACAGTATTAAAAAAAGTTCACAGCTTGAATGAGGGCTGGGGGTACAAAGTTATTAAAACTAATTAGCGCCCCAGCTCTTAAATAGGCCACTACGTTATTTTATGTGAATAACTTCTTCCCGTAGAGATAGCATTGTGCGGCCGATCGCCACACCCCCAGTGGTGTAACGTGTGTCGATCCACCACAGTGGCTGATCCACAACTGCAGCCTCGTTCTGGGTGCATGTAAACATTCAAAATGGCGGACCGGCGCTTGTACGGGGCACTACGGTAACGGATTTTGTTAATTTTCAGTTAATTAAATACTCTAAAAACATAAAATAAATATAGAACTAAACTCCCCTGGTGTCCTCGGTGGCCGATCCAACCCTCGGGGGGAGTCTCCCCCCTCATGGTGGATCGGCCACCTCGTACACCACGGTCGTTTAGTTCTATCTATGTATGTGTCTGCTATTTGGGGCACAGGTGATGATGCTTTGTGTGGTTGAAGGATAGATTCACCATTATTGGGTTATTTATGCTGTGTAAGGTACTGAGGATCACAGCTAATCTACATTGTAGGGAAAAAAAGTGAAAGAAAAAAATACCATAGCTCTCTGGCGACCATGGGTCTAAGCTTTCACCTTTATATTCCTGCCAACTCCTAGTAACACAGTGCTCTATTGAACCGATTTTTTGGGGGTTCAATCATTGTAGAAATTACACTGCTTCACTGCATTTGTTAGATAGATAGAAATAATTTATTTTATTTATACCAAAAATGAGAAGGCATGAGTAATTATGCCTGAATTTGTATCATGACCAGTCAAGAGTTTAGATGCATATGTGACCTGTACTGGGAGAAGGGACCTTATTCCCCCTGAAATAAGGTCCCTTTTCTCAGATTATGTTGCTTAACTGTTGAGAGATCAAGGCACCATGCCAACTTTCTTCAAAGACTGCATTGGTGGTGATGCAGCATGTCCATCGCTCCTCATGATGCATAAATGCATCTCTTTCAAGTTACTCACCAGGACTTCATTCATGCAGCATGATGACCATGTTCGAATAATGCATCAATGAAGTTACCACTCCTGCATCAGTGGCCCTTAAAAGACTAAAATTTATGGTTGCTGGGCTAATTGGCTCTTGCTTAAAATGAAATACACTCCAAGGTGTCTAACATGGCATACAACACAGACAGCAAGGAATGAAACCGTCATGGGTGAAGAATGAACAAAGTCAATGAAAGAGAAAAATACTGTAAAACCCAGTGTATAACCGTTGGCTACTAAACAATTTTAGAAGCATACTCTGGCTTATAGAGTCTTCAGATTTAAGAGTGTGGATCAAAGGATTGGTTTTGTAATGGAAAACCTCCGCAGAACCTCCATCTCCAAGGAGGTTTTTTTACTTATACTCCATCCACAGAAATGTATAGAATAATAAAACCCTGAATATAAGCATAGTTTGACTTTAACTGTAGAGGCCTAGAAGAGGATTTGAATCTATGATAAATATATGGTGTTCAAGTCTACAATCACCAGTCTCAATAGTATAATGGTTAGCATGTCTGACTTTGAATCAGAGAATGTGGGTTCAAGACTGGATGGGGAAAATGTTTTTAACTTACACATACAAGGTAAAAGGATTCTTTATGAAAAGCCCCCCTGAAGCCCCTTTTATCATTTTGGTAATCAGAGGATGTTCAGTATAATACATTATTTTTAGAATTTGTTGCAAAAATGACAGTGATTAACCAAGAATAAAACAAAATCAGGATCCCAGCACTGTCTCGTGCTTGGGTATGAATCCCATATGGGACAGAGTTTTTCCAAGAATTACATCTGCTGTTCAAAAATGACCTTATTCATAAAACCTCCTGCTAGAACTGACCTAATTCACAAAACCTCCTGCTGGCCCCCCAACTGTAGAATATGGAAATAAACCTACAGTAGGAACAATAGGGGGCAGAGCCAGGTGGAGTATAAACATATATTGACTATAATGAAGGATGGCATTTTTTTGGACTTACAGCATTTCATAAAACCAGTATCTGGCTTATACATGGGTTTTTACTGTCGGGAGAAAAGTGTGGTGGCAGTGATGTCCAATGTGCCTAGCCATCATGTCAGCCACTTGTCAGGGAGATATCTCAATAAGATCAAAGCGTTCTCCCCACAGCTACATTGGCACCCTCTGGTTGTGGGGATAAAAACCGTGTCTAGCACTTAAGTTAATGCATGATGCCATAGATTCCTGCACTTTGGCTATTATCCTGCACCAATACATACTATGGCGATGGTGAGACTGCTCAAAAGCTCTTCATTGGAGCATCATGCTGACTCTCTGGGTACATGAAGGTAGGCCTGGTAAGTAAGATGGCGGGACTGCATTTATATTCATCAAGATGCATTTAATCATCAGCTGCCCTTAAGGGCAATTGTGCATTAATGGATCATGCCAACCTTACATGGTCAATACATTCTTGGGCACTTGGCATAGTATACCGATGAAGTCATTTCAGTATTTTGTTGGTGCATCATGACAACCGATGGGCATGAAGCACTAATACAAAAGCTGCCCATGTAAAAGGGTTAAAGGGCTATAAACTGGCTCTATCTGCTGTGTCACTGTGTCAAGGACTAGGGGCTGACAGTGTGAAATGGGTGAGCGATAATGGAGAGATTTAGTGCAAAAACACCTGGAGGAAAAATTGGGACTCCAGGAAGGTGCTGGAGGTAGGGTGGTTATATGCCTAACTCGGCAAGTGATGGTTAGGACCAATGATTAAAGGGAGGACAAATAGTGTAAAAAGGGTAGAAAATGTGTACAAAATCCAGAAGATTTGGACAACGTATAGTTGCGAATTTAAGCACCAGGGCACTCATTGATTTCAATAGCATGCACCCAGGCATTTATTCAAGATGGGTGCTTATTTGAGACCCAAGCAATAATTCCCTCAAAGATCATATTTGCAAGTGGGTACTGAGGTGTTTTATGTAGAATATGACCTTAGTAATAAGTATAGACCTGAAATCATTTTTCTTACAGCTAGTCAAACCTTCTACTCTCATGATGGTTTTATTCAATCCAATATGTAGCAACCATTCAGGTAAGGCCCAGTTGTAAAAGATGCATACACAAGCAAACCTTATTGCAGGGAGCAGATGGTTAGGCCAAACAATTTTAAAGGTCTATGGAAGGTACCATGGTAAGAAACTTTGGCCTATAACTAGGTGTTTTTGTCATCATTGGTCTTATTTTCACTTTAGGTCATATCTTGAAACTGGGCTCCAGGATAGGACTCTAGCATTGACTTTTCAAGAAATATATAATGCTGGGAGAAGTAGCCTTCAACATGGGGCAATATCACAAAATATTTCTCTATGGCTCATCTTCTTAATAACTTTGAACAATTAACGAGAGAAAATATCTAAGTTTCTCTGACTCCATACTAAGTCTGATTCTTCAAAGTTCATATACATTTTTGCTCAATGCCTACCAACGATGCCGCCACAGTTCACCGAGCAATGTATGGTGATGTGAATCATAATTATGATTTTTCCTGGCCTGATGGAGTGTTGAAGTACAGAGGGATGATGAACTACCAAGCTGCAGGGCTGAGAACCCCTGTGGTGTGTTTTAATCTCTTTCTACCTGAAGATGTACCCTCCCACTGACCCTCCTCCTTCTAACTCCTCCCCTTCCCTCTCCTCCTCCCATAACCCTTTAATGGCTGCTGATGCAGGAGTGCATCAAACCCATAGATTATCATGATGCACCAATGTAGTGCTGGTGAGACTGCTTGCCAGCAAATCATTGGTGCATCACGTCGACCCTACAGGAGTGTATCAACCCCATTGGGTCGGCATTATGCTTGAATGCAGCCCTGGGAAGTTGCTCACGATGACTACATTCATGCAAAGATGTTTCACCCTATCTTATTGCTATAGTTCCGAAGGGTTGGCATGATGCCCCAATGAAGTGCTGGTGAGCAGACTTGTGAATCATGCCAACCAATGGGCATGATTCACTCTTTCATCAGTGGCCTTTAAAGGGTCAAAGACCTATCTTCTCTTATCTATACCTACACCTACCACACACCTAGACTCATTTTATCAACTTCCCATCCCTGTCAGTCATGATAATAATTACATTTGTCAGGGCAATGTGCCCTTCTTTTGAACTGACTATTTCTGTAAAGGTGGCAATGTAGGTCATTAGCATCATTTCTTAGCTCGACACTAAATATTCTGAGGATGAGTGTTTCAGTTCAGTTTTTCTTTTCATTTCATCTCTTACTTTCATGATAGATATTAAGGTTTGTATATTTTGTCGCAATTAGACCACAATGAAAGCCGTTGTGAATAGAACCAGGTTCATATATCCAACTTTCGAAATAGGAAAAGAATGCAGTTGTGTGATACTAACTTGTCAGGTTCAAGAATACTTCTTGCCACACATTAAGATTAAATTTAAATTCTTGACATCTTAGTATAACCCTAGTTAGTGTTGGTATATGGTAGACGTACAGAGATATGACAGATGTCAGATTACCAGAATTACAGACATACCTAGTGTGAGGTAGAGCAGTATGTGATCTGTCCTTCTGGGTTTGGGAAAACATTATTCCATGTAGTGGTGTTGGGGCTTGTCCCAAAGTTGCCAGAAATCCGTCATCATTTTCACAGAGATTCTTTGTACCACTTAACTGCCATCTTGGGCTTCATTGCAGAAACTACAGTGCTTCACTGCAATACATTTACAATGGTTCACTGTTCAGTTTTACAAGGATCCCTGGTAGATTTAGCATGTATTTTTAGAGTGTAGAGCTCTATACTTTTGACTGTCTAAATAATTCTACCAGTAATTAGCATTTTTGGAAATGTCCTTCAGAAATATGGGGTGCATGTTCCTGACAATTTTTGGCCAAAGTTCTGAGAGTTAATAATGTATATATTATAAGATTATAGAGAGGTCATCTCCCCCTTATGTCATTTATACACAGACATCATGCGGACCTGACACTTACTGACTGCTGTCAAATACCATCCTAACCATAATTTATCTAAATGTAATAAGCTACCAACGCTAACCCATTAAGTGCCGCTAATGCAGGAGTGCATCATACCCAATATTCATCATTATGCGCCAATGAAGTGCTGGCGCGACTGCATGCCAGCACCTCATTGGTGCATCATGATGACCCTCTGGGAGTGTATCAATCCCATGAGGTTGTCGTGAAGCATTAATGCATTAGCCACCCTTAAAGAGTAAATCCAACTGTAATAAGCTACCTGAACAGTCATACACAAGGGGTTATTCCTGCACACGAGCATAGTTCATCAACTCTACCTGACTGGTAGCTGAAAACAGTTGCAAGAGATATGCTTGTTGAATTATGTAGACATACACTGCAAAAATGGTGTTTAGATCCTAAACACAATTCTAAACATATTCATGCAACGTTTTTGTAATCACATTAATTTCCTAAACATGTTTAGCCAAACAATGTGCTCAGCTCAAGTGTTAAGAAATCTAGGTGTTTAGGTTCAAAATTTGTGTTTAGATATCTATGAAATTTTGTGTTTAGATGTTTATGAATTTTTGTGTTTAGATGTCTGAGTGATTTGGTGGGAAGTAAGGGTTTGCAGACATGTATCCATTAAAAAGATAAAGGAATATCTTTTGTTTGTTTTCTCATTTACTGGAGGACATCAGCAGGTATTTATACTGCAAAGTCTCCAAAGATGTCAGCCACAGTTATATACACATATATGTACACACTGCATTAGAATAGGATACTTGAGAAAGTACAACAGGTTGGCAGGAAGGACATTGCTTTATACTTTACAAAATAACATGACATAAATGTAAGTCATGGAGCTCACTGATTATTTTATGGTAATGATGGTGGGGTAAGTTGAATTTAGTTAATTTTCTATTGTAGTGTCTATTTTCATAACATTTATTAGAATGGCATTATGATAAACAAGGAGTTTAGGGATATTTGTCACAACAATTGATTATAACTGTGTGCAGATAGTCTATTCAGAGGTAGTACTGCTACCTGGTGAGGATTTGACATCCAAGTATCTAAACATATTGATGTTTAAATCTAAACACCTAATATTCAACTGTTTAAACTCTAAACATCTGAACATGTTTAGCAAAAATGTTTATGTATTTAGAATAAAAGTGTTATTTTCCTAAATGTGTAGTTGATGATACACCTAACTGATGTATATGTTTAGGTTTTAAACATGTTTAGACCTAAACATGTTTAAAGTCTAAAGACCATTTTTGCAGTGTATTTGCAGAGATAATATCGAATGACTTACCCTGCCCTAAATTTTCTGTATTTTTCTTTATGGATTCAACAAGACAGGTTGCTTGACCTAAATACGTCTTGAGAACAAAATCCTGATTGATATGGTTTTTGCTGCTCAATCAACATTTAACACTTAACCTGTTAAGGTTTGTAGACATCTTTAGGTTAATCTACTCTATAGATAATGAAAAGTGCAGGTATACTACTTGATGATATGTCTTATAATTGCCTTTATATAGTTTAGTTAAGAAATAACTCCAAAGGATTCATAATAGATATGATCATCACCATGTTATTATCAGGGATTCTCTATTGAAAGTAAGAAATGGTAAGGCCCAAAGTAACAGCCCCCTTTCTGATGTTCTCCCTTCACTCACCAATCCCTCACCTGACCAGGTGGTGCAGCACTTCATCTCAGCCTCAGTGGGGTATTACCACTACCACCCATCTACTCAGCAGGGCATTTCTCAACATGATACAACTGTACCCAACCACCACCTTCAAAATTAAAGTGGATGATCTTAGGTGATACCCTCAAATGGCTCAGGGGGCCATTTCTTAACAGCCTACGACTACACCGTTCAGGTCGTACCAAAGTACCAATAGGAATAGCATTGGCATTTTGAAGTCGTAGGGCTGTGAGTGATTGTAGTACCTTAAGAAATGGCCTTCTGTATGATTAGAACTTAATTTAGTATTTACAGAGGTCAGGGATGTAGATCTAGAAGAAGGCCTGAATACCTGGGACAGGTAGGATGGGACTATGCACTTGGAACAGGTAACACAGTTCCTGAATACCTGGGCAGGTCAGGTGAGGCCTACATAGAGATGATCAGAACTGATCATGCTGTATTCCTTGTTTTAACCCTGTAAAGACCCCTCATAGATTCTTGCAACATGCCTGTTGGACATCAATATCCGTAAGTGCAGCCCTGGCAAACCTACCAGAGCTAAATGCAAGCATCAAGTGAACACTGGATTGATACAGTCCCAGTGAACCAGCATGGTGCTCCAATGTTGTGCTGCACTCCAGCACTTCATTGGTGGATCATGACAACCAATGGGCATGATGCACTCCTGCCTTTAAGGGTTAAGTAATTCTGCTGTCAAATTAATGGTGGTTTTTCTCCGGCAACTTTGGAACAAAGCTTGAACCACCAATATTTTTACAGATATTCCTTGTTATAATGTACCTTTATCATACTGCCATTTGTGGCTTCATTGTAAAAGCTACACTAATTTACTGCAATATAATTCTGGTGGTTAACTCTCTCATTTTCTAAGGATGCCTAGTAGATTCATGAGTTACTTCTTAGAGTGTGGCAGTATCAGTTGAACTGACAGAATCTGTCTGACCTGTCTATCAGTGTCTGAGATTAGGTACCTGCCGCTGTCAGTTAAACCCCTCATTTTGACAAGTCTGTGATAAGCCGCAAGACAATAAACAATGACGGTTCCAATCTCAGAACTTCTCGAGTTATCCATATGGGTTACATACTGCCTGACATGTGAGGAAGAAGTGTGGTGTGAGATCAGAACTGGATATAGCTGATGTCAGTATGCACATTGTCATTCAGGAAGCAGCCTGGTAAATTAAAGTCGCTATACTATGATCCATCAAAATAAAGACACTTGTCTGATAACACAGAGATAAGTATTCCAATGTCAATTTCACAGAGGTAACAGAGTGTATTACTGTACTCTTTTTTGGAACTTCATTGTAGAAACTACACTGCTTCACGGTATCTAAAATCCAGTGATTCAGTACAAAGTTTATGCTGATACCTGATTCATCAGTTTCAACAGTTACTTCTCAGTGAGATATTTTCAATGGCAGAGTTTGTTAAAAACCATCTTGCAAAATCTCAAAACAGAGTCACATCTTTCCCCTTCAAACTTATAGCTAAGATTTTAAAGCTGGAGGTGCCACTTTTCACAACAACATGTTCTTCATCTTCCCTTTTTTTGACTGTTTCTTACACTTACAATAACTCCATCTACTGCTTAAGCTCCTACATTGACTCCCTACTTCAGTGACTGTCTCAAGGAGTTACTAATGCAGTGTGAAAAATTGATGCGTTGCATTAAATTCCATTATCTCAATATTTTTATTTCTAATGAGAGGAATAAGTTAGATGGAATAACCATCTCTTACCTACAGCTTTTTATTATCTTGATTTAGCATCTTCAAAGTGGAGATTGTTGCCTTTGGAACATTCTCCATTTGGAACTTCTCCATTCTAGAAATATAGAGCCTAATGCATAAACTTTGGTTATGGGCATATTCTCTATTTGATATTACTTTTGTTATTGACTCCATTGTTTTGTACTGTTGAGGCTTAGTAATGTATTTTCTTTATTCCATTTCCTTTTGATAAAATTATCACTGTGTTGGTCTTGCCTCTGAGGGGAGTGTCATATTGCAACTTCCAATTTCATGTCTGAAAATACACAGAACAGAACAAACATGTTGCCATGTGATTGGTTATCATGCACTAGGCCAAACTGTATGCATTGTTCTAATGTATGGCCTATGGAAAAAAGATGTCAGTTTTGTTTCTGAACATAGTATGACTGAACAGAGCCGATTTAAAACCCTCAGAATAAGAGCTGACGATTGTAGTCCAGTAAGGCAGTTGTACCAGGGCAATTCTTTGTGACCACTAGATGCACGGTTGTAATTGTCATTAGAGTGTGGGATCCCACTTTGAATTGTCATACCATCTTGAGAAATGCCCTCCTGGTATCATGATCTGTATACGCACCCCAGAGCTTTATAAGTTTGACCCAATCACTGCTCTGTATGATTAGCACCTATGCAGTAATTACTTGTATATGGTTTGGTAGAAGAGTCGTACTGGTGCAGACATTAGTAATTGTAATGGATTTGAAGGACTGCAATCCTAGTGTGTTAAGAAATGATCTCCAGTTTATTAGTGCATCATGCTGACTCGTTCAGAGTAATTTATCAACCAAATCGGTTTACCTGATCTATAGGGCTTGTAAGTCCCATGATTCCCTGCGAAAAATGGCCGCCAAAATAGCCTCGAAATTGGACAGGAAGTCGCAACGCGGTATGCTTTAAGTTTAAGGGGTTCTGAATGATGGACAATTTCTCTACAAACAGAAATCTCTAGAATAAATGACCATCATAACCAGTTGCAGATATGTCTAACACACAAGTATATGAAGGGTAGCTCATAAGAAATTAGTAGTTATGAAGGATTAATATTTTTTGTCAGCGCCTATGGCCACAAAGCATAGCTTATCGAACTTCCTGTCCATTTTGGAGGCTATATTCCTTGCACGGAATGATGGGACTTACAGGCCCTATTAACTTATAAGTCACCTTTAAAGGGCCGTTTAAAATCTAAGCCGAATGTGTGATAGTCAACATGTAGTATTTTGACTTTCCCCTCTTCCAATCTAATCCCATATAGCAAACAATGGAGCATAATTTGCTTTATAGCTGCAATAATGCAATGTTTAGAGGCAACAAGAAAGAGCATCTGCAGTGTAGCAAAGACTATTCTTTGCACATCTTAACAAGTAAGGTACATTAAGTCTGCTTGTTCAGAGAATTCTAATTAGTCAGGCGCATAACTTAAATAATGCCACCAATTAAATTTCATTGTTATTCACGCACTGCAAGTATTCCCAAGAAACTGTTGCATTGTGCTGCAGCCTCTGCACTCTCAAAAATAAATATAACTGCTGAATCTACAAGGGATCCTCCTAAAACTGAACAGTGAAGCACCATAATTGTATAGCATTGAACCAAGTGTAGTTTTTACAAGAAGCCCAGGTGGCAGTATGGTGGTACACAAATGTACAAGGAATCTCTGTGAAAATAATTACTTAACTCTGGCAACTTTGGGACAAGGATTCAATAGTTATTCAGATATTTTTCTTTATAGTGTGCAATGTCTGACTGCAATGTCTGACTAAGGGAACTTAAAGGAAAAAAAATATACTGAGAAAAAAGCTAAGTAAAATGTTAAAAGTCATGTACATTACAATGATTATAGGCAATGGCTGTTAAGGGGCCCTGGACCTATGAAAAGTTAAAGGAAAAGGAAGGCGTATAGAATTTTAGAAAACTGCATGAATGCAGAACTGGCGAGTTACTTGCTAGGGCTACAATCATGCATCATGCCAATCCTACATGGTTGATACTGTCCAGAAGGGTCAGCATTGTGCTCCAATGAAGTGCTGTCAGCAGACTCATCAGCATTTCATTGTCGACCAATGGGCATGATGCCCTCCTGTATTAGCTGCCCTTAAAGGAATAAGACTGTTTTTAGGATTGTTTGACAAGGTTAAATTATTTGGTAGTTTCATTTTATCTTAGCTGTATCACTTTTCAACATGTTCTCCCTCTTTCTCCAGCCCCGCTATCGTTCTGTCTGTCAGTCTCCAACTCTGTTTCTTTGTCTCTGCCTCACTCAGTTGGTCTCTCTCTCTGTCTCTCTCGTTCACTTTCTGTTCCTTTAACCCCTTTTACTTAGTATAACACAACAGCATCAAATAGGAACTAGAGACCTGGTAGAGTGAAGTGGACAGGTGGCTAGGTGTGGGTAGGTGTAAGGTTCTAGGTGAGGAATTGAACCAGGGAGCAGCTCAACTTGGTGTCGGGCCTCTGAGCTGCTCTCTTCAGTCAATATAATTCTCTCTCCCTAACCGTTTAAGGGTTGCTGATGGATTATTGCATCATGTCCAGTGATCCTCTTGATGCATGAATGCAGCCCTGGTGAGTAACTTGCTAGGGCTGCATTCATGAATCATTGAGGACCCTTTGTGGTTAATTTACTCCTGGAGGTTCAGAATGGTGCTCCAATGAAGTGCTGGTGAGCAGTCTCGCCAGCACTTCATTGGTAACCAATGGGCATGATGCAATCATCCATCAGCAACCCTTAAAGGGTTAAGTGTTGGTTCTCCAGTTGTCAGTCAGGGGAATTTCGGGTAATCTGACAATATATCATATTGCGAAAGTATGGAAAAAAATTGTCTGATGTTGAAAAGGCCAGACCAGAGCAAATGGGACAGTTGGATCAAATCAAATCTGGCCAGTCTGATAAGGTTCTGCACTTTAAACTATGCTACACTGCAAGGTTGGGTCTTGTCTGACTTAGTTGGGTCTGATAAAGTTGGCTGAAAAAAGGGTAGTGTGGCCAGGGCTTAATGCACTGAAGCAGGTATTCCACTACCATCGGACAGTCGAAATTTCGCTATTCCAATTATTTTTGATGATGAAAAAGTATAGAAGAAAATCAGTTTAATTAGTAAAATTCGGCTGACCAACGGCAGTGGAATAGCCGCTTAATGCAGCACACCCATTGGTCATCATGATACAAAAATAAACCCCTAGCGAGTAACTTGCCAGGACTGCATTATTGCTTCTAGCCATACCTAAGGAGTGGATACATTCCCTGAGGGTATGACTGAAGCTCCAATGAGCTTGCCAGCACTTCATAGGTGCATCATGACGGCCAATGGGTATGATGCACTCCATGCATTAGTGACCCTTAAAGGGTTAAGCTGGTTTTGCAACAGCTGCAGGGCTGAAGTCAGGATCCTAACATCAATCTAGTTCCAAGAAAACCTATATTTACAGTACCTTGGTTTTATTCCAAGATGGTAGGTCTAGGATTAATGTTCTCAGTTCTGCTGCTTTTTGGTATGTTATTTATACTACTTGAGCTAAAACCAGCATTTCATCTTCCCTTTCTTTTGAATGCGCTATCTGTCTCAAGACATGGATAGATTGGATATGCTGCATATAAAGTGGGTATTCCACTGCCATCGGTCAGGCAAATTTTTGCTTATGCAACAGATTATTTTCTATAACTTTTGCAATATTAGGAATAGCGAAATTAGCCCAAGAGAAGACAGTGGAATACCTGCTTAAGGTACAGCTTATACTCAAGAATGGAAATCTAGTGTGCCTTATTGAGCCAGCAAAAGTTGGAGAGGGGTGCCTTTTACGCCAGGATATTTTACTAAACAATAGTATTTCAATATTCAAAATCAAAGGGTCCAGATCCTACTCTCAAGTTGGAGGTGCGTCTTATACCAACTTACCGGGAATATTTAGCAGTCACTGAAATGATGCCAACTATTCACGTCGGGCCTCTCTGAGGGGAGTGGTACCCATCTGATAACTGTTTATCAGTGATAACCGCTGGTAATCAGCTTCAGCAATGGCCGTGCCCATCAGACAATCTGCCATTTCAGTATATGTGAGGTGGGCCTTATATGTGAGGTATTACAGTAGCATTATGGAGCCTACAGTAAGTAAGGTTACACATTCATGAGTAGACTTTGCTGAGTGAATAGTTTTACTAGCACAAATTGCACAAATAGTAGGAAAAGTAATGAACAAAATCCGTACTTACAAAAATAAGACGCAAAAGTCGTTGGGCCGTGGGGTGGAGGGAAGGCAGTTGAGTGCCTCCTATTATGATCAGTAATGAAGCTTTGAAAAAATTAACACAGTTTGAAATTATCTTAGAGTTAACATTCATATAAGGGCCAAAGAAATGATGAATAAGCAAAATGCTTCTGGGAGGCACATGCTGGATGTTGGCACAGAAATCTGAATTTTGAATATTTAACTGAGTACGATGATCATTAAAATTACTTTAAACCTTTAATGGCCACTGATGCAATAATGCATCATGCCCATTGGTCATTATGAATGCAGCCGTGGTGAGTAATTCGTCAGGGCTACATTTATGAAACGTGCTGTTAATACACTTCCAGAGAGTCAGCATGATACTCCAATAAAGCGCTGGGAAGTATTCTTGCCACCACTTTATTGCATCATGATGACATATGGCCATGATGCACTGGAGCATCATGCCAGCCAACCAGACATGTATCAACCCTGTCTTTTCTGCATGATGCATTTGAATGTAGTAGTGGCAAGATACTGGTGAGTCACTTGCCAGGGCTGCATTCGTGCATCGAGAAGACCAATGGGCATGATACTTGATGCATGGCCCTTGAAGGCTTAAACAGTTTTCCTCAAGGTATTGCTTTCAAGGGTCAAGGGGGTCATTTAATTATTCACACTAAGAGGACCACCAAGGCCAATGAGTCTATACAAACTCAGAACTCCTAAAAGCACCACAGCCTATTTTAACCCTGGAGTTTGTCAGCTCAGACTTAAATAACCGGTTTCTGATTCATAATAATTACATCAGCACTGTCAGTTCTCAATTATGTCCCAAAACAACTTCCTATCTGCCCAGAACATTTTCCTTTCAATTCCTGTCAAGGCCATTCCAAACTCAGACCATCTTGTCTGATTGATTTTATCATGAATCATATCCCATGTTATTTCCACAATAATCAGCAGATTAATAGCATTAATCTTAGAAATGTAAAAACTGACAAGAATATTAATTGTTGTTTGCTGGTAAAAGGGCCTAACAATTAAAGTTTGTTTTGGAAGCTGAGGTTGTGGCCCTTAACTTAATTTTGTTTGCCTGAGGCTTAAAGGTGAGGATGAATGGGTATCTCTGATAACTTCATAAGCAGATGGGGAGGTTTAATTTCATGATTAAGATAATTTAGGATTGCAGTGTATTTATGATTCAGAGCGGATTCGATGTACATGGAATCAATCATCTGTAAATTTGGATGAAATGGAAGGAGGACAGAAACCCAATGTGAGAAGGAGAAGAAGGAACCAAGGATTGTTGAAAGGGGAGTGTGTTGACGAGTTGAGTGAGTCGAAGAGTAATACCTATTAGGTAAAAAAAGCTACCTAAGAATTTCAATATCACATGGTCAAACACTCAAAGGAAAGGTACCTTTGTGAACAGTCCTAACCCTTTAAGAACTGCTGATGCAGTATTGCATGATGCACATTGATTATGAACCAATGGAATGCTACTCAACAACATTTCAATGGAGCATCATGCCAACCCCTCAGCCATGTAGACTCAGCATGAAGCATGGATATAGCCTTGGTAAGTTACTCACCAGGGCTGCCCACATGCATCATGACGACCAATGGGCATGATGCATTAATGAATTAGTGGCTTTTAAGGGTTAAATTAACACTACATCGTCCATCTCCCCCACCCCATGCAGTGCCTTATCCAGGTGGGTTTTCACCTGGTATTGAATGTAGTAAATGAATCAGAGATAAGAAGGTGCATTGGGAGGGGTGGCTGCAGATAAGAGTTCTCCCTGTGGTCTGGCAGGGGCAGGTGCCAGGACCTGATAAGGAGTGGTAGATTCCCAGCAGCATCTCGAGCAGACTGTACACTTTAAATAAAAATGTCAGAGAAATAACGGCTTAATCCTTGTCCCAAGGTTACCAGAGGTGCAGGGTTATTTTTACAGAGATTCCCTGTACCACCATACTGCCACCTGGGGCTTTTTCACTGCAATGTGATTATGGTGGTTAACTATTCAGTTTTATGTGGATGCCTTGTAGATTCAACAGTATTTTTCTACTGTGAAGGAGCCAGAAAACTGTTGCAGAGGATGGAGATTGACATTGAGATTTATGTCATAAACCCAGCCTATAAGGCATGGCTTAGATTACCTAACAGGCTTATTGTGGCTAATAGCTTTATCTTGTACTAAGGGTTAGGCTTATTAGAGGGGTTTGAATACATAGACTTCAATAAGGTAAGGAGGCATTTAAACCGTCATCATTCCAACCCTATATTATATTAGACTAATACATTACCAGAACGTTGGCATGATTCACCAATGAACATGGTAGCACTTCACTGGAGCATCATAACAATCAATAGGTATGATGTACTCCTCCATCAGTGGCCCTTAAAGGGTTAAAGGATGACCCCTTGTCCTTACCACAGTGTGATTATGACATAAATGTGATAACATCATCAAGTATGTGGGATGGACTGACTGTGTCTCTATATCTCATGAATGGGCAGCTGCCGTAATGGTCCGTGTCAGCACCAAGGTCTCAATTGGGCATTCCAGTCTCAAATAAGCACAGGGTTACATGGATATATATGCCATAAGTTGTACTATTGGCCTGAAAATCTTGCAATTCCTCACTATTGACTAAATATGTAGACCCACCATTTAAGTCCAGGATGGCATTTCTCAATAATGTTATTTAGCACTGTTGTAAATGTTCTTCTGAAATGTAGCCCTTGTAAGCCATGATGTATTTCCTTTACCGGTCTGAGGGCCCAGTAAATGTTATCTAGTAAAGTAGTATAGTTTCTACTATGAAGCCGCAGATGGCACTACAGTATTTAGAACTATGGTACAAGAAGTCTCCGTAGAAATCACAATTAGATTTTTCCTTGTCCAAAAGTAACAGATCTTTTGTATTTTTTATGACAATTTTTTAGAGTGAGGACGAATAGTGTGGGTGTTGAAAAAGAAATCTTTTTTTAAGCCACATTGATATATTACTCTGATTCTTAGTGTACTATATAGTGCCTGTGGAAGCCACCGTGTGGGGCCACTGTGCAGCCTGGAAACCACTGGTGGAGTGTGGGTTTTGTATAAGTGGAAGACCAATTATATTAAATCCTTGAGGACTGCCCTCTTCCAATTCAATGATTGCAGTGGTTCAAGTCAGGAAACCTGCCATACTATTAATAGAGTGGCCAGAGGGTCAGGCTTATTCCCCCTTCTCTATCTGACACTATACTATACAACACTTTCATAGAAGCTTCCCATTATGGCTAGGGACAATCTGGAGATGTCTAGTAACTTGGATAATTTAGATCTTTGATGGGGCTAATCCAAACACTAAGCCTTAATTGAGACACTTTCATGGGGAAATCTATTGACAAAGACCTATGCCTTGAAATCTCTATGCTATTTGGTACGAATTGGAGGATGCATTTCTTGTGTGTCAAGAAATGGTTCCCTGAACAGTAAAAGATTTAAACCATGGCTTACATATATTTCAGAAGAAATATATGTAAGCCAGCTTCCTATGCAAGCCCATACGGTAGTCATAATGGTCATAACCACTTGGCCTGGGTTGACCCTCATTTCACACCTCTCAGGTTTGGACCACTCTGAGGACACCCAACAACTAATGTCTACTGAATGTCTCTGATAGGATAGAATAATGAACCTTTTATCCACCTCTGTTGGGAGATGTCAACCATTTGAAATGGTAATGTAATTTAGCCCATGTCAGTCCCCACCCAAACCATTGTGGTTAGCAAAGGTTCTGGTTATCAATTTGGATCTCTATTTTCAGTCCTCAGGATTCTTCACATTTTCAGCAAAATGCTAACTGTGTTCATCTTTTGGTGAAAATCAATTTCAATTCAGAACCAGAATGGTATTAGATGACATTGCAAACATTATGATCATGATGCTGAATAATTGTCATAATTGTTTCTTCCTTCTTTGTTATAGGGGTGACAAAATCAGATGAGTAAATATTTATTGAGGCCATGAAAATAGAGTCTTATCTCGGCCATTTTTTCAACTTTTTATTTTCGATTGTGTTTTGCTGGCTGAGACAATGGTAGGGATCGGACAAAACTATGACAAAATGCTAGTGGGAATGGAACAGACTTAATTATTGAATCATGATCTTTAACTGCTTAAGGGCCACTAATGCAGGAATGCATCATGTGCATTGGTCATCATAATGCATATATGAAGTACTGGCAAGCAGTGTCACCATCACATTGATGCATCATGGTGACCTTGCAGGAGTGCATCAAACCCATAGGCTCAGCGCGTATGTAGCCTTGGTGAGGATCTGGCAAAATGAGTCACCAAGGCTGCATTGATGCATCATGACAACCAATATATGCATGATACTTCAATGTGTTAACAGTTCTTACAAGGTAGATGGCACATGAGGTGGTGCTCATGGAGAATTTCTTGTTACCAGATGCTATGTGCGATATTTTGCTTTCATGCCTCCCTCAGTTTTTGACCATCTACTTTGTCTCTTTGCAGAATGTTCGCAGCCAAGTTCTAACAACAACGGGCCTTTTAATTCTGGTAAGCCTTATACAACATTCGTTTCTTTCTGTCTATCTGCCTGTCCCTCAGTCTCTGTCTCTCTGTCTATGTCTGTCCCTGTCACTCTCTCTCTCTCTCTTGTTTTCATAGATTAGTCTTACTTACTATCTCATATTCACTTATTATCTCCTAGATATCATTCCCAACAACATGAGAAATGTTCTGATGTTTTCAAGCCTTATCTTCCTCACCAGTTAATGAATATTTCAAGGACTGAACAATTGTCTTCTAGGTGTAGATATTTCTAATAGGATATAATCAAATATGAAAGAGTTTGTGCTAAGTAGCTAAATCTAACAGGTTTTGCCTTGTTCACTTCAATTCCCTATGGGTTTAGTCTTAGGCCACCTGGGCCAGCCATCTAGTATGTGTATAAGAATCTAACATTGAACATACTTATGGTCTAATGACCAATATGAAAGGAAATCTGGAAGACAAAAATCATTGGCCTGCAGCCAAAACTTCTTGCCTTAGACTACCAGGACAGTGTTAGTGTCTACCCATATTACCAGCTAACGGTGAGCGATAAATTTCATTAACAGGATTGGTATGACGAAAGGTTAGCATGGTCAGAGGCGGACAGCAGTTTGGACCAAATTGTCTTCGACGCCAAGAATATCTGGAAGCCGGAATTCGCTGTTATCAATGGGTGAGTACTTCTTACATGCATACTGAATAGGTGATCACGAGACTTTCTCAGGGGGTGAGGGAGGAGTCATCTGCCACCAAAGGCTAAACTTGCTAGTCTTCCACTTCCACATGCCCAAAAATCCAACAGTGGCTTCCAGAATGCACAGTGGCTCGCCACAGTGGCTTTGTTGCACTAAAAATCAGAGTGATATATATACCTTTGGCTTATACAATGATTTGCATTACAATACCCTACTATGAGACATTCCTCTTTACACTAAAAGAAAATATATCCTCAAAATAACAATGGCTCTTAGGCAACTTTAGGACAAGGATATAACTGTGATTTTCACTGCATTACAATTATGGTGGTTCACTGCTCAGATTTACAAGGATGCCTGGTAAATCAATAGTATTTTCTCAGAGGCCTGATAACATTTTTATTCCATTGAAAGAGTGCAGTTTTGATCAAAAGCCTCAGGTGCCAGTATGGTGGTACACAAATGTACAGAAATATCTTTGAAAATAAGGAGGGATCTCTGGCAACTTTGGGATGAGGATGGTGCTGTTTCGACGACATTATTTTACAGTGTTCTCCTTTCCTTACAGGGCTGAGGCCATCTACCAGGATTACAGTGAGTTCCAGGCTGTCCTGTACCCATCTGGTAACGTAAAGTGGGAACCCGGGGGCGTGTTCAAGACCATGTGCAGCATAGACATTACTTACTACCCGTTTGACGAACAGCGGTGTGAGCTTATCTTTGGTGCCTGGTCTTACTACACGTCCAAGATGAATCTCACAACCAACATGTATGTATACTACTGCTTCATTATGTCTTTTATTTGTTATTTCATCTTTAGGGAGTGGTCACTATTTAATAACAGGGGGGTTTAGGGGACTCAAAAAAAAGTCAGATCCCTCTTATGGGGGAGGGCAAAAAATTTGACCCCTTTTAGATGCATGCATGCTACTAAAGAATAAAAGAGGGAGAGTGAAAATTTCAGCCTCTTCATCAACCCCTTTTGTTAAAAGACCACTCCCTCCTGAACAGTTCATTTTTAACAATGGAGTGGAGGTGATTATATGTTTCGCTTTTGTTGGGGTGGGGTGGGACAAAATATTTCAGTTGCTTAGGGAAGGGAAATTGAGTACTTTTGAGTAAAAAGGGGCATATCGCATGGCCAGTTGCACAGAGTAACCATGAAACTCTATACAGACTTCCCCCTTGCGTGTGACATTCAGTGGTAGTGAATCATTGAAAATAAGAAGTGTTTTCCTGAATTGACTGATAAGCAAAATAATGCAAGGTTACTTCTACTCTTAATCATTATTCATGTTCCCCTTTTTCAGAACAAGTATAAACTTGGATACCTATGAAAAGAATGGGGAGTGGCAGATTATCACTACTGAAGTGAATCGAAAAGAATTCTGGTTTGAATGCTGTCCTGACCAACGATTCAGCAACGTCGCTTTTGTCGTCTACTTACGACGACGTCATACTTTCTACATAATGAACGTCATCCTACCCGGGATCTTGACATCAGCAGTGTTATTGTCGATATTCTTCTGTACGCCGCAACAAAAAGTTCACATTGGTGTTGCGGCGTTACTTTCCTTCCGACTCTTCTTACTCAACGTCGCAGATACTATTCCGAGAACATCGGATCACGTACCTTTACTAGGTGGGTGTCGTTGACTTTTATAGCTTTTTATTCAGAGCTATTATTTCAGCTTTAGACCATCTTCATAAGATCTTTTACAACAGCGGAATGTTAACTGGTGGTGGCTTCTTTTATTGCTACTATATTCATTATATTCTATAATAATAATAATAAAAAAAAAACACGCAGTACATAGAGTAACTCTGATCACAAATCAAGGAATGCATTATGTTTCATTGGCAGACTGAGTATAGAATATACAGCCTGTAGATGATAGGTTTCTCGAAAAGAGTGGGTTTTTTTCTATTACAACAGTAGATTTATAGAGGGACAAAAAAAATGGATACTCCGGTCTTATAGAAAAAACTCAGATGTTACCATTACCCCTTCCAAGGGAGAGAGCAAGAAGCTCATTGTTGTTAAAGACATGGTCATTCCTTTCAATACATCATTGTTAGTTTTTGTTTTATTCTCAATTTTTTTTGTGACATTGTCTACTTGACAAGGGATAGGGGTTGAAAATCAATTTAATTAAAAACCCCTTCAAAAGATCAATTTCATCACAAAGAAATTCTTAAATTCTATCTATGATATTTCATGTGTCTATTTAACATTGCACCATGGCCATAATTGTTTTTGCTGAATTTTGCCGCTCCCTTAATACATTGAGATGTGTGTAAGAAAGTGATCATCAGTTAACAACAAAGGAGGTGGTATGTTTAAGGCAGGAGAGGAGAGATTTTCAGTGAAAAAGCCTGCAGGTCAAAAAGTGTCCCTGCTAGCACAACTCATCCAAATGATGTCTTATTTACATAAATCACACAAGTTTTCATGTAAGAGTGACGTACATTGCAGAGTTGTGCTAGCTGGGGTGTTATCCCAAGATGTGATCATTAGGTCCAATAAGGAGTAGGGGACAAACATTTCTTATGTCTTATGTTGTGCCGTTTTTCAGGTGTCTACTTGACATGCACCATGGCCATAACGACATTGGCGATGGTGGCCACCGTCTTCGTGCTGAACCTGTACGGTATGAAGGAGAAACCGGTTCCACTTTGGGCTAAGAAGGTCTTCACCATCTATGTCGCTCGGCTCCTATGTATGTGCGACTGCGGTGCAGCATCCGCCGTCAGCCAAGCTGAAGAGTCGGCTTCACGGAGGGCACAACAACAAGAAAATAATCGATTAAATAATAAGCACCAGTATAGAATCGTAACACATGGGCATGCCCATTCGCCAATAGAGGCGGATGAGGGGATCCCGCTTAAAGGCCGGGGAGGGGAGGTGTGGCGGGGACGGGGCATGAATCATGGGGAATTAGCCGTAGATATGGCTCCAGGCCCCACCACAAGTTTCATGCAGCAAATGTCAGGCAACGACCGCCGTTATATGCCTGAGAAAAAAACTGAGGAGAAGAAACCAGACTATGCCAAAGACTGGGTCCATGTAGCTGCTGTGTTCGATCGACTCTTTTTCTGGCTATGTTTAATATTTATCCTCATCACAACCCTCATACTATTCCACCCCATCACCACAGCGAAATACTTCAACAAGCCGGAAAATGAGGACATATCGAGGTAGCCATCGGCAGCCGCAGGGCAGTCTGCTGTCATACATATAATTCTTGGTTTTCTATTTAGTGCAGACAGTGACCACAAGAGGGCACCACTGGAGGGTTCCTGTGCTGCTGCTGCTACCACCTGGTGTCAGGAGCCTACACCATTAAAGCCTTGCCATGATGTAAATGGCGTCGATAAATGTGATGGGAAGCATCGACCAACGAAGCACTCACATGTGACAATCTGTGCCTTATGGTGATGCATTCGTTGACTGCGGCCAAGTCTTCAAGCACAGACAGCATTGGCACCAGCTGTGCTAGCACACTACGCTAGCACAGTTAACTCGACATATGGAAGAACATTACCATAAATGATTGTTTACCTGCAGGGGTTTCTATATTAGCACAGTTATCTCAATATGGAAAAATACAGTACCATAATTGCTTGCTTAGCTGCAGGGGTTTCCGAAGAGCACAGTTTTTATTATTCCTCTCCTTAAAAGACTTCAAATAAGGACAGGTTCCTAATGATTGCAGCAGTCATGGATCCTCTTTTGCAAAATGTCATTTGATGAAAACAAAAGATTGTACTCTAACATGTTTCAATTCTCATTAAAAATATTTAGATACTAAATCAATTTTCTGATTAATGTTATTTTGGAAAATTTGTTCATCCAATCAATCATGTAGAACATTTGAAAGAAAAAAAAATCAAAAAGTTTTAATGGGTTGCATGCAGTTTAACGATGTAGATATCCAAACATGTTTCGATCATTTAGTCTTTTGCACTATTGAGGTAACCCTTAACCAGCAATTAGGCTGTCTCTTTGAGCCATCTCTGATAACCCACTATGGATGTTCCCTTAGAAAAGACTAGGGAATAGGCGGAAAATGAAGCCTGTATGAACCGTTTTTATCTTCTTATTGAAGACTGATGTCTCATTAAGGCATTGGAGCAATCTTTTTTTCCTTTTTTCTCTGTTATCATTTCATGAAAGTGATTTTCAGCTCTGGTGCACTGCGTGCTTAAAAAGATATTAAATGAAGCTTTGACAATTGTATACTATTACTTAAACTGCTACAGTTATTTAACTGCATGTGAGATTTTGTGAAACTTTTACAGTGACTGTAAAGCCAGAGACTGTGTTATATGTGTGCTAGCACGGATGGTGCAGCGGAAGCGAGACTTGAATGACTTTGGCTTGCCTTAGAAGGACTCTCAACTGTAAATAATGAAATAATAATGCACACACCATTCAGAGATAACATAAGATAAAATAGTAGGACACTCTGTAAACCTCCTGAAAGTTTATGAACATAGTATATCTAAAGAGAGAATAATGGGGAGAGATACCCAAAGGGTTGCATAAATTTGTAAATATGCCAGATGATAAGTTGATTACTATTTGTTAAATATCAGAAGAATTGACGATTTCAGCCCCTTGCTTTAAACTTGCTTCCCAAGTATACTTAAGACTCATTTCTCTAGAATTCCAGTAGATTAGTCTGGATGTGAAAAGGCTAGTTTTTCAAGAGGTGTGAAGAGAGTGAGAGACAGAGAGAAGAGTAAGGAATGTATAATTAGCCGAAAAAAGTTTAATGTTAGCATATAGAACCCAAGTGAATTATGCGTCTCTGGAAATTGACCCAGGGAAATTGTTTCGTTGGCTGGTGTGGTAGGGT
Source organism: Acholoe squamosa (assembly GCA_949317995.1). Classification (NCBI taxonomy): domain Eukaryota; kingdom Metazoa; phylum Annelida; class Polychaeta; order Phyllodocida; family Polynoidae; genus Acholoe; species Acholoe squamosa. The sequence continues at coordinate 8,553,226 of OX439052.1, read as the reverse complement.
TATTATGTGACGAATTAGACATAGTGTGTTCAGACTTTTTCTGTTCTATAAATTGTTCATGTTTTAGATATTTGAAAGTCCTAATAATTGCTATATAGGATTACAGAAATCTTTAATTTGGGGTTAATTGGCAGTTCCCTAGTGATTGGCCTTGGGTTGGTGTGGTAGCTGTTTCTATTTGTTGTAAACTTGCTATATACTTCTATGGAGCGTCGTTTTAGCCTTGTCTTGCCAAAAATAATATTACACGGTAACAGCGAAAATATGTATTTAGGCTCCTAGAACCTTACCCTTAGTAGATGGCATTAACATGTACATAACAATCATAATTGAAATTATACTGGAGATCAAAGTTTCTAAATAACTGAGCTTTGAAGAGCACAATATTGATTTTAGATAGGCATTGATAGTGGTAAGGTCACAAATGGAACAAATTTACCTGTACTACTTCAACATGATATAGGTATTGAGATAATCGTTCTAGAAAAAGGAAGACAATTTAGCATTGCATATGCAAGGTATGACACTTTATGACCATGGGATGTATACATTTAATGAAGGTACATATCATCTACATCTACATCCCTTGTTGTATAAAATATATACCTGGCACCCACCTTTATGATCGTCCTGTTGTATCATGGTGCAGACACAAAAAGGATGAGTACAAGAGAGAGCGTTTGAAAAATATTAGTTGGTTTTTAAACTGTTAATTATGTAAAGCAAAGTACAATTCATCACAAAAACTATGCGGTCTACTGCCAGCGTTTAGTACATATGGAGCTAGGTAAAAGAGATCTCTATGAGGGCTCTCATAGATGTTCCTTTCACCTGATGTAAAAACTGTCAAACCCTATACCTACCTGGGCAGCGATAGCAGAATGCAATTATTGCCATTTAAAGGAGAGAAAATAAGCAGAAAAATAATGTTGCAAATTATTATAATTCTGTAAATGGAATATTCAGCTCCATTTAAATTTGGGTGTGACTTTGAAATAAAAACTGCTTGTAGGGTGATGCAAACTGTAATCAGGTGTATCAAACAAGTATTCTCCAGGTATGATAAATAGTTCTAACACTGCTATACTTTGGTTAGCCTCCCTTGACCACATCAGGAATCCATATTAAATATTTTAGTATTTTTTTCAATTGATAATTCTAATATTCTATTATGCATGAAAATGGCATCAATCACAACACAAAATATGAAATGATATTGGCATTAAAGGAACTTACTTCATTCTCAGTATAGTAACAATACATTTAAGGTTAACTTTGATATCAATGGAAATCTTTACACAGAATTTCCATGTTCCTTGTGCACCTGATTTTGACTTTACTGTAATATACATATATACATATTCTCCAAACACCCCTCTATATTAGGCCTATTGTGAGCCTATAATAGGCCTATTGTGACTCCACAGAGGCCTAAGTGGCTCCTCAGTACTTCATAATACTCATACTGACACTGTAGTCTAGAATATCACTCATAGGCCCATATCACTCAAAAAATAAGCACTTCTAGATATTTTCCTCTTTCAATGAAATAAATTATTCCCTGGAGTTATTAAATAAAAATAAGCAATTAATGTAGCACAAAACATTGTGGGTGCCATATACTCATATTGCTGAAGGTTAAATAGAAAATTGGTAAAATTCAGATACATCTTCAAGCTTTTTAATGGCGGATGGAGTCAGAATCAATGACTTAGAACACGACTGTCTCTCAAAACCGCTATAATGAAAATTTTTCTAGAAAAAAAAAGACAAATAAAGCAGCAAATCTCATACTTTGTAAATTCAATTCCTACGCTGATCAAAGACTATCCTGGGTTTTTCTCAGTGAGGTTTTCTCTTAACTCCGCACCTTGATGCATAATGCACTCATGCAGGGGCATTCATGCATCATGCTGACTGAAGAGTGCATCAACCCAAATATTGCAGCATGATGCTCAAATGCAGCACTGGTGAAGACAAATGGGTATGATGGATTAATGCACTATGGAGTACTCAATGGGTTAATTCACTGTAAAAAAGAAAGAATGGTATACTGCTCCTCTTTGCTGTAAAAAGTCCATCAATTGCACAGGTGACCTTCACATAATATGCTGACATTGATGTAAAATACATAGAATGGTGAAGGTAGATGAGCTACACTTTCAGAAATTTTATATCCAAAAAAACATGAAATAAATAATGTGATGGAACGAAGACTTTTTTTTCAATTTTACCAAAACAAAAAGGCTAACTCGCCTTTGGTATTTTCATGTACTTCTGACTTTGATAGATGACATGATTTAACTGGAAATGTCACAATTTCATTGGTCATGTAATTATAACATTAATAAAATATACAAATATATGTATTAAGATATTTGTGTTCTAATTCAAAATAACAAAACAATCCTGGTCCCAAAGTTGCCAGACATCCATCATTATTTTTACAGATTGTACTACTTTGCTGCCACCTGGAGATTCTTGTAAAGACTACAATATGCTACACTAAGACCTTTCATTTGATATGTTACACTCTGTTTAACCCCTATTTAAGGTACAATGGTAGAAACTGGTGGCGGCACCCTGTGGACATTTTGACAACCTTCACATGCACACTTATTCTACCTGCCTTGTCATGTGATAGAACACTATTACTTGAAGCTCCCAATCTTTCAATAAAAAAATCATTGGGTAGATCGAATGTCATGACATTTTTAATCATTGGGCAAAATTCCAAACTCTAGGTGTATGAGGTGAGCCATAGACTGGAGGAACTTTTGAAATACACCGATGATAAAAGATATAGTCAGAAGTAACTACACTGTAAAAAATATGTCGTCAAAATAATGACAGAATCCTCATTTCAATGTTATTGCCAGAGATCCGTCGTTATTTTCACAGAGATTTTTTGTACCAACTATACTGGTTCACTCCAAAATAATTACAGTGGTTCACTGTTCATTTTCATGACAATCCCTGGTAGATTCAACAGTTATTTTTGATAGTGTATACCAGCATGATCTGACCCCTGCTGATCGATGTGTCACCTTGTCAATGGACCATTCTGGGTATTATTATTATTTTTCATATTTACTAATTTCTTCGGCATATAAAACCCAAGCTCTGCTCACGATCCATACTCAACAATCTCCTGTATTCCCCAACAGGAACCAGGATCCATAAGTTATCACGAACTCACTTCCTCCATGAGACTCTGTGACATAATGTAGACGGATGTAATAACATTCCAATCATATCTACACCCACACAGCCCCGCTGGAGGATGTGGGGTCCACCTGTGGTGCCATATTTGGAATGAGAGAATATTTCACAATCTCCTCTCAATCCTCATCAATATGATTAACCCACAGGTGGCAATCTCTCCCTATGACACGTATCCCTATTTCATTGAGCCACGTGTATAGAATATTTCACAACACTGCGAGCTGCTCAAGTCCTTCATATAAAAGGCAGCTTGAGCAGCTCCCAATCATCTCTCCCAACTTACACCTTACACCTATACCTAGAACCTACGACAGGTTGAGCTATAGGATCGGAGGCAGAGCTTAGATCTTGGCGAGTGTTATCATTGTTACCACCTTTATGAAACACTCATGTCAGCTATGCAATAAAAGGATCAAATGAACTTCCCTGGATTCCGTGTACATTCACTTCACCACATGTAACCGTCCGTTGACACGATGGTGGAGAACCCTCCAAGAATATCCCACTACCAACCTCTCATTAAACATGAGCAATAGTGAGACATCACCTAAGGAGCCAGCTTCAGAACAACGCACCTTTACATCACCTGGGCTAGACGCGCCCAACCAATCCACAAGTGATACTACACATCACCTCCAGAGGCAAACTTCGTCTCCAAACGCACTGACATTGGATCCAGTTTTACCTATAGCACTGCATGCCCATGTATTACAACCTGTGAGTACCGGTATTGAGCAATTTTCCTCTACAATAGTGGACCACAACACTGGAGCACACACCAGTACGCCAGTAACACTACCTGCACCAGGATTAGATATCACTTTACCTGGTTACTCACAAGTAAATTCACCGCCACTAAGACTTTCTGGTATAACTAGCCCAGCCTCTGAAGTACCAGTGGACAATACACAGAGCCACTTGTACCTCGATCCACACCTGGAGGACAGAACACCAGAGCTTCAAGACACCCTCCAGGATATCATTCCCCCACAACCCACAACATCTAGTGCAGCTGCATCTGCAGCACATACTAACCCAGGTGTGACTTCACATAAACCACCAGTTTGTGAGGAGCCAGTGGTTGTGGACACAGACTCTGACGCTTCCCTAGACGCTGATTACTGGAGAGACAGAATCGGATCAGCAGTTTCTAGGTGGAGAGCAGCCTATGAAAACGGTGTAGGCAGGGTTTCCAATAACAACTCTGGACACCCGGTAGGAGACAATCCAAACTTCTCACTCAACATTAATAGACTATTGGATGAGTGGCTTGACCCTACTGTTACCCAGCCAAACCGATACCAATCCACTTCTGAAGAGGAGGACCTGTACCCCCCACCTGTGTACACGCCCACACAGCCACTTAGGACCAGGTCAGTGGACTCACCATCCAGACAAGGCTCTAGATTTAGAAGGAGGGCCCAATCAAGTTCACCTCTTAGAAGAAGAACCCCCACTGGTTACAGACTACTGAGAAGTGTGGATGGAGCTACAAGCAGGTCTCATCTCGTAGCTACAACCCCGCTACTCAATAGAGGCAATAGAACACCTTACAACTCACCTCACCTTATCGGTTCACCTGGAGAAGATACTGAAGTAACCTTTCCCCGCCGACCCAATATGGCAATGTCCCGAGGTCAGCCCCCTCAGTATGACCAGGAGGACATGAGGAGAAGTCTTGTCAGGGACTGTACTAATGCTGTCAGTGAATCTCTCTCTGAGCTATTAGCCAAACACGTGAGCACCCTATCCACTGAGATTAAAAATCATGGACAGGAACACTTAGATCAGTTGGCTAGAGTACACCTCAGGTTAGATGACATGGAACGCTGGAAGGAGCATATGGAAAGCAACACCGCCCACAACTTCAGGCAGGCAGAACAAGGCAATATGGAAGTTCTCAGAAGATCCGAGGACTTCACATATCAAATGACTGATCATCTCAGCAAAAACATGGACTCAATGAGGCTTGACCTAATGAGAGCCATTCAAAGCCATTCTAACAATGCCGACGCCACCAACTCCAGCCAAACTGCCACCAGCGCCCAAGGCAATCCAGGACACACACAATCCACTCCTCCCTACCCCACAGCACCTGACTACAGCCCCAGCTATAATGACATGACAGGAGCAAGGCTGAGCCCACCATATGCCTTCAGGGACAACAGTAACCAAAACACAGCATCACATGCACTACACCAATCTCCAGCAGCTAGTGCACCAAACACCCACCAGGGGGCGACAACATCTTGTAACACAGCGCCTATTCTAAACCATGTGGTTAATGGTGTTTACAGTCCCCAAGGACAAACAAGCAACCACTCTGGACCACCATATCCTCCTAGGTATGATCATATAGCACACTCCACACCGGTAGTGCACCAGGGAGGATACCATGGCGCTGAGTATACCAGATTTCCCCCTAGTAGAATGGACAGCGACAAGCTCACATCTGCCCAGTTAGGATCATTCAACAAACCTGAACCCTTTGACAAACCGACGCCTTACAGGTCTGCAGCAAAATTCCTGACTGAATTTAAATTTTTTATAAGGAATGTGCACGCCAAGAGGCCCGACCTACATGCTACATGCCTGTACACCTTTCTCAAAGGGAGGGTAGCCCAGTGGTTTTTCAGCAACATAATGGACAAGCCCATCATGCAAAACAATGACGCCGTCTATGAAGCTTTCTTGGCAAGATTTGGCACTCCCGACCTCAGTACCATCCTCAAGGGATACAGAGCCAGGAAACAAAAGCCAAATGAAACCACTGAGGACTACCTTGCAGACATGACCATGTTGTTGTCCAACAGCAGCCTGGACGAGGCTTCACAAGTGGACTACCTTGTAAATGGCCTCAGACCCGAGCTGAAAAATGTTGTTGTAGCTAAGTCTCCCAAGACCTTGCTGGAAGCTGAACAATTAGCCATAAATCAAGAACTCAACCTCGAGGCTATAAAAATTGCTCAGAACAGCTCAGCAGAGTTATGCGCAGTAGGCTACAACAAGAACGACAACAGATCCAGAAAGGATAAATATCAGCGCGACCACAAGAAAGAAGACAGACTGCCCAGTAGTAACTACAACAAGCAGTATGAAAATAAATTCAAAAACAGTTACAGAGGAAGGTCCAAGTCTTCAGACAGATCCAATCCCAAGGACTACAGATCTAATTCCAAAAATAGATCCGACTATAAGTCCCCAGGAAGAGATGGGTCAAAAGACAGATCAGAACAAAGGTCAAGATCCTCTGATAGCAACAAAAGTTTTGTCTTCATACCAGTTGCTGGACAGCCAAATAACAATAAAAATGTCTCCTTCATGGTCCCAGCTGACTTCACCATCCCAGACAATTGGGTACAACAGTCATTGAAGAAGTCCAGAGATCCAACCCCAGGCAGGAACTACTCCAGAAGCCATTCAGGATCTCAGTCTGAGGCCGACAATGACAGCCCCAATAACACACAAGATGAATAGGGATCAGGGGAAGGCACTCAAGCACCTAGTGACCCCGACCCCACCCGGACCACGACCATCAAATTATCCAAGGACACTTCTCGAGATGCTGATGCAAAAATGAATTCAGTAGACTCTCAATCATCCAGTTCGAATTATACCAATTTCTTGAATACCAATGAGAACTCAGACTCCAGTGATGACAAGGATGAGTATGAGGACCAGAGCCAGAGGACTTCAATCCTGAGACTGAGGATCAAATCTGAGCAGTATGGGCAGCAAGGTAAGGCCATTTACGTTGATACAGAATTAACCAAAGGTGCAGTTTCTGTAGACATAAATAACCACTTGTATAGAGCTCTTGTTGACTCCGGCGCCTCACTTTCTTTTATTAGCCAAAAAATGGCTTACAAAATCGCGAACACACCAAATTTTAGACACGGGAGACGCACGCGACTGACAGTTTTATTGGCTGATAAAACCCCCATCCAAGTAAATCACTCCATGACTGTAACATTCCTCATTGGTGGCCATGAATTCAGATCCAGATTCCATGTGGTACCTGAACTGAACCATCCCCTAATTTTAGGAGTAAATTTCATGACCAAATACAAAGCCAAAATTTCCTTTGGACCTATTCCCCCATCGCCCAACTACATCAGGGCAAACAAAAATGTTGATATTCCACCAAACACTGAAGCCACTTTCAATGCGGTTGTGATAGGGAATAGCAACATTGTGGGAAAAACTGGATTGACTGAGAACTCAGGTTCTACCCTACCGGTACTTATTAAGCACGCCATAGTCAAACCTAGATCAGACCTTAAGATAGTACCAGTAACAGTAGCTAACCCAAATGACTTCCCCATCAAGATAAAAAGACACATGAACCTCGGTGTATTTAGACTTTTCAACATCAAAAAGGCTGTACCCATTGGTGCACTCAATAGCGCCCATTCACTCAACAGTGTAACAACAGAAAAGGACTTATTCCCAATCAATTGTGGAGAGGATCCCATGGACCAACTCCCCAAAGGGAATGAACCCTTGAAGTATAAAATCTGTGAAAAACTCTCTGAAATTCAAAGGCAACAGATCAAAAACATCGTTGAGGCCAATAGGCAAGCCTTTGTCCTAAATGAAAGCGCCATAGGTCTCAATGTAGAAAATGAAGTTAAACTGGAATTAAAACCAGACTTCAAACCCTGCAACAGACCGTCATATAGGATGTCCCCTCACAAAGAAATTTTTCAAAGGGAACTCCTGAAGAAACATTTAGAACAGGGGATAATAGAAGAGTGTACCAAACCCTGTGAGTGGAACTCACCTGCCTTTTTAGTGCCGAAACCACAAGGTGACAGGTCAGTAGTCTCTGGTTGGAGAATTGTAGTTGACTACAGATGGGTAAATGAGAATTTAAAAACCTTCTATTACTCATTCCCCAGAGCTGACGACCTCATGCAGCAGATAGGCAGAACGGGCGCCAAATATTTTTCCAAATTGGATGTCTACAGCGCCTACCACCAGATTCCCCTAGCAGAAGAATCTAGGCCACTTACCACCTTCTCTGCCAATGGCACGAGATACATGGCCAAAGTTCTCCCTATGGGACTCAAAACTTCAGGCCTATCCTTCATGAATGAAATGGAACAACTCCTCATGAAATGCAAGTATAAAAATGCTGTAGCATACGTGGACGACATAGCCATTTACAGCCCCACGTGGGAAAGGCACTTACAAGATCTGGACGAGGTTTTGAAACTTTTTATCCGAGGAAACATGAAACTGAAATCAGAAACATGCGAATTTGGAACTACCAAAATGGAATTTTTGGGTTTCAATGTAGACCAGCATGGTTTGTCACCATCCCCGGACAAAATAGGACCTGTCAAAACCTTCCCCCCACCTAAAAACATCCATGATCTTAGATGTTTCAATGGTATGGCGCAGTTTTACAAGAGGTTCAACAGAGGTTTTGCTCATGTCATGAAGCCCCTTTATGAGGCGACAAAAAGCACCTTTAAATGGACCACTGAGTGTCAGAGAGCCTTTGAGAAAATTAAAGCTGCTATCTGTACTGAAGCTGTGCTGAAATTCCCGGACTATAACAGACCTTTTGTCATTTTTACTGACTCGAGCAACTACAGCTTAGGGGCTGTAATCACTCAGGTAGACGACTATGGTTTCTATAGACCAATTGAATTTCAGGGAGAGGTTTGACACCTCAAGAGTCTAGGTATGGGATAACTGATAAAGAACTGTTGGGAATAGTTTTTGCAGTCAAAAAGTTCCACCATTATGTGGATGGAACTCACTTCAAAGTATACTCGGACCACACCGCCCTGGTTTCCCTTTTCAATAAAAAGGAAAATATAACCAATGGAAGGTTAGCCAGGTGGGTCGACACAGTCATGTCCTACGACTTTGAAGTCAGATACCTGCAAGGCAGAGCCAATATTGTGGCAGACTTTCTTTCCAGGAGGAAATACCCGCCCGGCTCTGATGACCCATTTCCCATCAGGTCTCAAGGTAAAATAATACTCCCTCCTAAATCAGTCAAATTCTCTGGCATTACCATGACCAAAGTTTTCAAATCAAATGACCCAATTCCCAAAAATCCAGTCCTCATGGGACCACCTAGGTCCATACTAAAAGGAGGACAGATTTGGGGTAGCACTTCCAAGAAGCCAAAGGGTGTGATTGCCAAGAAAGGTAGCTCTGAGAGAGAAAAACTCAGCTCCATTCAAACTGTGCCTGAGCTGTGCATTTTAACTCGATCTAAAGCCAAGTTACCAGACCCAGCCACACCCCCTCAGCCCAGCAAATCAACCAGAAGTAAACAGACCCGCCCCCCTAAGGTCAAGGACACCAAGACCAAACCAAGGGGCCGACCACCCAAATCCAGGTCACCCAGAGTATCAGTGAAATTAGCTAATACCAGAAGGGCTAAGCTATCACACAAAGTGCTACCCATGGCTGAACGAGCGATAAGCCAGCTATGTAAACACCACTCCCTAACCCCATCCAGGGAGACACTGATACAGGCACAGCAGGAGGATGTTTTCTCAAACTCCATGCTGTCATACATCAATAAGGGTGAATTACCAGAGGACCCCAGCCTTAGCAAACAGATACTGCTAAACCATGACCAGTTCATGATTTTAGACGAAGTTTTATTCAGGATCACCAAATCAACCCATGGAGACAGTTTAGAGCCTACACTACAAATAGTGATGCCAGAAAAGTGGGCAGAATCACTAATTGAGGCCACACACTGCTCACCATTAGGAGGACACCTTGGTCCCACTAAAACATACGCAGCAATCAGATCCAGGTATTATTGGCGTTCCATGTTCAAACATGTTTTTGACTACTGTGGCACTTGCCACACATGTCTTACAACAAAGAAAAGACCAAAACACCTGAGAACCCCAATGACCCTGAGAGACCCTGTTTTAACAGCCTACACTCACCTTACCATGGATACCATCGGTCCTTTCACACCTGCTGTGGATGGATCCTCATTTATCCATGTTGTCACAGATCATGCTACCAGGCACATCACTGTTTGGTCCACAAAGGATAACACCAGCGCCGAAGTAGCGCTAGGATTTTTCCAAAGGGTTATTTGTGTTTTTGGAACCCCATCAGTCCTGAACACAGATAACGCACAACAGTATGTGTCCAAATATTTCACATCTTTTGTGATAAATTCGGCATCAAACATGTGACAGGGAGTGCACATTGGTCAAAATCACAAGGTCTATGTGAGCGTCAACATCAAACAATAGAATCTTCACTCAGAGCCTTTGTCTCCAAATCACAAAAACATTGGTCAACCTTCCTACAGGCTATAGCATTCAGCATAAACAACACTGTATGCAGAGTGCTAGGATACTCACCCAATCTTTTAGTATTTGGAAAACAAACACATCTCCCAACTGAGTCCTCCCTCTCATTGGTCCAACAGACTGAAGAGATTAAAGACAAGGAAAAATTGGTTACCGCCTTACTCAGTCTAAGAGATGACATCCAACTTAAGGCAGCTGAGAGCATGGTCAAACACCATAAAAAGATGAAAGCCAGATATGACGCCACTGCTTCTCCATGCACCTACAACACAGGTCAGCTTGTGTATTTACACATACCTAACCTGTTGGTCAAACAAACGAGCAAAAAGCTGCAGCCCACCTACAGTGGACCATACATCATAATGAAAATGACTTCACCAGGAACTGCAAAATTAAAAAGGCTACAGGATGGTAAAGTATTGAAAAAATCAATACATGTATCTAGATTAAGGAGACCAATCATCAAGGCTAGCGCCAAGGCTGTGATCAAAAGACTACAGTCTGGGCCAGTTAACACCTTGTATGACCCTGATCTAGATTTCACCCACATTGGTGAACCAGAATCCCCCGCAGTCAAAAAGAAAAGAGGACGACCTGCAAAGAAAGGACTTGTCACCTTTGCCCCTTCCCCAAAAAAGAAGACAAAGAAAAAGTCCATGAAAAAGAAATAGATTTTCAGAAAACACACAATTTTCCCCCCCCCCCAAACACCCACCTTAACCCCCCCCCCCCCCACATTTACACATACCTCTCTACCTTTACCTCCAACCGGTGGCAGTTTTGGCCACATGTTATTTCGTGCAATGATGTTTTTCCCCACAATTTTCTTTTCTCATCATTTATCATTTTTATTATCCAAACCACATACCAATTACCTTTAACGTCACAATTTCTACACAAAACCCCAAAAGCCTTCTGGCTTATTTTTACTGATGGGACATTGTCAAGAATTTTATCTAGAGTTTGAGACTCAGACAGTCATATAATGATTGATTAAGGTTGGCACGCCACATAAATTACCCAAGGTCACAGCGTATTCTCGGTTCGTGGATCCTAATTTTAGGAACATGCATGCGCCGGTTTGTTACAAGCTCAGGGCTCCTCTATACCCTAAAGTATTACCAAATGACCGCCTATTGTAGGAGAGCAGCACCTAGACATCCTGATCCGTGTTTATGCCTCTGTTTACCATCAGCACTGGAATGTTTGGTGAGACACCTAATCAAATAATTCAGCACAGTTCCCTGCTGTGTTATCACAACAGGAACAAGTGCACCCCTGGTAAGCTGACTAATCTCAGCACCACAGCCATTACTCCCCTCTTAATTATATTCAATATTCAGATCATCCAATGATCATCCGTACCGAGCATGCAAGGTACCCCTCCTCAATTTGCATATCACAGGCCTGTGATATGCAAAACAACCAATAGCTAGGCCTCGTGCCATATATGGGTGAGACATACCTCATCGGGAGGCATGTAATGAGGAATTAGCCAACCTCATGAAGTGCTTATAAGCCTCACACCACCCCCATCTCAACCACTCTTATCAAATACACCAAACTCACCACATCCAGCCGCTATGAAGCAAGCATCCGGAGACCACAGGACCCAAGTGTCGGGACTGCCATGCAACAAGCCCAGGTAGGATCGGTCTTATGTGTCCATTAGTAGCATCATCAATCGTTCTAGCATGACAATGATGGAATCTACCATCATGTTGCCTAGATACCCATTACATGCCAATGGTAGTGTGCGCCCAGAGTGCTTTGTAGAATGCAATAGTTGAATTTGCAGTCCTTTTTCAAAACCATGTATGGCAGCCTGATTTTTCACAACCTTATTTATCAACCTCTTGACAAAACCCCCCACCAGCCCATTCATCTATCTTAGTCTAACAACAAACCTATCAAACCTTTTTTTTTATTATTCACAACAGCCTTAGAGCCCCAGAGATTAGACATGGAGTCTACTCAGGGTGGACCATCCACAGTCTTTTAGGCCCAAACGGCATCAAAAGTAAGGCCATGGATCTGTTCGAGATCAGAATAACTATCATGGAGCACAAAGACATGATCAAACGTATATCCAGCGAAGACTTAGGTGTATACCTAAACAACAAAACAGTTCAAAAAGAGCTCACCCTACAAGACCCCATTGTATTATCGGCCACCAAGGCCATGATATTTGATCTATGCAAAGATTTCCCCACAGTCCCATTGTGGGACGGATTTAGTGAGGAAACATCAAGCTATATTGCACTCCTATGTGCCAGAACTCTGATTACTTCAGAGAAACCACTTAAAGAGCTACCAAGATATGAAACAGGTATCGGCAGATACGATGTCATAATCCAATCAACAAATCTTCAGACCCAGCTGGCAGCGTTTGAAATGGCTAGATACGCCCCCTTATACAGTTAAAAGCTATCAACCCTGAATTGACCCATTTTCCCCCCCTACACATTTACGATGTGAACAATCAATTACTTTCCTTCAATTCCTTTTTTTTCTTCTTATGACAATTTTTTTTTTTACATGACTAAGCTAGAGACATCCTTGCTAGTTAAGATATCAGCCTAGCAACCTAATATCCTTTTAAATAACACGTCCCAAAGCGCCATAATCACACCGCACACACCGATGCGACCCCTCCCCCCACATGTATAGGACACCCACCGCCCAATCAACACAAACATACCTCACACAAGCCAACTCCCCAACCCAAACCCTTTAAAGACCCACCCCACCCCGTACAAACAGTCCTATCTCAGTCTCATATGATCCATTTCTCATAAGCTTATCTAAATTTTTATTTTTAGGATAGCAGCCTCCTTGGCAGCACTCTTCCTAATTATGTGTGCCCAGACCCAACAGTCAGGAGCACAGGATTTTGTAACCAAAGAAGAGACTATCTTCAGGCCGAACTATGGCATTTTATTCACTAAAATACCCCAGAAAATGATCTCAGGATATATGGATTACCCATTAGTTTTCGCTTTAGACCTATCCTTTAATCAATCCTTGCAGCGACCGGACAAATTAACCTCCCTAGTCAGCAAAAATGCCCCAAATTTTATCTTGGAAACCGCCCAATCTTTAGACCTAATTTTGGCAAAATTTCCCAACTTACACCTTACACCTTACACCTATACCTAGAACCTACGACAGGTTGAGCTATAGGATCGGAGGCAGAGCTTAGATCTTGGCGAGTGTTATCATTGTTACCACCTTTATGAAACACTCATGTCAGCTATGCAATAAAAGGATCAAATGAACTTCACTGGATTCCGTGTACATTCACTTCACCACATGTAACCGTCCGTTGACAACCTCTTATCAGTGCTATTTTCCAGTTACCAGTAGCTTCTTGGGTTGCTAGTTGCCAGTAGATGGTTCTCAGTTGACAGTTGCTCCACAAAAATTCTCATTTAGATATTGCCTACAGCTGATTTAAACTATCTATGATATGAAATAAATGGACACTCAACTTACAACATGTAACCCCTGGGAGGTGATCATTCTTTAACAACAGGGGGGGGCTGGTGGTGGATCTTTGCATGGACACATGAAACAAAATTTTCCCTCCCCAATTCTGCAAGGGTCCGAAAGTAGCGTGCAAACAAGGCCTTCTTCCACAAGTCAACAGGTTGAAAAGATCCCCCCTCTCAAACCTACCACCCCCCTCCCCAATCCCTGTTGTTGAAAAACCCTTCCATACTATCAAAAACCCTTTAGAGCGTAGATGGCCTTACTTTATTTGCTTTTACCCATAGACAGTGGTGCCACTTAATACTGCAAAGATGATGGTGGATATATCCACTGCAAAGATGATGGGGGTCATCTTTGCACACCCAGCAGCACCACTGTCCATAGGTTCATTAATCGGCAGTGTGGCCACCTACTGTGATACAAATTTATGCAGGCCACAGTGTCTTACCATCACCCTTACACCCAACATATTCAATCATAAGCCTAGTATTCTGTTTCAACCTGTGGTGAACAAAGTTAGAGCATGACGACGCCATGCCTTTCCATTATGATAGACAAATCAATGATTCCCCTTAAGATGATACTAGTATTTTGATCTGTGTTGATAAATCTTTGGTATGTCTGGACAAGTCAGATATGGATTGTCCTAGCACAGATAACATGTGTGAAACTACTTGTAAATATGTAAAATATCAATACAAAGACATGACTCTGCAGTGTATACACTACAACCGATGATGTATTTCTACATCATATGATATGGATAGAACTACACAGTATTCTCCAAGTTGAGGTATGGTATATCTTTATTTGGCTAAATATTTACTTATTAAAGTGGGCTTTTTAGTCTGGCTAAGAGGAGAAGAGAAAGAAATGAATAACATAATATAATGACATATCAGCCGGAGACAGCTATACATCTCTGTAGATCTACATTGCGAAATAATGACTTGCATTTTAAAATACACCACTTGAGGATTCATATGGATGACAAAATTACGTCCCAACACCCATAAATTACATTTTAGATACAGGTCACGAAATGTCCTTGTTGACAATACATGAGAGGTTTTGTCATTAAAAGTTTTCTGAGGATATTTCATAGTGACTTTTTTGTGTCGTCTGGAAGGCATTTCTTAAGATGGTACAACTAGACCCCCTTCAAGTTGTAGTGGGATCCCTCAGTTAAATGCCATTTCAGACCTTTATCTAGTGGTCACTAATAATTGGACTGGTGCAACTGCCCTACCAAAACCCTTTGTAATTACTGCCTTAAGTGCTGATTGTACAGAGTAGTCATAGTGTGTTACGCATGATCACCCACTCTGATATTGAAGGTTCAAGTCGTAATAGTCGTACCATCTTGAGAAATGCCCTTGTGGGACTCCAACTGATGACATCCATTTGTACTGAAATACCATATCCCACAAAACATAATTTCTTTATTTTTTCAACTTCAGGTCATAGAAGAAGAGAAATGGTTTCCATAATAATTGTTGGTCCTGCCATCATTGGAGGTGCCCTTTTTCTCGCTGCAATAATTGCTATTATTCTTTGCTGTATAAAACGAAAGAAAAATAAAAAGAATGTCCCTGAAAGGAAGCCCACAGGTAATATATGTAAAGATATACATTATGAGATCATGTATTTCTACTGGATGTTCTTAATGTCATTTTCTGTCTGGCATTTCTCAATCATGTTAATTAACATTTTTGAGAAATGCCCCTTCCCTATCTCTTATATTTTAACATCTCAGTGAAGGAAGGGAAAATCCTTCAAGTGGAAATTTCTATGAGTAGAAATCTTTTTCATATTATGTTTTCCCAACTTTGCTCTGTTAAGGGACCTATGTCAACTTGATTTCATCTATAATTATTCACAGATAAGAGACGGAATTCTCTTGAACTTGTCAAGAAAAAACTAGCTGATGGTAGGCAAAATGTTGGAATTTGATTTTAATTAATAACCATAATCACATTTATCAATCTTGTGAGAGTTTACTCTAATAACACATACTGTAAGACCCCACGTGTAAGCCACAATCTGAGTTTGTGGATTGGTTTGTAAATTAAAAATATCTAAAAACGTTTTTCCATATGATATTTTCAAAATCCAAAAAGCTGTGGGGCCCTAAGGGCTACCCACACCCCCCTATGCCAACAAGAAATGTTGGGTGAAGCTATGAGAGGATACTACAGCTACCTACCCCCCATCCTCCCTCCCCTATGTCTGAAATGGCCTATAAACTGTGGCTTATATGCAGGATTTTACGGTACTGTACCTATACTTTATCTCCTTTTAGGTGGTGAGAATGGACAAACTGTCCAGATGTCATCAGATAGTGTGAAGCCTGTGATTTCCCAGACATTCTCGAATGAAACGTATGAGTCTGTTGAATGTGAGAGATTGTCAGGTTTGTATAAATTTATATATAAAGGCGTGATTATTTTTTAACATCTGGATTTGGCAGAGGGGGGAGATTTCTGACTGCACGGGGGAGTCAGACATTCCACCTACCCAAGGTAAAGTATTATGTATACACTATTGATTAGGCCAAAAAAAAGTTTATTTCCGGTCAACTGACCAACCTCAGCTAAAGTGGACCGACCTCACAATTTTTTCACAATTTTTTTTTCAATTTTTGCAACAAAAATTTAAATTTCAAAAGTGTCTTAATAGAGATTTTTATTTGATTTATGTAGACAGATGCTCCAATCATTTTTTTTATATTTCATGTGGGAAAATTATTCTTTCTCACAATAACCAGTGAAAACCTATCAAAGTATTACTATGTGAAAAAGAACCTGACCTACCGACCTAGCGGAACTTTATTTGAGCATGTTACCAGAAACCTGCCCTTTTTGGCCTCATATATATCGTGTTATCTTTCCCTAATCAATCCTCTGTCAATACAGATACCTACACCTCTGACCCAGATCGCAACTGTGAATGTTTTGATCAGGTATATCTGAACTAATACATACACAGGCAGTGCTGAGCAGAGGCAGAGCCGAGAGGAATCACCCTTAGCTGGGAACAGACTGAATGATGTCATTATATGCTGACTTAGCACACCCTAAGAAATAACTGTTGAATCTACCAGGGATACACGTAAAACTGAAAAGACAACCACTGTAATCGTTTTGCACTGAAGCAGCGAAGTTTCTATGATGAATTCCAAGATAGCAGTACAATAAAGCACTATTCAGTTGGAGATTTAGAAAGGGGAGCAGGAGGCCTTTTGCTTGTACTTGAAAGTTTAGTTACTAGAAAATTGGTAAAAGTTGGGGGTGCATCACTTCCTTTTGGGTCGTGCCCCCTCCTTGTCAAAATCCTTGATACGCCACTTCTGTTGAACAAGGAATCTCCCTGAAAATAATGGTATAATCGCTGTCTAAAAATCCCATGTGCAGACATAGATTTATAACAAACGACAAGCATTTATCTTATATCATTTTAAACTCATATACATTTAGATATGTATGAGGAGCTGCCAGAAGGACAGGAACCACAAATGAAGAGGGCGACTCAAAGGAAGTCATCACCTGGTGGGTAAATCAGGAAGCACTATAATATTGTCCTCAAGTGCTCCTCCTGCAAAGCCCATTTGTTGTCATTTTCAAGTTAACATTTTTTTTTTAATAAAATCCTTTCATGATTTTTGCCTGTTTGCATGCTAGGTATTTTGGGGTTTGGGCTTGGTTACCACCCCAATGGCATGTCATCTTCTTAATGATAAATTCATCTCTCTTAAAAAAAAAGCTTCTTTTAAAAGCTGAGAGGCATGCCTCTCATCTCTAGATATCATTCCTCAATCTGCCAGAAAATCTGCCAGTAAAAACTTCAGAAATAACTTATTTCATCTATACACTCTGCAAATTTCAATGAAATCTGTCCATTTTCTCTCTTTTACCATGATTACTTTTGGAGTGTGGTTTGCAAAGAATATTTTGTCTCTAGGATAGGGCTTTGAAGGAGATGCTTCTTTATAAAAGGAGACAACATGGTCAGGCTGATAAATCCCCATTGTTCTTTGGTGGAGGACCCAAATTAGAAATGTAAAAAATCTGAACACTTGATAGGGCCAGTTCAACAGTTGTGCATATATAAATAAGAGCATCATGCCTCTCACAATGATGCACGAAGTAGCCTTCATAAGGAACATTTATGCATCATGCTGACTTTGCTGATTGCTAGCATACATGAAGGATAACAATTGGATATACCATGTAAGGCGATCCAAAAAGCATTTCATCGCCTTATTTCTCTTCTGTTTTAACATCTATTAAGCTAATAGATGATGGCTGTCGGGGCCCTAGGGCTGTATATGCTGTATATACCTGAGCCGCGAAGCGGCGAGGGTATATACAGCATATACAGCCCGTGGGCCCCGACAGCCATCAACTAATAGGTTTATACCACGATTTCCTCCATTTTGTATTAATTTCTTACCTGAAATCCAAAGATTATAGCCAGGAGAATACATTTTGTAAAAGCAAGCGATACGGCCCGGGTCCGCTCTGCGCGAAGCCATTGTTTTTGTTCCTTGCCGGGACAGGTACCGCCGTGTTTACAGTCACTTTTCGTATGGAATCCAGCCATGACATGTTATAATATTAAAATCCCAAGAAGTATTCGATCCATAGACAAGGAATGCGTGCTAATTTTCTCCATTTTCTTCGATATATATAAGAATCCATTGATTTTCCAAACCGGTCCGAAATTTTCGGCGTCTTCCTCGTACGGCGAGCGGATGACCTATATCTACATCCGGGCCACTGACACACTTTCGCCGGACAAGGAGGCGGGTGGGAATGGCTGCACCGCGACTCGCTTACGATAGAAAAATCATTGGATTCTTATTTATATCGAAGAAAATGGAGAAAATTAGCACGCATTCCTCTTCTATGGATCGAAAACTTCTTGGGATTTCAATATTATAACATGGCATGGTTGGATTCCATACGAAAACTGACTGGAAACATAGCAGGTTAGAACTTATTTATTTTCGCATTGGATTTCATCACCGTTCAGTGTGGCGCTATGGCTAAGGCCTTCGCCTACCACCACTGCGGCCGGGGTTCAATCCTCATACGAGTTTGGACGATTTTTCACCTTGAAACAATGGCGAGGCTAAATTTCTATGTCCGCCAACGTCTCCAAAAATATTCTAAGTCCAACTTGACCTCGAAAAAGTATATACCAAAAATTCTAAAAACGCACAAGTGTGGTATATGCAGAATATACCACGTATATATCGCATATAAAACCACCGGAAGTGCCAGAATAGTGGTATAATAACCCATATCTACCTACTAGTGCAATAAGGTTGTGTCCACTTGGTGCTATAGTAATTTTAACACTCTTTTTGTCTTTCCTACAAAACATGAAATATGCAGATACAACCTTGTTGCACTGAGGTGATGAAAAAGCTGTTCCAGTGATCTGCCATGACTTGGATGTATTTACAATCATGTAAAACCGTATAAGAGATTCTGCCTTTTTACTTCTTACAGTACATCTGGACACTATTGTTATCTGGAAGGAACAACCCTACCAACACCTATTTAGAGCATCAAAGGTGAGTTTTGAAGGCTTTCTCTCTCTCCCTTTCTCTCTCTCTCTCTCTCTCTCTCTCTCTCTCTCTCTCTCTCTCTTTTCGAATACCCCAGTTACTCTATATTTTTTGTATGATATCAAAATCAGAGAGCTATTTATAACATGATTACTTTTTTCTATGGCTTGAGCTTTGCCAATTACATTTAGGCCACCGAGTTTTACCAGGGAGGCCTATGGTTGTTTAGGCCCCAACAGAATTCTCTTTACCTGTGATTATTCAAGTTATCTTTTCCTTGTGTAAAACCTCTATTTTAGATTCTGGACTTCAGAGGATGGATGCAGAGCAGGGACATAGCAGCTTCTACAGTACAGGCCCTGCAGAAGGAGGGAATATGTAAAGTGTCACACCTAGCCTTAATCACAGAAGACAACATTAAGACACTCCGACTTACTATGGGAGAATGCAACCGACTCAGGGCGGTCTTAAAATTTATCAAGAACATTGATACCAATCATATTGAATGGGCATGAAGTAACAGATTTATTTGATTAAAACAGTCTGAAGCATGCCATCAGTGCTTTATCAGCTGCCTCCGCCGAGCGCATGGTTTTCGTTGTCACCGGTGACCTTCAGGTACGTTACCAAGTGTCCTTAGGGGACAAACTGAGGTCACTAATAGATGAGATATTGTAGCATGTTCCATTATGATCTCCATTTAATGATTCCATCTGACAATGAAGTTTTCCATTTAATTGTTATACAATGTATTTCTGCCATTTTACAGTGTCTGTTGAAACTTACAAAAAAGGACTTGTTTCCAAAGAATATCATATTTAAACTTATATTGTGCAGATGCACCATTATGTATTGTTTACCATCAAGTGAGGGGATCTAAATATTTACCTATGTAACATTCTTTGCATGGTCTTGTGTGTTTTGGTATTAGGTGTTAAGTTAATGAATGATACAGTAACCTTTTTGTATGTTTCCAATACAGTTTATTTCAGAGCACTCATTCACACATGGATGTGAGATAAGCCATGTTAGCCTATATGATTAACATATTCAACAATAAAGAGTTTACTTCCAATAGGTTTCCTGAGGCAACAGCATGATTTATTTCGAAACATGTAACATATATCAAAAAGTGCTCTGACACATATACATTGATACATGATGTAGGAAATCAGATCATCCTCACTGGTTTAATTGTGATCTTAACTTGGTCCCCTATTACAGTGAATAACGGTTTTTCAAAATCAATTGGATCCTGTAAAAGTGGGTCATATTGGGTGAAGCATTGAACCTGGAACAAAAGAAAATCAATGATAAGTCTGAAGTCCATAGTATCATTTGGTCAATTATTGGGAGACTAATCGGCTCAATGATACATATAATCATATTCTAGGGTTTCTGATTTGGAGAATTCCAAACCAAACTTTCGCAAACATTGGAAAAATATTGACGGAGCTCCTCTATGGTGTGACCTTCAAAGTGTTATATATTACACCTTTATACATTACTCATCACTGTAAACTGTAACGATACCATACCATCTATACCTCTGCTACATATTACCAACTATGCTGTACCATGGTTACATATACTGACACTAGGCATCGCACCAGTCGCTCATTGTATATACATCCTATGCCTAGTCATTTCTAGAGACTAGCATAAGCTGCCTTACCTTATATGCTGGAATAAACAGACCTTTACTGCTAACTGATATGAGGTCCTGTCCTGTCAATCATACATATATCTAATGCATTAATGCATTATGACGACCAATGGTCATGATGCATAAATGCATCAGCAACCTGTAAATAGTAAAAGCTTTAAATGCTAATAGTGTAATATATCATGAGTAGGATAGTATGTATCTGAATGGGACTAAAGCTAATCTAAGGATATTTCTCACTGGGCATGCACCCAATCAGAGGCCTCCCTTTTTGCAGGAAATTCAAATGTGAGGTCACGTGACCTAGACCCCCCATGGTGTGGTGCCAAAATGGACCAATCAGAGTCCTCCCTTTTGGCGGGAAATTCAAAAATAATGTGACCCAAACCCCTTGTGGTGTGCCGCCCTTGGTAGGGGCGGGTTTAGTAAAAGTAAAATTTACATAAGGTAGTTAAATATTAAATAGAAATACAATAGAACCCACATATGAAGTAGTGCACTTTTTATTTGTCATAATCTCATTTTCTTTTACATACAAAATATCTCGGTGTCTTATCTATACATGAATCGCGATTCATTGTGGATGGTCTTTGGTCAGTTCATATATGTTGTCTGTGGTGTCTTGTGTATATATGTTGTTTTTCATTTATCTACTGTGTCCTCCGACGTTACAGCATTAGAAAACATAGAAGTTGCTTGTTCAAAAGTGAAAACTCCTCCATGCCGCTTATTTCTGAAAAGCTGCAACTCGTAGTCCAGAGAGTTCAATTTCTTCAACATATCAGTCAGCAAAATTTTGCTCTGTGGACTTAGATTCATACCTTTCAAGGCCAACGGACAGGTAGGAGAATGTCTGAAATGCTCCACGGTGATGTCGTAACTTTCTAACCATTTGTGTATAGCGACTCTGCATTGTTAGCATTGAACAAGGTCCTTACCTCCGATGTAAAAGAATCCATGGGCGGCGAGTTTCTCTTTGAAGGGACGGGGTTTATTCCACATAGTTGTGTTGAAAGTGTTGAGTCTCCTTGATAAATTGACAAAAAGTACATACTTGACCATTCTCGTAGGTAGGTAGGTAGGTAGGTAGGTAGGTAGGTAGGTAGGTAGGTAGGTAGGTAGGTAGGTAGGTAGGTAGGTAGGTAGGTAGGTAGGTAATTTGGTGCGAGCAGTGACGACGGTGGTAGTAGCTGTGTCGAGTGTGGATGTATCAGTGGTAGGCGAGGTGGCAAATGAGACAGTAGAGACGTGACGTAAGTGGTTAATCCCCTTTCCAGCTGCATACTTTTTATCTCCACCACCACGTTCCTGTGTAGCTACTTAAGATGGGATTCCCGTGGTGCACACCTCCGCTTCCTTTACATAAGTCACCATGCCCTTCCACAATTACTCTAAACATATCGTCTCTTTATACAAACACTCTCGCCCAGCGAACCCGTTTTACAGTAGATTGCTTAATTTGCAGGTCTACATTAGGAGTTCATGTAAGTACAATCCTATAAAGCTAATTGCAGGGCTGTTGTGTAGGTACTACACCAGTCTGTGCTGCATATTTACAATTGGGGCTGAGAGTGTAGTCCTGGTATAGGCCCTGTAGGCCTGGCTCGGCATGATGCTCCAATGAAGTGCTGGAGAGACTGCATCATTCTGCCCTTACAGATTTGATACACAAACCCCCTGATGCTCCAAAGAAGTGCTAGCAAGCAGTCCTGCAGGCACTCCATTGGTGCATCATGAAGACCAATGGGTATCATGCACTCCTGCATCAGCGGTCCTTAAAGGGTTAACCAGAGAGGAACAGTAGTCAGGTTTCTGCATGGCTACATCATGAGCAAAATCAATTTTCTTCCGCTGTGACAACCAGAGCGGGCTTCCTTGGCACTGGTCGGCTTCACTTGTCACAAACACATTCAGGAAAAGGGTTTAAAAAAACTATCAGATAATGTCTTTTTTTTTGTGTGTGAAATATCTTTCCTTTTACCCTTTAAGTGCTGCTGATTCATTAATGCATCATTGCGATTAGTTGTTAGATGATGCCTCAATGCAGCCCTGGTGAGTGACTCTCCAGAGTTATATTCAAGCATCATGCCTACCCTATGAGATTGATTCAATCCAGAGGGTCAGCATGATGCTCCAACGAAGTGCTGACTTGCCAGGACTATATTGTGCATCATGACGACCAGCGGGCAGGGTGCATTAATGCATGCATGGCCTTTTAAGAGATGAATAATGTTTTTTAAAGTCATGTGTTCTTTTTCCCTTTTTTTACCTTTGTTTGGTTGGAGATGGCGTTTGCATGTTGCTCACTTCTCTGCTGCAAACAAAAGATGAGTGTCTTGGGGGGAATTAGGAACGTGTGTCTGGAATGTTCGGAGGTGTTGGGGCCCATTTTAATAACCATCTTCCAAGCTCTCACAATGAGCATGGTGTTCTATTAAAACATCCTCCCTTAAATCTATTAAAACTATTAAGGCATTAATATGCATCATGCCCATTGGTCATAATGATGCATCAATGCAGCCCTGGCAAATAACTAACTCCCCAGGAGGCCATTTCTCAACATGCTATGACTGCTCACTTTCAAGTCGTAGTGGGAACCCTTAATTTAGTGACAATACAGCCATATAGTATTGGTCATGTAGTACATGCAGCTCTACGACTGTCCTACCAAATGCTATGTGATTGCTACCTAAGGCCTGATCATACAAAACTGTCGTAGGGGGTTACCTACAATCACTGACACAAACTTTTAGGTTATGAAGTCGTAGTGGCTGTATGCAGTCGTAGTGCCATAAGAAATGGCCTCCAGGGCTACCTTCATGCAGTGAGTGCATGAATCCTGTAGGGTCTGCATGATGCACCAATGAAGTGCTGGTGAACACACTCATCAGCATCTCATTGGTGCATCATGCTGGCTTGAAAGGATTAATTGATACACCTGAATTTCTGATCGAGAGGTATGGGCAGTGATTATGATGTAACTCTCTGCAATAGGATGTTACAAGAGGGTATGATTGCCTTTATATAGGTTCCTGGTACATGGCATGATCACAGATAGCATTGGTTGGCATAATGCAGTCCTGTTCTTCATGATGCATCAATGAAGTGATTGCAAGACTGCTCATCAGCATTTCATTGGAGCATCATGCTGACCCTACGGAGTTGAAACATATACTTCCAGAGGGTCAGCATGATGCTACAATGAAGTGCAGGCGAGCAGTCTTGCCAGCACTTCATTGGTGCATCATGACAACCAATTGGCATGATGCACTCCTGCATCAGCGGCCCTTAAAGTTTTACAGGGTTATATCTGCAGTAGGCTGCACATATGGTGCAAAGGTCCATGTGATAAAACACTTGGAGCACCAGATACATCCAAAGGCTGATTATTTGTCTAACTGATAGAAAAGGCTTGGGTTGATGGCCAGACACAAGAAGCCAGTTTGACAACGAATTGAGTAAACCTTTAAGGCCGGCTTTGAATGTCCGGGTTTGTGTTTTTTAGTTGACATCATACACCCGTGCAGTGCCTGTGAGTTGATTCACCAGTGATGCATTTTGGCTCATCAGCCTTATGTTTGAATATAACCCTGAAGAGCGCTGCACTCATGCATCATGAGACAGCCATTGGGTCTGATACTCTCCCAATCGACTAATGACACCAGCACTTCATTGGTGCATCATGCTGATCGATGGGCATGATGCAGCAATACATTACTGGATAAAGCCATTAAGTACTGCTCAATACACTGCATAAGTCACCTGAGCAGAAAATGGTGTAATATGGAATACAATGGTTATCATGATGTGTGAATGCAGCCCTGGTAGGTTACTCACCAGAACTTCATTCATACATCATGCTGGCCCTACAGGATTTAGATTTATACACCCAAAAGGGTCGGCATGATGCACCAATGAAGTGCTGGCGAGCAGACTCGCCACCACTTCATTGGTGCTTCATGATATCCAATGGGCATGATGCACTCCTGCATCAGCAGTCCATAAAATGTTAAGAGTAGAGAGTGAGGCCATGTGGCCACATGTCAATGTAGGAGGTCTGTAGGGAACGGTGAGAATCTCTGCAGCCTCCACATGTCTCTGGTCCTACTGTTTAACTGTTTCATGGCTGCATGATGCTTCAATGCATCATGTCCATTTGGATCATCATGCTGACACTCTGGGAGTGTATCAACCTTCTAGGGCGGGCATGCTGAATGAATGACAACCATGATTAGTCATTCATGCCCCCTGACGACCAATAGGAATACTTCATTCATGCACTATCGGTATAGGCTGTAAAAGTGCTGTTTCAAGGCCTTTTTTCCATTGTGACAGGTTTTATATTTATAGTTTCTTGGCGTATCACGCTGCTTTTTGCCACCAAAAGCACCATACTTTGGAAGAGCATGACATGTCAGGAACAACCATGGTGCAAGATCAGAGCTGTAAATTGCTGATCTCAGCAGGAACAAGATGCATAAATCAATGAGCATGATCCATGAATCAATGACATTTAAACAAACTAGCAGAATACTACTGCTTTGAGTCATAATCCAAGTCTCTTGGCCTGTGAGAATCGACACACTATGTGCAATAACTACACTTATATATGAGTTGTTATATGTCAAACCTGTCTGTAATGAATATGAAGAGAGTGGGAACTATTGGTATATCGACCAGTTCCTATTACAATGGTGCAACCCATTCCTATACACCCTCAGCACTAGGTGTCCATATTGGCTCAGTCGATTAGTGATAGTAGCTGCCAATGTTATGAGCTAACCTTAATGATTGAGACGTATATAACATCCTGCTGATCAGGTGTGCCTTTCCCACAGGTGCTCAGTTTAATCCCTTAAAGCCTACATTGGTGGTACATCATGCCAGTTGGTCATTATCATGGATGAATGCGGCCCTAGCGAGTAGCTTGCCAGGGCTACATTCATGCATCACGCCAACCCTGTGGGGTTGATACACCCCTGGAGGGTAGGCATGAGGCTCTCCCAATGATCCAGGTGAGCCTTTCCCACAGGACCTTAATCCTGTACTGACAACATTGATATAATCAACATAAGTAACTCACCAGGGCTGCATTGATGCATCAAGACAAACATACAGGGTTGGTACACCCTCAAGTCTGCATCATGCTCCAATGCAGTGCTGATGGGTCGACCTGGTTATGCTCCATCATATTATTTTGGATCAGTGGCAGTTCTGGATAAGGAAGTGGCTGCCCCCCTGAGAAGGTAAAAAGCGAAGGAGCACTCCTTTTTTGAAATTTTCAAAAAAAACTCTTCAATATGGCCAGAAAAAGTTAAAGTTTGTATCTGTGATAACCTAGGAATAAGCACTCTTGTAGGAATGTGGTCTTCCTCAGACCATGACCACAAGAGTGCTTTGCTACACCTGTCAGACATTCCCACTCCTTTTCTCAAGTGAGCATACCTGTCCCAGTGGGTGTGGACCACTAACATCAACATGGTGCAATGGGCTATTTTAGGCTTAGTCACATGGGACATGTACAATATCTTAAAATTGACATGGTGACATGAATAATTTCATAAAGTCCACATGGTGACATGACCTTTTCTTAAAATTGACATGGGGACATGGCCATCTTTTAAAATTAGAATGTGACATTGGAGACCCCCCATTTACACCCTGGTCCTAAGAACATGAAACCAGAGGCATCACATAGCCCTTAAAGGTTTAGATATGGGTGAGAACAGTGTCCCACTCATACATTGTCCCACCATGTTAGTTTACAGCCAGAGTTCCTTCGCAGGGACACGAAGCCCGCCAACCGATAATCAATGGTATTATACACTAATCCACCAATCGCTGTTGGCCTTACAAACGGGCATTGATTCTGCCACTATTGTGATTCAATTAACAGGCTGGCTCAGGCACTCAGTGTCAACGGCTGGGAATAAGCACCATAATGTGATGATCCATACCACTTTGGTACTTGCGTATACATATTGAGTGGTATGGTGGTTGTCATCGATGATGGTTATGGCATAACTAGCAGGAAATATCATTTGGCTGCATTTTCATGGGTCTGAGTGGAACAGGAAGTCAATAGTCTGGGGTAATTGCTGTTGTTATTCATGTTGCTAACAGCGGAGGGTATTTCTTAACATACTACAGGTTTGTATGACTACACATGCTGAGTCATATTAAGGTTTACATAGAAATACCATTGGCATGTGCAGTGAAACTGCTCTACCAGTCAGAGTGTCTTAAGAAATGACCGCTTGAGAAATTCTTTAACAAAAAGGATATTTTCAATTCCACTTGAAGTAGATCTATTAGGTCTAATCTTAGTAGGCATCTGCTTCCATTTGATCCATTTGTCTGTATTTTTGCCGAAAGCATATATTTGTCAATTTCCTTGAAAATAGGACTTTTTGTCAACTGGGTTTTCCATTTTGATTGCTTACCTGCCTACAGTGTCCTGAGTCAAAAGCAACCAAGGCAGGATATATAAATATTTCCAGAACTGAGTTAGCAATCCCCATTTATTTCATTCAGAGGTTTAGGGAAAACTGTTCTATGTCCTGTCTGTGTTCAAATCTTATTGGACTGACAGGATTTCACAGATTCACCAAATTATGACATCTCCAGAGAGAAGATCTTGGACCTGTCACACCTCACATTGAAGATATCTTAACTTACAACTTTAAGCAATGGGCCGTATGCTTGAATGCAGCCCTGCTACTCATCAATGTTTCAGGATGACCAATGGGCATGATGTACTCATGCATCAGTGGCCCCTAAATAGTTAAAAGCCATAAATTCTGGAGTGCATCATGTTTGCCAACATTTCATTGGTGCATCATGCCGACCTTCAAGGTGTATAGATGTAAATGGCATAGGGTCGGCATGATGCTTGAATGTAGCTCTGTGAGTTACTCACTTGTCCAGGCCTGCATTCAAACATCAGGACGACCAGGTGGCATGATGCATCACTGCATTAGTCACCCAAAATAAGTTAAATGAGCCTCTCTCACGCCCACCATCCGACACACTATGTGGCATGGCAAAGTGAATTGTCCTTAATTACCTGCACCACTTAGCGACGCTTTCCCCACACTATGGCCTCGTTATGCCCAAAATGAAGCCTGATTAGTTTCCGATTCATATTCATCAGTGCGGCACCATACGTTGAGAGGTTTGAGAGACAGTGTCCGACTCCAGTTAGTTAATGTGCTTGCAAGCTTGGTCAGAATTTGACAGTTAAACCTTAACTCTTTAAAGGCCACTGATGCAGGAGTGCATCATGCCCATTGGTTGTCATGATGCACCACGAAGTGCAAGCACCAGCACTTTATTGTAGCATCATGCCGATGCTGATAAACAAGAAATGTCGTCAGAGTAACCGTAAACTTCTTTACCAAAATTGCCAGAGATTCATCGTTATTTCATGGAAATGCCTTCTGCCAATGCACTGCCATCCGGGGCTTCATTGTAGAAACCACACTACTTTACTGCAATTTGAAAGGTCTTGTCTCAGGTTTCTAGGAGTTCATTTGATAGCAGCCTGTAACATTGTTTGTCCATGGAGAACTCACTTCAAATAAAGCATAAAACAGCTCCCCCAAACATAGGAATATAGTGGTGGGGAATCGAATGAGCAATAGCATCTCAGTTCTGGGAATATTCATATATGTCCTGCCTGGTTTGCCTTTGACATTGGTTTATGAAAGTGCCTCAGGCAGGGAGCAACCAATGGGAAAAGCTAACTTAATTAGCAGGGTGCTGCGGGGGTGTTCACCGATGGAACCTGGTCTTTGATGTAGCATATAGTAACAATAGACAAGCAACCCACAATTCACTCTGATTGGCTGCCACTGGTTTGCTTTCCAATTATAGCCCTCTTATTCTCCAGTAGCAAAAAATATGGGCAGAACTCTGCCTGGAGAGTGAGGCCCACCTTGCAGTCAGAGCCTATGGGAATGAGAGGGCAGTGATGTGGATAAATTCACTCCCCAAGCAGAGATTTGCTCTATTAGTGAAGAGTACTTGGTCCCCAAGGGATATGTCTGGAGATGGTGGTTTGTTCCATGCTTGGTCAGTCACAGAAAGAAGGCCATACAGAAGCCAAGTCTTGACTTTTGCTCTTTTGTCGCTCCCATCTCTCTCATCTTCACACGGTTCATTTCAGACTGTTTCAGTTCTCGTCTCTAGGTGCCCCATTTTCTGTTGAAGCAACTTTGTCCAAAAGTTAAAGATTATCTCACCCTTAAGAGAACTAGCAGAAAAAGAGAGCATTAAACTGGAAGATAACATAGGTTTTGGTCTGAAATCTTTGAATTTCTCTCATGGTTAATGGACAGAAACCCGCAGGGTTTTATCCTGATTTTCAAAAAGTCTGACACAAGGACAATCCACATGTGTTCGTGGGTTGGATGGGAATGGGGAAGGGAGGAACTGATGATAAGGGTCTGAAAGGAACTTCAGGTGAGATGGGTACAATTCAACATCATTATGAAAAGTTTCAGATTATTTCTATGGTTGGCATGTCCATTGCAGCAGAACTCACCTCAGAGGGAATTAAGCCTGTAAAATATTTTTCGACCAGCGATGGATGATTCACACAAGGTTTGATCAAAGTTTAACATACAGAAAGTTTTGCACTACATTGTTTTTATTTAGCACCATTTGAAATGAACTTGATTGAAAGCCTTTAGGCACAGGTCAAAAGCTAATTATCAATCCATAAACTTTCGCAGTTAAAGCCATGTCCTAAAAAGTAAAGAATTATGTTTTTGATTAAGAGGGTCCACTGGATCAGATCCTCTTGCAAATCTCCATCGTTTTGAACATTATATCCTTATGGCGGTGAATGGTCATTATACTCGTATACAATCCATGATGTCTACTCTATATTTCTTTTTCTAATATTTTTTTTTGTCTTTGCAGGTATGGAAAATCACCTAGTTAAACCCCAACATGTGTAAGTAGCAACAAAATCGGATAAAGAAACCTCAAAGTCTTGTTAGACATACTTTAGCCATGCTGTATTTAGGCACAGAAAGAAAAAAAATAAGAGAGACAAAATGAATCACTCTCCCTTAACTATGTTTCCATGATGCGAGAAACATTTTGTGCTTTGAAGGTCATGCTTTTGTTCATATTATAGAATAGGTCTATTGTTACAATTGCTTCATGACGACTGCATATAGCAGTATACATTGCTCTTTGGAAGATAACCCTTTGACACGTTATTAAAAGGGTCGCTAATACATTGATATATCATGACCTCTGGTCATCATGATGTATATACATACATGAATATTCCCATTACTAAAGTAGTGCCAATTCAAATTCACTCCTATGTTTAACACTTAAGCGCTTCTGATGCAGGACTGCATTATGCTCTCTATCAAAGCCTACACACCAGCACTGCATTGGTGTATCATTCCAACCCTATATAATATGCTTGATACCCTCCAATGACACATAAATGTCCTAGCAAGGTACTTACTAGGGCTGTATCCATACATCTTGATGACTAATGGGTATGATGCATCAATGTATTAGGAGCCTTAAAAGGGTTAAAGCGGGAATGCTCAAGGACATAGCTGTCAGCATTTGGTCATGCACAAGGAACATCAGGGTTACTAGGGATGTACATGAGGTATTTCTACCTGGGGTCACATGACCTCCTACAAAAGGGTTTCAGACGGGGGCTTTAATCAAGGTTCTAACCAAGGGTAGGAGGTGATAAGGGCTTGAACAAGGTGGGAGACTGATAATGTTATTTCAGGGTATCTGCCAAAGGTCACGGGTAGCTGAAGGAATGAAGAGTAAAGGCAAATATGTGACCAGGTACAAAGGATCCCAACTAAAAGCAGTGCCAATGGTTTCAAGGCCATATGGTTGAAAACCCATAATTCTCAGGAGAATATGATTCGCTTATTTATAGGATTGTTTTGTAGGTAAAATGGGTTAGGTAATAAACGTCTAAAATGGTAATAAAACCACCTGAAATTATTTGTATATGATAAAGTTGAACATACAATTGAAAAGGTCTGTGTTTGCCCTGTGGAACTATGACAAATGCCCAAACCTTTGAAGGGAGTTTTATGCCACATCAGGGAGTTTCAATAACAGCGGTTCACTGTTCAGATTATGAGGACCCGTGGTAGATTCAACAGTTATTTCTAAGAGTGGGGTAGGCGGGGCACACATAGAACCTGAAGACTTACTGGATTA
This sequence comes from Acholoe squamosa, assembly GCA_949317995.1. Lineage (NCBI taxonomy): Eukaryota > Metazoa > Annelida > Polychaeta > Phyllodocida > Polynoidae > Acholoe > Acholoe squamosa. Next base: position 8,521,740 of record OX439052.1, on the reverse strand, counting down.
TGATATAGTCAAGCCAATCTTGCAATTCTTTTTTGGAACAACCTTCAGTAGTAACATATGTATGTGTTACCCGAACCCTCCTACTAGAAAAGAAAGCCCGCAAATTAACATACCAACATTTTCTGGAATCTCTTCAGTGGCCTCAAAAAGAATCTCCCTGTCAGTTTTATCAACATTCCCAGCAGTCCTGACTTCCCAAAAGGTCAAATAAATTAACTTCAGAACCCTGGTTTACTCACCTTTTTGTCATGTGACTCTGGGTGTTTCATAGACAGGCCCACTGCAGCATACTATTTAATTATTTTCAACAGTGCATGCTTGTTCTAGGTGTTGGAAGAAATGGTTGAATCAGCAGTTATGGAATAGAGTTATTTACATAGACATGCTTGTTAATTTTACCACTACAAGTGGAGTTGATAATAATGCAAATATCCTTTTTGTTCTGAAGGGTTCACTGTAAGATATAACTGGTGAAGATTTTTGTTAATCAGACCAATTTTTTCTTGACTTTTGCTATATTAAAATCGGTCACATTAGCTAAAAATTAAACCGACCGATGCAGTTGAGCCAGCACTAAAAGGGGATTCCTGCACACTTTGTACACTATGGCAGTGTAAGTTCTGATTATGTAGACCTAGTACACAGGTGTGAAGACTAGACTTGAGTAGCTCATATAGACCCTGTGGAGAGCAGCTCAGAACCCATTTATCTTTGTTAATAGGCCATACGCCACACACATGTTAGGCATAGGCTTTTTGTGCCAGTCTGCCCGCTCAGCGGGTTTGGATCTAGAAGGATGGGGGCCTCCTCTTTGTGGAATGCTCTCCTTGGAAGACTTCCATCTTTCATCATCACAGCGTCTTGGATAAATCACAGAGAGATAATGACTATGGGCCTTTAATGGCCACTGGCGCAAGACTGCATCATGCCCATCAGTCAGAATGATGCATAAATGAATTGCTGGTGAGCACCAATAGAGCATCATGCCAACCCCCCAGAATGTATCAAGCCTAAAAGGTTAGTGTGATGCAACAATGCAGCCCTGGTGATTCATTCACCAAGGCTGCATTTATGCATCATACTGACCAATGGGCATGATGTATTAATGCATTAGTGGCCTTTGAAGGGTGAGTGGATGATTCACAGGGCTTGTGTATGTGCAGAAAAGCATAAAGATCAGCTGTGTCAGGGATGGAATGTGCATGGTATATAGCAATAGGAATAGGTAACCATAGGATATGGTAATGTCCTATGACTGCTCTCTACAATCAGCAATTGTACAGGGTTTGGTAGGTTAGTTGTACCAGTTAACCCATTGAGGGCTAGCATCGACTATAGTTGACACCATGGCAGGCCTAGCATCGACTATAGTCGACACCATGGTAGGCCTAGCGTCGACTATAGTCGATGCCCATTATATAGGATTTGTATAGGAATTGAAAATAGGCTCGTCCTCTAGGAATTATACTTTTTTCAGAGGCCGTCCCCATGGCCAGGGCAACCAATTTTGCTCTGCCCTCAATGGGTTAATATCGCGACCACAAGGTACAGGGATGTAATAGCATTCAAATGAGGGATTCCACTATAAATTGAAGAGGTCTAGTCGTGCCATGTTCAGAAATGCATGTTTTTTAATTTTTGTTGTTCCCTTAAGGAAGGTACTAAAAAAATATTTGAGAAATGCATTTGCGGTGTATGTGCAGAAGGCTTGGGGATCAGTAGATTTTAGTGTGTAAGGGATGGATTGTGCCTGGTATAGCTATAGGAATAGTGACTTTACAAAGTAGCTCTGGAGGGTGTTGCTCCTATAGTAAATGGAAGAGCTGGCTAAAAATGCCCTTGTTTCCAGTCCTTTATTTTAATGTAGCTATAACTTGTCCTTTTTGATGCTCACACGTGGTCATAAAAGTATGGTGCTAAAAAAGTGGGATTTGAGTAGGTACCTAGTTGGGAGAAGTCAGTCAGTATAATATCCTATAGAGTGTGTGACATGAGTAGGTACCTGATAGTGCAGCTCTCTCTGTTTTAAACAAGGCAGGTGACTTTTCAGACTAATGTGGTGAGTGCAAGTTGAAGGGTGAAGCAGAGCGTGACATCTTTTGAAGAGAGGGTACCTACTGACAGCTCTTTTTACCATAGGAGCAACACGATCCTGACAAACTCTAGAGAACAGAGTAAAGCCCTTTGGGTACTGACTGTGACTTGCACTCCTTTCATTTTGCCTGCAGTTAAAAGTCTATTGGGGATATTCTTTTGCTAAACACTACATATACTTCAAATTTTGCCTGGAAATAGGTGCCACACTCTGACTGGTTTGTCTTGCTACCTCTTATTCTAAATCTTTGCCGAGCTAATACAAATATCTAAGCCTTTATCTGTTGAGTCCCCTATAATTTTGTCATAGCATTATTAACTGAAGTTAGCCCTTGTCACAGGAACTCACTCCTATCCACATCTATATTGGCAACCTCTGGCACTGCAAGTCAATCTCAATCACTTTCCAAAACATGGAATGGGCGATTCTTCAAAAGGCCACCCTATGAGTGCTGACCGGAACTAGCCATGACCTTTGAGATCAATCAGTTAGTGTACTTCATGGCCACATGGGGGCAGCACAGGGCCTGTCAGGAAATGAGGCTTGACTTTGCCAGTCGTCTAAGGTCCGCAGATTCTCCAGGGTTGTATGTATATTCATACACAATGCCAAACCATTTACTCTATACATTCCTGTAGGGTCTGTGTGATGCACCTATGCAGTGCTGGTGAGCAGACTCGCCAGCATGCCATTGGTGCATCATGACAACCAATGGGCATGCTACCTAGGGCATCATGCAGGCATTATAGGGTTAGGGCACTACACATTGACAGCTGTGATGAAGGGACAATCAGAACTACTTAATCCTTTAAAGGCCACCGATGCAGAGATGCATCAAGCCCAATGGTTGTCCTTCAGTCGTCCTTCCGGGTTGATGGATAACCTCCCGCAGGGTCGGCATGATGCTCCAATGAAGTGCTGGCGCGTAGTCTTGCCAGCACTTCATTGGTGCATCATGACGACCAATAGGCATGATGCATTCATGCATCAGTGGCCCTTATGGGGACAGCAGTAACTGTAAAGGGTAGTAAGCACCTGTTGGAGAGCATGAGGTCACTTTGGGTCACTTGGCAAAGTTGCTGCAAAAGGCCCAATCTACTAATGTCAAAATGGAAGGTCAAAAGGGTTGGTAAGAATATGTTATTGTTGATAAAGGACAATTATGCCACTTGCTAAATTTGGCGATGGATTCGAGACTTTATTTCTGATCAGTGCTTGTAGAGGGATGATTTCAAGAAGCAGGGAATTCTTGCAAGCTGATTTCCACAGGCATAAAACCAGTCAGAATAGTGATTTATAATATATCAAAAGTATAGAAAATATCAGTCACATTAGTGCTAATCTGACCGATTTACCCTTGTGGAACCAGCGACCAACTTTTTTCTATACTTATGCAATATTATACATCATCAGATTAGCAAAGATTTGCCCGACCGACAGCAGTGGAACCAATGCTTTAAACTGTGAGCACTACCTAGACATCCAAGTACGCTCTATTGCTCAGTGTTATGCATTTGGGGATACAAAGAGGTCACCTCTAGAACATAGATCATAAGTATAGGCTCTGACACATTGTACTATATCACTCTTCCCCTCTTCTCTTTTTATAAGGTCGAATGAAAAGAACAGAGAAACAAATCGACCATTTTGCTGTTTGATAGCTAATAGGAAAGTGATGGGGGACAGAAGAGGGTCTTTCAGCAATAGCCAGCCAGCAGGGGGAGAGCAGTAGTGGCATTGAGCCTGGTTCAATAGGGCAGCCATGCAGGGGTGCAGAGGTGCATCACTAGGGGCCGCTGGTGATTTGACTACTGCTACTATATTGACAATCTGCCCCCAGCTACACCACTAGCGTGAGTCGTCTCTGGCACCTAGCGTTTGTGGGTAAAAGAAGTTTTTTTCTGCTGGTTGCTGTAGTGCTTATTTGTAGGCAGGTACCTCGCGTAGTAATCTTCCCCAGAAAATGGGGACCATAATCCCCATACACAAGAGAGGTATTCCCTAGAATCCCGACCGGGTGAGACTGCTATATTGACTGCTTCCGTTTTGGTAGTGGCAACATCTGATGATAGGGTGGGTGCATAACAAAATGAGCAAAATAGGGCATAGTGGAGTGTTTGAGGGATTGTGGCTAGAAGGGTGGCTTTTTGTCTCAACTATTACAAACTAGGGTGTATACAAAATATATGGCAGGGATTTGTAGCAATGGTACCATGTATATTTCTCAGAGTAGGTGTCCAGTTTAAGCAAGGTGGTTGAGGCCAGAAGGATGGCATTTTGTCTGGACATGGTAAACTGTGGGCAGCTGAGGATGTATGCAGGGTATGTAGCGATGGATGAAAGTATGTTCAGAATAGTAGGTGTCCCATTTAAGGGTCATTTACCTAGTGTATTTATGGGTTGGTAGGGAGGACAAGAGGAAGACAACAGAAAAGAGCAAAACTGAGGCAGATTTGTGACAGTCTATACAGGTGTACAAGCTGGAAGAATGTCAGTCTACATGCATTCTTGAGGAAACGGTAAAAGGAATATGAAATAGAAAGATGGAAGGTAGGAAGTAAGAGAGCCAAAGAGGGAAAAGGGATTAAAAAAATGCATGAACAAATGGTAGAATGAAGAATCCAACCAAGAAATGATGGGACAAGGGAGAGAGAAAATGAATAGATGAATTAGGCAAACGGTTAACAAACAAACAAAGATGCAACTAAACAATATGAACACTACAGTTTTATTGAAGTGTAGGGAGAGCACTCTACAGAAACAGTGAAAGCTGTCTAATCACTGTCAGACCCCAGGCAGCTGTCAAACTTTCACAATCACTCCATAGTGTGCCCTTAACCCTTTAAGGGGCTGCTAATGCATGAATGCATTTTGCCCATTGGTCGTCATGATACATGAATGCGGCCCTGGTGAGTGACTCACCAGGGCTACACTCAAGCACCATGTTGACCACTTGGGACTGATATATACCCCGGAGAGTCCAATGAAGTTCCAGTGAGCAGATTAGCAGATTTGACAGCACTTCATTGCCGCATCATGACGACCAATGGGCATGGTGCACTCCTGCACTAGCTGCCCTTATAGTGTTATTAGCACAAGACTGTCAAACTCTGCTGCCTAACAACCAGCCAGCAGTCAAAACCAGCAGTCACTGTGTATGAACTTGATGACAGTAAGCTCTGTTTCATAGAAAACCTTGAACCAGGATAGGTTTATGCAGTTACCATGCCTTTTTGTGCTCTAGAACTTGTTAATTTCAATTTACCATGACCCCCAGCTGTTATATGAGACTGACACCCATTTGAATACTGGTTTCAGTGCTTAAGTATGATGGGGTATCCCTTTAACCCTAGTGTTAATTGAAGAATGGTGCTTATTTGAGGCCCTGGCACTTTAAAAATGAGCCAATACAGTAAGAAAAGACTGAGCGAAGACATTCTCTGAGTGCACCTACAATAATATGATGTTTTAGTGGAAAGAAATTTCCCTGGAAACTATTGAAAAGCAACATTTGGCAATTGTTTCTCTATAAATTTACACTTAAAACACATTGGGATGTTTGGATTTAAAAAGTATTTAAAGTTTAATCATTGTAATAGCAGGCTGTACGATTTGTCTTTTTTTTTTTTAAAGAACAAACATCATTTTTCTTCTTGGAACACAGGCCAAAAAGCTAAACTCTGGCATTTCAAGACAACCACCTCTGGACTACTGTGAAGTATTGGTATTCTAACTTTAACACCACTAACAAGTAAACCCATTAATGTTAAATACTGTTACCCTTGAGTATGCCGTTAGCCTTGTTTTCGTCCATAAAGTTGCCAGGCTGTGACGTCACAAACTGTAGAGGTGAGGTATGGTGCAGTGTATCCATCACCTGTAATGCCAGGCACCATTTATCTATCACCCTATACGCTGGGTGCAGGCCACCGTAGTAGTCGGTTTGAAGGGGATAATCCATGACTCTGTTCTCAGTTGCCAATGCCAATGTCCTATAGACCATCTGGGAATGTTAAGAATATGTTGTTGATTTCGGCTAATTCTGTGTTGTGTCGCTCGATGATCCCAGTGGTTTTATAGCAGCAGTGAATCTGCTGATGCAACTTCCTGTATGATTTCCTAGGTATAATAGGAAATACCGCTCTGCTCATGAAGACTTCATTGGACCATCAGGACGGCAGTACGGGAGGGTATCAACCCTGACACATGAATTTAGCCATAGGTGATAAAACGGCATGGCAGCATAATTGGCCCGAAAAGGACTAAGCACCCAAAGAAAATTTCAAAACCCCTTATTCCCAGCCCTTACTGTTTAAGTGCTTAGAATTGATTTCAACACCTTATCCAATGGACCTGTATAGTAGTAGATCAGGCGAGCAGGCTCACCATCCCTTCATTGGTGCATCATGGCGACCAATGGGCATGATGCACTCTTGCATCAGTGGCCCCTTAAGGCTTGAAGGGTGTCTAGGCTGTTTACCTTCATAGTATTTACCTTCCTTGTCTCATTTTTGTCTGGTTGCCTTTCGAGATGATGAGATCTTCTGCAAGCTCTAGTCAAGTTAGACAACACGCTTCTGTTATCTAAAGTCTTGCAGCTCGGTAATTTGAGAAAGAGTCAATAATTTGCAGGAATCCTAGGAAGTGCACAAATTGAATGTCCTTTGTGTGGAGTAGAAGAATGTTCCTCTATTTATTGCAATAAAAGAAATATATTTTATTTGCTGACTCCATTTGTCCTATTTGAATGACTGAGTCACCATATGCTTGTGATTTACCAATTTAAACTTATTCCACAATTTCTCAACACATTTAAACCACATTTGCCTAAATATTCACTCAACAGTTCCACAGGGGCAATTGAGAACATTTGGTAGTGGTGAAAACCCTCTGCAGTCCCTCCCTAGATCATGTGGAAATGGTATAGCTGCAGAGGCATTGACCCTAATTGACCTCTCCTCCAAGATTCTGTTAACCCTTTAGCACTTTGTAGGCTGGATGTGCATTAATGCAGCATGCACATTGGTGTTTCAGATGCATAAATACAGGCATGGTGAGTAATTTGCCAGAACTACATTATCCATCATGCCTAACCCACCAGGGCTGGGTTCATGCATTTTGGTTATCATGCAGGGTTGATATACTTGAGTATGGCTGCATCATGTCAACCAATGGGCACAATGTACCAATTATGAGTTGCCAGTATACTTGACAGCACTTCATTGGTGCATGATGCTGACCAATGGCCACAATGTACCAATAAAGTGCTGGTCATTAGACTAAATAAACCTTCATTGGTGTATCATGCCAACCAGGTATTAAAAGCATTTTGGCACTATGGTGTCTATAAATGGTTAAATGGTTAAGGCAGGGGTGCCAGAAGTAACTTGTCTACATATGGTTATCTAGCCTTAATCTTTACCTGGCTGAAATTCAATTGGGATTAAAGTACAGATGGTGAGTTATAGAGTGCTATTCAAATTTATTGATATTTTCTTTAGCATAGCACTGTCTGATGCTGTTGCTGTTGTTGGTTTTGTGCTTCTTTGTAAGAAGCCACATACTGCCACAAATCAAATCAGTCATGTTAAAATTCTTTACAGTAGGGACATTTACTACCTTATAAAAATGGGAAAAATGCTTAAGACACAGAGAAAAGGAAGATGTAATGGTTATGTCAAACAGCTTGATGTTTTAATGTTCATGCATTACCTTACATCAGACCAATTATTTACTGTTAGATTTGGGCAAGCTTTTTGCAGTAGATTGCTTCTATTTTTGTAAAAACAGTGGTTGTTGATGTCTACACAAATCCAATGATCCAACAGTGGGTTGCCCTGTGTCCTGGGTTGCCCTGTGTCCACTACAGTGGTCTTTATAGCCCATTTACCATTTACAATTGGGGCTGAGAGTGCTGAACTACTAGGTATATTGTGTAGGTCTTTTCCTTAGTTTGATATGTGAGTAACTGAACTTATCTTTTCTACTGGGCTCCTCTATAGCAAATGAATAAGCCCACATTAAGTTGAGAAAAAAAGAAAGAAAAATCAGTCAAACAGAGGGGATGATCACCATAACTCCCCCCAAGTACCCTTTCTGCTTGACCAGTCAGTCGGGGATTTACAGTAAAGGTCCTTCACAGTTCCAGCTGTTGTGTGGGCACATTCTGAGGGTATGACAGGTGCAAAATTGTCAATGACAGATGGTGATTGGTCCATGCAGGTAACTGATTTAACTTAATTTAAACTCTATGGACTGCTTAGAGTACTGGCAGTGTATGATCGACTTCCTGAGAAGTGTCTCACCTTGAGTACCTTACTTTATTTCATGTTTGCATTGCCCAAAGGTAGTCGGGAAGTGGGGCACCAGAAAAGTGTGATGTGATAACTTAGACTTAGTTAAATACTTTTCCATAATTAGCATTTTTATTCAAAATAACAGCAGGCAAGAGAGAGTCAGACAGAAAGGCACCTCTTTATGCAATACGAACCATTATTAAACAAGCCAAGTGGCATTTTTCCTCTTAAGAGGGGTGGTTGGAAGTTTAAGAGATTTTTTTAAAGTGAGCTATCTATAACCTAGGGCACTATCTATACCTTATCTACAATAACCTCATAGAACCTACCACCTTGGACACATGGGTTCAGATAACTCAAAATAGGTTCTGATTTATCCAATGTAGATCTGTTATAACACAATCTACCTGTTGGTGTACAGCATATGGTACTGATAACACAGAATCTAGAGCTATGGACAATTCTTACTGCTTTGGCAGAAGTTGACAGAGAGAAAAAGAAAATTGGAATTTTCCTTTAAATTGATGGTGATATTCTGACATGTGGATTCAGTTTACATCATATATAGCCCAGTGATATAGACTACTGTGAAATTGTTATATCCTAAAATACCTATCCATGACCATAGTGAAAATATCTTTCTTTGTTACCAACATAGAATTCTTCAATCTACCATTATCATGTCACGACATATATGCTGTGCCCCGGTACACAATGGAGATCATCAGAATTCTTGCAGCTAATCCTTGGCATGATGCATTAATGCATCATGCCAATTGGTGGCTTATTGCAGCCCTGGCGAGTAGCTCACAGATTCATGAATTTCAGTCAAAGTTGTAAGACTTGACTGCATGGTCCCATGCCTAACTGGACGGCTAGCGGGGTTTGCTTGGACAGTGAGATGAAGGGAGGCATGTAAAACAAACTGTTACACACCCATAGTACACAACTACCCCTTAGTCACTCTGTGTTTACACACTCAGTCCTAACCCTCTATACATAGGGGTGTAGCATGGAGGGGAGAGTGCTGCAATCTTGTAATAGCTCTTAAAAGGCCGCTGATGCACAAGGGGTCATGTCCATTCGTCATGCCGATGCACCAATGAAGTGCTGGTGAGAGTGCTCAACAGCACTTCATTCAAGCATCATGATGACCCTCTGGGAGTTTGTGTATCAACTCCATAGGGTCAGCATGATCATAGAATGTAGCACTGTCAAGTAACTCACCAGACCTGCATTCATGCATATTGACGACCAATACTAATGGATGTCCAGTGCTTAATTGATATGAGACCTGTACCTTTTTGTGGTTCAGCTTATTTCAAGTTGAATACAGCTGCTGAATCAGTTCAACCAAGGACCCCTATATTGCACATCTCATACTCAATATTTTCATGGCCTGATAAAGCATCCAAACTGACCAGATTGCGACTGAATAATCTTTTATGCCAAAACTGTGGAATTTCAAACATATATAATTATATCTACTAAACAACATAAGACAAATGCTATGTCCATTCCACTGATGCTTGTTAGCATAGACTAATTCAATGCTGAAATGTAGTGAAGCGTGCATGGTCAGTTCAGGTTGCCTTCGTTCCCAATTTTGGTGAATGATCTGATATAGCATACCCCTCCCTTCAACTTTTGAATCCCAGGAAATACCACTGAATATTTAGTTCAAGATATGGGACTCGCTGGTTAATCACTGGTTCCACAGGCGTACAATCAGTCAGAAAAGATTATAAAAATTATATTGCAAAAGCACAAAGATGGTGAACTACACACAGTGAGCATTTGCAGCTGGCAAGGTGGCAGGAACGGTGGGGCTTGTTTGTAGCTACAGTGGGATTATGTGATATTATAGACACCTTAGGGTAAAGGTAAAAGCCTATAGGCTCAGCATAACTGTTGGTACATATACATGTTTACCCTACAACCATGTGTTTGATATTAGAGAGAGGTGCCAGAATGTGTGAGATGTTGGGTGGTGACACCAGTAACCATTAGTTGCACTGTAAAAAATAACTGTTGAATCTACAAGGGATGCTTGTAACAGCCCTAAGTGGCAGTATGGTGGTACACAAATGAACAAGGAACCTCTGTGGAAATGGTGATGAATCTCTGGCAACTTTGGGACGAGTAATGCACCATTATTTTGACAACATTTTGTTCTTTACAGTGTGGACATATACAAATATATATATAGGGTAGATTAACCTAAAGATGACCGTTCCTGTGCAGGTTTTCAATAAGGGGAATGCAGTAGCTAATATCTTTGAGTCTAATAGGTCCTTAGGTTTCCTAAGTGAAAGACAATTATTTGTAAAGTTTATGTATTGTTTTTCATCATTTCCAAGACCATCTTAGTTAGTCTATTTTCACCTTGAGATGACCACCTTGCAACTTGAGTGGACCACTAGATAACTACCCTTTTAATGGCGCTATGATTATTAAACTTTTATTTGAAAAAAAAGTGTCTTCTATAGATATGCAGTAAAATAGCTTAATTAAGACTATTGCATCATAAGAAAATGTATGTTTTTACAGTGACTCAATTAGAATGGAAATTTGAGGCAATTTCATGGCCTTGGATATTGTAAATCTCATCAAAACATAAGTGGTATTTCCAACCCTGCATTATAGAGGCTATGTTTTTATGTTCTTTTATAGACCTTCGATATGGACTAATCTATTCCTTAACTTTATCATCACAATCTCAGTATCAAATAACCATAGCATTACAGTAAAGATTGAAATGTATGCATCAGAGCATAATCCAGTGACGATTTCTATCCCAAACTATTCTGGCCATGAATCTTGTGATGTAATCCTACATAATCATTGGTTTCTATTCAATTAAATGTACAAATAGGTGTATAAGGATTGGTCAACTCAAGGTGAAATGGTGGTCATCTCAAGGTGAAATCGGTATGTTCTAGGAAATAAGTCCTATACAGAAAGTATTTAACATGTCTGCACTTTTCCTTATGCTATCATTTAGCAAAGATATTTATCAATTCCTAGAGTCAAAATGTTGTATATGTGAGCACTTGTCATCTTCAAATTATCGAACCAAAGTTGGAGAATTCTGATAAAATGGCCAGTTGGTCATGGTTAAAATCATTCAAACATGGGAACGTTAGTGTATTATCATGCAATGACAATTACTTTGTAAATATATTCCAGGACATCATTCTATGGGGTACTATAACACCTCTATTTCAATAATATTAGGGTTCAAGACCAATGCAGTACATGTGAGAGTGAAAAAATCTAGCTGGCAGGTGGTCGACTCTAGGTATGTGGTTGTCTTTAGGTTAATCTACCCTTGTGGGTTTGCAGGGCACGACCATCCAGTAAGGTGCTAGCAATCTGACTGAACATTGGTACTTTATGACTGTTAAAATATTATTGGTTTATCCTTTAAGGGTCACTGTTGCAGCAGTGCATCTGCCCACTGGTCTTCACAATGCATCAATGAAGTGCTGGCGAGTCTGTTTGCCAGTATTATGCCGACCCTTCGGGACTGTATTATCCATGACGCATAATTGTATCCATGGCGAGTTGCCAGGGCTGCATTCACATACCATGCCAACCAATGACCCTGATAGAATAACGGCCCTTAAAAGTTTGAGGGCCTAGAGCACGATGCATTGGCACAGTATGTGGCCCCCTTAAGACCTAGCACACCAAGGGTAAGTGAGCTCATCTCTGTTGACGGATCCAGAGCCAATTGCTCAATGTTAGCCCTGAAAGATCCCTGGTATCTTCCCCTGGGGAGCCATATGCTCACACTAGCTCACACCTGCTCAGCCTCCTCACACCTGCCCCTTAACCATTTATGGACCACTTATGCATTAATGCATTAATGCCCAATAGTTGGCATGATGCATGAATGCAGCCCTGGCAGGTAACTCACATTAATGCATCATGCCAACCCTACAGGGTTGATAAACCCCCATAGGGTCAGTATGATTCTCTAATGAAGTACTGGTGAGCAGTCTTGCCAGCACTTCATTAGTGCATCATGATGACCTATGGGCATGATGCACTCATGCATCAGTGGTGTTTAAAGGGTTTACCCCTGCCTGGTATAGTGGAAGAGAGGTCTCCCTGGAAGCTGCTCCCCATAGACCAACTCTGTACCATGTCAATAAGGGGTTGGGTGCACAGTGATCAGGATCAACTGGGTTGAGGCTGCAAGATGGATACACCTCAAGGTTCACTTTCTTTTGTTGGTTGTCCTGATGCACCAATGTACTTGTAAGCATTGAATTTGTAGCATCAGGAGTGTAACAAGTGGTTGATCTGAGTATGTTTTGTCAACTTTCAAAATCAATTGTACTGTATTTGAAGTATAATAAGTGCACATACCGTCTGAAGCACACACTCACTCTTTTTGCTCATATCTCTCAAATCTCTCAAGGCCATGCCCCCTCTCAATTTTAAGAAGTGGCCGTGCCCCCAATCTCTGACCCATGTCCATTGTTAATTTTAAGGAGTGGCCTTGCCCCTTGTCTCTGACCCATGCCCATTGTCGATTTTAAGGAGTGGCCTTGCCCCTTGTCTCTGACCCATGTTCATTGTCGATTTTAAGGAGTGGCCTTGCCCCTTGTCTCTTAACCCCATGTCCCATGTCTGGTTTAAGAAGTAGCCCTGTCACAGTCGAGGGGAGTCCCATGTCAGTTGTCTCTAAGCCCTTGTCCCTTGTCTATTTTAAGAAGTGGCCTTGTCACTTGTCTCTAAGCCCATGTCCCTTGTTGATTTTAAGAAGTGGCCTTGTCACTTGTGTTTAAGCCCATTTCCCCTGTCGATTTTAAGGAGTGGCCTTGTCACTTGTCTTTAAGCCCATGTCCCCTGTCGATTTTAAGGAGTGGCTTTGTCACTTATCTCTATGCCCTTATCCCTTGTCGATTTTAGCAAGTGGCCTTGTCCCCATGTCAATTTTACCCATCTGGGGCCCTAGTAATCCCCTTGGTACTTTGTCACTGCTATAAACCATTTTCCTGCTACTATACACTAAGCAATCACATAGTCCCTTTTAAAAAGAACTAACCCTTCAAGGGCTGTAGTGCATTAAACCTTGAAGAACTGCTGATGCAGGAGTGGATGGTGTTTGCTGGTACCCTGCAGGTGTTGAGGGCACTTTACCTGGAGGCCATGTCTGATGACATTTTTCCCCAGATTCAGGGGAAATGTTTCACTTAAACTCCAGAGGATTGGAGTTTGCGATCCAGTTTATTGAATTTGATTCCCTGAAATCCAATTCATTCACATCTGTTGGGTCGCGCTAAAATTTAGACCACTATAGCTCATACAGATCTACTGAAATCATCAGACTATGGCCTAGGGTGCTTAGGTCTTGACCAAGTCAATTTGGTAATTTGTATTTTCAATGGCACAAGAGTACTGGTACTGAATCCCTGGGCCCATCAAATTTACAAATGACAAGCCCTATGCAAGCCTAGTGCTTTGTACTATGTTCAAGGTATGTCTGGGCTGTGGGTACTACCTGGTCATGGCTCAGCAGTGCCAAAGTGCTATCAGATCATATTATAGTATGCTGTCTCAGGTCAGCTACGACCTGTCTTCACTCCTCCTTATCCCCTGCCCCCACACCTCCCAATCACCTCATAATACACCCCAACCACACACTCACACTCCCAGTGAGCTACCATATTGAATCATTAACCATGACAATACAATTCATCTTAGCTATGCTGAGCTTAACGCAAAATATAAAGCACGCACCTCCTCATATTCCAAACATCTGTACAGGAGACAGGTAAACCATTCTGGGGATAGGGTGCCCTCTGTAAGGGTGAAAATAGGGAATGATTGACTGGTAACTCCTTAGGCATGGCCTGCTTGTATCATGCCTCCAATATAAGAGAAGGTCGCCAGCCAATGCATGATACCCATTATTCAACATGATGCACCAATGAAGTGCTGGCAAGTCTGCCCACCAACACTTCAATAGAGCATCATGCCAACCCTCCCTGACTGTATTAACCAATAGTTCATAAATGTAGCCCTGGCGTGTTACTTATCAGGGCTGCATTCATACGTCATTATGATGATGCGCAAGATGCCTTTAAAGGGTCTAACCTGTCTGTACACCTACCAGATCCAATTTGCACAGACATCACTTCTAGTACTGTCCTGGGAGCAATAAGTGAGCAGATTCCCCAACCACTGAGTCACTCTCCTCCACTCCATGGCTGAGTTGATGTAACTCCAGGGAACTATTGCCACTCTAAAGCAGTGTAGTTGAAGTAGGGACAAAATTGAATAGAATAGCCTTTTTGTAATCCCTGTAGCTATTTGAAGCATCATCATGTTTCTCTCGGGCTAATATATTCCTGGATGTGTGGTTGAGCAGACTCGCTCAAACTTCATTGGACCATCATGCTGTCCAATGAGCATGATACACTCCTACATCAATAGCACTTGAAGGGTTAACTGACTCTGAGTTGATGTAACTCAAGGGAACTATTGCCACTCTTAGGCAGTGTTGTTGAAGTAGAGACAAAATTGAATAGAATATCCCTTTAGCCATTTGAACGGCAATAGTGCATTAGACATAATGCCCATTAGTTGCCATGGTGCATGAATGCAACCCCTTATTGGTGCATCTAGGTGTGTTAAAGGAATTTGGTTTGTCTGGTTTGAATTAATACCAGGGAAAGGGGGCTTCTCAAAATATCCCAATAAGCTTTGAAAGGAGGTCCTATTTTGTCCAAGCACCAATGCTGACCATGCAAGATTCCAAGTCTAGCTGCGTAATAAATACACTGTAAAAGAAATGTCGTTCGACTACCATTGAAAGAACAGTGCAAAAGTTGCCAGAGACCTGGTATTGTTATGGATATTCCTTGTACTGCACACTGCCATCTGGGGTTCCATTGCAGAAACATCATTGTTTCACTGCAATGAAATTAGGGTGGTTTGCTTTTTCAGTTTTATGAGGACCCTTGGTAGATTCAACAGTTATTACTTATATAGAGTACAGGGTATAATCCAATGACCTGTAGGAATCCCTCCACATTGCAGTAGGAGAAGTCAGGGAGGACACTGGGAACAAAGGGCACCCTCCAGGCACTTCAACCCTTTTAACCGTGGTAATGCATTAGTACATCAGTGCCCTTTTGCATGATGTCCCAAGGAGGTGCTGGTGAGTCTGCCATCTAGCATTTCATTGGTGCATTATACTGACCCTCAGGAAGATTAGCATGACCCTAAATGTTGCCTGGGTACTCTACATTAGAGGAGGAGTCAAAGGGTACAGTGGAGAAGAGACAAAGGAAGCCCTGCCCTAGGTGCTTTTTACCCAATAAGGACCACAAGGACCACAAGCTCATTAATACACCATGCCTATTGGTCTTTAAACAAAATATAGTCCCAGACTAGAGAGTAACTCACGGGAGCTGCGTCCATGCATCATACCTATGAGTTAGAGGGAATCCTGAGGAAACAAAATATGCTCGATGTAAAAATGAGTTTCAATAGCTAGTGTGAAAATCATAAGCTAGTATGGTAGACTATACTCGGTAGAGTGACTAGAGGGATGGAGCCGTGGAATCGGTGGTATGAATAAAAAGTTGGAAATAACACAAACACTGGAGTGGTGTGGCTAAACAGTCTGAGGGGGACAAGGTCCGACGAGTGTTCAGTGTCTGTTATAACTGTTTAGTAGAAAAATACACTCCTCAACGTCGAGTGGGTGCACATGTGACAGTAGCAGAACTGTAGGCTTTACACCCCTATAGAATTAAGAAATGGTCACGACAGGGATACAATCCTATAAGGTATTAGAGATACCCCGGCGACATGTATATCCTTGTTGATGCACTCCCAGAGGGTCAGCATGGTGCACCAATGAAGTGCTGGCGAACAGACATGCCAGTACTTCATTGGTTCATCATGCCGACCAATGGACATGAGGCACCAATGCACTACTAGCCCTTAAAGCCAAGCTGTTGATACCACAAATACAAACCTTGTCCTGGGCCTTATACTACCATTATTGCACTAGCTCTACCCAACCACAGACGTCCAACACCGAACATCCTTTAACATATCATATCTCTGTAACATCCTAGCTTCTGACATTGCCGTAAAACCTCTCTCAGAAGCCAACCTCTGGAGGCCCTTTCTTAATAGGCTACGACTTCTTACTTTTGAATCGTAGTGAGAACCCTTATTTTAGTAACAATACAGCCCGAGTAATGGGCCTACAGTAGCAGCAGTACTACGAATGCCCTACCAAACTCTATGTAATTACTACATTAAGTGCTGATCATAAAGATCAGTCGTAGGGCAGTATATCTATAATCACTGGTGCTAACTTTTAGGTTGTCAAATCATAGTGGCTGTATGCAGTCGTCATACATTAAGAATTGCCCTCCCGCATAACCTCATTGCACTAATGGTGATTCACTGTTCAATATATAGGAGGATGCCCAGGGGCCATTTCTCAAGGCACTACAACTGCACTGAACCACTACAATTTGAAAACCAAGTACTTAATGTCAATGACCATAGGTGCTGCCCTAAGACTGCTCTGTACGATCAACACCTATGTAGTAATTACATAGAATTTACTAGGGCAGTCGTAATGAACTACACTAAGGGTTCTCACTACAATTGAAGATGAGCAATCGTAGTGTGTTAAGAAATGGTCTCCTGATAGATTCAAGAGTTACCTTTTGGGGTGCATTCATATCAGCATGTATTCATTCCTTATATGCTTCCATCAATGTATTACGCCAAACTGCAGATGAGATTCACCTAGATTTCTGTACCAATCCTGCCTATTCACATCAGAACTGATTAGCCTAAGAGATTAAGATTTATATCGTCAAATCCTGACATTAGTTAAATGAGATGAAGCTGGCTTTATGAGGTAGAGATGTATCATGTCTGAATAGGAGCTATAAATCTAAATTATTGAAAGGACTTTTATGATGCTCTACAGCTACATTGAGCATACCGTAGTGGGCTGTTTAAGCGCCGGTCTTTGAATGAGCAACCAGGGGCAGATTTAGAGGGGGGCGCACAGGGGTGCACCCCCTCCTTTTCCAGATCCTGGATCCCCCACTGCAGCACCGAGTGTAAAGCATCATTGAAATTGAAGAATACACTTTAAATTAAGTCTTGAAATAGTGCCGGTCTTGAATAGAGGCTAGGGGTAGGTTGAAATCTATTAGCTCTGATGCGCCTAAACAAGCCATTATGGTAAAATATTTATGGTAGTATGTATATTTTATTTCACCCCACCCATACAACTCTAGTTAGGCATGGTAAACAAACACAGCAGCAAGCACATTATTGTGCACATCACACGGCGTTCTTTTGACAAGCCTTCAAAGCCAACAAAAAGACTAAGCACAGAGAGTAATGAATAATTACTTAAGGGCCTACCACTGAACCACCACTGTGAGAATCAAACCGTCCCATTTGGAACATTCTCCCACAAAAAGACACAAGGGAGGCCTTGGTGGAGATGATATATCATTTCCTTAGGACACCGATTCCCGCGGTTCCCATTCGTTAAGCCACAATGGGTTGGATACATGGCTCTACAGGCAGTGAAATTAAAGCGATTGAAAAAATACTAATAAATAGATACTGTTTTCCAAACAAATCTCTACTGTCAACAGAGAGAGGAAGGGAATTGAAGTTTTAATTTACTCATTTTATGGGTGTTATTCTATGCTGGTGTAAATGGGGAGGTGGTTGTAGTTCATAAATCATCCACTCGGGGGAGTTTTTGTTGCAAGCCACTCTGTTTTCCAGTCCCTTTAACAACTTGCTCTTGTAAGAGGTTCATTGAAAGGCAGAATCAGTATCCTTCTTATAGATTAGATTATAGAGGACATAACCCTATAAAGGCCACTAATACATCAATGCATCGTCATGATACATAACTGCATAAGTGAAGCCCTAGGGAGTAACTCACCAGGGCTACATGCATACATCATGATAAGACAATCAGGATTGATACAGTCCTGGAGGGTTGGCATGATGCTCCAATGAAGTGCTAGTGAGCAAATCCGACAGCATTTCATTGGTGCATCTTGCTGACAAATGGGCATAATGCACTTCCGAATTTGCAACCCTAAAATGTTTAGAGAGAGTAGAAGAGATTTGTAAAGAAGGACCTCTGGGACATGGAGTTATTACCCCCTTTGGAGAATATACAAAAGGTCTTTACACAGATCCCATATTATGATTTGATATTCCATGGTCCTGGTAATGAATGAGAATGTGCCATAGACATGAAATGGAACTACTTTGTAAAGTGGAGTAACAGGTGAATTCTCATGAATTTTGCCCTGTACTGCATTATGATATGACATCATCTTATCAACCTATTGCAGAATTCAATGGGAGAGAAAAAGATAATTAACAAATAAATAAAACAAATAAAGGAAGTCATCTACAGTCTAGTTTCTGTTTCCATGCAGTTAGAATAGACCTAATTCCACGATTTATAATATTGCAAAAGTAAAAAAAAATAATTGGTCGGATTAGCAAAAAATCGCCTGACCAACAGCAGTGGAACCAATGGCTATAGGTACATATGTAAAACCACATATTTTTTGTTTTGTACATTTTTCGCCAAGTTCATGAAAATCAAACTTGATGTAAATGATATGGCACAATGATACTTCAAGGGAAAATGAATTAAGTTTTAGTCACTTTCTTGTCTCCCATAGAAGTACAGATTTAATGAACTATGAAGTTTTGGGATGTATGAGGAAATTAATGGTGGGTAATGACTTGTATACTTAGAGAAGGATTTACAAGTACCTAAATTTTTGAAAGATTAATCCTTTAAGGGCCACTTATTATGCAGGAGTGCATCATACACCAGGAAATTCTGGTGTCTCAATGATATAGGAATGCACATTGGTCGTCATGATACCAATGGTATCATGGTCATCATGATACCAATGAACTGGCTGATCACCAATACTTAATTAGAGCATCATGAGGTAGCTGGTAGAATATCAGTCTCATAGGGTTTACTCTAAAAAATAACAAATGAATTTACTAGGGATCCTCGGAAATCTGAACAGAGAACCACCATAATGGTTTTGCAATGAAGCAGTGTAGTTTCTACAATAAAGCCCAAGATGACAGCACATGGTACAAGGAATCATTGTGAAAATAATGATGGATCTGTTTTAGAAAAGGGTTTCCCAGTTATTTAAACAACATTTGCCTTACAGGCATGATGCATGAAGTAATCTATGCATCATGACAGCCACTGGACATGACGCAGTACTGCAGCAGCGACCCTTTTACGGGTAAATCAATAATGGCTTGAGGTTTCGGTCCAAATCAAGGTGAATAATTCACATTCTCTGTGATATTCCCAAGAATCAGGAATTCCTGGCATTGCATAACAACATAATATGGGAGATAGTTACATCATAACCCTTATCATACCTCTGAACCTGTCTCCTAGGACACTCAAATGTGTAAATTACACCAAGATATATGGGCCTGATTATCGCTCACCATGTGCAGAGCCCTCTGTGTGCAGTAACTGGAAATGGTTCTCATTTGTCGTTGTGTTTCTGAAAAGTGTATTCTGTTATTCTATGCCAGTGTAAATGGGGAGGTGGTTGTAGTTCATAAATCATCCACTCGGGGGAGTTTTTGTTGCAAGCCACTCTGTTTTCCAGTCCCTTTAACAACTTGCTCTTGTAAGAGGTTCATTGAAAGGTAGAATCAGTATCCTTCTTATAGATTAGATTATAGAGGACATAACCCTATAAATGCCACTAATGCATCAATGCATCGTCATGATACATAACTGCATAAGTGAAGCCCTAGGGAGTAACTCACCAGGGCTACATGCATACATCATGACAAGACAATCAGGATTGATACAGTCCTGGAGGGTTGGCATGATGCTCCAATGAAGTGCTAGTGAGCAAATCCGACAGCATTTCATTGGTGCATCTTGCTGACAAATGGGCATAATGCACTTCCGAATTTGCAACCCTAAAATATTTAGAGAGAGTAGAAGAGATTTGTAAAGAAGGACTTTTGGGACATGGAGTTATTACCCCCTTTGGAGAATATACAAAAGGTCTTTACACAGATCCCATATTATGATTTGATATTCGCTGGTCCTGGTAATGAATGAGAATGTGCCATAGACATGAAATGGAACTACTTTGTAAGGCGGAGTAACAGGTGAATTCTCATGAATTTTGCCCTGTACTGCATTATGATATGACATCATCTTATCAAACTATTGCAGAATTCAATGAGGGAGAAAAAGATAATTAATAAATAAATAAAACAAATAAAGGAAGTCATCTACAGTCTAGTTTCTGTTTCCATGCAGTTAGAATAGCCCTAATTCCATAATTTATAATATTGCAAAAGTAAAAAAAAATAATTGGTCGGATTAGCAAAAAATCGCCTGACCAACAGCAGTGGAACCAATGGCTATAGGTACATATGTAAAACTACATATTTTTTGTTTTGTACATTTTTCGCCAAGTTCATGAAAATCAAACTTGATGTAAATGATATGGCACAATGATACTTCAAGGGAAAATGAATTAAGTTTTAGTCACTTTCTTGTCTCCCATAGAAGTACAGATTTAATGAATTATGAAGTTTGGGGATGTATGAGGAAATTAATGGTGGCTAATGACTTGTATACTTAGAGAAGGATTAACAAGTACCTAAATTTTTGAAAGATTAATCCTTTAAGGGCCACTAATTATGCAGGAGTGCATCATACACCAGGAAATTCTGGTGTCTCAATGATATAGGAATGCACATTGGTCGTCATGATACCAATGGTATCATGGTCATCATGATTCCAATGAACTGGCTGATCACCAATACTTAATTAGAGCATCATGAGGTAGCTGGTAGAATATCAGTCTCATAGGGTTTACTCTAAAAAATAACAAATGAATTTACTAGGGATCCTCGGAAATCTGAACAGAGAACCACCATAATGGTTTTGCAATGAAGCAGTGTAGTTTCTACAATAAAGCCCAAGATGACAGCACATGGTACAAGGAATCACTGTGAAAATAATGATGGATCTGTTTCAGAAAAGGGTTTCCCTGTTATTTCAACAACATTTGCCTTACAGGCATGATGCATGAAGTAATCTATGCATCATGACAGCCACTGGACATGACGCAGTACTGCAGCAGCGACCCTTTTACGGGTAAATCAATAATGGCTTGAGGTTTCGGTCCAAATCAAGGTGAATAATTCACATTCTCTGTGATATTCCCAAGAATCAGGAATTCCTGGCATTGCATAACAACATAATATGGGAGATAGTTACATCATAACCCTTATCATACCTCTGAACCTGTCTCCTAGGACACTCAAATGTGTAAATTACACCAAGATATATGAGCCTGATTATCGCTCACCATGTGCAGAGCCCTCTGTGTGCAGTAACTGGAAATGGTTCTCATTTGTTGCTGTGTGTATGCTGTAAGGTTCAGTGGTTTGGTTTCTGAAAAGTGTTTTAATCATTATTTACCACAAATACTATTGTATAAGCCACAGTTTATACCAGAACCCAAATGAAATTGAGGCTTGTAGGAGGTTTCTAATGTCAGGGTGCAGCTTATACAAGGGTATTCAACATAATAGAATAGTACTAAATTACAATTTTCCAAGCCTAAAGTGTGGTTTATAGCTCTCTCATCAAATCAGGTTGTGGCTTATACAAGGGTGCAGCTTATATGGGGGAATTTACAGTACTGGTAATTCTACTGTGTGTCCATCAGAGTGATACGGTTGGCTCTATGAAATGGGTATTCACTGTTTGTGTATTGCCAAGCAGTGTATAGGTATTGTTGCTCTCCTTTTGTTTCTGCCTTGGTGAACATAAAACAAAAGGCATGAAGGAGTAATCGTTCACCTTATTTTAACATCAGGGGGAAGCTAGGGGGCCTGACAGTATGCATACAAAACTGAAAGTGGTTTGTCATTCTTCTTCATGTTATGGGCTTTCCTAGCCCACTGAAAATGGTCTATGTCTCCTCTTTTCTATCCCCTTGGATGTGTGTGGTGCACATATGCATGGGCACCAAAACATTCCTCTGTGAAATCATGTAATTTATTTCTCGCCATGAATATGACCTTAGCTGTCGAAATGGCGTTGTATTACTCACTCTCACTCACTCCTGAAGTTATGACAGTTTAGCACAAACTACAAAGACTGCTGTTTCATCCACTTATAGGATAGGCCCAATTACCCTATCATGGAAAATAATGCATGAGCCATTGTCAGTCAAATCATTAATATTTGAATACAGTGAGCTGTATATGTATATCAACTATCATGCATCTATAAATTTGACCCCATCTGGTATATGTTGATGATTTTACTTTTATTTCTTTTTATTTCTGATAGGAGATAGTGGACACTATCTAGTACAGGTCAACTGAGGGTCAGGGTATTTCAGAGCATGGATATTATTTATGGCATGGCTGGCTAAGTTTGGCCAATCCTGTCCAAGAGTACATGGCCACATCTCAGAAGAGGTCAATTCGCAACTCATCCAGTTCGGGGTTAGCTTCATCCATCAAGGTCATTACTCAAAGTGGAAGGTCGTGTTTGGATGGGAAGGTAAAAGCCCTACCATAAACTATCGGGCTTTATGATGAAGTAGTAGAGAGAAGCAAGGAAAAGGGAAGCTATTGAAAAAAAGACCAAAGATTCAAAGACAGTGGAGGAATTGTCTTTCTGAGAATTAAAGCCAATTTGAACATGCCATAATGGCCCGTTTAAGCTCTGGGGTCACCAAAAAGAGTATTGGAATAAGCGCTTATGATGAATATGAACCGGGGTACAGAAGTATTGAAATCAAGAAGCGCCCAAGTGCTTGAAGGGCCACTTTGGAATGTATAATCTTCTCTGCACTATTAAAAGAAAGGGGACAATATTGATAAAAGCTTCATTTATTCATAACAAGAGCACACATGGTCTTTGCCTATATAGTACTGAACATGAAGCTGTAAATTACAAGGGGATTAGCTAAAAGAGGATTATGATAGCTGTCCCATATGATGATACACATAGGATAAAAATGTAAACAGTGAATAGTTTTTTCATAAGGAGTATTGATATATGGCTAATAAGGGGAATTGGTGCTTCACTTTGTCGGCATCTACCTTTGAATCTAATGATATGAGAAGGTCAGCAGAAAAGATACACCCTTGGCCTTACATGGAGTATTATTTCCATGTGACTGCTGACATACATATCAGGCAATCCCATCCATCAGAGTGTTTATCAGAACCCTACACTGTTTAAAATATGTCATCGAAATAACGGTGAAATCATTGTCCCAAAGTTGCCAGAGATCTATTTTCATAGACCTATATTCCTTGTATCATTGTGTGTACTGTATTTATTCATTGTATAAAGTACACTGCTTCACTGAAATGCAATTTTAGTGGTTCTTTGTTCAGCAGGGCATTTCAAAACGATATCTATATCTAGTGTTTGAAATGCCCTCCTGTTCTACAAGCATCCCTGATAGATTCAATGGTTATTTCCTAGAGTGTATGTATTGCTTGCAAAAACTTAAAAACCAAAAGTAAGAAAACGCTTCATGGACCTCACCTTTGCACTAATTACCCTAAGTGGACTGTCTTTATCGGTGTTGGTTGACAGAGCCCTTTTTTGTACCTCTCTTCTACATTAGATTAGTTCATGGGATATTTTCTTTAGCCATTGGTTAGTGCTTTTGTGTCCTCTAACCAGACACACTTTGCTTTACCTAACCTTTTAAAGATCACTAAAGCTAGTGCGCCATTGAAGTGCCTGTGCCAGATTCAAGGCCTTGAAATTGAAGAATAACCTTTAGCGGACAGCTTGTGGTTTAATGCATCATCACTATTAGTTTGTATGATGCATGAGGTTACATTCATGCCAACCTTTTTGGGATGATGCACTTCTGAGCATCGGCATGATGCTCCGATGAAGTGCCGGTGTGGCATTACATAAGTTCTGGGGTCGAAATAAGTTTGGGCGGTAGGGTTCTTTAAATATAAGTGATGTTATGATAATTTTGATATAATAATCTCCTTTCCTATGTAAACTGGACCTATTCTACAAAAGTATTCAGAGTTTTATATGTATTTTGTGACACCACTAGTTCACTCCATACATAGACTTAGAATGGTATTGAAATAAGTTCCTGTGTATGATTGCCCATATGTTGCTATGACTATATTTATTGTGACATAAGAATATCCTTTCCTATCTATACAGGAACTATTGTGCAAAACTATTTGAAATTTATTGATTTCCTATGACACCACTAGTTCACGGAATATCCCAGATTTCTATTGCAATAGAAAGTTCACCACTAGATTCTACTTTTATGTGTCCACAGGAGCTATTCTAAATGAGGTTTGTTAAGATTCAATAAACTTTTGTGACATCACAAGTTCAAACCTAGAATTTGGTCTTTAACCCCGCCACACCCTCCCACTGCCCCCCCTTAGATGTATGGGCATTTTGACATACTATCTGCAATATCAATATGTTTGAGATGCAATATCAAAGATTTTGTGAGAATTGCTTGACATCTCTTGACACAGCAAAAACCGGAACTTATTTCGACCCAGAACTTATATAATGCTACACCAGCGAGCAGACTCAGCAGCACTTCATTGGTGCATCATTATGGACAATGGCCACAATGCACTCTTCCATCAGTGGGCCTTACAAGGTTTATCCTTTTTCTATAGGGACAAACCGATAATTCACACCTTGCCTTATGGAACAATTTACAAGCTGTGGAGGCTTACAAAAAAAAAACAATAAAAATAAAAGAATAGCTGCAAGCTACCAACCACTAACATCCCATTGAAGGTGAAGCTTTTAGTGCTTTGCGTGTTGGCATGGGTGACATGTTGGGGGATAAGGGCAGGGCTGAAGGGACCAGTAACCTGATCAAATAGGGGTTAGATTAGTGCACTGAAATACCTCACCTTTGTAATGGGGATGTTGGGGATGCATCCCCATATTATACAACTTTAGCTTAGAATGGATTATAGTGAGAACTACAAACATTCATACAGCCAACCCCCACACTTATTTGCCTGCTCCACTACTTTGAGCAAAGTACTGTAAAACACCACATATAAGTTGAGGCTTGTAGACCATTTTATTTACAGGAGGGATGAAGGGTGTCGGTAGGTAGGTAGGTAGGTAGGTAGGTAGGTAGGTAGCTGTATCACCCTGCCCAAAGATTTGCCATAGATTTTTCATTGGCATTGGGGATTGGGGTGGCCCAAATAGGTTATGAATATTTAAAATTCATTAGTTAGAAAAAAAAGTAATTTATTGTTCAAATTCTCAAACTCAGCTTAAGGCTTATACACTCTCAGCCCAAATTCTTAATAAGCAGTAGATACCGCCGTAGCACCTACACTAGAACCCCAATCAAGTCAATGGGTTGGTACTAACGATAAGTCCCACTGTAGTGCCCAATAAATTAATAAGATTTCCACTGTAAAACTGGGTCGCCGGGTTCACCGTGTAAGTTATACATGGGGTTTTACGGTAGCAAATAAAGTAAATATCATGAGTTGGCCTTGAGCAGTATGATATATTGGGCCCAACTTCTTGGCCCTATAAGAGGGTTGCAAAGGTCAAGATGAAGATGGATTGTTGGAGTGCTAAATTGCTCCATCGGTGACTTTATGACAGTGGCCGTGCATGCCTCGAACATACTGATTCACTTCTCAGTGTCGCTATGACACTATACCTGTTACTGCCTAACTGTCACTATGACACTATACCTTTCACCGCCTAACTGATTTATGAGCTGTGGATATCAGCCCTTTAAGGGCTGCTGATGCCTGGGGGGCACTGACCCTCTGTTTGGGTACCAACTGCAGTACCGTCCCTGTGGAGCGGTGGCTGTCAGTGTGTCAATGCATGAATTAACTTGAATATTCCATGTAATCACTCCAGGAGTGAAATCCCTGAGTATTTTTGTCAAAGAACCTTAATTTACATGGTAGAGGGCCCCAAAAAGGGGGGCTGTTATTAAACTTCTTCAAAAAAGGCGGGCTGTAAAAAGTGAGCTGTATTTTAAGGGGCTGTAAAATGGCAACAAAGGGGGGATGCAGTTTCCCAGTTGGTACTACTGATCAAAGACTCAGTGACCCTCAGTGCCCCCCCCCCCGGGCACTGAGGCAGGAGTGCATCATGGTCATCACAATGCACCAATGACGTGTTGGTGAGTCTGCTTACCCGCATGTCATTGGAGCATTCATGCCGACACCTTTCAACCTCTCTCTGCCAGTGGCACTATACCTGTTACCTCCTAACTGATTTATGATGTCTCTTGCCATGGGCTGCGGATATTAGTCCTTTAAGGACCACTGATGCGTCTACCATACCTATTCATGGTTAGCATGATACACCAATGAAGTGTTAGTGAGTCTGATTGCCTGCACTTCATTGGAGCATCATGCCGACCCTCAGGGGGTGTATCAGCTTTTAGTTGCATGCACTTTTTTTTATAATAACTGTTGAATCTACCAGGGATCCTTGTAAACTGAACAGTGAACCACTGCAATCATATTGCAGTGAAGCAGTGTAGTTTCTACAATGAAGCCCCAGAAGGCAGTACACTGGTAAGAGGGATCTCTGTGAAAATGACAAATGGACCTCTGGCAACTTTGAGACAAGGACTTCACTGTTATTTTTAAGACATAACCTTATTGTTAACCTTATAACTGCTGATACTAGTATGCATGTTTATATGATATTGAGGATAGCGTGGAAAGTGGGAGTTGGATAGGGAATGGGGGAAATGGAAAGTAGATTATCCCTTATGGGCCGCTAATGCATCAATGCATCATG
This sequence comes from Acholoe squamosa, assembly GCA_949317995.1. Taxonomy (NCBI): domain Eukaryota; kingdom Metazoa; phylum Annelida; class Polychaeta; order Phyllodocida; family Polynoidae; genus Acholoe; species Acholoe squamosa. The sequence goes on along the minus strand of OX439052.1, from coordinate 8,494,451 downwards.
CCCATTGGTCGTCATGATGTACCAATGAAGTGCTGGCGAGACTTCATTACAGCATCATGCCGACCCTCCAGGAGTACATGCATTTACCCGATAGGGGCGGCATGATGCTCCAACGAAGTGCTGGTGAGCATCCAATGAAGGTGCATCATGATGACCAATGGGCATGATGCACTCCTGCATCAGTGGCCTTTAAAGTGTTAGATTCCAGGAACAGAGAGGACAACCAAAGGTCTTAGAAGGCATTAGTAATGGAATTAGAAATCACCCTCCCTCTAAATATGAAATTGCTTCTCATGTTCAACATGGGAAACCCTTTCCTGGTTTGCAAAGAAACGAGACAGTAGAAAGTAGGAAATGGATGGGGGCAATAAAACTATACATTTAATTGTGACTTATCTACAACTGCATAGCTACTAGCAGATCCATATTTTTTAAAAGGAGAGGGCAAGCCCTTTATTTTGGATCGTTTCTTTAGCTAAATTTGAGGCTTACATGGTGTCAAATAAACTTCACCATTGGTAAAAGGGAGGGACCACCACTAAATACATAAGTTCAATTGCAAAGCCGGCAGGTAGAGGAGACCAAGGTTGGATAGATTTTTTTTTATGTCCTTCAAAGTAAATTCAAATCATTTTGACAGTTATTACAGTCCAAGTCAATCCCATGATCCTCATACAAATGCAAAGACTTTGTAGTTGTCAGAAGAGGGTGTGAGCATGGAGTCCAAGATTTGCATAAGAACTATGAGCAGGAGTATTCCATTGTAGGCCTAATCTGGCTCAATAAGTGCTTTAGGCGTTATCCTCAGCACTACATTACAAGTTCATATCCTGAAGTAAACAAACGATACTATGATGGATTGGGAAACTCAATAGAAATACTACCCAGGTATCAAGGATACATTAGGCCAATGTCGGCTTATATTGGGCCAAGCAAATTTAAACCTTATTGACCAAAATTAAAGGTACAAAGTACTATAGCTCGTAAAGCAAACCTCACATAACAACCTCAGGTCGATTCAGTTAGTTATGCCGCCTTCATTAATATGTTGTTTTGGTGACACCATGCAAAAATAATATACATAATAACTTACTGGAAAGATGCACTACATATATGTGGATCAACACGGTAAAAGGTACGCCCGCGCACCCCCTCCCTACTAGTCCATTGTTTCTAGTAGAACTACTGTACAGAATAATTACAATTAGCCTGATAGTATTATATTATAATACTGCGTAGAGGCCATATCACAAGTACCATCAGTAACGTTCCTTATTCATTAACCTCTCAAAGAATGCCCACAGCTCATCTATACATCATCATATTCCATTGGCATCACATAAACACTGATAAAAGAGCTTTTACTGCATATCTAGAGTCATTTAAACATACATAAGGCCCATCTTTGGTGTCTTATATCACTTTGAAAATTAAAAATCACAACTTTTTGTACATTTGTCACTACTCGCACATCCCATATTGTGCTAAAATATATCTTTTCATACACCAAATAGTCTTTCTTTTCTCATAAGCCAAACATGTCTTCAATTGAATACAAATGATAGAAACACCATACAAGATGATAGGTTGACACTTTACAAGTAGAACTCTAATCATCTCAAAAATGCTTGTAGCCATCAGTAACGTTCCCTATTCATATGTGGTGCTAATATGTATCTTTACATACACCAAGTACTCTTTTCACATAAGCCAGACACATCTACAATTGAGAAGAAATGCTACAAACACTATACAAGGTGGTAGAATGATACTATGAAAATATAACTTTGACCATCCAGTAATATCTGTAACCATCAGTAACGTCCCTATAACGTTACTGATTGCGGTGTGCATTGAAAATCACTTATATGTACCTGGCATGTGTAATTCCTGGAGTACATAATTTTTTTTCTTTTATGGAAGACCCTCCCAGGGTACTTCTTGATTGCATATAGTAAGAAGACTGGTGATATTCCCTAACCAGGTTAGATGGAATCTATCAGTAACATTCCACTCTTGGAAATTCATAATTAAATGCATATAAAAAATGAATTATGCCCCAAGACTCACCCAGACCATATGAAAATCTTAGCTATGACCCCCCACTAAGGGATAAAAATATTATTGGTGGTGTAGAAGTGTTTTCCTTGCTTAAGGAACCACATGTGCAGTATATCTTGGAATGACCCATATATATTGTGTCATGACGATCAACCTATAATGATACTGTTTTACATATACACCCGAAAAAGCCCCAAAATTAAGCCCCCTTCCCCCGTTCCCCCCATCCCCTAGGCCTGGAATTATCAAGCTGTACTTTAGTAAATGAGTATAATCTGGATATGTACTGGTACAGCAAGAGCATTAACATAAGGTGGTCACCATTATTAGATCCAATGATAACATATCTGACCTTTAGTTAACATTTTCAGCACATAGCAAGCTACAACATATAACAAAGTTTAGACAATACAACCATATGACAATATAGATAAAAGAGACAAAATAAGAGTGAAGGCACATAGCTGACGTGGCGCAGTAACTACACCTGGGTCTTATAGGGGCTTGCCACAATTTTTCATCAAGCTATATATCAAATATAATCAAATGATATCTAAGTTATAACCAGTATCTTTGTAGTTAATATGGCTTTTGGTTTTTCTTTGAAGGCCTCCTTATCCTTGATATCACATATTTCTACACTTTTGGGCTATATTCAAAGGCCCTGCACTTAGGTATGTGATATTGTAAAACAGGTGCAATATTAAAATGAGTTTGTCTTACAGTTTGATTAACATATTCCTCCTGGGTCCTTCTTTTATGGACAAAAACCCTCATATGGTGTCCACGTCTATGTATTAGCTTGGGTATATCAGCTTCTGTATGAACCCTATCTGTAGGAGTCAATATATGATAAGAAAGACAAGATTTTAAACACTTATTTTGCAACCTCTGGAGCTCCCCTAAAGAGTCATCCTTAGAGCCAATATAAGAAAAATATCATAATAATCAATAATGGGAATAATATGGGACTTGTAAATATGCAATCTAGTTTGTTCAGACATGTACTTCCTAGTAGCAAACAAGAGGTAGGATTTATAGCGAACATTTTTTATGACACTTCTTAAATACATGTTGAAATTTAATTCTTGGTTTAAAATAACACCCAAGTATTTATATGACCTTACACATTTTAAAAGCACATTATTGAAATAAATCTTTGGCTTTGGCAATTTTTTCATTTTCTTGGATGAAGCAAAAACCATTACTTTAGGTTTTTCCTTCATTTACAGTCAGCTTGTTTCTGGAAGACCAAGTATAAAAATTATTAAGAGCATCATTTAAAGTAGTAGAAATGTCTTGTACATTTTTGCCATGGGCATACAGAACTGAATCATCTGCATACAGCATAGTAGAATGAGTATCATGTACATAAATACAATCGTTGATATAAAGGAGAAAAAAGAGAGGCCCTAATATCAAACCTTGTGGGACCCCACAGGTTAGAAAAAGTTTGCTAGACCGCTTATGAGTGGCTATTGGCTATTTTGAATACCATGTTGTTCTAATTTTTTTATTAATATTAAGTGATTTACCGAGTCATATGCTCTTTTTTATATCAATAAAGATAGCTATTGAAATATCACCTTGATTTCTGTTTCTAAAATGTGGTCAACTAATTTTGAAATAGAGTAGATTTGTTTTTTTGGTATCCGCCCTGATGTTTTGATAGAATATCATTTCAATCCAAATGTGATGAAATAGAATTGTGTATTAGTCTCTGTAGGGGTTTGCCAGGGACAGGAAGAACACTAATATGTCTATAATTAGACACATTTATGGAGTCAACTCCCTTGGGAAGGGGTGTTACAGCAGCAATCTTCCATTTGTCAGGTATACAACTTGATGTCAAACATAAATTGATAATTTTAATGAATCTGTTGGGCATATGTAAGACTGCAGCCTTAAAAATATTAGTAGGTAGCTATTCTCTAGCTGATGACTTGGAGGTGTCTAGCTTTGTAACAGCTTTTACGATTTCTTCGTCAGAGAATTTCAAATCAGGCATATCTTCGACATATCTTGTACCTTTTAATTCAAAATCTAAATTATGAGCGCTAGCCAGGGATGGCCCAATTTTAGCAATGAATTTATTAAAAAAGCCAGATGTTTCTTCAAGTGATATGGTATCATCCTGATTATTGACTAAATTAATGGTCTTGGAACCTTGCTTGCTGGAGGGCAGAATGTCCTTCATAACAGTCCAAAACCTTTTTGAATCATTTATCAGATTTTCAGACAATTCCTTATAATATGATTCTTTTGCCAGATTAATTTCATCATTAACTTCATTAGGAATGGTCCTTGCCACATGGCAATCTAGTATAGAAGTAGACACCAGAGCTATTTTTAATAGTTGATTTTTGTCATTGACATGCTCTAACAAAAAATTATTCATCCATGGCACCGGTTTATCTTGAACCTTGAAAGACTTAACTTGACATTGCTTATCAAGCATTCTTTTTAACATATTTTCAAAAGTTTCCCAACATTCAGAACATCATTGCACTCATCAAAATAGTTCCAGTCACATTTGTCTAGATCACCCAGATATTTATTCATATCAAAATTCCTATAGGACCTTCCACAAAATTGTCCTCAGCTTTTCTTAATATGGACATGATATTTGGTAATGCGTACAAGGAGATGATCACTTAAATGAAAATCGAGAGGACCAGAAGAAACAATATTGTTACAATTTGTAAAAAATTAAGTTAATACACATGTTTGTACCTGAAGTCATTGTTATAGTTTTTAGAATCTATCATAAGTTAAATTGATCTAGCGCTTCATATAGCTTATTTCTTTCTGATCCCAACACAGGTATGCGGCTCTTTATGGCCTCCCATGTCATATGCATCATGTATGGGGGAAAGAGTGCCATTATTTACAACACTTGTTATTCCCATATAATATATATATATATGTGTGTGTATTCAATGCTGTTGCATTTGTTGTTACTACAATACGATCCATAATACTACTAGGCTACAGCATATTCTTGACAAAATAGCTGTTCACAATTTTTTCAATATCAAAATCACGGTCAGTTCTTATAAACGTTTCTCAGTTCCACAGTTGTCCTTGACATTGAGACTTCCACAAGCATTGTTGCCAAGGGAACAAATTATTTACTCATCTGGAAACACCAAACACCTTTTGAGCAATCTTTCCAGATCAGCATTCTCATATTATTTGACTCTACCCCTTTATAGGCAGCTAATGCAGAAGTGCAGCGTGCTCATTGGTCATCATGATGCACCAATGGAGTGCTGGGGAGTCTGCTTGCCATCACTTCATAGGATCATCATGCTAACCCTACAGGAGTGTATCAACCCAGTAGATACGTCATGATGCCTGAATGTAGCCATGGTGCGTTACTCAGCAGGGCTGCATTCATCCATCTAGACGACCGATGAGCGTGATGCATCAATGCATTAGCAGCCCTGAAAGGGTTAATACAATAAGACTTGATCCTGATATTCTGTATTTCTTGTGTTTTTCAGAATGCTCTTGTCTCCACTATAAGAAGAAATCCGACGAGGAGAAGTTATTGGACCGGTTGTTCAGGGACTACAATCCTTCTGCACGGCCAGTCCTTAACTCCTCCAAGACCGTCACGGTCGACATTCAGTTCTCCCTACTGCAGATTCAAGAACTGGTGAGCTTTTAAGTATTTATAGGGCTGGTTCCACAATGTTGGTTGGGTACATTTTCTGTGAATCTAAAGGTTTTTTTCTATACATATGCTGTATAAAAATGTCGGACTGGCATATCCCTAAGGGCTGCTAATGCATTAATGCTTCCTGCCATTGGTCCATTGGTCACCATGATGCATTAATGCATCAATTTTCGGCACTGGTCAGCTAATCAGGATGAATACGATGCTGTTATGTTATTCTATGATAATCAAGGGAGGAGTTTCTCCTAGAGGCAGAAGCCTCCACCCTGGTTCCATATAGCCAGACTATTTTAAGGCCTCACCAAACTGTCTACATTATCTTCTATAGTAGCCCAGGCAAAACTGACAAAGTCTTGTCATTATCATTGCCTGCCATAACCCATGAATCACATATGCACAAGAAATCACAATCTAAGCTTAATTTGATATCTAGCAGTGTTTTTCTGTTTAAGCTTCGAGCATTACAACTAGTGATAACAAGGCCCTTTAAGTTATCTAAATAGGCCTGGGTTTTTACTAGATTAGCACGGTTGGCAATATCAGTCATGTCAATAAGCACGCGTGGGGGGGGCAAGGAGGGGGGAAGGGGTCCCGAGTTGTGATACCGGGGACCCAATAGGTTGTCACATAGTGCCATGTGACTGTACCATCTAATGTCGTCTAGATGAAGAGTCTGCACCAGAGATGACAAATCAAATTTGACATGTTTATCACCATTGTTGTTTATTTCCTGCTGTTCAATTAGATGACCATAGCGCCTCTCCATTTTTGCATGTTCTATCTTTTTTCTTAGATAGTAACTATCTTCCCTGTTAGACAAAATGAAGGGCTTATTTTTTCATCTCCTTGGAACCAGAATTTTAACACAAACACCATATATATCGTATTGCCTTGATATAAGAAAATTTCTTTGCATGTGTATGGTTGAGTTCAGTAAGGTTAGAAGGGGGGTTATTGTTGTCCTCTAGTATAGTCTAGACAGTTTCACAACCAGATATATGTACAAGTGCTGAACCCTTTCACGGCCGCAAATGCATGAGCGCACCGCACCATACTCATTGGTCTTTATGATGCATAAATGTAGCCCTGGCAAGAAAAAAGACACCAGAATATCTGCTGCCCATTCATACACCTCAGGCACATGATTTTGAGACTCAATTGCAGAATAGCACATAATGAGTGCACTTATATGGAAACTAGTGGCAAGGGTCATACTGCTATGTGCTTGTTATCACTGATGTGCAGGCATTCTGGGAGCAACCTTCTGCCAATTGTGACACATATGATCAAATGCACCAAATGATAGCTTTTAATTTGAGTGGCATGTTTCCAACAGTTTTTTAAGGTCTATCCTTAGCCCCTGCACTAGGCCCCTGTGTAAGGCAAATAAGGAGTATTCCTTTACCACAATACCAAACTCAATGGTCTTGAGCCATACTCATATAGACAAGCACAAAACAGCTCATTGACATCAGTCAGTCATTCCACATCAAATAGATTTCAGCTCATACCACCACCCCTCATACGGATGACACTCAAGGGTGAGGAGGTGCTGCGGGTGTATCTGCAACAAAGTGAGATTACCCTTGATGTTATGCCTGGACCCTAGTTTAATGGGGAAGGGGGATAATGGTGACCGAATTTATAAGATGGCAGAAAGTACTCCCCTTCATGCCCTTGGGCAATGATCCTTTAACATCCATCACCACATAGGCATAGTGATAGATGGGCAGGCATGTTTTAAGTCATTTGTATGCTTTGACCAGGGAGAGACTTTCAAGCATTGTCTAGTACAAGATGAGTTGGAGAAAAGAGTGCTAAAAGGTAAGTGATTGAAGCAGTACACAGGTTAGAGCAGAGATAATCATCTGTAGTCTGTAGATTATGAAGGTGTGGTGAGGAGCCTATACTTTACCTCTTTGACGTCATAGTTTGCTCCTTAGTTTTACCCTTACATGGCTACGTTCTTCACCTGACTGTGCTCCTATAATCCAGGAGGGCATTTCTGAGCATACTATGACTGCTGCACTTTGAGGTTTTTAATCGTGGTCCTTCTGTGCAGTCGTAGTGACTTAAGGCATGTTCTGCCTATCTGGTCACTTTATGAATTTGTCTTTCTGATTAAAAACGTATTACAACATTTTTTTGTTTTAAGTTGATTTGAAAAAAAATCACAAGATACCTTTACTCTGGCATCTTACAACCGCAATAAAAAATGAATATGGAACAAACTTAGCTATCTGAACCAAGTGCAACTGTTTCAGCCAACCCCCATGAGGACATAGCCTCTAAGCACCACTTCTCCTCCCAACCCCCTTAAAACCAAAATAGTATACATAAATGAGAAATTAGAAAAATAGGATATTGGTAGATGATTTCAACTATATAACATACATCTTAACCCCCAAAGACCCATTCACCCCATTCAACCCCATACCCACCTCTCAATATCTCCCTTCCCTTTGCAAATAGGTAAAATGAAGAAGGTTGGGATATAAGATGGAAGAGGCAGTTATTCTACAATTCAGATCCAATACAACTGCAACTGTTTCAAAACACCTTCATGGAGCCCTATCCTTACAAGTACTTCTTCACCTTATTTTACCCCCCCCCCTCCTCCATCTCCCTGCCCCCTCCCCCCCAGTTCCTTCACGGCATCAGGAGGCAGGTAATAAGATGGTCGCCAGGAGGCACCCTCTCCAGGTGCACAGGTAACCAAGGCAACACCTGGACAGGTGGGAAAAATGTGAGAGTGGGATGAGAGTGTGAGAGAGCCCTGTACTGTAAAGTGTACTCTAGGAGTTATTTCACTCTATAACCATAGACCTCAGTGCTACTTTGTTCAAAATGTGCGTATCTCTGCTTGATACTATCTGTACAAGTTGATAGGTAAAACTTATGATGATAGTTAATGACATCTTTATGTGGTCCTAACAACAAGGACTAAAGATGTGAGTTTGTGTCCATACCCGAGGCCCAAGATTGCAAAAGTCAAATCAGTCAAAGCCTGAGGACCGAGCGCTGGGAAGACGGCAGACGGCAGGGCACAAACTTGTTTTTTTTATGTTCTGACACCAAAATTTACTTTAATTTTCCTAAAAATAATCGTCAAATAAGACTGAAATACCATGGACCAGAAGTAGTTATCACATCTAGCAATTGCTCTCGACAAATCATATTGCAGGAAAGCAGACCCAACTGCACTTGAGTGTTAGAACTGGTCATTAAAAATCTAATGCACAGTTCAGCCCCCTTCTGCTTCATCACCTACGCTCATACCTGGCACTAGAAAGGCACCAGTCAGAGGGGCCCTGGACTTGGCACCCTTCAAGCATATGATTCACACTACAAAAATACCACCTATGCTTGATAAGTGAGCAGTATTTCCTGCTCATTTCCTGTTCCTGTGAATAGAAAAGGGGCATAATGGGAGTCATAAAGTCTTAGACCACTATGCTTTGCTGCTTCTTGTACAATGAGAGCCCAAGGGTTTATACCTCAGGGCACCAGAGTATAGGGCACCCAGGATGTTCAATTCCCAGATTTAATTTCTAACTTGGGACAGAGTCAAACTGAGTGCAGAAGGCAGTTTCAGGTACAAGTAGAAGCCAATACCTAGGTGTAACATGCCTATACCCAGCTTGTTAGCTCCAACCACACCCTCCCTGTACTATCTCTATTATAATACATCATACCGAAATGACCCGCTTAAGGACCGGGGTCTCACATTAGCACAGTCTTGAATAAGCACTGTGAGTATAGGGGTATTGAAAAGCAACCTTAACACTAAAACAGTATTAAAAAAAGTTCACAGCTTGAATGAGGGCTGGGGGTACAAAGGTATTAAAACTAATTAGCGCCCCAGCTCTTAAATAGGCCACTACATTATTTTATGTGAATAACTTCTTCCCATAGAGATAGCATTGTGCGGCCGATCGCCACACCCCCAGTGGTGTAACGTGTGTCGATCCACCACAGTGGCTGATCCACCACTGCAGCCTCGTTCTGGGTGCATGTAAACATTCAAAATGGCGGACCGCCGCTTGTAGGGGGCACTACGGTAACGGATTTTGTTAATTTTCAGTTAATTAAATACTCTAAAAACATAAAATAAATATAGAACTAAACTCCCCTGGTGTCCTCGGTGGCCGATCCACCCCTCGGGGGGAGTCTCCCCCCTCGTGGTGGATCGGCCACCTCGTACACCACGGTCGTTTAGTTCTATCTATGTATGTGTCTGCTATTTAGGGCACAGGTGATGATGCTTTGTGTGGTTGAAGGATAGATTCACCATTATTGGGTTATTTATGCTGTGTAAGGTACTGAGGATCACAGCTAATCTACATTGTGAAAGAAAAAAATACCATAGCTCTCTGGCGACCATGGGTCTAAGCTTTCACCTTTATATTCCTGCCAACTCCTAGTAACACAGTGCTCTATTGAACCGATTTTTTGGGGGTTCAATCATTGTAGAAATTACACTGCTTCACTGCATTTGTTAGATAGATAGAAATAATTTATTTTATTTATACCAAAAATGAGAAGGCATGAGTAATTATGCCTGAATTTGTATCATGTCCAGTCAAGAGTTTAGATGCATATGTGATCTGTACTGGGAGAAGGGACCTTATTCCCCCTGATATAAGGTCCCTTTTCTCAGATTATGTTGCTTAACTGTTGAGAGATCAAGGCACCATGCCAACTTTCTTCAATGACTGCATTGGTGGTGATGCAGCATGCCCATCGCTCCTCATGATGCATAAATGCATCTCTGTCAAGTTACTTACCAGGACTTCATTCATGCAGCATGATGACCATGTTCGAATTATGCATCAATGAAGTTGGTGCATCAGGATGCACTCCTGCATCAGTGGCCCTTAAAAGACTAAATGGTTGCTGGGCTAATTTGCTCTTGCTTAAAATGAAATACACTCTAAGGTGTCTAACATGGCATACAACACAGACAGCAAGTAATGAAACCGTCATAGGTGAAGAATGAACAAAGTCAATGAAAGAGAAAAATACTGTAAAACTCAGTGTATAACCGTTGGCTACTAAGCAAGTTTAGAAGCCTACTCTGTTTTGTAATGGAAAACCTCCGCAGAACCTCCAGCTCCAAGGAGGTTTTCTTACTTATACTCCATTCACAGAAATGTATAGAATAGTAAAACCCTGAATGTAAGCATAGTTTGACTTTAACTGTAGAGGCCTAGAAGAGGATTTGAATCTTCTGCACTGGCTGTGATACAAAGCTATGATAAATATATGGTGTTCCAGTCTACAATCACCAGTCTCAATAGTATAATGGTTAGCATGTCTGACTTTGAATCAGAGAATGTGGGTTCAAGACTGGATGGGGAAAGTGTTTTTAACTTACACATACAAGGTAAAAGGATTCTTTATGAAAAGCCCCCCTGAAGCCCCTTTTATCATTTTGGTAATCAGAGGATGTTCATTATAATACATTATTTTTAGAATTTGTGGCAAAAATGACAGTGATCAACCAAGAATAAAACAAAATCAGGATCCCAGCACTGTCTGGTGCTTGGGTATGAATCCCATATGGGACAGAGTTTTTCCAAGAATTACATCTGCTGTTCAAAAATGACCTTATTCATAAAACCTCCTGCTAGAACTGACCTAATTCACAAAACCTCCTGCTGGCCCCCCAACTGTAGAATATGGAAATAAACCTACAGTCGGAACAATAGGGGGCAGAGCCAGGTGGAGTATAAACATATATTTACTATAATGAAGGATGGCATTTTTTTTGGACTTACAGCATTTCATAAAACCAGTATCTGGCTTAGACGTGGGTTTTTACTGTCGGGAGAAAAGTGTGGTGGCAGTGATGTCCAATGTGCCTAGCCATCATGTCAGCAACTTGTCAGGGAGATATCTCAATAAGATCAAAGCGTTCTCCCCACAGCTACATTGGCACCCTCTGGTTGTGGGGATAAAAACCGTGTCTAGCGCTTAAGTTAATGCATGATGCCATAGATTCCTGCACTTTGGCTATTATCCTGCCCCAATACATACTATGGTGCTGGTGAGACTGCTCAAAAGCTCTTCATTGGAGCATCGTGCTGACTCTCCGGGTGCATGAAGGTAGGCCTGGTGAGTAAGATGGCAGGGCTGCATTTATATTCATCAAGATGCATTTAATCATCAGCTGCCCTTAAGGGCAATTGTGCATTAATGGATCATGCCGACCTTATATGGTCAATACATTCTTGGGCACTTGGCATAGTATACCGATGAAGTCATTTCAGTATTTTGTTGGCGCATCATGACAACCGATGGGCATGAAGCACTAATACATAAGCTGCCCATGTAAAAGGGTTAAAGGGCTATAAACTGGCTCTATCTGCTGTGTCACTGTGTCAGGGACTAGGGGCTGACAGTGTGAAATGGGTGAGCGATAATGGACAGATTTAGTGCAAAAACACCTGGAGGAAAAATTGGGACTCCAGTAAGGTGCTGGAGGTAGGGTGGTTATATGCCTAACTCGGCAAGTGATGGTTAGGACCAATGAGTAAAGGGAGGGAAAATAGTGTGAAAAGGGTAGAAAATGTGTACAAAATCCAGAAAATTTGGACACCGTATAGTTGCGAATTTAAGCACCAGGGCACTCATTGATTTCAATAGCTTGCACCCAGGCATTTATTCAAGATGGGTGCTTATTTGAGACCCAAGCAATAATTCCCTCAAAGATCATATTTGCAAGTGGGTGATACTGAGGTATTTTATGTAGAATATGACCTTAGTAATAAGTATAGACCTGAAATCATTTTTCTTACAGCTAGTCAAACCTTCTACTCTTATGATGGTTTTATTCAATCCAATATGTAGCAACCATTCATGTAAGGCCCAGTTGTAAAAGATGCAGACACAAGCAAACCTTACCCACACCAACTTTTATCTTTAGCCTTCCACAACAAAAAACTATCCTACCTTTTCATAATCAACCAACATTAGAAAAAGCTAAGCAGGGTGGCAAATAGTGGCCCACCTAGACAGGCAGTGGCAGATAGGCATAAGTAGGAAGATAGCATAGGTGGGGAACACAGTCTGTTACATAGGTTATTGCAGGGAGCAGATGGTTAGGCCAAACAATTTTAAAGGTCTATGGAAGGTACCATGGTAAGAAACTTTGGCCTATAACTAGGTGTTTTTGTCATCATTGGTCTTATTTTCACTTTAGGTCATATCTTGAAACTGGGCTCCAGGATAGGACTCTAGCATTGACTTTTCAAGAAATATATAATGCTGGGAGAAGTAGCCTTCAAGTTTCTCTCACTCCATACTAAGTCTGATTCTTCAAAGTTCATATACATTTTTGCTCAATGCCTACCAACGATGCCGCCACAGTTCACCGAGCAATGTATGGTGATGTGAATCATAATTATGATTTTTCCTGGCCCGATGGAGTGTTGAAGTACAGAGGGATGATGAACTACCAAGCTGCAGGGCTGAGAACCCCTGTGGTGGGTTTTAATCTCTTTCTACCTGAAGATGTACCCTCCCACTGACCCTCCTCCTTCTAACTCCTCCCCTTCCCTCTCCTCCTCCCATAACCCTTTAATGGCCGCTGATGCAGGAGTGCATCAAACCCATAGATTATCATGATGCACCAATGTAGTGCTGGTGAGACTGCTTGCCAGCAAATCATTGGTGCATCACGTCGACCCTACAGGAGCGTATCAACCCCATTGGGTCGGCATTATGCTTGAATGCAGCCCTGGGAAGTTGCTCACCATGACTACATTTATGCAAAGATGTTTCACTCTATCTTATTTCTATAGTTCTGAAGGGTTGGCATGATGCCCCAATGAAGTGCTGGTGAGCAGACTTGTGAATCATGCCAACCAATGGGCATGATTCACTCTTTCATCAGTGGCCTTTAAAGGGTCAAAGACCTATCTTCTCTTATCTATACCTACACCTACCACACACCTAGACTCATTTTATCAACTTCCCATCCCTGTCAGTCATGATAATAATTACATTTGTCAGGGCAATGCCCTTCTTTTGAACTGACTATTTCTGTAAAGGTGGCAATGTAGGTCATTAGCATCATTTCTTAGCTCGACACTGAATATTCTGAGGATGAGTGTTTCAGTTCATTTTTTCTTTTCATTTCAACTCTTACTTTCATGATACATATTCAGGTTTGTATATTTTGTAGCAATTAGACCACAATGAATGCAGTTGTGAATAGAACCAGGTTCATTTATCCAACTTTCGAAATAGGAAAAAAATGCAGTTGTGTGATACTAACTTATCAGGTTCAAGAATACTTCTTGCCACACATTAAGATTAAATTTAATTCTTGACATCTTAGTATAACCCTAGTTAGTGTTGGTTTATGGTAGACATACAGAGATATGACAGATGTCAGATTACCAGAATTACAGACATACCTAGTGTGAGGTAGAGCAGTATGTGGTCTGTCGTTCTGGGTTTGGGAAAACATCCATGTAGTGGTGTTGGGGCTTGTCCCAAAGTTGCCAGAAATCCGTATTCATTTTCACAGAGATTCTTTGTACCACTTAACTGCCATCTTGGGCTTCATTGCAGAAACTACAGTGCTTCACTGCAATACATTTACAATGGTCCACTGTTCAGTTTTACAAGGATCCCTGGTAGATTTAGCATTTATTTTTAGAGTGTAGACCTCTATACTTTGGACTCTCTTAATAATTCTACAAGTAATTAGCATTGTTGGAAATGTCTTCCAAAAATATGGGGTGCATGTTCCTGACAATTTTTGGCCAAAGTTCTGAGAGTTAATAATGTATATATTATAAGATTATAGAGAGGTCATCTCCCCCTTATGTCACGTATACACAGACATCATGCAGACCTGACATTTACTGACTGCTGTCAAATACCATCCTAACCATCATTTATCTAAATGTAATAAGCTACCTACGCTAACCCATTAAGTGCCGCTAATGCAGGAGTGCATCATACCCAATATTCATCATTATGCGCCAATGTTGTGCTGGCGAGACTGCTTGCCAGCACCTCATTGGTGCATCATGATGACCCTCTGGGAGTGTATCAATCCCATGAGGTTGTCATGAAGCATTAATTCATTAGCCACCCTTAAAGAGTAAATCCAACTGTAATAAGCTACCTGAACAGTCACACACAAGGGTTTATTCCTGCACACAAGCATAGTTCATCAACTCTACCTGACTAGTAGCTGAAAACAGTTGCAAGAGATATGCTTGTTGAATTATGTAGACATATTTGCAGAGATAATATCGAATGACTTACCCTGCCCTAAATTTTCTGTATTTTTCTTCATGGATTCAACAAGACAGGTTGCTTGACCTAAATACGTCTTGAGAACAAAATCCTCATTGATATGGTTTTTGCTGCTCAATCAACATTTAACCAGCTCATTGATTAAATGCTCATCAATGAGTCAGCAATGTTGATTCAGTCAGTAATTTCTGTTGTACTTTTATTGGGTGAACGCCTGTTAAGGTTTGTAGACATCTTTAGGTTAATCTACTCTATAGATAATGAAAAGTGCAGGTATACTACTTGATGATATGTCTTATAATTGCCTTTATATAGTTTAGTTAAGAAATAACTCCAAAGGATTCATAAGAAATATGATCATCACCATGTTATTATCAGGGATTCTCTATTGAAAGTAAGAAATGGTAAGCCCCAAAGTAACAGCCCCCTTTCTGATGTTCTCCCTTCACTCACCAATCCCTCACCTGACCAGGTGGTGCAGCACTTCATCTCAGCCTCAGTGGGGTATTACCACTACCACCCATCTACTCAGCAGGGCATTTCTCAACATGATACAACTGTACCCAACCACCAACTTCAAAATTTCTTAACCGCCTACGACTACACCCTTCAGGTCGTACCAAAGTACCAATAGGAATAGCATTGGCATTTTGAAGTCGTAGGGCTGTGAGTGATTGTAGTACCTTAAGAAATGGCCTTCTGTATGATTAGAACTTTATTTAGTATTTACAGAGGGCTTGGTAGGCTTGTCATATCAGTGCAATAATTAGTGACCATTAGATTCAGGGCTTTAGAGTGAGGGATCCCACTACAATTGGAAGGTATTCTTACCATCTTGAGAAATGGCTTCCAGGTCAGGGAGGTAGATCTAGAGGAAGGCCTGAACAGGCAGGGTGGGACTATGCTCTTGGAACTGGTAACACAGTTCCTGAATACCTGGGCAGGTCAGGTGGGACCTACATAGAGATGATCAGAACTGATCATGCTGTATTCCTTGTTTTAACCCTGTAAAGGCCGCTCATACATTCTTGCAACATGCCTGTTGGACATCATTATCCGTAAGTGCAGCCCTGGCAAACCTACCAGAGCTAAATGCATGCATCAAGTGAACACTGGATTGATACAGTCCCAGTGAACCAGCATGGTGCTCCAATGTCGTGCTGCACTCCAGCACTTCATTGGTGCATCATGACAACCAATGGGCATGATGCACTCCTGCCTTTAAGGGTTAAGTAATTCTGCTGTCAAATCAATGGTGGTTTTTCTCTGGCAACTTTGGAACAAAGCTTGAACCACCAATATTTTTACAGATATTCCTTGTTATAAAGTACCTTTATCATACTGCCATCTGTGGCTTCATTGTAAAAGCTACACTCATTTACTGCAATATAATTCTGCTGGTTAACTCTCTCATTTTCTAAGGATGGCTAGTAGATTCATGAGTTACTTCTTAGAGTGTGACAGTATCAGTTGAACTGACAGAATCTGTCTGACCTGTCTATCCGTGTCTGAGATTAGGTACCTGCCGCTGTCAGTTAAACCCCTCATTTTGACAAGTCTGTGATAAGCCTTTGATAAGCCGCAAGACAACAAAGCGAGGTTTCTTGTTTACGAGTGTGTGCAGACATGACAGTTCCAATCTCAGAACTTCTCAAGTTATCCATATGGGTTCCATACTGCCTGACATGCGAGGAAGAACTGTGGTGTGAGATCAGAACTGGATATAGCTGATGTCAGCATGCACATTGTCATTCAGGAAGCAGCCTGGTAAATTAAAGTCGCTATACTATGATCCATCAAAGTAAAGACACTTGTCTGGTAACACAGAGATAAGTATTCCAATGTCATTTTCACAGAGGTAACAGAGTGTATTAATGTACTGTTTTCTGGGGCTTCATTGTAGAAACTACACTGCTTCACGGTATCTAAAATCCAGTGATTCAGTACAAAGTTTATGCTGATACCTGATGGATTCAACAGTTACTTCTCAGTGAGATATTTTCAATGGCTGAGTTTGTATCCAACCGAGTATGCAATCAGTGTACCTTTCCATTAACCCTTCATCCAATAGATTCATCATTAGCTATGTTAAAAACCATCTTGCAAAATCTCAAAACAGAGTCACATCTTTCCCCTTCAAACCTATAGCTTAGATCTCAAAGCTGGAGGTGCCACTTTTCACAATAGGATGTTCTTCATCTTCCCTTTTTTTTGACTGTTTCTTACACTTACAATAACTCCATCTACTGCTTTAGCTCCTACATTGACTCCCTACTTCAGTGACTGTCTCAAGGAGTTACTAATGCAGTGTGAAAAATTGATGCGTTGCATTAAATTCCATTATCTCAATACTTTTATTTTTAATGAGAGGAATAAGTTAGATGGAACAACCATATCGTATATTACTTTTGTAATTGACTCCATTGCTTCATACTGTTGAGGCTTAGTAATGTATTTTCTTCGTTCCATTTGCTTTTGATAAAATGTGTTGGTCTTGCCTCTGAGGGGAGTGTCATTTTGCAACTTCCACTTTCATGTCTGAAAATACACAGAACAGAACAAAAATGTTGCCATGTGATTGGTTATCATGCACTAGGCCAAACTGTATGCATTGTTCTAATGTATGGCCTATGGCCTATAGCCACTACGATTTAAAACCCTCAGAATAAGAGCTGACGATTGTAGTCCAGTAGGGCAGTTGTACCAGGGCAATTCTTTGTGCACGGTTGTAATTGTCATTAGAGTGTGAGATCCCACTTGAATTGTTCTAGTCATACCATCTTGAGAAATGCCCTCCTGGTATCGTGATCTGTATACCACCCTAGAGCTTTATAAGTTTGACCCAATCACTTACTCTGGAGGGTGTTTCTCAACAACTGTGCACAGGAACTACAATTTGAAACTCTCTTGAATGATGCAGGTGATCGGAGGTATTGCCCTACAACTGCTCTGTATGATTAGCACCTATACAGTAATTACTTGTATATGGTTTGGTAGAAGAGTCTTACTAGTGCAGACATTAGTAACTGTAATGGATTTGAAGGACTGCAATCCTAGTGTATTAAGAAATGACCTCCAGTTTATTAGTGCATCATGCTGACTCGTTCAGAGTAATTTATCAACCAAATCGGTTTACCTGATCTATAGGGTGTGTAAGTCCCATGATTCCCTGCGAGAAATGGCCGCCAAAATAGCCTCGAAATTGGACAGGAAGTCGCAACGCGGTATGCTTTAAGTATAAGGGGTTCTGAATGACAATTTCTCTACAAACAGAAATCTCTAGAATAAATGACCATCATAACCAGTTGCAGATATGTCTAACACACAAGTATATGAAGGGTAGCTCATAAGAAATTAGTAGTTATGAAGGATTAATATTTTTTGTCAGCGCCTATGGCCACAAAGCATAGCTTATCGAACTTCCTGTCCATTTTGGAGGCTATATTCCTTGCACGGAATGATGGGACTTATGGGCCCTATTAAGTTATAAGTCACCTTTAAAGGGCCGTTTAAAATCTAAGCCGAATGTGTGATAGTCAACATGTAGTATTTTGACTTTCCCCTCTTCCAATCTAGTCCCATATAGCAAACAATGGAGCATAATTTGCTTTATAGCTGCAATAATGCAATGTTTAGAGGCAACAAGAAAGAGCATCTGCAGTGAAGCAAAGACTATTCTTTGCACATCTTAACAAGTAAGGTACATTAAGTCTGCTTGTTCAGAGAATTCTAATTAGTCAGGCGCATAACTTAAATAATGCCACCAATTAAATTTCATTGTTATTCACGCACTGCAAGTATTCCCAAGAAACTGTTGCATTGTGCTGCAGTCTCTGCACTGTCAAAAATAAATATAACTGTTGAATCTACAAGGGATCCTTGTAAAACTGAACAGTGAAGCACCATAATTGTATAGCATTGAAACAAGTGTAGTTTTTACAAGAAGCCCAGGTGGCAGTATGGTGGTACACAAATGTACAAGGAATCTCTGTGAAAATAATTACTTAACTCTGGCAACTTTGGGACAAGGATTCAATAGTTATTCAGATATTTTTCTTTATGGTGTGCAATGACTGACTGCAATGTCTGACTAAGGGAACTTCAAGGACAAAGAATATACTGAGAAAAAAGCTAAGTAAAATGTTAAAAGTTATGCACATTACAATGATTATAGGCAATAGCTGTTGAGGGGCCCTGGACCTATGAAAAGGTAAAGGAAAAGGAAGGCGTATAGAATTTTAGAAAACTGCATGAATGCAGAACTGGCGAGTTACTTGCTAGGGCTACAATCATGCATCATGCCAATCCTACATGGTTGATACTGTCCAGAAGGGTCGGCATTTTGCTCCAATGAAGTGCTGTCAGCAGACTCATCAGCATTTCATTGTCGACCAATCGGCATGATGCACTCCTGTATTAGCTGCCCTTAAAGGAATAAGACTGTTTTTAGGATTGTTTGACAAGATTAAATTATTTGGTAGTTTCATTTTATCTCAGCTGTATCACTTTTCAACATGTTCTCCCTCTTTCTCCAGCCCCGCTATCGTTCTGTCTGTCAGTCTCCAACTCTGTTTCTTTGTCTCTGCCTCGCTCAGTTGGTCTCTCTCTCTGTCTCTCTCTCGTTCACTCTCTGTTCCTTTAACCCCTTTTACACAGCATAACACAACAGCATCAAATAGGAACTAGAGACCTGGTAGAGTGAAGTGGACAGGTGGCTAGGTGTGGGGTAGGTGTAAGGTTCTAGGTGAGGAATTGAACCAGGGAGCAGCTCAACTTGGTGTCGGGCCTCTGAGCTGCTCTCTTCAGTCAATATAATTCTCTCTCCCTAACCGTTTAAGGGTTGCTGATGGATTATTGCATCATGTCCAGTGATCCTCATGATGCATGAATGCAGCCCTGGTGAGTAACTTGCTAGGGCTGCATTCATGAATCATTGAGGACCCTTTGTGGTTAATTTACTCCTGGAGGTTCAGAATGGTGCTCCAATGAAGTGCTAGTGAGCAGTCTCGCCAGCACTTCATTGGTAACCAATGGGCATGATGCAATCATCCATCAGCAACCCTTAAAGGATTAAGTGTTGGTTCTCCAGTTGTCAGTCAGGGGAATTTTGGGTAATCTGACAATATATCATATTGCGAAAGTATGGAAAAAAATTGTCTGATTTGGAAAAGGCCACACCAGAGCAAATGGGACAGTTGGATCAAATCAAATCTGGCCAGTCTGATAAAGTTCTGCACTTTAAACTATGCTACACTGCAAGGTTAGGTCTTGTCTGACTTAGTTGGGTCTGATAAAGTTGGCTGAAAAAAGGGTAGTGTGGCCAGGGCTCAATGCACTGAAGCAGGTATTCCACTACCATCGGACAGTCGAAATTTCGCTATTCCAATTATTTTTGATGATGCAAAAGTATAGAAGAAAATCAGTTTAATTAGTAAAATTTGGCTGACCGACGGCAGTGGAATAGCCGCTTAATGCAGCACACCCATTGGTCATCATGATACAAAAATAAACCCCTAGCGAGTAACTTGCCAGGACTGCATTATTGCTTCTAGCCATACCTAAGGAGTGGATACATTCCCTGAGGGTATGACTGAAGCTCCAATGAGCTTGCCAGCACTTCATAGGTGCATCATGACGGCCAATGGGTATGATGCACTCCATGCATTAGTGACCCTTAAAGGGTTAAGCTGGTTTTGCAACAGCTGCAGGGCTGAAGTCAGGATCCTAACATCAAACTAGTTCCAAGAAAACCGATATTTACAGTACCTTGGTTTTATTCCAAGATGGTAGGTCTAGGATTAATGTTCACAGTTCTGCTGCTTTTTGGTCTGCTATTTATACTACCTGAGCTAAAACCAGCATTTCATCTTCCCTTTCTTTTGAATGCGCTATCTGTCTCAAGACATAGATAGATTGAATATGCTGCATATAAAGTGGGTATTCCAATGCCATCAGTCAGGCAAATTTTCGCTTATGCAACAGATTATTTTCTATAACTTTTGCAGTATTAGGAATAGGGAAATTAGCCCAAGAGAAGACAGTGGAATACCCGCTTAAGGCACAGCTTATACTCAAGAATAGAAATCTAGTGTGCCTTATTGAGTCAGCAAAAGTTGGAGGGGGATGCCTTTTACGCCAGGATATTTTACTAAACAATAGTATTTCAATACTGAAAATCAAAGGGTCCAGATCCTACTCTCAAGTTGGAGGTGCGTCTTATACCAACTTACCGGGAATATTTAGCAGCCAATGAAATGATGCCAACTATTCACTTTGGGCCTCTCTGAGGGGATGTGGTACCCATCTGATAACTGTTATCAGTGATAACCGCTGGTAATCAGCTTCAGCAATGGCTGTGCCCATCAGACAATCTGCCATTTCAGTATATGTGAGGTGGGCCTTACATGTGAGGTATTATAGTAGCATTATGGAGCCTACATTAAGTAAGGTTACACATTCATGAGTAGACTTTGCTGAGTAAATAGTTTTACTAGCACAAATTGCACAAATAGGAAAAGTAATGAACAAAATCTGTACTTACAAAAATAAGATGCAAAAGTCGTGGGGCCGTGGGGCGAAGGAAGGCAGTTGAGTGCCTCCTATTATGATCAGTAATGAAGCTTTGAAAAAATTAACACAGTTTAAAATTATCTTAGAGTTAACATTCATATACGGGCCAAAGAAATGATGAATAAGCAAAATGCTTCTGGGAGGCACATTCTGGATGTTGGCACAGAAATCTGAATTTTGAATATTTAACTGAGTAAGATGATCATTAAAATTACTTTAAACCTTTAATGGCCACTGATGCAATAATGCATCATGCCCATTGGTCATTATGATGCATGAATGCAGCTGTGGTGAGTAATTCACCAGGGCTACATTTATGAATCGTGCTGTTAATACACTTCCAGAGAGTCAGCATGATACTCCAATAAAGCGCTGGCAAGTATTCTTGCCACCACTTTATTGCATCATGATGACATATGGCCATGATGCACTGAAGCATCATGCCAGCCAACCAGACATGTATCAACCCTGTCTTTTCTTCATGATGCATTTGAATGTAGTAGTGGCAAGATACTGGTGAGTCACTCGCCAGGGCTGCATTTGTGCATCGAGAAGACCTATGGGCATGATACTTGATGCATGGCCCTTGAAGGCTTAAACAGTTTTCCTCAAGGTATTGCTTTCAAGGGTCAAGGGGGTCATTTAATTATTCACACTAAGAGGACCACCAAGGCCAATGAGTCTATACAAACTCAGAACTCCTAAAAGCACCACTGCCTATTTTAACCCTGGAGTTTGTCAGCTCAGACTTAAATAACCGGTTTCTGGTTCATAATAATTACATCAGCACTGTCAGTTCTCAATTATGTCCTAAAACAACTTCCTATCTGCCCAGAACATTTTCCTTTCAATTCCTGTCAAGGCCATTCCAAACTCAGACCATCTTGTCTGATTGATTTTATCATGAATCATATCCCATGTTATTTCCACAATAATCAGCAGATTAATAGCATTAATCTTAGAAATGTAAAAACTGACAAAGAATATTAATTGTTGTTTGCTGGTAAAAGGGCCTAACAATTAAAGTTTGTTTTGGACGCTGAGGTTGTGGCCCTTAACTTAATTTTGTTTGCCTGAGGCTTAAAGGTGAGGATGAATGGGTATCTCTGATAACTTCATAAGCAGATGGGGAGGTTTAATTTCATGATTAAGATAATTTAGGATTGCAGTGTATTTATGATTCAGAGTGGATTCGATGTACATGGAATCAATCTTCTGTAAATTTGGATGAAATGGAAGGAGGACAGAAACCCAATGTGAGAAGGAGAAGAAGGAACCAAGGATTGTTGAAAGGGGAGTGTGTTGACGAGTTGAGTGAGTCGAAGAGTAATACCTATTAGGTAAAAAATGCTACCTAAGAATTTCAATATAACATGGTCAAACACTCAAAGGAAAGGTACCTTTGTGAACAGTCCTAACACTTTAAGAACTGCTGATGCAGTATTGCATGATGCACATTGATTATGAACCAATGGAATGCTACTCAACAACATTTCAATGGAGCATCATGCCAACCCCTCAGCCATGTAGACTCAGCATGAAGCATGGATATAGCCTTGGCAAGTTACTCACCAGGGCTGCCCACATGCATCATGACGACCAATGGGCATGATGCATTCATGAATTAGTGGCTTTTAAGGGTTAAATTAACACTACATCGTCCATCTCCCCCACCCCATGCAGTGCCTTATCCAGGTGGGTTTTCACCTGGTATTGAATGTAGTAAATGAATCAGAGATAAGAAGGTGCATTGGGAGGGGTGGCTGCAGATAAGAGTTCTCCCTGTGGTCTGGCAGGGGCAGGTGCCAGGACCTGATAAGGAGTGGTAGATTCCCAGCAGCATCTCGAGCAGACTGTACACTGTAAACAAAAATGTCAGCGAAATAATGGCGTAATCCTTGTCCCAAGGTTACCAGAGATGCAGGGTTATTTTCACAGAGATTCCCTTACCACCATACTGCCACCTGGGGCTTTTTCACTGCAATGTGATTTTGGTGGTTAACTATTCAGTTTTATGTGGATGCCTTGTAGATTCAACAGTATTTTTCTACTGTGAAGGAGCCAGAAAACTGTTGCAGAGGATGGAGATTGACATTGAGATTTATGTCATAAACCCAGCCTATAAGGCATGGCTTAGATTACCTAACAGGCTTATTGTGGCTAATAGCTTTATCTTGTACTAAGGGTTAGGCTTATTAGAGGGGTTTGAATACATAGACTTCAATAAGGTAAGGAGGCATTTAAACCGTCATCATTCCAACCCTATATTATATTAGACTAATACATTACCAGAAGGTTGGCATGATTCACCAATGAACATGGTAGCACTTCACTGGAGCATCATAACAATCAATAGGTATGATGTACTCCTCCATCAGTGGCCCTTAAAGGGTTAAAGGATGACCCCTTGTCCTTACCGCAGTGTGATTATGACATAAATGTAATAACATCATCAAGTATGTGGGATGGACTGACTGTGTCTCTATATCTCATGAATGGGCAGCTGCCGTAATGGTCCGTGTCAGCACCAAGGTCTCAATTGGGCATTCCAGTCTCAAATAAGCACAGGGTTACATGGATATATATGCCATAAGTTGTACTATTGGCCTGAAAATCTTGCAATTCCTCACTATTGACTAAATATGTAGACCCACCATTTAAGTCAAGGATGGTCCTATAAGATCTGGAAGGCATTTCTCAATAATGTTATTTAGCACTGTTGTAAATGTTCTTCTGAAATGTAGCCCTTGTAAGCCATGATGTATTTCCTTTACCGGTCTGAGGGCCCAGTAAATGTTATCTAGTAAAGTAGTATAGTTTCTACTATGAAGCCGCAGATGGCACTACAGTATTTAGAACTATGGTACAAGAAGTCTCCGTAGAAATCACAATTAGATTTTTCCTTGTCCAAAAGTAACAGATCTTTTGTATTTTTTATGACAATTTTTTAGAGTGAGGACGAATAGTGTGGGTGTTGAAAAAGAAATCTTTTTTTAAGCCACATTGATATATTACTCTGATTCTTAGTGTACTATATAGTGCCTGTGGAAGCCACTGTGTGGGGCCACTGTGCAGCCTGGAAACCACTGGTGGAGTGTGGGTTTTGTATAAGTGGAAGACCAATTATATTAAATCCTTGAGGACTGCCCTCTTCCAATTCAATGATTGCAGTGGTTCAAGTCAGGAAACCTGCCATACTATTAATAGAGTGGCCAGAGGGTCAGGCTTATTCCCCCTTCTCTATCTGACACTATACTATACAACACTTTCATAGAAGCTTCCCATTATGGCTAGGGACAATCTGGAGATGTCTAGTAACTTGGATAATTTAGATCTTTGATGGGGCTAATCCAAACACTAAGCCTTAATTGAGACACTTTCATGGGGAAATCTATTGACAAAGACCTATGCCTTGAAATCTCTATGCTATTTGGTACGAATTGGAGGATGCATTTCTTGTGTGTCAAGAAATGGTTCCCTGAACAGTAAAAGATTTAAACCATGGCTTACATATATTTCAGAAGAAATATATGTAAGCCAGCTTCCTATGCAAGCCCATACGGTAGTCATAATGGTCATAACCACTTGGCCTGGGTTGACCCTCATTTCACACCTCTCAGGTTTGGACCACTCTGAGGACACCCAACAACTAATGTCTACTGAATGTCTCTGATAGGATAGAATAATGAACCTTTTATCCACCTCTGTTGGGAGATGTCAACCATTTGAAATGGTAATGTAATTTAGCCCATGTCAGTCCCCACCCAAACCATTGTGGTTAGCAAAGGTTCTGGTTATCAATTTGGATCTCTATTTTCAGTCCTCAGGATTCTTCACATTTTCAGCAAAATGCTAACTGTGTTCATCTTTTGGTGAAAATCAATTTCAATTCAGAACCAGAATGGTATTAGATGACATTGCAAACATTATGATCATGATGCTGAATAATTGTCATAATTGTTTCTTCCTTCTTTGTTATAGGGGTGACAAAATCAGATGAGTAAATATTTATTGAGGCCATGAAAATAGAGTCTTATCTCGGCCATTTTTTCAACTTTTTATTTTCGATTGTGTTTTGCTGGCTGAGACAATGGTAGGGATCGGACAAAACTATGACAAAATGCTAGTGGGAATGGAACAGACTTAATTATTGAATCATGATCTTTAACTGCTTAAGGGCCACTAATGCAGGAATGCATCATGTGCATTGGTCATCATAATGCATATATGAAGTACTGGCAAGCAGTGTCACCATCACATTGATGCATCATGGTGACCTTGCAGGAGTGCATCAAACCCATAGGCTCAGCGCGTATGTAGCCCTGGTGAGGATCTGGCAAAATGAGTCACCAAGGCTGCATTGATGCATCATGACAACCAATATATGCATGATACTTCAATGTGTTAACAGTTCTTACAAGGTAGATGGCACATGAGGTGGTGCTCATGGAGAATTTCTTGTTACCAGATGCTATGTGCGATATTTTGCTTTCATGCCTCCCTCAGTTTTTGACCATCTACTTTGTCTCTTTGCAGAATGTTCGCAGCCAAGTTCTAACAACAACGGGCCTTTTAATTCTGGTAAGCCTTATACAACATTCGTTTCTGTCTGTCTATCTGCCTGTCCCTCAGTCTCTGTCTCTCTGTCTATGTCTGTCCCTGTCACTCTCTCTCTCTTGTTTTCATAGATTAGTCTTACTTACTATCTCATATTCACTTATTATCTCCTAGATATCATTCCCAACAACATGAGAAATGTTCTGATGTTTTCAAGCCTTATCTTCCTCACCAGTTAATGAATATTTCAAGGACTGAACAATTGTCTTCTAGGTGTAGATATTTCTAATAGGATATAATCAAATATGAAAGAGTTTGTGCTAAGTAGCTAAATCTAACAGGTTTTGCCTTGTTCACTTCAATTCCCTATGGGTTTAGTCTTAGGCCACCTGGGCCAGCCATCTAGTATGTGTATAAGAATCTAACATTGAACATACTTATGGTCTAATGACCAATATGAAAGGAAATCTGGAAGACAAAAATCATTGGCCTGCAGCCAAAACTTCTTGCCTTAGACTACCAGGACAGTGTTAGTGTCTACCCATATTACCAGCTAACGGTGAGCGATAAATTTCATTAACAGGATTGGTATGACGAAAGGTTAGCATGGTCAGAGGCAGACAGCAGTTTGGACCAAATTGTCTTCGACGCCAAGAATATCTGGAAGCCGGAATTCGCTGTTATCAATGGGTGAGTACTTCTTACATGCATACTGAATAGGTGATCACGAGACTTTCTCAGGGGGTGAGGGAGGAGTCATCTGCCACCAAAGGCTAAACTTGCTAGTCTTCCACTTCCACATGCCCAAAAATCCAACAGTGGCTTCCAGAATGCACAGTGGCTCGCCACAGTGGCTTTGTTGCACTAAAAATCAGAGTGATATATATACCTTTGGCTTATACAATGATTTGCATTACAATACCCTACTATGAGACATTCCTCTTTACACTAAAAGAAAATATATCATCAAAATAACAATGGCTCTCAGGCAACTTTAGGACAAGGATATAACTGTGATTTTCACTGCATTACAATTATGGTGGTTCACTGCTCAGATTTACAAGGATGCCTGGTAAATCAATAGTATTTTCTCAGAGGCCTGATAACATTTTTATTCCATTGAAAGAGTGCAGTTTTGATCAAAAGCCTCAGGTGCCAGTATGGTGGTACACAAATGTACAGAAATATCTTTGAAAATAAGGAGGGATCTCTGGCAACTTTGGGATGAGGATGGTGCTGTTTCGACGACATTATTTTACAGTGTTCTCCTTTCCTTACAGGGCTGAGGCCATCTACCAGGATTACAGTGAGTTCCAGGCTGTCCTGTACCCATCTGGTAACGTAAAGTGGGAACCCGGGGGCGTGTTCAAGACCATGTGCAGCATAGACATTACTTACTACCCGTTTGACGAACAGCGGTGTGAGCTTATCTTTGGTGCCTGGTCTTACTACACGTCCAAGATGAATCTCACAACCAACATGTATGTATACTACTGCTTCATTATGTCTTTTATTTGTTATTTCATCTTTAGGGAGTGGTCACTATTTAATAACAGGGGGGTTTAGGGGACTCAAAAAAATGTCAGATCCCTCTTATGGGGGAGGGCAAAAAATTTGACCCCTTTTAGATGCATGCATGCTACTAAAGAATAAAAGAGGGAGAGTGAAAATTTCAGCCTCTTCATCAACCCCTTTTGTTAAAAGACCACTCCCTCCTGAACAGTTCATTTTTAACAATGGAGTGGAGGTGATTATATGTTTCGCTTTTGTTGGGGTGGGGTGGGACAAAATATTTCAGTTGCTTAGGGAAGGGAAATTGAGTACTTTTGAGTAAAAAGGGGCATATCGCATGGCCAGTTGCACAGAGTAACCATGAAACTCTATACAGACTTCCCCCTTGCGTGTGACATTCAGTGGTAGTGAATCATTGAAAATAAGAAGTGTTTTCCTGAATTGACTGATAAGCAAAATAATGCAAGGTTGCTTCTACTCTTAATCATTATTCATGTTCCCCTTTTTCAGAACAAGTATAAACTTGGATACCTATGAAAAGAATGGGGAGTGGCAGATTATCACTACTGAAGTGAATCGAAAAGAATTCTGGTTTGAATGCTGTCCTGACCAACGATTCAGCAACGTCGCTTTTGTCGTCTACTTACGACGACGTCATACTTTCTACATAATGAACGTCATCCTACCCGGGATCTTGACATCAGCAGTGTTATTGTCGATATTCTTCTGTACGCCGCAACAAAAAGTTCACATTGGTGTTGCGGCGTTACTTTCCTTCCGACTCTTCTTACTCAACGTCGCAGATACTATTCCGAGAACATCGGATCACGTACCTTTACTAGGTGGGTGTCGTTGACTTTTATAGCTTTTTATTCAGAGCTATTATTTCAGCTTTAGACCATCTTCATAAGATCTTTTACAACAGCGGAATGTTAACTGGTGGTGGCTTCTTTTATTGCTACTATATTCATTATATTCTATAATAATAATAAAAAAAACACGCAGTACATAGAGTAACTCTGATCACAAATCAAGGAATGCATTATGTTTCATTGGCAGACTGAGTATAGAATATACAGCCTGTAGATGATAGGTTTCTCGAAAAGAGTGGGTTTTTTTCTATTACAACAGTAGATTTATAGAGGGACAAAAAAAATGGATACTCCGGTCTTATAGAAAAAACTCAGATGTTACCATTACCCCTTCCAAGGGAGAGAGCAAGAAGCTCATTGTTGTTAAAGACATGGTCATTCCTTTCAATACATCATTTTTAGTTTTTGTTTTATTCTCAATTTTTTTTGTGACATTGTCTACTTGACAAGGGATAGGGGTTGAAAATCAATTTAATTAAAAACCCCTTCAAAAGATCAATTTCATCACAAAGAAATTCTTAAATTCTATCTATGATATTTCATGTGTCTATTTAACATTGCACCATGGCCATAATTGTTTTTGCTGAATGTTGCCGCTCCCTTAATACATTGAGATGTGTGTAAGAAAGTGATCATCAGTTAACAACAAAGGAGGTGGTATGTTTAAGGCAGGAGAGGAGAGATTTTCAGTGAAAAAGCCTGCAGGTCAAAAAGTGTCCCTGCTAGCACAACTCATCCAAATGATGTCTTATTTACATAAATCACACAAGTTTTCATGTAAGAGTGACGTACATTGCAGAGTTGTGCTAGCTGGGGTGTTATCCCAAGATGTGATCATTAGGTCCAATAAGGAGTAGGGGACAAACATTTCTTATGTCTTATGTTGTGCCGTTTTTCAGGTGTCTACTTGACATGCACCATGGCCATAACGACATTGGCGATGGTGGCCACCGTCTTCGTGCTGAACCTGTACGGTATGAAGGAGAAACCGGTTCCACTTTGGGCTAAGAAGGTCTTCACCATCTATGTCGCTCGGCTCCTATGTATGTGCGACTGCGGTGCAGCATCCGCCGTCAGCCAAGCTGAAGAGTCTGCTTCACGGAGGGCACAACAACAAGAAAATAATCGATTAAATAATAAGCACCAGTATAGAATCGTAACACATGGGCATGCCCATTCGCCAATAGAGGCGGATGAGGGGATCCCGCTTAAAGGCCGGGGAGGGGAGGTGTGGCGGGGACGGGGCATGAATCATGGGGAATTAGCCGTAGATATGGCTCCAGGCCCCACCACAAGTTTCATGCAGCAAATGTCAGGCAACGACCGCCGTTATATGCCTGAGAAAAAAACTGAGGAGAAGAAACCAGACTATGCCAAAGACTGGGTCCATGTAGCTGCTGTGTTCGATCGACTCTTTTTCTGGCTATGTTTAATATTTATCCTCATCACAACCCTCATACTATTCCACCCCATCACCACAGCGAAATACTTCAACAAGCCGGAAAATGAGGACATATCGAGGTAGCCATCGGCAGCCGCAGGGCAGTCTGCTGTCATACATATAATTCTTGGTTTTCTATTTAGTGCAGACAGTGACCACAAGAGGGCACCACTGGAGGGTTCCTGTGCTGCTGCTGCTACCACCTGGTGTCAGGAGCCTACACCATTAAAGCCTTGCCATGATGTAAATGGCGTCGATAAATGTGATGGGAAGCATCGACCAACGAAGCACTCACATGTGACAATCTGTGCCTTATGGTGATGCATTCGTTGACTGCGGCCAAGTCTTCAAGCACAGACAGCATTGGCACCAGCTGTGCTAACACACTACGCTAGCACAGTTAACTCGACATATGGAAGAACATTACCATAAATGATTGTTTACCTGCAGGGGTTTCTATATTAGCACAGTTATCTCAATATGGAAAAATACAGTACCATAATTGCTTGCTTAGCTGCAGGGGTCTCCGAAGAGCACAGTTTTTATTATTCCTCTCCTTAAAAGACTTCAAATAAGGACAGGTTCCTAATGATTGCAGCAGTCATGGATCCTCTTTTGCAAAATGTCATTTGATGAAAACAAAAGATTGTACTCTAACATGTTTCAATTCTCATTAAAAATATTTAGATACTAAATCAATTTTCTGATTAATGTTATTTTGGAAAATTTGTTCATCCAATCAATCATGTAGAACATTTGAAAGAAAAAAAATCAAAAAGTTTTAATGGGTTGCATGCAGTTTAACGATGTAGATATCCAAACATGTTTCGATCATTTAGTCTTTTGCACTATTGAGGTAATCCTTAACCAGCAATTAGGCTGTCTCTTTGAGCCATCTCTGATAACCCACTATGGATGTTCCCTTAGAAAAGACTAGGGAATAGGCGGAAAATGAAGCCTGTATGAACCGTTTTTATCTTCTTATTGAAGACTGATGTCTCATTAAGGCATTGGAGCAATCTTTTTTTCCTTTTTTCTCTGTTATCATTTCATGAAAGTGATTTTCAGCTCTGGTGCACTGCGTGCTTAAAAAGATATTAAATGAAGCTTTGACAATTGTATACTATTACTTAAACTGCTACAGTTATTTAACTGCATGTGAGATTTTGTGAAACTTGTACAGTGACTGTAAAGCCAGAGACTGTGTTATATGTGTGCTAGCACGGATGGTGCAGCGGAAGCGAGACTTGAATGACTTTGGCTTGCCTTAGAAGGACTCTCAACTGTAAATAATGAAATAATAATGCACACACCATTCAGAGATAACATAAGATAAAATAGTAGGACACTCTGTAAACCTCCTTAAAGTTTATGAACATAGTATATCTAAAGAGAGAATAATGGGGAGAGATACCCAAAGGGTTGCATAAATTTGTAAATATGCCAGATGATAAGTTGATTACTATTTGTTAAATATCAGAAGAATTGACGATTTCAGCCCCTTGCTTTAAACTTGCTTCCCAAGTATACTTAAGACTCATTTCTCTAGAATTTCAGTAGATTAGTCTGGATGTGAAAAGGCTAGTTTTTCAAGAGGTGTGAAGAGAGTGAGAGACAGAGAGAAGAGTAAGGAATGTATAATTAGCCGAAAAAAGTTTAATGTTAGCATATAGAACCCAAGTGAATTATGCGTCTCTGGAAATTGACCCAGGGAAATTGTTTCGTTGGCTGGTGTGGTAGGGTTATTATGTGACGAATTAGACATAGTGTGTTCAGACTTTTTCTGTTCTATAAATTGTTCATGTTTTAGATATTTGAAAGTCCTAATAACTGCTATATAGGATTACAGAAATCTTTAATTTGGGGTTAATTGGCAGTTCCCTAGTGATTGGCCTTGGGTTGGTGTGGTAGCTGTTTCTATTTGTTGTAAACTTGCTATATACTTCTATGGAGCGTCGTTTTAGCCTTGTCTTGCCAAAAATAATATTACACGGTAACAGCGAAAATATGTATTTAGGCTCCTAGAACCTTACCCTTAGTAGATGGCATTAACATGTACATAACAATCATAATTGAAATTATACTGGAGATCAAAGTTTCTAAATAACTGAGCTTTGAAGAGCACAATATTGATTTTAGATAGGCATTGATAGTGGTAAGGTCACAAATGGAACAAATTTACCTGTACTACTTCAACATGATATAGGTATTGAGATAATCGTTCTAGAAAAAGGAAGACAATTTAGCATTGCATATGCAAGGTATGACACTTTATGACCATGGGATGTATACATTTAATGAAGGTACATATCATCTACATCTAAGTCCCTTGTTGTATAAAATATATACCTGGCACCCACCTTTATTATCGTCCTTTTGTATCATGGTGCAGACACAAAAAGGATGAGTACAAGAGAGAGCGTTTGAAAATTATTAGTTGGTTTATAAATTGTTTATTATGTAAAGCAAAGTACAATTCATCACAAAAACTATGCGGTCTACTGCCAGCGTTTAGTACATATGAAGCTAGGTAAAAGAGATCTCTATGAGGGCTCTCATAGATGTTCCTTTCACCTGATGTAATAACTGTAAAACCCTATACCTACCTGGGCAGCGATAGCAGAATGCAATTATTGCCATTAAAAGGAGAGAAAATAAGCAGAAAAATAATGTTGCAAATTATTATAATTCTGTAAATGGAATATTCAGCTCCATTTTAAATTTGGGTGTGACTTTGTAATAAAAACTGCATGTAGGGCGATGCAAACTGTAATCAGTTGTATCAAGCAAGTATTCTTCAGGCATAATAAATAGTTCTAACACTGCTATACTTTGGTTAGCCTCCCTTGACCACATCAGGAATCCATATTAAAGAGTTTAGTATTTTTTTTTCAATTGATAATTACATTATGCATAAAAAATGACATCAATCACAGCACAAAATATGTAATGATATTGGCATTAAAGGAACTTACTTCATTCTCATTATAGTAACAATACATTTAAGGTTAACTTTGATATCAATGGAAATCTTTACACAGAATTTCCATGTTCCTTGTGCACCTGATTTTGACTTTACTGTAATATACATATATACATATTCTCCCAACACCCCTCCATATTAGGCCTATTGTGAGCCTATAATAGGCCTATTGTGACTCCACAGAGGCCTAAGTGGCTCCTCAGTACTTCATAATACTCATACTGACACTGTAGTCTAGAATATCACTCATAGGCCCATATCACTCAAAAAATAAGCACTTCTAGATATTTTCCTCTTTCAATGAAATAAATTATTCCCTGGAGTTATTACATAAAAATAAGCAATTAATGTAGCACAAAACATTGTGGGTGCCATATACTCATATTGCTGAAGGTTAAATAGAAAATTGGTAAAATTCAGATACATCTTCAAGCTTTTTAATGGCGGATGGAGTCAGAATCAATGACTTAGAACACGACTGTCTCTCAAAACTGCTATAATGAAAAATTTTCTAGAAAAAAAAAGACAAATAAAGCAGCGAATCTCATACTTTGTAAATTCAATTCCTACGCTCATCAAAGACTATCCTGGGTTTTTCTCAGTGAGGATTTCTCTTAACTCCGCACCTTGATGCATAATGCACTCATGCAGGGGCATTCATGCATCATGCTGACTAAAGAGTGCATCAACCCAAATATTGCAGCATGATGCTCAAATGCAGCACTGGTGAAGACAAATGGGTATGATGGATTAATGCGCTATAGAGTACTCAATGGGTTAATTCACTGTAAAAAGAAAGAATGGTATACTGCTCCTCTTTGCTGTAAGAGTCCATCAATTGCACAGGTGACCTTCACATAATATGCTGACATTGATGTAAAATACATAGAATGGTGAAGGTAGATGAGCTACACTTTCAGAAATTTTATATCCAAAACACATGGAAATAAAATAATGTGATTGAACGAAGACTTTTTTTTCTAATTTTACCAAACCAAAAAGGCTAACTTGCCTTTGGTATTTTCATGTACTTCTGACTTTGACAGATGAAATGATTTAACTGGAAATGTCACAATTTCATTGGTCATGTAATTATAAAATTAATAAAATATACAAATATATGTATCAAGATATTTGTGTTCTAATTCAAAATAACAAAAGAATCCTGGTCCCAAAGTTGTCAGAGATCCGTCATTATTTTCACAGATTGTACTACTTTGCTGCCACCTGGGGAGTCTTGTAAAGACTACAACATGCTACACTAAGACTTTTCATTTGATATGTTACACTCTGTTTAACCCCTATTTAAGGTACAATGGTAGAAACTGGTGGCGGCACCCTGTGGTTATTTTGAGAACCTTCACATGCACACTAATTCTACCTGCCTTGTCATGTGATAGAACACTATTACTTGAAGCTCCCAATCTTCCAATGAAAAAATCATTGGGTAGATCGAATGTCATGATATTTTTAATCATTGGACAAAATTCCAGACTCTAGGTGTATGAGTTGAGCCTTAGACTGGAGGTACTTTCAAAATACACCGATAATAAAAGATATAGTCAGAAGTAACTACACTGTAAAAAATATGTCGTCAAAATAATGACAGAATCCTCATTTCAATGTTATTGCCAGAGATCCGTCGTTATTTTCACAGAGATTTCTTGTACCAACTATACTGGTTCACTCCAAAATAATTGCGGTGGTTCACTGTTCATTTTCATGACAATCCCTGGTAGATTCAACAGTTATTTTTGATAGTGTATACCAGCATGATCTGACCCCTGCTGATCGATGTGTCACCTCTTATCAGTGCTATTTTCCAGTTACCAGTAGCTTCTTGGGTTGCTAGTTGCCAGTAGATGGTTCTCAGTTGACAGTTGCTCCACAACAATTCTCCTTTAGATATTGCCTACAGCTGATTTAAACTATTTATGATATGAAATAAATGGACACTCAACTTACAACATGTAACCCCTGGGAAGCGATCATTCTTTAACAACAGGGGAGGCTGGTGGTGGATCTTTGCATGGACACATGAAACAAAATTTGCCCTCCCCAATTCCGCAAGGGTCCGAAAGTAGCGTGCAAACACGGCCTTTTTACCTATAGTAATGTGCAAGCTTCTTCCACAAGTCAACAGGTTGAAAAGATCCCCCCCCTCTCAAACCTACCACCCCCCCTCCCAAATCCCTGTTGTTGAAAAAGCCTCGCACACTATCAAAAACCCTTCAGGTCGTAGATGGCATTACTGTATTTGCTTTTACCAATAGACAGTGGTGCCACCTAATACTGATATATCCACTGCAAAGATGATAGTGGTCATCTTTGCACACCCAGCAGCACCACTGTCCATAGTTTCATTGATCGACAGTGTGGCCACCTACTGTGATACAAATTTATCCAGGCCACAGTGTCTTACCATCACCCTTACACCCAACATATTCAATCATAAGCCTAGTATTCTGTTTCAACCTGTGGTGAACAAAGTTAGAGCATGACGACGCCATGCCTTTCCATTATGATAGACAAATCAATGATTCCCCTTAAGATGATACTAGTATTTTGATCTGTGTTGATAAATCTTTGGTATGTCTGGACAAGTCAGATATGGATTGTCCTAGCACAGATAACATGTGTGAAACTACTTGTAAATATGTAAAATATCAATACAAAGACATGACTCTGCAGTGTATACACTACAACCGATGATGTATTTCTACATCATATGATATGGATAGAACTACACAGTATTCTCCAAGTTGAGGTATGGTATATCTTTATTTGGCTAAATATTTACTTATTAAAGTGGGCTTTTTAGTCTGGCTAAGAGGAGAAGAGGAAGAAATGAATAACATAATATAATGACATCTCAGCCGGAGACAGCTATACATCTCTGTAGATCTACATTGCGAAATAATGACTTGCATTTTAAAATACACCACTTGAGGATTCATATGGATGACAAAATTACGTCCCAACACCCATAAATTACATTTTAGATACAGGTCACGAAATGTCCTTGTTGACAATACATGAGAGGTTTTGTCATTAAAAGTTTTCTGTGGATATTTCATAGTGACTTTTTTTGTGTCGTCTGGAAGGCATTTCTTAAGATGGTACAACTAGACCCCCTTCAAGTTGTAGTGGGATCCCTCAGTTAAATGCCATTACAGACCTTTATCTAGTGGTCACTAATAATTGGACTGGTGCAACTGCCCTACCAAAACCCTATGTAATTACTGCCTTAAGTGCTGATTGTACAGAGTAGTCATAGTGTGTTACGCATGATCACCCACTCTGATATTGAAGGTTGAAGTTGTAATAGTCGTACCATCTTGAGAAATGTCCTTGTGGGACTCCAACTAATGACATCCATTTGTACTGAAATACCATGTCCCACAAAACATAATTTCTTTATTTTTTCAACTTCAGGTCATAGAAGAAGAGAAATGGTTTCCTTAATAATTGTTGGTCCTGCCATCATTGGAGGTGCCCTTTTTCTCGCTGCAATAATTGCTATTATTCTTTGCTGTATAAAACGAAAGAAAAATAAGAAGAATGTCCCTAAAAGGAAGCCCAAAGGTAATATATGTAAAAATATACGTTATGAGATCATGTATTTCTACTGTATGTGCTTAATGTCATTTTCTGTCTGGCATTTCTCAATCATGTTAATTAACATTTTTGAGAAATGCCCCTTCCCTATCTCACATATTTTAACATCTCAGTGAGGGAAGGGAAAATCCTTCAAGTGGAAATTTCTAAGAGTAAAAATCTTTTTCATATTATGTTTCCCTACTTTGTTCTGTTAAGGGACCTATGTCAACTTGATTTCATCTATAATTATTCACAGATAAGAGACGGAATTCTCTTGAACTTGTCAAGAAAAAACTTGAAAGTCTTGGGGATGCCACCGATGATTATGATGACATAGCTGATGGTAGGCAAAATGTTGGAATTTGATTTTAATTAATAACCATAATCACCTTTATCAATCTTGTGAGAGTCTACTCTAATAACACATACTGTAAGACCCCATGTGTAAGCCACAATCTGAGTTTGTGGATTGGTTTGTAAATTAAAAATATCTAAAAACGCTTTTCCATATGATATTTTCAAAATCCAAAAAGCTGTGGGGCCCTAAGGGCTACCCACACCCCCCTATGCCAACAAGAAATGTTGGGTGAAGCTATGGGAGGATACTACAGCTACCTACCCCCCATCCTCCCTCCCCTATGTCTGAAATGGCCTATAAATCATGGCTTATATGCAGGATTTTACGGTACTGTACCCATACTTTATCTCCCTTTAGGTGGTAAGAATGGACAAACTGTCCAGATGTCATCAGATAGTGTGGAGCCTGTGATTTCCCAGACATTCTCGAATAAAACGTATGAGTCTGTTGAATGTGAGAGATTGTCAGGTTTGTATAAATTTATATATAAAGGCATGATTATTTTTTAACATCAGGGGGGCTGATGGAATTGGCAGAGGGGGCAGATTTCTGACTGCACGGGGGAGTCAGACATTCCACCTACCCAGGGTAAAGTATTATGTATACACTATTGATTAGGCCAAAGAAAAAAGTTTATTTCTGGTCAACTGACCAACCTCAGCTAAAGTGGACCGACCTCAGAATTTTTTCACAAATTTTTTTTCAATTTTTGCAACAAAAGTTTAAATTTCAAAAGTTTCTTCATAGAGATTTTTATTTGATTTATGTAGACAGATGCTCCAATCATTTTTTCATATTTCATGTGGGAAAATTATTCTTTCTCACAATAACCAGTGAAAACCTATCAAAGTATTACTATGTGAAAAAGAACCTGACCTACCGACCTAGCGCAACTTTATTTGAGCATGTTACCAGAAACCTGCCCTTTTTGGCCTTATAAACATTATTGTGTTATCTTTATCTAATCAATCCTCTGTCAATACAGATACCTACACCTCTGACCCAGATCGCCACTGTGAATGTTTTGATCAGGTATATCTGAACTGATACATACACAGGCATTGCTGAGCAGAGGCAGAGGCGAGAGGAATCACCCTTAGCTGGGAACAGACTGAATGATGTCATTATATGCTGACTTAGCACACCCTAAGAAATAACTGTTGAATCTTCCAGGGATCCATGTAAAACTGAAAAGACAACCACTGTAATCGCTTAGTACTGAAGCAGCATAGTTTCTATGATGAATTCCAAGATAGCAGTACAATAAAGCACTATTCAGTTGGAGATTTAGAAAGGGGAGCAGGGGGCCTTTTGCTTGTACTTGAAAGTTTAGTTCCTAGAAAATTGGTAAAAGTTGGGGGTGCATCACCTCCTTTTTGGGTCGTGCCCCCTCCTTGTCAAAATCCTTGATCCGCCACTGCTGTTGAACAAGGAATCTCCCTGAAAATAATGGTATAATCGCTGTCCAAAAATCACAAGTGCAGACATAGATTTATAACAAACTACAAGCATATATCTAATATCATTTTAAACTCATGTATTTTAAATATACATTTAGATATGTATGAGGAGCTGCCAGAAGGACAGGAACCACAAATGAAGAGGGGGACTCAAAGAAAGTCATCACCTGGTGGGTAAATCAGGAAGCACTATAATATTGTCCTCAAGTGCTCCTCCTGCAAAGCCAATTTGTTGTCATTTTCAAGTTAACAATTTTTTTTTTTTTTTATAAAATCCTTTCAGGTATTTCTTTTCACATTCATGATTTTTGCCTGCTTGCATGCAAAGTATTTTGGGGATTGGGCTTGATTACCACCCCAAGCCTAATCCCCAAATCTCCTTGATCCAAAAAGCATTTCTTCGCCTTATTTCTCTTCTGTTTTAACATCTATTAACCCATATCTACCTACTAGTGCGATAAGGTTGTGTCCACTTGGTGCTATAGTAATTGAAATACTTCTTCTGTCTTTCCTGCAAAACATGAAATATGCAGATACAACCTTGTTGCACTGAGGTGATGAAAAAGCTGTTCCAGGGGTCTGCCATGACTTGGATGTATATACAATCATGTAAAACCGTATAAGAGATTCTGCCTTTTTCTCTTTATTTTGGCACTTCTTACAGTACATCTGGACACTGTTGTTATCTGGAAGGAACAACCCTACCAAAACCTATTTAGAGCATCAAAGGTGAGTTTTGAAGGCTTTCTCTCTCTCCCTTTCTCTCTCTCTCTCTCTCTCTCTCTCTCTCTCTCTCTCGGGCCTCCCTAGCCCACTTAAAAGGGTCTATATCTCCTCTTTCCTATCCCCTCAGGATGTGTGTGGTGCACATATGTGCGGGCACTGACACATTCCACTGTGATATTGTGTAATGGAGTTCTTGCCAAGAATATGACCTTAGCTGTCGAAATGGCGTTAAACATCTATTACTCACTCACTCTCTCTCACTCTCTCTTTTAATCTCTCTCTCTCTATTTATCACATTTTAAATTCATTTATTTTATGGTGTTCAATTCAAATACCCCAGTTACTCTATATTTTTTGTATGATATCAAAATCAGAGAGCTATTTATAACATGATTACTTTTTTCTATGGCTTGAGCTTTGCCAATTACATTTAGGCTACCGGGTTTTACCAGGGAGGCCTATGGTTGTTTAGGCCCCAACAGAATTCTCTTTACCTGTGATTATTCAAGTTATCTTTTCCTTGTGTAAAACCTCTATTTTAGATGCTGGACTTCAGAGGCTGGATGCAGAGCAGGGACATAGCAGCTTCTACAGTACAGGCCCTGCAGAAGGAGGGAATATGTAAAGTGTCACACCTAGCCTTAATCACAGAAGATAACATTAAGACACTCCGACTTACTATGGGAGAATGCAACCGACTCAGGGCGGTCTTAAAATTTATCAAGAACATTGATACCAATCATATTGAATGGGCATAAAGTAACAGATTTATTTGATTAAAACAGTCTGAAGCATGCCATCAGTGCTTTATCAGCTGCCTCCGCCGAGCGCATGGTTTTCATTGTCACCGGTGACCTTCAGGCACGTTACCAAGTGTCACTAATAGATGAGATATTGTAGCATGTTCCATTATGATCTCCATTTAATGATTCCATCTGACAATAAAGTTTTCCATTTAATTGTTATACAATGTATTTCTGCCATTTTACAGTGTCTGTTGAAACTTACAAAAAAGGACTTGTTTCCAAAGAATATCATATTTAAACTTATATTGTGCAGATGCACCATTATGTATTGTTTACCATCAAGTGAGGGGATCTAAATATTTACCTATGTAACATTCTTTGCATGGTCCTGTGTGTTTTGGTATTAGGTGTTAAGTTAATGAATGATACAGTAACCTTTTTGTATGTTTCCAATACAGTTTATTTCAGAGCACTCATTCACACATGGATGTGAGATAAGCCATGTTAGCCTATATGATTAACATATTCAACAATAAAGAGTTCACTTCCAATAGGTTTCCTGAGGCAACAGCATGATTTATTTCGAAACATGTAACATATATCAAAAAGTGCTCTGACACATATACATTGATACATGATGTAGGAAATCAGATCATCCTCACTGGTTTAGTTGTGATCTTAACTTGGTCCCCCATTACAGTGAATAACGGTTTTTCAAAATCAATTGGATCCTGTAAAAGTGGGTCATATTGGGTGAAGCATTGAACCTGGAACAAAAGAAAATCAATGATAAGTCTGAAGTCCATAGTATCATTTGGTCAATAATGGGGAGACTAATCGGCTCAATGATACATATAATCATATTCTTGGGTTTCTGATTTGGAGAATTCTTCTATAGTACATTGATCATCGGTAGTCATGATGCATAAACCTTGATGAGCTTACGGGGTCGAAATGTCCCAAAGGGTTGGCATGGTGCTCTGATGCAGT
The DNA here is from genome assembly GCA_949317995.1 of Acholoe squamosa. NCBI lineage: Eukaryota > Metazoa > Annelida > Polychaeta > Phyllodocida > Polynoidae > Acholoe > Acholoe squamosa. The sequence continues at coordinate 8,453,617 of OX439052.1, read as the reverse complement.
GAAGTAAAATCAAACATGCTCTTGCAAGCATTGAAAAAATATTCCCTAATCAATGATGCTTCAATGTTGTAAAGACAAAATAGTGAAGAATTGTTACCCAAACGCAAACCAAACGTTCGCAAACATTGGAAAAATATTGACAGAGCTCCTCTATGGTGTGACCTTCAAAGTGTTATATACTGAAATTCTTATCCACATTTAATAAACACCTTTATACATTACTCATCACTGTAAACTGTAACAATACCATACCATCTATACCTCTGCTACATATTACCACCTATGCTGTACCATGGTTACATATACTGACACTAGGCATCGCACCAGTCGCTCATTGTATATACATGCTATGCCTAGTCATTTCTAGAGACTAGCATAAGCTGCCTTACCTTATATGCTGGAATAAACAGACCTTTACTGCTAACTGATATGAGGTCCTGGCCTATCAATAATACATATATCTAATGCATTAATGCATTATGACGACCAATGGTCATGATGCATAAATGCATCAGTAACCTGTAAATAGTAAAAGCTTTAAATGCTAATAATGCTAATCATGAGTAGGATAGTATGTATCGGAACGGGACTAAAGCTAATCTAAGGATATTTCTCACTGGGCATGCACCCAATCAGAGGCCTCCCTTTCGGCAGGAAATTCAAATGTGAGGTCATGTGACCTAGACCCCCCATGGTGTGGTGCCAAAATGGACCAATCAGAGTCCTCCCTTTTTTTTTATATAGAGCAGCGCTCATTTTTTATTTAAAAAAAGAAAAAATGTCTATAGCTATACAGGTCTTCGCTACATTTTTGATATTTTGTTATATAAACACCACAGGACACCACAGGACACCACAGGACAATACATAGCGCATTATTATAGTGAGTATGATAATAGATGTGTTCTATATGACTAGTGATAGAGACTTGATACTGATATATCTCTACATCGATACAGTTTTCGCAGCTCATTTCCCCTATCTAGGAAGTATGCTATGAGTGAGATACTAGGGTTCTTTCAGTGTATGCATAGCGGTTACATTGAGTCCAAAATAGCCTCCCATTTCCTAAACCTCTTTTGCTTGTTCTCCAGACTGCATATAAATTTTCTGAGAGAAGAGAGTGTTTAAACTCTCCTATCCATTGCAACAGATCAAGATGGCACTTGTGATACAAACGCTGCCTATAAATGTAAAACCTGGTTCTAAGCATTACATTGTTGATGATATCACCATTTGGAATTTTTCTACATAATCCAAGTATCAATTCATGCTCATCTAAATTCCCTGTATCAATCTTAGCAACAGTGTTTATCCATCGTATGACTGACTTCCAGAAGTAGGCTACTGGGGGGCATTTCACAAGGAAGTGATCAAGAGTGTCAGTCTTACCATCACAATATACACATTCTGGGCTTTCCTTTGCACGTATATCGAACAAGTATTTGTTACAAGCTAGTATTTTATGGAGTACCTTATATTGAAATGATTGTAACTTTGTTTCCCTACTCACTTGGTATGGACACATATATATGTCATACCATGGAACCTTTGTAAATTGGACCTCAGGAAAGACTTTTGCCCATTTCATTTCATTCCTTGGCATTTGTTGTGAGTGACGGTATAGAACTATCCAATACAATTCCTTGCTTGATGTTGAAAAGAGATTAACTACATCTGGGGTATTATCAATGACCCAAATACAGTCATTTGGCCTTTGAATTTCGTCACTGGATATGCTAGCTCTCCAGCTACCTGGTATACTTTGTCGGATTTGTAGAGCCTGAAGAAAGTTACACTGAACACCATACCTTTGAGAAATTTGAGTGTCTGACATAAAACTTCCATTATCCAGTAAATCTTCAACCCTGACAATACCAGCCTCCTTCCACGACCTCCAAAATATTGGTGTATTATTGATAGTAATAAACTTATTTTTCCACAATACTTCATTACGGACCTCCGTTTCTCTTACTAGTGAGACATTTTGGAATTCATGCCAGTCCTTGAGAACCTGATAATAGAATGGGCTTGCTTCTCGTGGTATGTTAATATCTGATTTTGTATGAATGAACAGTTTCAAGTCAGACACTTCATGGAGAAATAACTTAATAAAATCACATGGAACCATGGTGGTATCCCAACAGAACCTTTTGACCCAGTTTATGTTAGATACAATGATTTTCGTTTTAAAATTGCCTACTGCAAGTCCACCATGCTTAGTCTGTGCCTGAACACGTGCCCTGGCTACCTTGTTCCTGTTGGAGCCCCATAGGAATTTGTCAACAATTCTATTGACTTCATCTATTGCTCTAGATGGTGTAGTGGTGACTGAGGCCGGGAACATCACACATGGTAGCATTAGGCTGTTTATGATGATAGTTTTACCTTTGAGTGAGATGTTGCGGTGCCTCCAATCATCACTTATGTTGGTGATTTTCTGTATCTGGGGTTCAAAGTTCCACCAGTAATTTTGGGCTTCTGTCCTATTCGGTGCTACAGAGATGCCCAGGACAATCAATCTTTCGCTCCATGCAAGACCCTCCAATCCGGTCTGACTAGTGTCAATACCACCAAGTGCAAGATATTGTGTCTTATATCTATTCACCTTCAGACCAGAGTACCTCCTAAACCTTCTCAAAAGTCCAGCAGGTGATGTAGAGCTGCTGCTGATTCGATAAAACAAGTGGTATCATCAGCATATTGACATATCTTTACTTCTCTAGTACCAAGTCTTATACCTTTAATATCTACATTCATGCGTACATTATGAGCTAACAGTTCTACAGCAATAACAAACAAAAAAGGCGATAGACAGCATCCCTGTCTGGTTCCGCATGCAAGTTCAAACCAGTCACTTGTGTACCCATTCTTTATGACACAGGCAACAATGTCTTTATATAATATCCTGACCCATGAGATGTATTTTTCCCCAAATCCAAACCTTTCAAGTGCCTTCAAGATAAACTCCCACCTTACCTTATCAAATGCTTTTTCAAAATCAACCGCCATCAGAATACCAGGGCGACTTAATTTTGTGGTGTATGCTATAATATCTTCAACTGTGCGAATACTTGTTCCTATATACCTTGACCTAACAAATCCAGATTGATCTGAGCTTATAATACTAGGGAGGTGGGGTTTTATCCTTTCTGCCAGGGCCTTGGTGTAGATCTTATAGTCTGTATTCAGCAGGCTGATTGGCCTCCAATTTCCTAGCTGGAGTCTATCTCTTTCCTTTTTAGGGATAAGGGTTATAATGCCACGTTTCTGTTCTTGGCTCAAGCTGCCCGTTTCCGTGGCATAGAGTAGACTTTGACTAACATCATCCCCAATATCAGTCCAGAAGAACTTATAAAACTCCGCACTTAGCCCATCAGTGCCTGGGCACTTCCCATTCTTTAAGGATTTAAGACTGTTGAGAAAATCTGACTTTGATAAGGGTCTCTCTATCATCTCTCTCTGGTTGTCAGACAAGACAGCTAAGTGGTTTGTATCTATGAAGGGACAACGGTCATCAATATCATCTAACTCTCTATAGCTATCTGAGTATAGATTTCTGTAGAATTGCTTCTGTACGCTAAGGATATCTTTGCATTCAGAAACTATATGCCCATTTTGATCTGTCAGTTGAGTAATAAGTTTGTCCATAAAATTCTTTTTTTCTAAATTCAAAAAGTATTTGGTTGGTCGTTCACCTACCTGGGACCAATTCGCTTTTGACCTAAACATGATGGCTCTAGCTGTCTTTAATTCAATATCTTTTAGGTCCCTCTTAACACTTTCCATTTCATCAATTACATCATGGCCCTCATCAAAGGCTGCAGTCAATTTGCCCAGACTGTTTGTTAACTCCCTCTCTACCTTTTTAGAGAGTCCTCCCTTTTGGCAGGAAATTCAAAAATGGTGATGTGACCCAAACCCCCTGTGGTGTGCCGCCCTTGGTAGGGGCAGGTTTAGTAAAAGTAAAATTTACATAAGGTAGTTAAATATTAAATAGAAATACAATAGAACCCACATATGAAGTAGTGCACTTTTTATTTGTCATAATCTCATTTTAATTTTTTTCTTTTACATACAAAATATCTCGGTGTCTTATCTATACATGAATCGCGATTCATTGTGGATGGTCTTTGGTCAGTTCATATATGTTGTCTGTGGTGTCTTGTGTATATATGTTGTTTTTCATTTATCTACTGTGTCCTCCGATGTTACAGCATTAGAAAACATAGCAGTTGCTTGTTCAAAAGTGAAAACTCCTCCACGCCACTTATTTCTGAAAAGCTGCAACTCGTAGTCCAGAGAGTTCAATTTCTTCAACATATCAGTCAGCAAAATTTTGCTCTGTGGACTTAGATTCATACCTTTCAAGGCCAACAGACAGGTAGGAGAATGTCTGAAATGCTCCACAGTGATGTCGTAACTTTCTAACCATGTGTGTATAGCGACTCCACATTGTTAGCATTGAACAAGGTCCTTACCTCCGATGTAAAAGAATCCATGGGCGGCGAGTTTCTCTTTGAAGGGACGGGGTTTATTCCACATAGTTGTGTTGAAAGTGTTGAGTCTCCTTGATAAATCGACAAAAAGTACATACTTGACCATTCTCGTAGGTAGGTAGGTAGGTAATTTGGTGCGAGCAGTGACGACGGTGGTAGTAGCTGTGTCGAGTGTGGATGTATCAGTAGTAGGCGAGGTGGCAAATGAGACAGCAGAGACGTGACGTAAGTGGTTAATCCCCTTTCCAGCTGCATACTTTTTATCTCCACCACCACATTCCTGTGTAGCTACTTAAGATGGGATTCCCGTGGTGCACACCTCCGCTTCCTTTACATAAGTCACCACACCCTTCCACAATTACTCTACACGTATCATCTCTTTATCAGCCCAGTGAACCAGTTTTACAGTGGATTGCTTAATTTGCAGGTCTACATTAGGAGTTCATGTAAGTACAATCCTATAAAGCTGATTGCAGGGCTGTTGTGCAGGTACTACACCAGTCCGTGCTGCATATTTACAATTCGGGCTGAGAGTGTAGTCCTGGTATAGGCCCTGTAGGCCTGGCTTGGCATGATGCTCCAATGAAGTGCTGGAGAGACTGCATCATTCTGACCCTACAGATTTGATACACAAACCCCCTGATGCTCCAAAGAAGTGCTAGCAAGCAGTCCTGCAGGCACTCCATTGGTGCATCATGAAGACCAATGGGTATCATGCACTCCTGCATCAGCGGTCCTTAAAGGGTTAACCAGAGAGGAACAGTCAGGTTTCTGCATGGCTACATCATGAGCAAAATCAATTTTCTTCCGCTGTGACAACCAGAGCGGGCTTCCTTGGCACTGGTCGGCTTCACTTGTCACAAACACATTCAGGAAAAAACTATCAGATAATGTCTTTTTTTGTGTGTGAAATATATTTTCTTTTACCCTTTAAGTGCCGCTGATTCATTAATGCATCACTGCGATTAGTTGTTAGGTGATGCCTCAATGCAGCCCTGGTGAGTGACTCTCCAGAGTTATATTCAAGCATCATGCCTACCCTATGAGATTGATTCAATCCAGAGGGTCAGCATGATGCTCCAATAAAGTGCTGACTTGCCAGGACTATATTGTGCATCATGACCACCAGTGGGCAGGGTGCATTAATGAATGCATGGCCCTCTAAGAGATGAATAATGTTTTTTTAAAGTCATGTGTTCTTTTTCCCTTTTTTTTCTTTGTTTGGTTGGAGATGGCGTCTGCATGTTGCTCACTTCTCTGCTGTAAACGAAAAATGAGTGTCTTGGGGGGAATTAGGAACGTGTGTCTGGAATGTTTGAAGGTGTTGGGGCCCATTTTAATAACCATCTTCCAAGCTCTCACAATGAGTATGGTGTTCTAATAAAACATCCTCCCTTTAAATTTATTAAAACTATTAATGCATTAATATATATCATACCCATTGGTCATAATGATGCGTCAATGCAGCCATGGCAAATATCTAACTACCCAGGAGGCCATTTATCAACAGGCTATGACTGCTCACTTTCAAGTTGTAGTGGGAACCCTTAATTTAGTGATAATACAGCCCAATAGTAATGGTCATGTAGTACCTGCAGCACTACGGCAGCCCTACCAAAAGCTATGGGATTGCTACCTAAAGCCTGATCATACAAAACAGTCGTGAGGGTTTACCTACAATCACTGGCACTAACTTTTAGGTTATGAAGTCGTAGTGGCTGTATGTAGTCGTAGTGCCGTAAGAAATGGCTCTAGGGCTACCTTCATGCAGTGAGTGCATGAATCCTGTAGGGTCTGCATGATGCACCAATGAAGTGCTGGTGAACAGTCTCATCAGCATCTCATTGGTGCATCATGCTGGCTTGATGCACTCTTGCATCAGCGGCCCTGCAAGGATTCATTGATACATCTGAATTTCTGATCGAGAGGTATGGGCAGTGATTATGATGTAACTCTCTGCTATAGGATGTTACAAGAGGGAATGATTGCCTTTATATAAAACAGAGGTTCCTGGTTGATGGCATGATCACAGATAGCATTGGTTGGCATAATGCAGTCCTGCATCAGCAGCCTTTAACGGGTTAAATTAATGCATCATGGCCATAGGTCGTCATGACGCATCAATGAAGTGATTGCAAGACTGCTCATCAGTATTTCATTGGAGCATCATGCTGACCCTATGGGGTTGAAACATATACTCCCAGAGGGTTGGCATGATGCTCCAATAAAGTGCAGGCGAGCAGTCTTGCCAGCACTTCATTGGTGCATCATGACGACCAATTGGCATGATGCACTCCTGCATCAGCGGCCCTTAAAGGTATACAGGGTTATATCTGCAGTAGGCTGCACATATGGTGCAAAGGTCCATGTGATAAAACACTTAGAGCACCAGATGCATCCAAAGGCTGACTCCAACCTGATTATTTGTCTAACTGATAGAAAAGGCTTGAGTTGATGGCCAGGGGCAAGAAGCCAGTTTGACAACAAATAGAGTAAACCTTTAAGGGCGGCTTTGAACGTCCGGGTTTGTGTTCTTTAGTTGTCATCATACACCCGTGCAGTGCCTGTGAGTTGATTCACCAGTGATGCATTTTGGCTCATCAGCTTTATGTTTGAATATAACCCTGAAGAGTGCTGCACTCATGCATCATGAGACATTGGGTCTGATACTCTCCCAATGGACTAATGACACCAGCACTTCATTGGTGCATCATGCTGATCGATGGGCATGATGCAGCAATACATTAGTGGATAAAGCCATTAAGTACTGCTCAATATATTGCATAAGTCACCTGAGCAGAAAATGGTGTAATATGGAATACAATGGTTATCATGATGTGTGAATGCAGCCCTGGTAGGTTACTCACCAGAACTTCATTCATACATCATGCTGGCCCTACAGGGTTTAGATATATACCCCAAAAAAGGTCGGCATGATGCACCAATGAAGTGCTGGCGAGCAGACTCGCCACCACTTCATTGGTGCTTCATGATGACCAATGGGCATGATGCACTCCTGTGTCAGCAGTCCATAAAGTGTTAAGAGTAGAGAGTGAGGCCATGTGGCCACATGTCAATGTAGGAGGTCTGTAGGGAACGGTGAGAATCTCTGCAGCCTCTACATGTCTCTGGTCCTACTGTTTAACTGTTTCATGGCTGCATGATGCTTCAATGCATCATGTTCATTTGGACCATCATGCTGACACTCTGGGAGTGTATCAACCTTCTAGGGCAGGCATGCTTATGAATGACAACCATGATTAGTCATTCATGCCCCCTGACGACCAATAGGAATACTTCATTCATGCACTATCGGTATAGGCTGAAAAATTGCTGTTTCAAGGCCTTTTTTCCATTGTGACAGGTTTTATATTTATAGTTTCTTGGCGTATCATGCTGATTTTTGCCACCAAAAGCACCATACTTTGGAAGAGCATGACATGTCAGGAACAACCATGGTGCAAGATCAGAGCTGTAAATTGCTGATCTCAGCAGGAACAAGATGCATGAATCAATGAGCATGATCCATGAATCAATGACATTTAAACAAACTAGCAGAATACAGGTTTCCCCTGACTGCTTTGAGTCATAATCCAAGTCTCTTGGCCTGTGAGAATCGACACACTATGTGCAATAACTACACTTATATATGAGTTGTTATATATGTCAAACCTGTCTGTAATGAATATGAAGAGAGTGGGAACTATTGGTATATCGACCAGTTCCTATTACAATGGTGCAACCCATTCCTATACACCCTCAGCACTAGGTGTCCATATTGGCTCAGTCGATTAGTGATAGTAGCTGCCAATGTTATGAGCTAACTTTAATGATTGAGACCATATAACACCCTGCTGATCAGGTGCGCCTTTCCCACAGGTGCTCAGTTTAATCCCTTAAAGCCTACATCGGTGGTACATCATACCAGTTGGTCATTATGATGGATGAATGCGGCCCTAGCGAGTAGCTTGCCAGGGCTACATTCATGCATCATGCCAACCCTGTGGGGTTGATACACCCCTGGAGGGTAGGCATGAGGCTCCAATAAAGTGCTGGTGAACAGACTTGCCAGCACTTCATTGGTGTATCCTGATAACTTATGGTCATAATGCACTCCTGCCCTAGCGGCCCTTAAAGTTTTACTGATTTAGACCCTTAACACCTCCCAATGATCCAGGTGAGCCTTTCCCACAGGTGCCTGGGACCTTAATCCTTTACTGACAACATTGATATAATCAACATTAGTAACTCACCAGGACTGCATTGATGCATCTAGACAAACATACAGGGTTCATACACCCTCAAGTCTGCATCATGGTCCAATGCAGTGTTGATGAGTCAACCTGGTTATGCTCCATCATATTATTTTGGATCAGTGGCAGTTCTGGATAAGGAAGTGGCTGCCCCCCTGAGAAGGTAAAGAGCAAAGGAGCACTCCTTTTTTTTCGGAGTAAATGTTTGAAATTTTCAAAAAAAACTCTTCAATATGGCCAGAAAAAGTTAAACATCACACATGGTAGCATTAGGCTGTTTATGATGATAGTTTTACCTTTGAGTGAGATGTTGCGGTGCCTCCAATCATCACTTATGTTGGTGATTTTCTGTATCTGGGGTTCAAAGTTCCACGAGTAATTTTGGGCTTCTGTCCTATTCGGTGCTACAGAGATGCCCAGGACAATCAATCTTTCGCTCCATGCAAGACCCTCCAATCCGGTCTGACTAGTGTCAATACCACCAAGTGCAAGATATTGTGTCTTATATCTATTCACCTTCAGACCAGAGTACCTCCTAAACCTTCTCAAAAGTCCAGCAGGTGATGTAGAGCTGCTGCTGATTCGATAAAACAAGTGGTATCATCAGCATATTGACATATCTTTACTTCTCTAGTACCAAGTCTTATACCTTTAATATCTACATTCATGCGTACATTATGAGCTAACAGTTCTACAGCAATAACAAACAAAAAAGGCGATAGACAGCATCCCTGTCTGGTTCCGCATGCAAGTTCAAACCAGTCACTTGTGTACCCATTCTTTATGACACAGGCAACAATGTCTTTATATAATATCCTGACCCATGAGATGTATTTTTCCCCAAATCCAAACCTTTCAAGTGCCTTCAAGATAAACTCCCACCTTACCTTATCAAATGCTTTTTCAAAATCAACCGCCATCAGAATACCAGGGCGACTTAATTTTGTGGTGTATGCTATAATATCTTCAACTGTGCGAATACTTGTTCCTATATACCTTGACCTAACAAATCCAGATTGATCTGAGCTTATAATACTAGGGAGGTGGGGTTTTATCCTTTCTGCCAGGGCCTTGGTGTAGATCTTATAGTCTGTATTCAGCAGGCTGATTGGCCTCCAATTTCCTAGCTGGAGTCTATCTCTTTCCTTTTTAGGGATAAGGGTTATAATGCCACGTTTCTGTTCTTGGCTCAAGCTGCCCGTTTCCGTGGCATAGAGTAGACTTTGACTAACATCATCCCCAATATCAGTCCAGAAGAACTTATAAAACTCCGCACTTAGCCCATCAGTGCCTGGGCACTTCCCATTCTTTAAGGATTTAAGACTGTTGAGAAAATCTGACTTTGATAAGGGTCTCTCTATCATCTCTCTCTGGTTGTCAGACAAGACAGCTAAGTGGTTTGTATCTATGAAGGGACAACGGTCATCAATATCATCTAACTCTCTATAGCTATCTGAGTATAGATTTCTGTAGAATTGCTTCTGTACGCTAAGGATATCTTTGCATTCAGAAACTATATGCCCATTTTGATCTGTCAGTTGAGTAATAAGTTTGTCCATAAAATTCTTTTTTTCTAAATTCAAAAAGTATTTGGTTGGTCGTTCACCTACCTGGGACCAATTCGCTTTTGACCTAAACATGATGGCTCTAGCTGTCTTTAATTCAATATCTTTTAGGTCCCTCTTAACACTTTCCATTTCATCAATTACATCATGGCCCTCATCAAAGGCTGCAGTCAATTTGCCCAGACTGTTTGTTAACTCCCTCTCTACCTTTTTAGAGAGTCCTCCCTTTTGGCAGGAAATTCAAAAATGGTGATGTGACCCAAACCCCCTGTGGTGTGCCGCCCTTGGTAGGGGCAGGTTTAGTAAAAGTAAAATTTACATAAGGTAGTTAAATATTAAATAGAAATACAATAGAACCCACATATGAAGTAGTGCACTTTTTATTTGTCATAATCTCATTTTAATTTTTTTCTTTTACATACAAAATATCTCGGTGTCTTATCTATACATGAATCGCGATTCATTGTGGATGGTCTTTGGTCAGTTCATATATGTTGTCTGTGGTGTCTTGTGTATATATGTTGTTTTTCATTTATCTACTGTGTCCTCCGATGTTACAGCATTAGAAAACATAGCAGTTGCTTGTTCAAAAGTGAAAACTCCTCCACGCCACTTATTTCTGAAAAGCTGCAACTCGTAGTCCAGAGAGTTCAATTTCTTTAACATATCAGTCAGCAAAATTTTGCTCTGTGGACTTAGATTCATACCTTTCAAGGCCAACAGACAGGTAGGAGAATGTCTGAAATGCTCCACAGTGATGTCGTAACTTTCTAACCATGTGTGTATAGCGACTCCACATTGTTAGCATTGAACAAGGTCCTTACCTCCGATGTAAAAGAATCCATGGGCGGCGAGTTTCTCTTTGAAGGGACGGGGTTTATTCCACATAGTTGTGTTGAAAGTGTTGAGTCTCCTTGATAAATCGACAAAAAGTACATACTTGACCATTCTCGTAGTTAGGTAGGTAGGTAATTTGGTGCGAGCAGTGACGACGGTGGTAGTAGCTGTGTCGAGTGTGGATGTATCAGTAGTAGGCGAGGTGGCAAATGAGACAGCAGAGACGTGACGTAAGTGGTTAATCCCCTTTCCAGCTGCATACTTTTTATCTCCACCACCACATTCCTGTGTAGCTACTTAAGATGGGATTCCCGTGGTGCACACCTCCGCTTCCTTTACATAAGTCACCACACCCTTCCACAATTACTCTACACGTATCATCTCTTTATCAGCCCAGTGAACCAGTTTTACAGTGGATTGCTTAATTTGCAGGTCTACATTAGGAGTTCATGTAAGTACAATCCTATAAAGCTGATTGCAGGGCTGTTGTGCAGGTACTACACCAGTCCGTGCTGCATATTTACAATTCGGGCTGAGAGTGTAGTCCTGGTATAGGCCCTGTAGGCCTGGCTTGGCATGATGCTCCAATGAAGTGCTGGAGAGACTGCATCATTCTGACCCTACAGATTTGATACACAAACCCCCTGATGCTCCAAAGAAGTGCTAGCAAGCAGTCCTGCAGGCACTCCATTGGTGCATCATGAAGACCAATGGGTATCATGCACTCCTGCATCAGCGGTCCTTAAAGGGTTAACCAGAGAGGAACAGTCAGGTTTCTGCATGGCTACATCATGAGCAAAATCAATTTTCTTCCGCTGTGACAACCAGAGCGGGCTTCCTTGGCACTGGTCGGCTTCACTTGTCACAAACACATTCAGGAAAAAACTATCAGATAATGTCTTTTTTTGTGTGTGAAATATATTTTCTTTTACCCTTTAAGTGCCGCTGATTCATTAATGCATCACTGCGATTAGTTGTTAGGTGATGCCTCAATGCAGCCCTGGTGAGTGACTCTCCAGAGTTATATTCAAGCATCATGCCTACCCTATGAGATTGATTCAATCCAGAGGGTCAGCATGATGCTCCAATAAAGTGCTGACTTGCCAGGACTATATTGTGCATCATGACCACCAGTGGGCAGGGTGCATTAATGAATGCATGGCCCTCTAAGAGATGAATAATGTTTTTTTAAAGTCATGTGTTCTTTTTCCCTTTTTTTTCTTTGTTTGGTTGGAGATGGCGTCTGCATGTTGCTCACTTCTCTGCTGTAAACGAAAAATGAGTGTCTTGGGGGGAATTAGGAACGTGTGTCTGGAATGTTTGAAGGTGTTGGGGCCCATTTTAATAACCATCTTCCAAGCTCTCACAATGAGTATGGTGTTCTAATAAAACATCCTCCCTTTAAATTTATTAAAACTATTAATGCATTAATATATATCATACCCATTGGTCATAATGATGCGTCAATGCAGCCATGGCAAATATCTAACTACCCAGGAGGCCATTTATCAACAGGCTATGACTGCTCACTTTCAAGTTGTAGTGGGAACCCTTAATTTAGTGATAATACAGCCCAATAGTAATGGTCATGTAGTACCTGCAGCACTACGGCAGCCCTACCAAAAGCTATGGGATTGCTACCTAAAGCCTGATCATACAAAACAGTCGTAGGGGTTTACCTACAATCACTGGCACTAACTTTTAGGTTATGAAGTCGTAGTGGCTGTATGTAGTCGTAGTGCCGTAAGAAATGGCTCTAGGGCTACCTTCATGCAGTGAGTGCATGAATCCTGTAGGGTCTGCATGATGCACCAATGAAGTGCTGGTGAACAGTCTCATCAGCATCTCATTGGTGCATCATGCTGGCTTGATGCACTCTTGCATCAGCGGCCCTGCAAGGATTCATTGATACATCTGAATTTCTGATCGAGAGGTATGGGCAGTGATTATGATGTAACTCTCTGCTATAGGATGTTACAAGAGGGAATGATTGCCTTTATATAAAACAGAGGTTCCTGGTTGATGGCATGATCACAGATAGCATTGGTTGGCATAATGCAGTCCTGCATCAGCAGCCTTTAACGGGTTAAATTAATGCATCATGGCCATAGGTCGTCATGACGCATCAATGAAGTGATTGCAAGACTGCTCATCAGTATTTCATTGGAGCATCATGCTGACCCTATGGGGTTGAAACATATACTCCCAGAGGGTTGGCATGATGCTCCAATAAAGTGCAGGCGAGCAGTCTTGCCAGCACTTCATTGGTGCATCATGACGACCAATTGGCATGATGCACTCCTGCATCAGCGGCCCTTAAAGGTATACAGGGTTATATCTGCAGTAGGCTGCACATATGGTGCAAAGGTCCATGTGATAAAACACTTAGAGCAACCTGATTATTTGTCTAACTGATAGAAAAGGCTTGAGTTGATGGCCAGGGGCAAGAAGCCAGTTTGACAACAAATAGAGTAAACCTTTAAGGGCGGCTTTGAACGTCCGGGTTTGTGTTCTTTAGTTGTCATCATACACCCGTGCAGTGCCTGTGAGTTGATTCACCAGTGATGCATTTTGGCTCATCAGCTTTATGTTTGAATATAACCCTGAAGAGTGCTGCACTCATGCATCATGAGACATTGGGTCTGATACTCTCCCAATGGACTAATGACACCAGCACTTCATTGGTGCATCATGCTGATCGATGGGCATGATGCAGCAATACATTAGTGGATAAAGCCATTAAGTACTGCTCAATATATTGCATAAGTCACCTGAGCAGAAAATGGTGTAATATGGAATACAATGGTTATCATGATGTGTGAATGCAGCCCTGGTAGGTTACTCACCAGAACTTCATTCATACATCATGCTGGCCCTACAGGGTTTAGATATATACCCCAAAAAAGGTCGGCATGATGCACCAATGAAGTGCTGGCGAGCAGACTCGCCACCACTTCATTGGTGCTTCATGATGACCAATGGGCATGATGCACTCCTGTGTCAGCAGTCCATAAAGTGTTAAGAGTAGAGAGTGAGGCCATGTGGCCACATGTCAATGTAGGAGGTCTGTAGGGAACGGTGAGAATCTCTGCAGCCTCTACATGTCTCTGGTCCTACTGTTTAACTGTTTCATGGCTGCATGATGCTTCAATGCATCATGTCCATTTGGACCATCATGCTGACACTCTGGGAGTGTATCAACCTTCTAGGGCAGGCATGCTTATGAATGACAACCATGATTAGTCATTCATGCCCCCTGACGACCAATAGGAATACTTCATTCATGCACTATCGGTATAGGCTGAAAAATTGCTGTTTCAAGGCCTTTTTTCCATTGTGACAGGTTTTATATTTATAGTTTCTTGGCGTATCATGCTGATTTTTGCCACCATACTTTGGAAGAGCATGACATGTCAGGAACAACCATGGTGCAAGATCAGAGCTGTAAATTGCTGATCTCAGCAGGAACAAGATGCATGAATCAATGAGCATGATCCATGAATCAATGACATTTAAACAAACTAGCAGAATACAGGTTTCCCCTGACTGCTTTGAGTCATAATCCAAGTCTCTTGGCCTGTGAGAATCGACACACTATGTGCAATAACTACACTTATATATGAGTTGTTATATATGTCAAACCTGTCTGTAATGAATATGAAGAGAGTGGGAACTATTGGTATATCGACCAGTTCCTATTACAATGGTGCAACCCATTCCTATACACCCTCAGCACTAGGTGTCCATATTGGCTCAGTCGATTAGTGATAGTAGCTGCCAATGTTATGAGCTAACTTTAATGATTGAGACCATATAACACCCTGCTGATCAGGTGCGCCTTTCCCACAGGTGCTCAGTTTAATCCCTTAAAGCCTACATCGGTGGTACATCATACCAGTTGGTCATTATGATGGATGAATGCGGCCCTAGCTAGTAGCTTGCCAGGGCTACATTCATGCATCATGCCAACCCTGTGGGGTTGATACACCCCTGGAGGGTAGGCATGAGGCTCCAATAAAGTGCTGGTGAACAGACTTGCCAGCACTTCATTGGTGTATCCTGATAACTTATGGTCATAATGCACTCCTGCCCTAGCGGCCCTTAAAGTTTTACTGATTTAGACCCTTAACACCTCCCAATGATCCAGGTGAGCCTTTCCCACAGGTGCCTGGGACCTTAATCCTTTACTGACAACATTGATATAATCAACATTAGTAACTCACCAGGACTGCATTGATGCATCTAGACAAACATACAGGGTTCATACACCCTCAAGTCTGCATCATGGTCCAATGCAGTGTTGATGAGTCAACCTGGTTATGCTCCATCATATTATTTTGGATCAGTGGCAGTTCTGGATAAGGAAGTGGCTGCCCCCCTGAGAAGGTAAAGAGCAAAGGAGCACTCCTTTTTTTTCGGAGTAAATGTTTGAAATTTTCAAAAAAAAACTCTTCAATATGGCCAGAAAAAGTTAAAGTTTGTATCTGTGATAACCTAGGAATAAGCACTCTTGTAGGAATGTGATCTTCCTCAGACCATTACCACAAGAGTGCTTTGCTACACCTGTCAGACATTCCCACTCCTTTTCTCAAGTGAGCATACCTGTCCCAATGGGTGTGGACCACTAAAATCAACATGGTGCAATGGGCTATTTTAGGCTTAGTGACATGGGACATGTACAATATCTTAAAATTGACATGGTGACATGAATAATTTCATAAAGTCCACATGGTGACATGACCTTTTCTTAAAATTGACATGGGTACATGACCATCTTTTAAAATTAGAATGTGACATGGGAGACCCCCCATTTACACCCTGGTCCTAAGAACATGAAACCAGAGGCATCACATAGCCCTTAATGGTTTAGATATGGGTAAGAAAAGTCTCCCACTCATCCATTGTCCCACCATGTTAGTTTACAGCCAGAGTTCCTTCGCAGGGACACGAAGCCCGCCAACCGATAATCAATGGTATTATACACTAATCCACCAATCGCTGTTGGCCTTACAAACAGCCATTGATTCTGCCACTATTGTGATTCAATTAACAGGCTGGCTCAGGCACTCAGTGTCAAGGGCTGGGAATAAGCACCATAATGTGATGATCCATACCACTTTGGCACTTGCGTATACATATTGAGTGGTATGGTGGTTGTCATCGATGATGGTTATGGCATAACTAGCAGGAAATATCATTTGGCTGCATTTTCATGGGTCTGAGTGGAACAGGAAGTCAATAGTCTGGGGTAATTGCTGTTGTTATTCATGTTGCTAACAGCGGAGGGTATTTCTTAACATACTACAGATTTGTATGACTACACATGCTGAGTCATATTAAGGTTTACATAGAAATACCATTGGCATGTGCAGTGAAACTGCTCTACCAGTCAGAGTGTCTTAAGAAATGACAGCTTGAGAAATTCTTTAACAAAAAGGATATTTTCAATTCCACTTGAAGTAGATCTATTAGGTCTAATCTTAGTAGGCATCTGCTTCCATTTGATCCATTTGTCTGTATTTTTGCCGAAAGCATATATTTGTCAATTTCCTTGAAAA
This sequence comes from Acholoe squamosa, assembly GCA_949317995.1. Lineage (NCBI taxonomy): Eukaryota > Metazoa > Annelida > Polychaeta > Phyllodocida > Polynoidae > Acholoe > Acholoe squamosa. The sequence goes on along the minus strand of OX439052.1, from coordinate 8,436,905 downwards.
TAGGACTTTTTGTCAACTGGGTTTTCCATTTTGATTGCTTACCTGCCTAAAGTGTCCTGAGTCAAAAGCAACCAAGGCAGGATATATAAATATTTCCAGAACTGAGTTAGCAATCCCCATTTATTTCATTCAGAGGTTTAGGGAAAACTGTTCTATGTCCTGTCTGTGTTCAAATCTTATTGGACTGACAGGATTTCCCCACACTATGGCCTTGTTATGCCCAAAATCAAGCCTGATTAGTTTCCGATTCATATTCATCAGTGCGGCACCTTTCGTTGAAAGGTTTGAGAGACAGTGTCTGACTCCAGTTAGTTAATGTGCTTGCAAGCTTGGTCAGAATTTGACAGTTAAACCATAACTCTTTAAAGGCCACTGATGCAGGAGTGCATCATGCCCATTGGTTGTCATGATGCACCATGAAGTGCAGGCACCAGCACTTTATTGGAGCATCATGCCGATGCTGATAAACAAGAAATGTCGTCAGAGTAACTGTAAACTTCTTTCCCAAAATTGCCAGAGATTCATCGTTATTTCATGGAAATGCCTTCTGCCAATGCACTGCCATCCAGGGCTTCATTGTAGAAACCACACTACTTTAAAGCAATTTGAAAGGTCTTGTCTCAGGTTTCTAGGAGTTCATTTGATAGCAGCCTGTAACATTGTTTGTCCCTGGAGAACTCACTGCAAATAAAGCATAAAACAGCTCCCCCAAACATAGGAATATAGTAGGGGGGAATAGAATGAGCAATAGCATCTCAGTTCTGGGAATATTCATATATATCCTGCCTGGTTTGCCTTTGACATAGGTTTATGAAAGTGCCTCAGGCAGGGAGCAACCAATGGGAAAAGCTAACTTAATTAGCAGGGTGCTGTGGGGGTGTTCACCGATGGAACGTGGTCTTTGATGTAGCATATAGTAACAAGAGACAAACAACCCACAATTCACTCTGATTGGCTGCCACTGGTTTGCTCTCCAATCATAGCCCACTTATTCTCCAGTAGCAAAAAATATGGGCAGAACTCTGCCTGGAGAGTGAGGCCCACCTTGCAGTCAGAGCTTATGGGAATGAGAGGGCAGTGATGTGGATAAATTCACTCCCCAAGCAGAGATTTGCTCTATTAGTGAAGAGTACTTGGTCCCCAAGGGATATGCCTGGAGATGGTGGTTTGTTCCATGCTTGGTCAGTCACAGAAAGAAGGCCATACAGAAGCCAAGTCTTCACTTTTGCTCTTTTGTCGCTTGCCCTTCCCATCTCTCTCATCTTCACACGCTTCATTTCAGACTGTTTCAGTTTTCGTCTCTAGGTGCCCCATTTTTTGTTGAGGCAACTTTGTCCAAAAGTTAAAGATTATGTCACCCTTAAGAGAACTAGCAGAAAAAGAGAGCATTCCACTGGAAGATAACATAGGTTTTGGTCTGAAATCTTTGAATTTCTCTCATGGTTAATGGACAGAAACCCGCAAGAGAGTTTTATCCTGATTTTCAAAAAGTCTGACACAAGGACAATCCACATGTGTTTGTGGGTTGGATGGGAATGGGAAAGGGAGGGACTGATGATAAGGGTCTGATGAGAACTGCAGGTGAGATGGGTACAATTCAACATCATTATGAAAAGTTTCAGATTATTTCTATGGTTGGGATGTCCATTGCAGCAGAACTCACCTCAGAGGGAATTAAGCCCGTAAAATATTTTTCGGCCAGCGATGGTTGATTCACACAAGGTTTGATCAAAGTTTAACAGACAGAAAGTTTTGCACTACATGGTTTTTATTTAGCACCTTTTGAAATGAACTTGATTGAAAGCCTTTAGGCACAGGTCAAAAGCTAATTATCAATCCATAAACTTTCGCAGTTAAAGCCATGTCCTAAAAAGTAAAGAATTATGTTTTTGATTAAGAGGGTCCACTGGATCAGATCCTCTTGCAAATCTCCATCGTTTTGAACATTATATCCTTATGGCGGTGAATGGTCATTATACTCGTATACAATCCATGATCTCTACTCTATATATTTCTTTTTTCTAATACTTTTTTTTTGTCTTTGCAGGTATGGAAAATCACCTAGTTAAATCCCAACATGTGTAAGTAGCAACAAAATCGGATAAAGAAATCTCAAAGTCTTGTTAGACATACTTTAGCCATGCTGTATTTAGGCACAGAAAGAAAAAAAATAAGAGAGACAAAATGAATCACTCTCCCTTAACTATATTTCCATGATGCGAGAAACATTTTGTGCTTTGAAGGTCATGCTTTTGTCCATATTATAGAATAGGTCTATTGTTACAATTGCTTCATGACGACTGCAGAAACACATCATATAGCAGTATACATTGCTCTTTGGAAGATAACCCTTTGACACATTATTAAAAGGGTCGCTAATACATTGATATATCATGACCTCTGGTCATCATGATGTATATACATACATGAATATTCCCAGAACTAAAGTAGTGCCAATTCAAATTCACTCCTATGTTTAACACTTAAGCGCTTCTGATGCAGGACTGCATTATATGTGGATCAACAAGGTAAAAGGTATGCCCGTGAGGGGGTGTGTGGGCATACCTTTTACCATGTTGATCTCCAATTATGCTCTCTATCAAAGTCTACACAGCAGCACTGCATTGGTGCATCATTCCTACCCTATATAATATGCTTGATACCCTCCAATGACACATAAATGTCCTAACAAGGTACTTACTAGGGCTGTATCCATACATCTTGATGACTAATGGGTATGATGCATCAATGTATTAGGAGCCTTAAAAGGGTTAAAGCGGGAATGCTCAAGGACATAGCTGTCAGCATTTGGTCATGCACAAGGAACATCAGGGTTACTAGGGATGTACATGAGGTATTTCTACCTGGGGTCACATGACCTCCTACAAAAGGGTTTCAGACGGGGGCTTTAATCAAGGTTCTAACCAAGGGTAGGAGGTGATAAGGGCTTGAACAAGGTGGGAGACTGATAATGTTATTTCAGGGTATCTGCCAAAGGTCACGGGTAGCTGAAGGAATGAAGACTAAAGGCAAATATGTGACCGGGTACAAAGGATCCCAACTAAAAGCAGTGCCAATGGTTTCAAGGCCATATGGTTGAAAACCCATAATTCTCAGGAGAATATGATTAGCTTATTTATAGGATTGTTTTGTAGGTAAAATGGGTTGGGTAATAAACGTCTAAAATGGTAATAAAACCACCTGAAATTATTTGTATATGATAAAGTTGAACATACAATTGAAAAGGTCTGTGTTTGCCCTGTGGAACTATGACAAATGCCCAAACCTCTGAAGGGAGTTTTATGCCACATCAGGGAGTTTCAATAACAGTGGTTCACTGTTCAGATTATGAGGACCCGTGGTAGATTCAACAGTTATTTCTAAGAGTGGGGTAGGCGGGGCACACATAGAACCTGAAGACTTACTGGATTATGATATAGTCAAGCCAATCTTGCAATTCTTTTTTGGAACAACCTTCAGTAGTAACATATGTATGTGTTACCCGAACCCTCCTACTAGAAAAGAAAGCCTGCAAATTAACATACCAACATTTTCTGGAATTTCTTCAGTGGCCTCAAAAAGAATCTCCCTGTCAGTTTTATCAACATTCCCAGCAGTCCTGACTTCCCAAAAGGTCAAATAAATTAACTTCAGAACCCTGGTAGTTTACTCACCTTTTTGTCACGTGACTCCGGGTGTTTCTTAGACAGGCCCACTGCAGCATACTATTTAATTATTTTCAACAGTGCATGCTTGTTCCAGGTGTTGGAAGAAATGGTTGAATCAGCAGTTATGGAACAGAGTTATTTACATAGACATGCTTGTTAATTTTACCACTACAAGTGGAGTTGATAATAATGCAAATATCCTCTTTGTTCTGAAGGGTTCACTGTAAAATATAATTGGTGAATACTTTTGTTAATCCGACCGATTTTTTCTTTACTTTTGCTATATTAAAATCGGTCGCATTAGCTGAAAATTGAACCGACCGATGCAGTTGAGCCAGCACTAAAAGGGGATTCCTGCACAATTGGTACACTATGGCAGTGTAAGTTCTGATTATGTAGACCTAGTACACAGGTGTGAAGACTAGACTTGAGTAGCTCATATAGACCCTGTGGAGAGCAGCTCAGAACCCATTTATCTTTGTTAATAGGCCATACGCCACACACATGTTAGGCATAGGCTTTTTGTGCCAGTCTGCCTGCGTAGCAGGTTTGAAGGGAAAAGATGGGGCCTCCTCTTTGTGGAATTCTCTCCTTGGACTTCCATCTTTCATCATCACAGCGTCTTGGATAAATCACAGAGAGGAGATAATGACTATGGGCCTTTAATGGCCACTGACGCAAGACTGCATCATGCCCATTGGTCAGAATGATGCATAAATGAATTGCTGGTGAACACCGATGGAGCATCATGCCAACTCCCCCAGAATGTATCAACCCTGAAAGGTTGGTGTGATGCAACAATGCAGCCCTGGTGAGTCATTCACCAAGGCTGCATTTATTGCATCATACTTACCAATGGGCATGATGTATTAATGCATTAGTGGCCTTTAAAGGGTGAGTGGATGATTCACAGGGCTTGTGTATGTGCAGAAAAGCATAGAGATCAGCTGTGTCAGGGATGGAATGTGCATGGTATATAGCAATAGGAATGGGTGAACATAGGTAATGTCCTATGACTGCTCTCTACAATCAGCAATTGTACAGGGTTTGGTAGGTTAGTTGTACGAATTGATATCGCGACCACAAGGTACAGGGATGTAATAGCATTCAAATGAGGGATCCCACTATAAATTGAAGAGGTCTAGTCGTACCATGTTGAGAAATGCATGTTTTTTTAATTTTTGTCGTTCCGTTAAGGAAGGTACTAGAAAAAAAAATTGAGAAATGCATTTGCAGTGTATGTGCAGAAGGCTTGGGGATCAGTAGATTTTAGTGTGTAAGGGATGGATTGTGCCTGGTATAGCTATAGGAATAGTGACTTTACAAAGTAGCTCTGGAGGGTGTTGCTCCTATAGTAAATGGAAGAGCTGGCTAAAAATGTCCTTGTTTCCAGTCCTTTCTTTTAATTTAGCTATAACTTGTCCCTTTTGTTGCTCACAAGTGGTCATTCAAGTATGGTGCTAAAAAAAGTGGGATTTGAGTAGGTACCTAGTTGGGAGAAGTCAGTCAGTATAATATACTATAGAGTGTGTGACATGAGTAGGTACCTGATAGTGCAGCTCTCTCTGTTTTAAACAAGGCAGGTGACTATTCAGACTCATGTGGTGAGTGCTGGTTGAATGGTGAAGCAGAGCGTGACATCTTTTGAAAAGAGGGTACCTACTGACAGCTCTTTTTACCATAGGAGCAACACGCTCCTGACAAACTCTAGAGAACAGAGTAAAGCCCTATGGGTACTGACTGTGACTCGCACTCCTTTCATTATGCCTGCAGTTAAAAGTCTACTAGGGTTATTCTTATGCTTAACACTACATATACTTCAAATTTTGCCTGGAAATAAGTGCTACACTCTGACTGTTTTGTCTAGCCACCTCTTATTTTAAATCTTCGCCGACAAGAGCTGATACAAATATTTAAGCCTTCATTTCTTGAGTCCCCTATAATTTTGTCATAGCATTATTTACTGAAGTTAGCCCTTGTCACAGGAACTCACTCCTATCCACATCTATATTGGCAACCTCTGGCACTGCAAGTCAATCACAATCACTTTCCCAAACATGGAATGGGCGATTCTTCAAAAGGCCACCCTATGGGTGCTGACTGGAACTAGCCATGACCTTTGAGATCAATCAGTTAGTGTACTTCATGGCCACATGGGGGCAGCACAGGGCCTGTCAGGAAATGAGGCTTGACTTTGCCAGTCGTCTAAGGTCCGCAGATTCTCCAGGGTTGTATGTATATTCATACACAATGCCAAACCATTTACTATATACATTCCTGTAGGGTCTGTGTGATGCACCTATGCAGTGCTGGTGAGCAGACTCGCCAGCATGCCATTGGTGCATCATGACAACCAATGGGCATGCTACCTAGGGCATCATGCAGGCATTATAGGGTTAGGGCACTACACATTGACAGCTGTGGTGAAGGGACAATCAGAACTACTTAATCCTTTAAAGGTCACCGATGCAGAGATGCATCAAGCCCAATGGTTGTCCTTCAGTCATCCTCCGGGGTTGATGCATAACCTCCCGCAGGGTCGGCATGATGCTCCAATGAAGTGCTGGCGAGTAGTCTTGCCAGCACTTCATTGGTGCATCATGATGACCAATAGGCATGATGCATTCATGCATCAGTGGCCCTTATGGGGACAGCAGTAACTGCAAAGGGTAGTAAGCACCTGTTGGAGAGCATGAGGTCACTTTGGGTCACTTGGCAAAGTTGCTGCAAAAGGCCCAATCTACTAATCTCAAAATGGAAGGTCAAAAGGGTTGGTAAATATATGTTATCGTTGATAAAGGACAATTACGCCACTCGCTAAATTTGGCGATGGATTTGGGACTTTATTTCTGATCAGTGCTTGTAGAGGGATGATTTCAAGAAGCAGGGAATTCTTGCAAGCTGATTTAGATTAATGTTGAATTTTAATAATCTTAAGTGCTATACTAAAGCACTGGTTCCCCAGGCATACAACCGGTCGGAATAGTGATTTATGATATATCAAAAGTATAGAAAATATCAGTCACATTAGTGCTAATCTGACCGATTTACCCTTATGGAACCAGCGACCAACTTTTTTCTATACTTTTGCAATATTATACATCATCAAATTAGCAAAGATTTGCCTGACCGACAGCAGTAGAACCAATGCTTTAACCCTTTGCCTACAGATAGTGCATTAATGCACTACTGTTACTAGTGCAGGTAGTGCATTAATGCACTACCATGGGAAAGGCCAATAGTGCATTATTGCACTATTTATTTTTTTCTTTCTGAAAAGTTTTTCTTAGATTTGATGGTGAAATAATGATGCTATGAAGTACAATTTTTGGCAAGACATAAGAAATATCATTAATAATCATATTCTAGGTGTTTCTTTACAAGACATCTTTGCTTTAACTATGTACTGTACTGCTAAAGTGAACATGATGCATTATTCTCAAAAATGGCCGGCTGTGGGGGTGCATTACATGTGCAGAGTATGGCTGTTATGTCATATGCACTGTCCTATACACCGGTAGGCAAAGGGTTAAACCATGAGCACTACCTAGACATCCAAGTACACTCTATTGCTCAGTGTTATGCGTTCTAGCGATATGAAGTGGTCACCTCTAGAACATAGATCATGAATATAGGCTCTGACACATTGTACTATATCACTCTTCTCTTTTTATAAGGTCGAAAGAAAAGGACAGAGAAATAAATCGACCATTTTGCTGTTTGATAGCTAATAGGAAAGTGATAGGGGACAGAAGAGGGTCTTTCAGCAAAAGCCAGCAAGCAGGGGGAGAGCAGTAGTGGCATTGAGCCTGGTTCAATAGGGCAGCCATGCAGGGGTGCAGGGGTGCATCACTAGGGGCCGCTGGTGATTTGACTACTGCTACTATATTGACAATCTTGCCCCAGCTCTACCACTAGCGTGAGTCATCTCTGGCACCTAGCATTTGTGGGTAAAAGAAGTTTTTTCTGCTGGTTGCTGTAGTGCTTAGTTGTAGGCAGGTACCTTGCGTAGTAATCTTCCCCAGAAAATGGGGACCATCATCCCCATACACGAGAGAGGTATTCCCTAGAATCCCGACCGGGTGAGACTGCTATATTGATTGCTTCTGTTTTGGTAGTGGCAACATCTGATGATAGGGTGGGTGCATAACAAATCGAGCAAAATAGGATGTAGTGGAGTGTTTGAGGGATTGTGGCTAGAAGGGTGGCTTTTTGTCTTGACTATTACAAACTGGGGTGTATACAAAATATATGGCAGGGATTTGTAGCAATGGAACCATGTATATTTCTCAGAGTAGGTGTCCAGTTTAAGCAAGGTGGTTGAGGCCAGAAGGATGGCTGTTTGTCTGGACTATGGTAAACTATGGGCGGCTGAGGATGTATGCAGGGTAGTAGGTGTCCCACTTAAGGGTAATTTACCTAGTGTATTCATGGGCTGGTAGGGAGAACAAGAGGAAGACAACAGAAAATAGCAAAACAGAGGCAGATTTGTGACAGTCTATACAGGTGTACAAGCTGGAAGAAAGTCAGTCTACATGCATTCCTGAGGAAAAGGTAAAAGGAATATGAAAGATGAAAGGTAGGAAGTAAGAGAGCCAAAGAGGAAAAAGGGATTAAAAGAATGCATGAACAAATGGTAGAATGAAGAATCCAACCAAGAAATGATGGGACAAGGGAGAGAGAAAATTAATAGATGAATTAGGCAAACGATCGACAAACAAACAAAGACGCAACTAAATAATATGAACACTACAGTTGTATTGAAGTGTAGGGAGAGTACTCTACAGAAATAGTGAAAGCTGTCTAATCACTGTCAGACCCCAGGCAGCTGTCAAACCTTCACAATCACTCCACAGTGTGCCCTTAACCCTTTAAGGGGCTGTTAATGCATGAATGCATTTTGTCCATTGGTTGTCATGATACATGAATGCGTCCTTGGTAAGTCACTCACCAGGGCTACACTCAAGCACCATGTTGACCACTTGGGACTGATATACACTCCGGAGAGTCCAATGAAGTTCCAGTGAGCAGATTAGCAGATTCGACAGAATTTCATTGCCGCATCACGACGACCAATGGGCATGGTGCACTTCTGCACTAGCTGCCCTTAAAGTGTTATTAGCACAGGACTGTCAAACTCTGCTGCCTAACAACCAGCCAGCTGTCAAAACCAGCAGTCACTGTGTATGAACTTGATGACAGTAAGCTCTGTTTCATAGAAAACCTTGAACCAGGATAGGTTTATGCAGTTACCATGCCTTTTTGTGCTCTAGAACTTGTTAATTTCAATTTACCATGACCCCCGGCTGTTATATGAGACTGACACCCATTTGAATACTGGTTTCAGTGTTTAAGTATGATGGGGTATCCCTTTAACCCCAGTGTTAATTGAAGAATGGTGCTTATTTGAGGCCCTGGCACTTTAAAAATGAGCCAATACAGTAAGAAAAGACTGAGCGGAGAGATTCTCTGAGTGCACCTACAATAATATGATGTTTTAGTGGAAAGAAATTTCCTTGGAAACTATTGAAAGGCAACATTTGGCAATTGTTTCTCTATAAATTTACACTTAAAACACATTGGGATGTTTGGATTTAAAAAGTATTTAAAGTTTAATCATTGTAATAGCAGGCTGTACGAGTTATCTTTTTTTTTTTAAAGAACAAACATCATTTTTCTTCTTGGAACCTAGGCCATTCCAAAAAGCTAAACTCTGGCATTTCAAGACAACCACCTCTGGCCTACTGTGAAGTATTGGTATTCTTACTTCAACACCACTAACAAGTAAACCCATTAACGTTAAATACTGTTCCCGTGAGTATGCCGTTAGCCTTGTTTTCGACCATAAAGTTGCCAGGCTGTGACGTCACAAACTGTGTAGAGGTGAGCTATGGTGCAGTATATCCATCACCTATAATGCCAGGCACCATTTATCTATCACCCTATACGCTGGGTGCATGCCACCGTAGTGGTCGGTTTGAAGGGGATAATCCATGACTCTGTTCTCAGTTGCCAATGCCAATGTCCTATAGACCATCTGGGAATGTTAAGAATATGTTGTTGATTTCTGCTAATTCTGTGTTATGTCGCTCGATGATCCAAGTGGTTTTATAGCAGCAGTGAATCTGCTGATGCAACTTCCTGTATGATTTCCTAGGTATAATAGGAAATACCGCTCTGTCAGAATAATGCATCCCAAGCTTATCTTCTCAAGAGTCTCTGATGCAGGAGTGCATTTTGCCCATTGCTCCTTATGATGTGAGTCTGCTCATGAACACTTCATTGGACCATCAGGACGGCACTACGGGAGGGTATCAACCCTGATACACGAATGTAGCCATAGGTGATAAAACGGCATGGCAGCATTATTGGCCCGAAAAAGGACTAAGGGCCCAAAGAAAATTTCAAAACCCCTTATTCCCAGCCCTTACTGTTTAAGTGCTTAGAAATGATTTCAATATCTTATCCAATGGACCTGTATAGTAGTAGATCAGGCGAGCAGGCTCACCATCCCTTCATTGGTGCATCATGGCGACCAATGGGCATGATGCACTCTTCCATCAGCGGCCCCTAAAGGGTTGAAGGGTGTCTAGGCTGTTTACCTTCATAGTATTTACCTTCCTTGTCTCATTTTTGTCTGGTTGCCTTTCGAGATGATGAGATCTTCTGCAAGCTCTAGTCAAGTTAGACAACACGCTTCTGCTGTTATCTAAAGTCTTCCAGCTCGGTAATTTGAGAAAGAGTCAATAATTTGCAGGAATCCTAGGAAGTGCATTTTCTGACTCCATTTGTCCTATTTGAATGACTGAGTCACCATATGCTAGTGATTTAAACTTATTCCACAATTTCTCAACACATTTAAACCACATTTGCCTCAATATTCACTCAACAGTTCCACAGGGGCAATTGAGAACATTTGGTAGTGGTGAAAACCCTCTGCAGTCCCTCCCTAGATCATGTGGAAATGGTATAGCTGCAGTAGGCATTGACCCTAATTGACCTCTCCTCCAAGATTCTGTTAACCCTTTAGCACTTTGTAGGCTGGAAGTGCATTAATGCAGCATGCACATTGGTGTTTAAGATGCATAAATACAGGCATGGTGAGTAATTAGCCAGGACTACATTATCCATCATGCCTAACCCACCAGGGCTGCGTTCATGCATTTTGGTTATCATGCAGGGTTGATATACTTGAGTATGGCTGCATCATGTCAACCAATGGGCACAATGTACCAATTATGAGTTGCCAGTAAACTTGACAGCACTTCATTGGTGCATGATGCTGACCAATGGCCACAATGTACCAATGAAGTGCTGGTCATTAGACTGAATAAACCTTCATTGGGGTATCATGCCAACCAAGTATTAAAAGCCTTTTGGCACTATGGTGTCTATAAAGGGTTAAATGGTTAAGACAGGGGTGCCAAAAGTAACTTGTCTACATGTGGTTCTCTAGCCTTAATCTTTACCTGGCTGAAATTCAATTGGGATTAAATTACAGATGGTGAGTTATAGAGTGCTATTCAAATTTATTGATATTTTCTTTAGGATAGCAATGTCTGATGCTGTTGCTGTTTTTGGTTTTTGTGCTTCTTTGTAAGAAGCCACGTACTGCCACAAATCAAATCAGTCATGTTAAAATTCTTTACAGTAGGGAGATTTACTACCTTATAAAAATGGGAAAAATGCTTAAGACACAGAGAAAAAGAAGATGTAATGGTTATGTCAAACAGCTTGATGTTTTATTGTTCATGCATTACCTTGCATCAGACCAATTATTTACTGTTAGATTTTGGCAAGCTTTTTGCAGTAGATTGCTTCTATTTTTGTAAAAACAGTGGTTGTTGTTGTCTACACAAATCCAATGATCCAACAGTGGGTTGCCCTGTGTCCACTACAGTGGTCTTTATAGCCCATTTACAATTGGGGCTGAGAGTGCTGAACTACTAGGTATATTGTGTAGGTCTTTGCCTTAGTTTGATATGTGAGTAACTGAACTTATCTTTTCTACTAGACTCCTCTATAGCAAATGAATAAGCCAACATTAAGTTGAGAAAAAAAGAAAGAAAAATCAGTCAAACAGAGGGGATGATCACCATAACTCCCCCCAAGTACCCTTTCTGCTTGACCAGTCACTCAGGGATTTACAGTAAAGGTCCTTCACAGTTCCAGCTGTTGTGTGGGCACATTCTGAGGGTATGACAGGTGCAAAGTTGTCAATGACAGATGGTGATTGGTCCATGCAGGTAACTGATTTAACTTAATTTAAACTCTATGGACTGCTTAGAGTACTGGCAGTGTATGATCGACTGCCTGAGAATTGTCTCACCTTGAGTACCTTACTTTATTTTATGTGGTGACTTTTTTTGCATTGCCCAAAGGTAGGCGGGAAGTGGGGCGCCAGAAAAGTGTGATGTGATAACTTAGACTTAGGTAAATACTTTTCCATAATTAGCATTTTTATTCAAAATATTTTTATTCAAAATAACAGCAGGCAAGAGAGAGTCAGACAGAAAGGCACCTCTTTATGCAATACGAACCATTATTAAACAAGCCAAGTGGCATTTTTCCTCTTAAGAGGGGTGGTTGGAAGTTTAAGAGATTTTTTTAAAGTGAGCTATCTATAACCTAGGGCACTATCTATAGCTTATCTACAATAACCTCATAGAACCTACCACCTTGGACACATGGGTTCAGATAACTCAAAATAGGTTCTGATTTATCCAATGTAGATCTCAGTTATAACACAATCTACCTGTTGGTGTACAGCATATGGTACTGATAACACAGAATCTAGAGCTATGGACAATTCTTACTGCTTTGGCAGAAGTTGACAGAGAGAAAAAGAAAATTGGAATTTTCTTTTAAATTGATGGTGATATTCTGACATGTGGATTCAGTTTACATCATATATAGCCCAGTGATATAGACTACTGTGAAATTGTTATATCCTAAAATACCTATCCATGACCATAGTAAAAACATCTTTCTTTGTTACCAACATAGAATTCTTCAATCTACTATTATCATGTCACAACATATGCTGTGCCCAGGGACACAATGGAGATCATCAGAATTCTTGCGGCTAATCCTTAAGGGCTGCTGATGCATTAATGCATCATGCCAATTGGTGCCTTATTGCAGCCCTGGCGAGTAGCTCACAGATTTATAAATGTCAAAGTTGTAAGACTTGACTGCATGGTCCCATGCCTAACTGGATGGCTAGCGGGGTTTGCTTGGACAGTGAGATGAAGGGAGGCATGTAAAACAAACTGATACACACCCATAATACACAACTACCCCTTAGTCACTCTGTGTTTACACACTCAGTCCTAACCCTCTATACATAGGGGTGTAGCATGGAGGGGAGAGGGCTGCAATCTTGTAATAGCTCTTAAAAGGCTGCTGATGCACAAGGGGTCATGCCCATTCGTCATCCTGATGCACCAATGAAGTGCTGGCGAGACTGCTCACCAGCACTTCATTCAAGCATCATCATGACCCTCTGGGAGTTTGTGTATCAACCCCATAGGGTCAGCATGATCATAGAATGTAGCACTAGCAAGTAACTCACCAGAGCTGTATTCATGCATATTGACGACCAATACTAATGGATGTCCAGTGCTTGATTGATATGAGACCTGTACCTTTTTGTGGTTCAGCTTATTTCAAGTTGAATACAGCTGCTGAATCGGTTCAACCAAGGACCCCTATATTGCACATCTCATACTCAATATTTTCATGGCCCAATGAAGCATCCAAACTGACCAGATTGGGACTGAATAATCTTTATGCCAAAACTGTGGAATTTCAAACATATATAATTATATCTACTAAACAACATAAGATAAATGCTATGTCCATTCCACTGATGCTTGTTAGCATAGACTAATTTAATGCTGAAATGTAGTGAAGCGTGCATGGTCAGTTCAGGTTGCCTTCGTTCCCAATTTTGGTGAATGATCTGATATAGCATACCCCTCCCTTCAACTTTTGAATCCCAGGAAATACCAGTGAATATTTAGTTCAAGATATGGGACTCGCTGGTAAATCACTGGTTCCACAGGCGTACAATCAGTCAGAAAAGATTATATATATATATATATATATATATATATATATATATATATATATATATATATATATTATATGGGGTACTATAACACCTCTATTTCAATAATATTAGGGTTCAAGACCAAGGCAGTCCATGTGAGAGTGAGAAAATCTAGCTGGCAGGTGGTTGACTCTAGGTATGTGGTCGTCTTTAGGTTAATCTACCCTAGTGGGTTTGCAGGGCACGACCATCCAGTAAGGTGCTAGCAATCTGACTGAACATTGGTACTTTATGACTGTTAAAATATTATTGGTTTATCCTTTAAGGGTCACTGTTGCAGCAGTGCATCTGCCCACTGGTCGTCACAATGCATCAATGAAGTGCTGGCGAGTCTGTTCGCCAGTATTATGCCGTATTTATCACAGTTAAATTATAAGGCGTTGCTCCATCCAACGTAGGAGACCACCCTTGTCTTAGGACCCTGGCACCACCAGGTCCTAAGACCAGGGTGGCGTCGGATCCACACAGCTTCGCAGGAACTGGAAAGGCACCCCCACTCGTGGAGGGTACACCGTCGTCCAGGAACGAGTTCCCGGGGGTTCCGTGCTGACATCGAGACTCTGTCCGATGTCAGCGTTCCAAGCTGGAGAGGAGGAACAGTAGTATCATACTACTGATCCTCCAAGATGGACCCTGTAGCGGCGTCGATTTCAGCCTGCTCTCCGTCAGTGCGTTCCTCCTCATGTGAAGCACTGGCGGCTAGCTGGCCCGAAAACGTCGGCGACTCCGGCAATGGAGCAGGTGTCGACGGCTCGTCGACCTCCATCTCATCGGGAGAAGAGTCTCTCGAGGCGGCAGCAGCTGCGACCTTCAAGTCGCGCTTCTGCTGCTTAGCTGCCTCTTTCGCCTTCCGGCGGAGCTCCTTCTCCCGCTCCTGGGACTCGGCCAAGGCTTTCTGTGCATCCTCGATCTGCTTCAGAAGGGCTGCACTTTTAGCCGAGGTAGACTCGAGCTCTTGCTCGGGTCTGGTCCTCTTGGACTTCTTCTTCTTCTTCTTCTGCGACTTGTGGCTCGCCGAAGAGCTGTACCCTGACTGCTCGTCGGACGAGGACCCCATGGTTCTTCCTGAACTGCCGGGTTCCACCAGTGAGAGAGAAGACTCCGGGTCTCGAACCGTACTCAGACGGGACGAGATGTCGAAGAGAATCTTCGAGGTTTTTCGATCCGTACTCTGGCGGGTCGAAGCCTCGAAGGTGCCTTCGATGTACCTCGAACCGCACTCAGGCGGCTCGAGGGACCGAAGACTGGAGCCTCGAGAGAACACGAACCTGCGCTCACGCAGGTCGTGTCCCTCGACACTAGGCAGGGGAGACCTCCTACACTCAGGTAGGAAGTCCCCAGACGGAGCGTACCAGCTGGAATAAGCTAGGCTTAGTCCAGCTTATCTGCGTCCGACTCTCACAAGAAGGGCGCAGATGTGACCTCCGTGGTGTGCGACGCGGCCTTTTATCCCTGTGGCGCACGCCTCTGATTGGAGGAAGGGCCTACGTGACCGAGGAGGGCAAGCCCTATTGGTCCACAGCGCATCACGCCATGACCAAATAAGGTAATGCTCAAAAAAATAGAACGAATCACTCTCCCCTCACCGTCACGCTCTGGTTCTCCAGTCGCAATTTTTGCATATGCCGTTAGTTCCTATGCGGTCTATGGGTTCCAACACTATTAACATGGATAATTTGGGCACCCCCCCCCCTTCATCAGACTACTGGGATTTAAAAAAATGGTTCCAATATGGATCTACCCTTCGGGCAGAATCCACCAGCCTATGCTGGGAACCCCTCCACACAGTCAAAATAAAAGTCGGACGCCCCACATTTCCATGTTTCCAGCATCAGGTTGTCTCAAACTAAGAGGCAATCGCATGACTTCTCGTTGTGTAATTTTTTATTCACCGTCGGCTTCACGTCCACAGACAGATTTACTCAAGAACGGCACCCGTTATTTTAAAGCCTCGTTAAAAACACAGGTTAGTAAAGCTGCTGCTTAGTATTGTGCGAAACATCGATTACTGAGTAGGGTTTAATCTAGGACTTTTCCTGATTTTAACCTTTACTATAGGAACGAGTGTTGAGCCTCGGGGCGGGTTACTATCACCCCCTCCTAGCCCGCCGTCCTTTGATGTGGCCGGGCCGACCGGGCTATTAACCTGTTTCCGTCGGCGTCTGCCTCCCATCACTTGTGACGGTGTGGATGTAGGAGCCAGAGTGTTTGCTCTGGATTTCCTTTCATCCTCGACACTCACTGACCGTTCCTTTGATGAGCCTTGGCGCTTAAGCCTCGCTCGAGTCATAGGTCCGGACTGGGGTGACTGATCCCTGACTTCAATCGAGACGTTTCGATGTGAAGTTTGTTCAGTCGTTCGCACCTTCGAGGGGGGGTCAGGCTTCCGACATCCCCTAAAAAGCTGTTTAGATGCTTTCGACTTATCTCGACGGGCCGGTCGACCACGGCGCCGCTTTGATGGTTTACTGACATCCAACACCTCCACCTCACTCAGTTTTCGAGCCTTTTGCTGTCGTTTTCGATGACCCTGCGTAGTTTGTTTTTTAGACTGAACTTCCGGCCGCGACCTTTCGATCTCTATTTCGACCTGTGCAGAAACAGACTTAGCCCTTTTCGTAGCCTTACGACAAGGTGAATCATCATCAAGTCGTGGTTGCAACAACTCGACAGTTTGTGATAGCTCCACGCCCAACCACCGGCGCACTCTATCGACATTGCTCTTTTGCAACCGTCCGCGGGATGATCGAAGTAATAATGTCGACTCAGAGAGGACAGAATCTACTACGAACGGCCCATCCCAGTTGGGGGCAAGCTTCATAGCTGCTTGGGGGGTGTGGTACCTCACCACCTGTTCCCCAACTGAGTATCTTCTCTGCTTTAGCCCATAGTCATACCCGACCTTCTGCCGTTCCGCAGATTTACCTAGGTTTTCCCTTACCATGCTGTAACTCTCTCTCAATCGGTCACGAAGTTGTTCCACGAAAGTGACGGAACAAGGGACTTCGAGTGGGTTCTCGATTGAGCCGAAAATCACATCCGCTGGCATGAGAATTTCTTCCCCGAATACCATCATATTTGGACTGCATCCAGTAGAACTGTGCTCAGAGCTGTTATATGCAGACACCACATATTTAGCCTGTTCATCCCAGTCGTCCATATGTTTGTCTACCAACATAGTCAGGCTCTGAATCAACGTTCTATTGAACCTTTCCACCTGACCATCGCTCTGTGGTCTGTATGGATTGGTTCTCTGTTTTACAATCGTCAAATATTCACACATCTCAGAGAAGAGTCGAGACTCAAATTCTCGACCTTGGTCGGAATGCAGAAGCAACGGGACTCCAAAGGTCAAAACCCATTCGTCCACGAAGGCCTCTGCACAGGTCTCTGCCATGTGATTTGGTAGGGGAATAGCGCGTACATACTTGGTGAAGTAATCCTGGATTACTAACATGCAAGTATTCTTGTTTGGCGTGGGTGCAAATCCCGAGATGATATCCATAGCTATCCTCCCGAATCTCACCCCGAACAATTCTTGGTGCAGAGGAGACTTACCCATTCCCTCGCCGGGCTTTACCAGGCAACAGGTAGGACAGTGCCGAACTCAACGACCTATGTCCTTTCCCATTCCGGGCCAGTAATATCTCCTTTTCACTTTTTCGAGCGTTCGTTTACGACCAAAATGTGCCGCTGTTCGGTGTCCGTGGCAAAAGAAGAGTACCTCGCCCCTCAGTTGGCGTGGTACAACTACTTGAATCGTGCGTCTAGCTCGACCCGCCTCAACTTTCCAGCGACACAACAAGCCTTCACGGAAGGTTAATAGAGGCCATTGCCCTACTAATTTCCGTACCTCGGCGCTCTCGATTGATACATCAGGCCTAGTGGGTTTAGCCCCCTTAACTAGCCATTCAGCAACTCGTTTGATGTCGGCGTTCCCTTTCTGAGCATCAATGAGTTCATCGAGAGACCAAAATGCAACCCCCACCCGGCTGTCTACTAAACCACCTACAGCTGCCAAAACAGCATTATGACTGCCACAGTCTGTGCAATCCGACCTCTGGCATAGCCGCACAGGGATACGACTAAGACCATCGGCGTTTAGATGCTTGGCCCCACTTCGATGTTCGATCTTAGAGTTTTCGAGACCGAACTCCGAAAGGTGGGCCAGCCACCTACCCATCATTCCTTCAGCCTCTTTGAAATTCAGGAGCCATTTCAAAGACGAATGATCGGTGCGGATAGTGAAGTTACCACCATAGAGGTAGTGCCTAAACTTCCTGGTGTACACGACAACCGCCAGCAGTTCTCTTTTGGTGGTGCAGTAGTTTCGTTGTGTTTTACTTAGAGTGTTGCTAGCAAATGAGATCGGGACCTCCACTCCATCCTGCACTTGGGATAGAACAGCCCCGATCGCGGTATTACTAGCGTCAGTGTCCAAGATAAAACGACCGTCGGGTGTGGGGAATCGAAGCACAGGTGTCTCCCTGAAACTTCGTTTTAACTCGACAAAGGCATGTTCGGCTCTTTCCGTCCACGCGAATGCCTCGTAACGACCTCTACTACCTTTAGGTTTTTGGATCACTAAGTCCTGTAAAGGGCTTACGAGTTCCGCGAACCCCGGGATGAACTCTCGCTAGTAGGAACAAAAACCAATGAAGGATCGAATTTCCTTCACTGTAGTGGGCCTAGCCCAAGTCATTACATCGCTAATTTTCCCCGGGTTGGCTTCTATACCCTGTTCAGACACGATTCGGCCCAGGTACTCGACTGAAGTCCTAAAAAGTTGACACTTTTTAGGTTTTAACTTCAGTCCCCATGCCCGAATCCTGTTGAAGACTTCTGCCAGATTCGCCATTGCTTCATCCGTCGTTTTGCCGAAGACGATGATATCATCGAGGTAAACCAGGCAACTTTTACCTAGCAAACCTCTCAACATCTCCTCCATCATTCGCTCGAATGTGGCGGGGGCGTTACACAAACCAAACGCCATGCGATCGAACTCGTAGAGCCCCCTCTGGTAGGAAAAAGCGGTTTTCTCGACATCGTCGGTATTCATCCCGATCTGCCAATATCCAGATTGGAGATCGAGACAACTAAACCACTTGTTTCCTCCTAGGGCATCCAAGGATTCGTCGATGCGCGGGAGGGGGTAAGCATTTTTCTTAGTCACTCCATTCAGACATCGATAATCGACGCAGAATCTCATGGTCCCATCCTTCTTCGTCACCATCTGGATGGGACTGGACCAGGGACTAGTACTTGGCCTAACCACCCCCGTATCCAACATCTCCTTAAGTTGTTCATCCGCCGCAGCTTTCTTGCTGAGCGGAATCCTTCTATAAGGGACTCGGATAGGTTGTGCGTCACCCGTGTCGATGTTATGCAGACATCGATCGGTGCGCCCTAACGGTTCATCTGGGGATTTAAAGACATCCACATGCTTACGTAGTAAGGCGGACAGTTTCAGTCTTTCTTCTGGCTGGGTCAGGTGGTTGTCGCCATATATGTCTAACAGCCAGGTGGGGAGCTCCCCCGTGCGGGTGCTCGCGATTTCCGCCGTCTCGATGTCTGCAGCTTCTTGCTCGAGACACATGATCACAGATCCTACCTCCGGTGAAGAGAGTTCACCGTTTCTGTCAGCGTACTGTACAGTACCGACCACCTGGCCTTTCTCCAGGACAATGTCTCGATTCAGTGGATTACAGACGGGAAACACTGTTCGACGGACATTGCTGACAAGGGCAGCCTCACCAACCAACCCAAAACTTCTCAGAGTTTTCAGGTCGGGTTCGACTATGCCCTGTCGGTCTCTTTCCAGACCATCAGATTTTACCAAGACATTGCACCGATGTCTGGCAGGTATCCTAGTGGTCTGTGCTACTGAGGCTATCGATGACACTCTCTTCGGTTTACACTGATGGTGCTCTTCTACCGGCTCGGTCATGACCAATTGACCCGTCCTTGGGTTCAGGATCATACCGTATAATGCCGCGAAGTCGAGCCCCACAATGCCATCGTCAGCCACATCGGCCACTATTGGGCTAAACACATAGTGGGTCGATGCGACCTTAAGAGGTAGAACCAATCGACCATAGGTCCGCATTTCGGCTCCAGACGCAGTGCACGCCGTTATTCCCTCGTAGAGATTATCTGACGGCACCACTAACGTTTTCGCGAGTTCCCGAGAGACAATGGTGTGGCTGGCACCAGTATCTATCAGGAAGTCTAGAGAACGCCCTCGAATCTCTGCAGACAGGTACCATCGTTTCCCCGACAAGGGGGCGGTTCCTGCTAGCATTCTCAACCCTACGTCAGTACTCAGATCGATCCCTCTCTTCTTCAGAAAAGAGAGACAGGGATCATCTGAGGGAAGCTCTGTTGCGCAGACTCTGGCCAGCTGCCGCATCAGGGCTTCTCTCCCGGCGTCGACTTTCACTTTCGATCCAGTCGAACCCTCGACCTCGGAGTTCGGGCTGCCAGCGCCCTGTTCCTTGGCCATTGAGGCTTTTTCTACACCGACATCTTCGGAACCCGACCGGTGATCAACCGGTGCCGCTGTGGTAAAGGGCTGGGACGGCCCTACCGGGACCTTACCTAGTTCCCTCGAATCTACTGTCGTCTGATCAGGAGTGCCAGAGGTGCTGATACCTTGGCTTTTCGATGGTCGGGCAGCTAGATTGCCACGTCGAGCCGCCCGCCTCAGTTTTCCGTCGCGTCAGGTGGTAGACCTTTAATCGGCTCAGGGCAAGTTCGTCCGAAATGCCCCTGCTTCTTGCAGTTCCAACACTTGGCGTCGGACGGAGGGGTACTCGGCTTCTCCGAGCTAGTACCAGGGACATCCCCTCCCTCGATAACCCTGAGTAAATTCTTCAATTGACTCAGCGAGAAGGTCTGCTCCTGTACCTTGGGTTTGGAGGCCTTGTTTGGTGTTTTCGATTTACCAGCGGATTTCTGACCTTTCTTAGTCTTACTCCCCGCCCCGGGCTTCGAGTATGAGGACACTTCCCCCTGTCCCTCCTCGACCAAAGCGGCGTCGGCCAGCGCCGACAATGCATTTGTCGAGGTAGGATTCACCAACTTCGGCAGGAGTTGTCGTTTCCGCAACAACTCGTCTGCCAAGTCCATGAGATCCTTTAGGGACATGTAAGTGCGCCACTCCCAAAGAACGTCTTGTTGTAAATCAACGTCATACAATCCTCCTATGAACAACTGGTTGACTTTGGTTATGAGCCATTCAACCGAGAAGTCCACACCTCGATAGGCATCGCCGGCAAGACGTCTCAAAGCAAAGCCATAGGCTCTAATGCTTTCGTTCTTGCCTTGGCGTCTCTTCTCCATTGTAACAATGGGGTCTTGAAGGCTAGAAGTCATGGCTTCCGTCTCCATGCTCCTCCCATAGCCACACAGTATCAGCTGCAGGGCCATTCTGGAGTAACATGAGGAGTTGAGCTAATGCCATACTCGAGGTCCATACATTTACTCGACGGACGTGATTGAATCCGTGGTACCAACGGAGCCAATCGTCCTTCCATGTAAATGAAGGGCACTCGACTGACCTAGTTCGGGCTGGTTCATGCCCGATAGAGGTATTTTCAAACATTCTGCTTGATCTCCTGACCTGATCAAGAGCGAATGTTGTGCCTCTTCTAGGTATTTGATGGTCCATCCCCATGTTTCTCATAGTTGTGTCTGCACGACTGTGATTCATCCCCCAGGGATTACCAGAATCTGCATCACTCAAGCGCGAAGCCTCGAATCTGATATCCCTATATTTGGGCGGATCAACATGTTGTTGGGTCGTGGTAGGGGTCGAGAACTGTCCGATCACTCCACTTAGACCATCGGTGCGTGGCATCGAAGGAACAGGTAGGGTCCGACGCGACCTCGAATCAACTTTCGAGATGTCGTCGATTGCCCCCACCATTCTATCTATCTCAGCCTGCTGTTTTGAACGTTCCGCCTGCCTTAATTCCGACACGAGGAATTCCAGGCGGGTATGTTCGGGCTTCGAGAGATCTCGTTGCTCGCTGATGGCAAAGAGTTGCTTGACCTCCTTCATGGCACGGTCGAGCCACTCTCTGTAGTCAGGGTTTTCGACTAGATCCCCTTGAGTAGCAACTCTAGTAGTGCTGCATTCACTACTTTGTTGCTTATCTCGAAGTCTAGCGGTATGCAATTTCGATTCCGTCTGCTCCTTCAGACGTTCTTCGAGTGCGAGTTCATCACGGACTTCTTTATTCACCCTGGCTTCATCAGCCTTCCTGCGAGACAATATCTCTCGTCGGAGCTCATCGATTTCACCACGCATGGCTCCCAGAGTATCCGAATCCTTCTGATCTTTCAGTGACTGGGCTACTAGGGATTCAGACTTCAAGGAATTAAGCTCGGCCTCGTGCCTCGCTTTTTGTTCCATTAGGACCTGATATTCCGCCATTTTGTTTGCGTGTTCGATTCGTTCCTCACAGCGACGACGCATTTCTGCCTCGTCCCTGGCTCGAGCATCCTCGTCAGCTTGCATCTGACAGAGTAACGACTCCCGTTCCTGACGTAGCTGTTTCACCTGCTTTTCATAAGCCGTTAGGTGCTCAGCTACTTCTTCAGTATGCTTGGCTGATTGTTGGTTCAACTCATGCCGCAACTCTTGCAGTTGTTCCTCCAACATAGTCTTTTCTACTTCTTGTAGTTTCAACTTATGTTTAAGGGACCTCTGCTCGTGCTGGGCATCCCGAAAATCGTTTCGAGCTCTCTCGACACATTCTCGGCGGCTAGTAGCAAGGCGATCGATCTTTGCTTTTAGCGATTGACAATCCACTGCTGTCAACCGACTACGCTCGATCTCTGACTTCGTTGCAAGCAAGGACTCCTTTTCGCTAGAGAGGTGCTTGACCTTCTCCTGAAGATCAGTAAGTTCTCTATTCGCGATCTGAGTCTTGTTCGAAGCCTCTAACGCCTGCTGCCTAAGCTGTTCCAATTTCAGCTCTATTTCTGTACTCTTCTCCTGAGCTTTCGTGGTGTTACTTGCGAGAGCATCCAACTGCTGGCGACCCTGGCGCAGTTGGCGTTGCTGCTCTTGTAGCAACTCCTCGTTGAGTCCCCTGCCACTGTCAATACTTCCTTGTATCGACACGGGCGAGGGACCCTCGAAGGACCAACTGCCAAGGCCCATTGGAGTTCCCACGGGCGAGGCTGATTTTTCTACATAGGACAAACTCTGTGTCCTCAAGAAGTTCTCAGCCGCCGGAGAGAGTTGAGTCGATACTCGCCAATTGAGTAGTCGGCTCCTTTGATACAGGCCCAACGGGTCAGACGATGGACCTAATATCAGGGTGTGGTTCAAACCACCACCGATTAGTGGATCATTTCTATCCACTAACGGGCCTGTAGTCACTTGATGTTGGTGATTGGGGTCATCACCTTCATCCAAGTGACCCTGCATGTCGAACTTAAGCTCGCAGTACCTATGGGGACTAAAGTTAACAAATGGTCACGGCACCAGTGTAGTGTTCTACCCCTCGATGTTTAATCGAATCTTTCGATAAACAACGAAGAACAACTATTCAGGTTCCAGTTAAAACTTTATTGTCTAATAACACATAGGCATCAGCCGTTCTCGATCACAGTTACAGGTGGCAGAGTTTGAACTCTATAACAGGTTCGACACTAGGCCTTCTAGTGTCTACAGTTGATATTCCACATACACCTCCTCTGTGCAGCAGCACAGAGGAGTACTAGAATATGGTAGCCGGGCAGCCGCCAACCATCGCTCACGATGGTCAGTCGGGGCTGGACTGACCCTGAGGAAGGCCGTACAAAGGCCTTATATACACCGGAGTCGAGGGCCACGTGACCAAGTGGTGACGTGGCGCTGGACTCCAGCGCCTCCAGGCGTCGGGTAATAGAGGTGCTCTCGACGTCGCCCACGAGGACCACGAAGGTACCTCGAAGACGACGCGGGACCACCACATATATATATATATATATATATATATATATATATATATAATCAAAAATATAGAAAAGATTGGTCAGATGAGTGCTAATCTGACCAATTTATGCCCTAGGAACTTGCGTTTAAATATTATATTGCAAAAGCACAAAGATGGTGAACTACACACAGTAAGCATTTGCAGCTGGCAAGGTAGCAATAACGGTGGGGCTTGTTTGTAGCTACAGTGGGATTATGTGATATTATAGACACCTTAGGGTAAAGGTAAAAGCCTGTAGGCTCAGCATAACTGTTGGTACATATACATGTTTACCCCTATAACCATGTGTTTAATATTAGAGAGAGGTGCCAGAATGTGTGAGATGTTGGGTGGTGACACCAGTAACCATTAGTTGCACTGTAAAAAATAACTGTTGAATCTACAAGGGATGCTTGTAACAGCCCTAAGTGGCAGTATGGTGGTACACAAATGAACAAGGAACCTCTGTGGAAATGATGATGAATCTCTGGCAACTTTGGGACGAGTAATGCACCATTATTTTGACAACATTTTGTTCTTTACAGTGTGGACATATACAGATATATATAGGGTAGATTAACCTAAAGATGACCGTTCCTGTGCAGGTTTTCAATAAGGGGAATGCAGTAGCTAATATCTTTGAGTCTAATAGGTCCTTAGGTTTCCTAAGTGAAAGACAATTATTTGTAAAGTTTATATATTGTTTTTCATCATTTCCAAGACCATCTTAGTTAGTCTATTTTCACCTTGAGATGACCACCTTGCAACTTGAGTGGACCACTTGATAACTACCCTTTTAATGGCACTGTGATTATTGAAATTTATTTGAAAAAAAGTGTCTTCTATAGATATGCAGTAAAATAGTGTAATTAAGACTATTGCATCATAAGAAAATGTATGTTTTTACAGTGACTCAATTAGAATGGAAATTTGAGGCAATTTCATGGCCTTGGATATTGTAAATCTCATCAAAACATAAGTGGTATTTCCAACCCTGCATTATAGAGGCTTTGTTTTTATGTTCTTTTATAGACCTTCAATATGGACTATAATAATCCATTCCTTAACTTTATCATCACAATCTCAGTATCAAATACTTCCTCTACATAATAATAACCATAGCATTACAGTAAAGATTGAAATGTATGCATCAGAGCATAATCCAGTGATCATTTATATCCCAAACTATTCTGGCCATGAATCTTGTGATGTAATCCTACATAATCATTGGTTTCTATTCAATTAAATGTACAAATAGGTGTATAAGGAGTGGTCAACTCAAGGTGAAATGGTGGTCATCTCAAGGTGAAATTGGTATGTTCTAGGAAATAAGTCCTATACAGAAAGTATTCACCATGTCTGCACTTTTCCTTATGCTATCATTTAGCAAAGATATTTATCAATTCCTAGAGTCAAAATGTTGTATATGTGAGCACTTGTCATCTTCAAATTATCGAACCAAAGTTGGAGAATTCTGATAAAATGGCCAGTTGGTCATGGTAAAAATCATTAAAACATGGGAACGTTAGTGTATTATCATGCAATGACAATTACTTTGTAAATATATTCCAGGACATCATTATATGGGGTACTATAACACCTCTATTTCAATAATATTAGGGTTCAAGACCAAGGCAGTCCATGTGAGAGTGAGAAAATCTAGCTGGCAGGTGGTTGACTCTAGGTATGTGGTCGTCTTTAGGTTAATCTACCCTAGTGGGTTTGCAGGGCACGACCATCCAGTAAGGTGCTAGCAATCTGACTGAACATTGGTACTTTATGACTGTTAAAATATTATTGGTTTATCCTTTAAGGGTCACTGTTGCAGCAGTGCATCTGCCCACTGGTCGTCACAATGCATCAATGAAGTGCTGGCGAGTCTGTTCGCCAGTATTATGCCGACCCTTCGGGACTGTATTATCCATGATGCATAATTGTATCCATGGCGAGTTGCCAGGGCTGCATTCACATACCATGACAACCAATGACCCTGATAGATTAACGGCCCTTAAAAGTTTGAGGGCCTAGAGCACGATGCATTGACACAGTATGTGGCCCCTTAAGACCTAGCACACCAAGGGTAAGTGAGCTCATCTCTGTTGATGGATCCAGAGCCAATTGCTCAATGTTAGCCCTGGAAGATCCCTGGTATCTTCCCCTAGGGAGCCATATGCTCACACTAGCTCACACCTGCTCAGCCTCTTCACACCTGCCCCTTAACTATTTATGGACCACTTATGCATTAATGCATTAATGCCCATAGTTGGCATGATGCATGAATGCAGCCCTGGCAGGTAACTCACATTAATGCATCATGCCAACCCTACAGGGTTGATAAACCCCCATAGGGTCAGTATGATTCTCTAATGAAGTACTGGTGAGCAGTCTTGCCAGCACTTCATTAGTGCATCATGATGACCTATGGGCATGATGCACTCATGCATCAGTGGTGTTTAAAGGGTTTACCCCTGCCTGGTATAGTGGAAGAGAGGTCTCCCTGGAAGCTGCTCCCCATAGATCACCTCTGTACCATGTCAATAAGGGGTTGGGTGCACAGTGATCAGGATCAACTGGGTTGAGGCTGCAAGATGGATACACCTCAAGGTTCACTTTCTTTTGTTGGTTGTCCTGATGCACCAATGTACTTGTAAGCATTGAATTTGTAGCATCAGGAGTGTAACAAGTGGTTGATCTGAGTATGTTTTGTCAACTTTCAAAATCAATTGTACTGTATTTGAAGTATAATAAGTGCACATACCGTCTGAAGCACACACTCACTCTTTTTGCTCATATCTCTCAAATCTCTCAAGGCCATGCCCCCTCTCAATTTTAAGAAGTGGCCGTGCCCCCAATCTCTGACCCATGTCCATTGTTAATTTTAAGGAGTGGCCTTGCCCCTTGTCTCTGACCCATGCCCATTGTCGATTTTAAGGAGTGGCCTTGCCCCTTGTCTCTGACCCATGTTCATTGTCGATTTTAAGGAGTGGCCTTGCCCCTTGTCTCTTAACCCCATGTCCCATGTCTGGTTTAAGAAGTAGCCCTGTCACAGTCGAGGGGAGTCCCATGTCAGTTGTCTCTAAGCCCTTGTCCCTTGTCTATTTTAAGAAGTGGCCTTGTCACTTGTCTCTAAGCCCATGTCCCTTGTTGATTTTAAGAAGTGGCCTTGTCACTTGTGTTTAAGCCCATTTCCCCTGTCGATTTTAAGGAGTGGCCTTGTCACTTGTCTTTAAGCCCATGTCCCCTGTCGATTTTAAGGAGTGGCTTTGTCACTTATCTCTATGCCCTTATCCCTTGTCGATTTTAGCAAGTGGCCTTGTCCCCATGTCAATTTTACCCATCTGGGGCCCTAGTAATCCCCTTGGTACTTTGTCACTGCTATAAACCATTTTCCTGCTACTATACACTAAGCAATCACATAGTCCCTTTTAAAAAGAACTAACCCTTCAAGGGCTGTAGTGCATTAAACCTTGAAGAACTGCTGATGCAGGAGTGGATGGTGTTTGCTGGTACCCTGCAGGTGTTGAGGGCACTTTACCTGGAGGCCATGTCTGATGACATTTTTCCCCAGATTCAGGGGAAATGTTTCACTTAAACTCCAGAGGATTGGAGTTTGCGATCCAGTTTATTGAATTTGATTCCCTGAAATCCAATTCATTCACATCTGTTGGGTCGTGCTAAAATTTAGACCACTATAGCTCATACAGATCTACTGAAATCATCAGACTATGGCCTAGGGTGCTTAGGTCTTGACCAAGTCAATTTGGTAATTTGTATTTTCAATGGCACAAGAGTACTGGTACTGAATCCCTGGGCCCATCAAATTTACAAATGACAAGCCCTATGCAAGCCTAGTGCTTTGTACTATGTTCAAGGTATGTCTGGGCTGTGGGTACTACCTGGTCATGGCTCAGCAGTGCCAAAGTGCTATCAGATCGTATTATAGTATGCTGTCTCAGGTCAGCTACGACCTGTCTTCACTCCTCCTTATCCCCTGCCCCCACACCTCCCAATCACCTCATAATACACCCCAACCACACACTCACACTCCCAGTGAGCTATCATATTGAATCATTAACCATGACAATACAATTCATCTTAGCTATGCTGAGCTTAACGCAAAATATAAAGCACGCGCCTCCTCATATTCCAAACATCTGTACAGGAGAGACAGGTAAACCATTCTGGGGATAGGGTGCCCTCTGTAAGGGTGAAAATAGGGAATGATTGACTGGTAACTCCTTAGGCATGGCCTGCTTGTATCATGCCTCCAATATAAGAGAAGGTCGCCAGCCAATGCATGATACCCATTATTCAACATGATGCACCAATGAAGTGCTGGCAAGTCTGCCCACCAACACTTCAATAGAGCATCATGCCAACCCTCCCTGACTGTATCAACCAATAGTTCATAAATGTAGCCCTGGCGTGTTACTTATCAGGGCTGCATTCATACGTCATTATGATGATGCGCAAGATGCCTTTAAAGGGTCTAACCTGTCTGTACACCTACCAGATCCAATTTGCACAGACATCACTTCTAGTACTGTCCTGGGAGCAATAAGTGAGCAGATTCCCCAACCACTGAGTCACTCTCCTCCACTCCATGGCTGAGTTGATGTAACTCCAGGGAACTATTGCCACTCTAAAGCAGTGTAGTTGAAGTAGGGACAAAATTGAATAGAATAGCCTTTTTGTAATCCCTGTAGCTATTTGAAGCATCATCATGTTTCTCTTGGGCTAATATATTCCTGGATGTGTCGTTGAGCAGACTCGCTCGAACTTCATTGGAGCATCATGGTGTCCAATGAGCATGATACACTCCTACATCAATAGCGCTTGAAGGGTTAACTGACTCTGAGTTGATGTAACTCAAGGGAACTATTGCCACTATCAGGCAGTGTTGTTGAAGTAGAGACAAAATTGAATAGAATATCCCTTTAGCCATTTGAACGGCAATAGTGCATTAGACATAATGCCCATTAGTTGCCATGGTGCATGAATGCAAACCCTTATTGGTGCATCATGGTGGGTTAAGGGATTCTGGTTTGTCTGGTTTGAATTAATACCAGGGAAAGGGGGCTTCTCAAAATATCCCAATAAGCTTTGAAAGAAGGTCCTATTTTGTCCAAGCACCCATTCCAAGATTCCAAGTCTAGCTGCGTAATAAATACACTGTAAAAGAAATGTCGTTCGACTATCATTGAAAGAACAGTGCAAAAGTTGCCAGAGACCTGGTATTGTTACCGATATTCCTTGTACTGCACACTGCCATCTGGGGTTCCATTGCAGAAACATCATTGTGTAGGGGTATGGTATTTTACACTTTAACGTTCATGCACCCGTGAGACTCAGACCTAGGTCCTTCGGGTGTGGTGGGGGAATCCGGATGGCAGGTGGCAGCACCTGCCTCTGGGTTCGTATCCACTACACCAGGGGGCCTACCACTCGTCCGCCACACGTCACGTGGCCGGTCTGAGTTTCGCGGGCTTTTCCCCTATATAAGGCTGGTCCTAGCCCTAGGTTCCTCAGTAGTGGTTTACCCACTGCTCAACCAGGTTGTTACCCGAAAGGGTAACCGAATGCACTAGCAGCATGTAGTCCTCTGAGGCTGTGATCGTATGTAACGCAAGCTCTGAAATAAAAGCTCGGTTGCCTACCCGGAAACTTTTCTCTCTCTTCGTTATGATTTAATCTAACTTAACGAGACGAACCACTACACTGGTGCCGTGACCAGTTGGTCTTCGGGTAAGCGCAGTCAGAAATGACTGAGCTGAGCCCAGTTAGGGGAAATGGCTCAAATCGTGAGCTAGACTCCCCGATGGAGGATGGTGAAATCAAGTCACCACCCCAAGGTACGGAGTGGAGGGATCCACTAGAACACTACCCTGATGGGTTAGAAGATGTAAGAAGAAACTTACATCATGAACTGGATGAATTTGGAGACTCCTTATTCATGCCAGGAGGTACTTCGAAACCTGCACCAATGCATAAAAGTACTGCTCAATTTGGTAAATTACCATTTGAGGTACCAAAGCCTAGTGCAGGTATGTTTGAAACTCCATACAGTTCTCGAATTAAACACCAAAAATGTGGATTCGAAAAGAACAAAATGGACGAGCTTGAAGACATGAGAGCTGAATACGAGAAGATCCAGAAGGATCTTATTACACTGACCGGAACCCGAGACAAGATTCTGACTGAAAACAAACAGTTGATATCGGAACGTCTCGATTACGATCAGAGTTGTAGACGCCAACAACAATTGTTGTTGGATCAGATGGAGAAAGAAAAGCAAGATTTTCAACTCCAGCACGAACAGTATCGTGATGCACTATATACGGCGGATCTGGAATACAGAGCCTCGTATGATGAGTTGAATAGAACTAAACAAGAGTTAAATTCAACTCAATCGGCCTACGGCAAGTATCAAGAAGAGCTGAAGAAAATAGAATCAGCCTTCAAAGATGCTCGGGAAACGTACCAAAAACAGACCGATGAGCATGAAAAACTCAAAGATCAATTGATACGCGAATCCACAGATTTGGCTGTTAAACAGACTAAAATGATGGATGATTATTCCGAACTGGAGGCTAAAGCTATCCAGATGTCAAAGTATCTAGAAGATACTGGTCGTGCAGTAGGCACTCTTGAATCAGACTTCACTGTTTCAGGAATTGCCCTAAACACGACAAGTAACCAGATGTTCTCTTTGAGGGGCAATGACGGGGTAACAGAGACAACTGTACCTCGTTATGAAGGAGTAAAGAGTCATCAGGTTAGATTTACAGATAATACCTCTAAACCTCTTGGTCTAGGTACGGGAAATAAAGGGGATAATTCTGCGAGTGGAGCTAAACAAAGCCGCTCTGCAGGAAGCTCCACCTTTGACGGCGGATGGCCACAACAGTCACCTTTAGGGGGACCAAATGGCCCGTATGCCCAGTATGGATGGAATCAGTCCCAAACAGGAACGAATCCGTCCAATGGTAACACCCGGAACACGTCCGGAGGAACAACCGGACGAGCACCCGGAGGTTCCAGTACAGCTGGGGGGCAATCCGGATGTGATCAAGGATCCGGACCCTCAAGCGATCGTTCCAGGAGCAGACCCTCTGCCAGTGGGACTGGTTTCAATAATGGAAATCAGTCGTATGGAACAGGAGGAAACACTAATCCCAATAGTGGTTTCTTTAGCTTTGGTGGAAATACACAACCCACCAATGGTCCAGGGCCGGCTCCCCAAACCAGTGGATACACCTTTTCACAGGTGCCTCCATACGGAGCAGGGGGATCAGGAGGTGGAGGAGGACCACCATCCGGAGGCTTTGGAAGTACTTATGGTACGAATCCTCCAAGGAAAAAGAGACTCAGTCGCCGAGTATCTCTTTCTCCAGGGTTACAAGCGCTGCATGATTCTAATGCAGCGATTGCTAACTTAGGTGTTGATTGTTACAATCAAGGTCTGGACGATACGGAGATC
This sequence comes from Acholoe squamosa, assembly GCA_949317995.1. Classification (NCBI taxonomy): domain Eukaryota; kingdom Metazoa; phylum Annelida; class Polychaeta; order Phyllodocida; family Polynoidae; genus Acholoe; species Acholoe squamosa. The sequence continues at coordinate 8,405,675 of OX439052.1, read as the reverse complement.
ATGGAATGGAGTAAGGGTTTAACCCTTACTGGATCCACGAATCCGGCTCGTAGAGTAGCTAAGATACCTACCCCCTTTAATGCCAAGAACCCTTGGAAGGAGGAGTATCAAGGCTGCGCGGATGTCTTTAACTGCAATGGATGGGGTAAAGCGGAAGCTCTGCCTTATTTAGTATGCTGGTTAAAGGAAGGCGACGGAAAAGGAGCCGTGGAACAATGGAGAGATTCTCAAATAACAGGACTCTCAGCCCATATGAAGTATGATGAACTCATAGAGATTGCTTCATATTTATATGGGAATATAGTTGGAGAAGACCCTTGGCTGACGTTCACTAAAAGAACACAGAAGCCCAAGGAGTCTGCCAAAGTGTTCGGCTTAGAATGTCAACGACTGTTGCATAAAGCCAGACCTCAATGGAGACTAGATGATGAATGCTTCCTAGATGAGATGTTTAAACAATTCATTGAAGGATTGCGGAATCAAGAACACAGGACAGTAGCCTGTGAAGCTTGGAAGAATGATGCCTCTTTGACAGATTTGTTCCAGTCCCTAGATCATTATGATCGAAAGGCCCGTATCTTTGCCGGGAAGGTACCCCAACGGATGTCAGCAATGATAATCCCGGAGGGAATACCCGAAACCGATTCATCCGAATCAGGGGAACCTGACGAAGATGAAAACGTTGGGGCCATTGGCCAAGGGAACCCCCGGTACAACCGGAACTGGGGAAAGAAACCGGGTTACGTCAAGGAGAAAGTGATCACTTCTAAACCTCCTGTGACTCAACCCGATACCAAACCCACGACGGGTCCTTCTTTATCAGAGGACCTGGTTAACAATTTGGTAAAGAAGATTACTGAAAATCTTAGGAGGCCTAAGCCTGATAGGACTGTTGTGACATGCTTCCGATGTCAGGAAACTGGGCATTATGCTGCCGAGTGTGAGGCAGATAAGCCAGTTTATAGAAACACTCGTTACCGGAGCAATCCGGGTAAGGAGGACTCAGTGAAGAAGGAAAACTGAGAGGGGGTGTCCACAATGGCAACCGGATTACCCCCAGAGTGAGTGATTGCCATGACTGCCAGCCTATCGCAGCTTGCGGTACTGGCAAGAATCCTCTAGCGATTTCGCCCAGCAGTGAAGCTAAGGAGCCTGATCAGTTCCTTACTCATGAGGCTGGGGAGACTGATAGTACACCAGGTGTCAAGAACCGGCAGAAGAACACAGAGGGGAAACCCGATATCAGTCCAGAGGGAGCGGCCAATGAGTTGGCCAGGGTGGGGTGTGCCCAGTTCCCCCCGGGTCATCCTTGTCTCGAATTCTTAAAGGGATGTGGATTTGACCTCGGCGCTAAGACGGAACTTGCTAAGTATGCAAGTAGTCCTACCTACTTGAAAGGTAGGAGGTGGTACGCAGTTGTATCTGTGAGTGGTAGATCCGCTGAGTTTCTTGTCGATACGGGTGCTAGCCACTCCTGTATTGCTAAGAGATTCTACGATCTTTTGCCTACGAATCATGAAACTTTCACAACGGAAGGAAATGCTCGTACGGCCGACGGTAGCATGATACAAACGTTCGGTAGAACATGTATGAGGTTCAGTCTACAGGAAGATAAGGACTTCATCCTTACCCCTACTGTGGCGAACATCGCGGATGATGGTATACTCGGTCTGGATTTTGCTGCATTATATGGAGCAAGGTTAGATTCCCAGAGGGGAATATTGGAAGTGAGAGACCCGTACCATCTCGAAGTACAATGTGTACTTAGGCAAGTAAGCAGTGTAGCCAGTGTAGCCCAGACTGTTAAGATACCACCAGGCACAGCCTGTGATGTCTTATGTCGAGCGGACAGACAGTTTTCAGGAAAAACTGGAGTTGTAGAGCCAGACATGGCCATGTTGTCAAGTATCGGATTGGAATCCGCTGATGTTCTAGTAGCTAACGCTGCTTGGACGGTGGTTCCTATATCCAATACCGGTAACAAGACTGTCTATGTACAGAAGGATACGATCCTTGGATCGGTTGTCTTATCCGAATTGATAGAAGACTGTAAACATGTTTCGGCACCCGGAGCCCCTTCCTCACCCGAAAGGAGCCCGGAACTAGACACTCTAGTAGCCGAAAGCCATGTAGAAAGTGATGAACAACGTGAAGCTCTAACTGACTTGTTGTACAAGTACCGTAAAGCTTTTGCAGCACCGAGTGAACAATTGGGGCGTACCGATAAAGTACTGCATACGATTGACACTGGTGAGAATGAACCTTTTAAGATTCCTTATAGAAGACTCCCACTAGCCAAAAAAAAGGTAGCTGAGGAGGAGATAGCTAAAATGCTTGAACAGGATGTAATAATTCCATCAACCAGTCCTTGGTCTAGCCCTGTGTGCATGGTGACCAAGAAAGATGGTAGCATCCGTTTCTGCATAGATTACCGAAAATTGAATGGTATGACCAAGAAGAATTCATATCCCTTACCACGGATCGATGAGACTATAGACTCCCTTGGAGGTAAGCAATGGTATTGCTCTCTAGACTTACAATCCGGGTACTGGCAAGTGGGTATGCATCCGAAAGATATGGAGAAGACGGCCTTTTCCAGTCATATTGGATTATTCCAGTATAATGTGATGCCGTTTGGATTGTGCAATGCACCGGCGACATTTGAAGCCATGATGGAAACTTTATTAAGTGACCTTTTATGGAAGAAATGTCTCGTCTATCTAGACGATGTGATTGTCTTTGGAAAGACATACGAAGAATGCTTGGAAAATTTAGGTATGGTCCTGGAAAGGATCATAACTAATGGTTTGAAGCTGAAACCCAAGAAGTGCGATCTTTTCAAAAGATCTATTAATTACTTGGGGCGAATAATCTCGAATGAAGGGATTAAAGCCGATCCGGAGAAACTGGATGCCGTGTCAAATTGGCAAGCACCCACGAATGCGAAAGAAGTTAGGTCCTTCCTCGGATTCTGTTCCTACTACCGGGACTTTATCCCAGGATATTCAAGGGTTGCCTTTCCTATCCAGAGTTTGTCCCACTGGACACCCGGGATCAGAAAGGAACGATTCCCTTGGGGACCCGAGCAAGACGAGGCCTTTATGAAAATAAAGGATTTGTTTGCTATCACACCTGTGTTGAGATACCCCACGGAGAATGATCATTTCATTCTAGATACTGATGCTAGTAATGAAAGCATAGGAGCCGCCCTTTCTCAGGTCCAGGATGGGGTCGAAGTTCCTATAGCCTTCGCTAGTAACACGTTGAGTAAATCTCAAAGAAACTATTGTACCACTAAACGTGAGTTGTTGGCTGTGGTGGTCTATACGAAGAAGTTCAAGCACTTTTTGTGGGGGAGTGATTTCACTCTACGGACTGATCACTCTTCCCTCAGATGGTTATTGAACTTCAAAGATGCAGAGGGGATGATAGGTCGCTGGTTAGCGCACCTATCCGAATTCGGTCTAAATCACAGCCAGATTGAACACCGAGCCGGGGCAAAGCATTTGAATGCAGATGCTTTGTCTAGAATCCCAGTGAGGAAATGTGCAAATGCTGAGTGCACTGATTGTGGAGCACACAATGCTGTGTTGGCAGGGGTTCGAGTTCCATTCGAAACCCATCCGGAACATGTCTTGAATTGGTCCTTGGAGACCATCAGGCAGTTCCAGAAGTCTGATGCAGTCACATCACGTTTGATTAAATTCCTTAATCAGGGTATCTGTCCCCCAAGACCCGTAGTGTCATTGGAGAACAGAGAGATGAGACGATTCTTAGCTCAATGGGCCGAGCTAAAAGTCCGGGATGGTATTCTGTTTCGATGGAAGAACCATTCTAATAGGAACAAAACCTTGCAAGTTGTCATACCTAGTGCTATGCGACGAGATATTATGTATTTCTGTCATGGACATAGAACTAGTGGGCACTTTGGAAAGAAAAGGTCTCTAGAACGTCTGACCAGACGATACTATTGGCCCGGCATGAGTACAGATCTCACCCGATGGGTGGAGACCTGTCCCGAGTGCTGTAAGAACAAACCAGGACCCGGGTTAGGCAAGCTGCCATTATCCCAGGAACTGTTTGGTGTAAGGTTTGCTAGAATAGCTGTTGACATTATTAGTGGGATTCCCCCCACTCCTAGTGGCAACACGTGTATGATGGTCGTGTCTGATTATTATACCAAGTACACCCGAGTGTTCCCTTTACCGGATCATAAAGCTGTTACTTGTGCTATGGCCTTTGTAAAAGGGTGGGTGCTGCACCTAGGTGTCCCACTCATGTTACATAGTGACCAAGGCAGAGAATTTGAGTCTAGTCTGTGGCAGGAGATGTGTAATTGTCTGGCGATCTGCAAGACAAGAACTAATCCCTATAGACCACAGAGCGATGGACAAGTAGAGAGATTCAATAGGACTTTGATCCAAGTATTGAAGTCTCTGGTAAATGAGCAGATGGATGATTGGGATGAACAATGTGAATTCGTGGTACATGCCTATAATGGCACTGTGCATTCGAGCACAAACTGTTCTCCTAATCTCCTCGTTTTTGGAGAGGATTTGATTATGCCAGCCGATTTGGTGTTCGGCGTAATAAGAATGAATCCGGAAGCCCCTTGCCAGGTGATGTTTGTAGAATCCCTACGGGATAATTTCAAACAAGCCTATGAGAGGGTTAGAGACGAGTTGCAGAAAACTGCGCGTTGGCAGAAAGTTGGCTATGACACAGGTCTAAAAGCTAGATTTTTTAATCTAGGGGATAGAGTACTGCGTCTACACCAACCTCTAGCTAACCTGAAATTAGCCAGTAATTGGGATGGACCTTTCACTATAACTCAGGTTATTAGTGATTGCACAGTGATTATTAAATCACAGCTTGGTAAATGTTACAAGTCAAATGTAGCGAGACTACGCCCATGGAGGGGGAGGGATACCTCCACCGAAATGTACGGCGATGGTCTATTGGAAGTAATGGAACAGAGTCGTGTTAAGCAACTCGAAGTGGTACCGACCCGAAAGCGAGGACCCGGGCGGCCACGGAAGGTTGCAGACCCGAAGAGGGTGGTGCCCCCTGTCGTAACATCCGGAAAGCAGGGGAAGATACAAAAAGTCTCGGCAGGCGCAGGTAAAAATAAGAGGAAAGGTCCCTCTAAGGCTAAGAAGACCTTGGAAAAGGCTCTTATGGATACCAGGTCAATAAAAGAGGCCTCAAAACCTCTTAGACGCAGTCCAAGGTTGCTACAGACTGCCGTAACCTAGCCTGTTAACACAACGAGTGTGTTGTCCTGTACTGTGTACTGTTATATGTTGTAACCTAGTTCAATGTATATTTGAGCCGGTCAAGAGTCTCTGGAAAAGGTCCTATGACAATGAACCCATGGTTTTGGACGGATAATCCGGTGGATATGCTTATGCTATCCATAAACTCCAGAATACCTAGCGAATTGTCATAGTCGAACCCTGAGTACGGACGGACGACCGATCGGGTATTGTATTGTTTTTATGTAAGGGCGCGTGACCTAATTAAGGGCACGCGGGAAAGTTGTTGACCCATTTTCGAATGGTCACGTGAGGCGCCGGTTTGATCATGCGCAGCGATTCAAGTTCGAGTATCCCGCCATATTGTCTTATTCCTGCGAAGGAAGAAGACGTGGCCGAGGGTGGTCTTGCTCTTGTTGGAGTCTGATAGCCCGTGACAGCCATATTCCGAGGTGTGCCCTCGTTAAAAGGCACCCGCCTTTCACTGGGTAAGCAGTACACACTGCTTATCCGGTGGATTGGGATATTTTATCCCCGAACAGCCACTTCTGTCGATGGCAGAAGAGGCCGTCCGTCTTGGCGGCGGTGCCGGTGCCAGCACCCCGCCAGAGTATGGAAGTGGTTCTCCCAAGAGTCCCACTTATACATACGACGATCAGCAATACGATGCTGATTGTGATCAAATGGATCAACAAATGAATGTTGATCAGTACTTCTCTGGAGTAGACGATAGCGACGTAGAATCGTTCTACGACGCATCCGACAACTCCAGACAAGTTAGTCCTGAACGCCGAGGCGTTCAACAACAAATTGATGTAGGTGAGCCTTATGTAGCCCCTCCATCCGAAGGTTTGAGTGGAGAACCGGCAGGAGCCCAGTCTCTTGACAGGGCTCTGATGCCACCTCCCCCTCAACTGCCGCCCCGTCTTGGTGGGAGTACCTCATTCGGTGCTTTGGGACCTGCTTCTCCGGTTGACAGGCCAATGCACCTAGAGCTGCCCTTCCCAGACAGTCCCGAATGGCATGATGTAGCCGGTCCATATGACGGACGGATGTTAGCAATTTCCGAGGAAATGCTGATACCCACCTGTTATGGGACGCCCAGAGAGGTTGACGAGCGTGTTGTCAACGCAATCTGGGAATGTGCTCATCCGCAGTGGGCTAATACCTTTCCGGAGTCCTGGTTGATGGATTACCATCAGATGGCCAAAGGATTGGTAGTCCACTTATGGTTTCGTAAAGCCGTCTGGGACGCAGAAATGGCTTTCCGAAGGAATACCTCTTATAGGCCTTCCTATGTGTCTGACAAAACGGGTTACACCGGTGTCAAGGCAGATGAGGTCTCTAGATACATAGACAGAGACCAGATCCTACTGTTAAGCACAGCGGATGAGTATGAAGCAGCAGGTAACGCTGTTGTGGATTACTGTCCAGGGGTCCCTATTACGTCTCAAACCATTGAGGCAGAAGAGGCCCGTATTGGTGTGTCTCCACTAGACAGACTCGGGGTAATACAAGACCTCGTAGTACGTCTATTGGAGAGACAGTATGCACTGGCGCATCCGGAGTTAGTACCCGGACCCGCACCCGTGCAAGTAACAGCCAAGATGGCCGATCGGATGGACCGTCTCATGTCTCCTGCTGAAGCTCCCACCTTGGGAGGCGCAGCAGTAGTACCTGAGAAGGCCCTACCTGATGCAGATGTTTCCCTTAAAACTGCTCAGTCTACCCCTACGAAGACTGAGCAAGTAAAGGAGAAAGCAGCTGGTGGAAAGGGTAAAACAACCCCCACCAAAGGTAAGGGTAAAGGGAAGCGGTCAGGAACCGAACCCTCTACCAGCACGAGTGTGGACGACAGTACCCGAACCCGTCGGGTGTCTCCACGCTCGGCCAATAAGAAGGGCGCTAAGGCTTCGGATGTCTCCGGCAATGAGACGGACGCATCCGAGCCTGGCACTTCTACTAACGGCAGATCCCGCAGGAGGAATAAGAAGAAGGTTGACCAACGCAAACCTGAACCTATCGAGGTAGACGTTCAAGCTGATAATACAGAAGCTGAACCGGCTGTCCCAACCGTAAAAGTTGAGCTCGGTGTGCCAATCGTCAAGCTACACGACGTAATGGCCGATTTGAGTGGAGACGCTCAAGATGCTGCAGCCCAGGTCCTCGCGGGTCAACAACCCGTTGTGCAACCTGTGGATGTACCATCCGACCCGGAGGGAGAGGAGCCGGTTGACCCAGTTGTGGATGTCACTCCGACTGACGAGCAAGAGGCTGCTATCTGGGCTAACGCCAATAGCAACTTTGCCGACTTCATTCCTCTACACAGGGGACACCTGAAGGGGAGTAAATCCGTATGGAGACTGCCCCCTCGGATCACCTGTGAGAGGCAGGAAGATATGGAGGAGTGGCTTCGCAAGAAGCTCTCTGATAGAAAGCCGGCCAATATGTACTGGATCTATTGGGAATTCGTTAAGAATTCGCCCAATGGTCTGTACAATTATGACCAGAAGGGCAAGCTCAAGTTTGCTCTAGATGAGTACTACGGGGAGGGTCGTAAGGATTGTCCCTTCCAACGTTGTACTCAAAGTGAGGGTGAGGTTGAATTCTTCATCGAGAAAGACGCGTTCCTTCGTCATCTCGTGGAGGTTCATATGCACCAGAGGCCGGAATATGTCTGCGACCGAGAGGTTGGCAAGAAATGTGCTAAATGCACAGGATGTGTCACCCCCCGACGCGGAGACATGGTCCGGCACTATGTGACTTCGCATGGAGAGGGCCTGGAGGCAGCCATAGATCGGGTGATGAAAATTCACTCCGAACTCTATGGCAACCTTAGGGGCCTCAATGCAGAGAAGTTGGCTTCCCTCACACCGAGTACGAAGCAGTTTGCGCCTACGGTTCCTGGTACTAACCAGAAACTAAAGGCTCGGTTTGCCCAGACTCCCGGGTCCGGCAAACTAGAGTACGCTCAGGAGGAGTACGATCTGTTAAACGAATGGAGAAGCAACAAGGCCCGCCGTCGTGGTGGGGCTTATGTAACTCCATCCGGAGAACAGGTCCGAAGCCGCAGGGATTACCGCCAGGGACCCTCTGTAGCAGATAGGAAGAGACAGGCGTCTGAATCTCCAAGCCGAGCCAGGTCACCACTGGAGGCGCTGGAGAGACAGACAAATGGGGGAAGGAAGAAGCCACATCTTCCATCTCCTACTGGAACTCCTTCCCATTATGGGCGAGCACCAACTCCACGAGGTGCACAGAACCCGACATTCTTTGGTGTCAGTGGACCGAGTGGCCAGTCCGCCCGGAAACACGCGCCTTTGAATGTCAAAGACCCGAAGCAGTACCCTGCTATGGGCCCACCCGGACCAGAGATGCAAATCTTTGATCAGTACGGGAGGGTCAAGCAGGAACTGCCGACAGTAGGAGGTCAAGCTCCCCGACCTACAATGAGTGCTGTGGTGAGACAACGTCCACCCGCACCATTGTTGACGGCCAAAGACCTTAGAAGGGAATTGTCACGGTTGCCCCTGGTTCAGGGATTACCAACTCAAGGCCCTTCTTCGACCACTGCTAGTGCGGTTACTACTGCGGTTGCTTCTTCGCACACGCAGGTAGCTGTCACTGCGAGCGGGTCTGGAGCACAGCCGAAGCCTCAGGGTCAGGTACCCCCACCTGGTGCTGTGGTTCATCGGCCTAAGCTGATCCAGACAGTGGAGACCTTCTTCAAGAAGGAGGACAAATTGTCTTGCAATATCCAGAGCAAACAATTTGAGACGCTACAGCACCATCTGGAAAACCTCCACCTGGACATGTATCGTCGGACCGTGTCGAGCACTCTCCAGTGTATTGACGCGATCCAGAAGTCAGAGATCAACCGAATCTCGACTCAGATCAAAGCGGATGTTGCCAAAGATAAGCAGGAAGCTGCTAATCTGCGGCAGGAGGCCCTATCCGAGAAGGAAACAGCTTCTCAGATGCTCGACCTAGAACGAGCAACGAACATGAAGAACCAGCAAAAGTTCTTCAAGGTCTTCGGAGTTATCATGGATAACTGGGACGGTACACCTGAGCATGCTTTGAAGCTGTTCGAAGCACGCCAAAAGGTGAAACTTACACCTGCTGTCCCCGCATTGGCACCTACGGATGGAACTGGTATGAACCCCCCTGTTCAGCCACTGGCTCAACAACCGGGTCCAAACCAGCCACCCGAGGAGAACATGGAACAGTAAAAAACTGTTGCATGAAGATCGGACATAATTGTGTGTCCCGGGGTTCTATTACCCATGCATTGTTGGATAAGAAACCATTTTTTTATCCAACCCGTATTGATTCGGGTACCAAACTGTACCTTAATCCGGAAACTGAAAACAGAAGGAGAAAACAAACAAGCCACTCTGGAGGAGGAGTACGAATGCTGTAAACACCATAATTGTACTGTGCCACAATGTAATGACTGTGCCTATTATAAAATCATGGACAATTTACACTAATATGGACTTTTGAACTACAAACCGGATTTACTACTACACCACTACTATTTGTGAGCTAGCACTACAGGCATCAGGGTTTAGCTACGCCCATAGAGTCCATCAACAGTCTACAACTGGATCTACTATAACCTCCAGTTAGCTAGCACTACAGGCATCAGGGTTTAGCTACGCCCATAGAGTCCATCAACAGTCTACAACTGGATCTACTATAACCTCCAGTTAGCTAGCACTACAGGCATCAGGGTTTAGCTACACCCACCAACAAGTTTTACTATAGCACTTCAGGCATCAGGGTTCAGCTCGCCCATACCAAGCCATCAGCAGCATCCGACTCCTGTTACATCCTCCAATCATGAAAACAAGTAACTTTGTTGATATTATTATATTGTATGTAAAATTGTATTTATAACTATATAATATCTTTTATAAAGATATATTATTATATAAGGGTACCTATAAATATACTGGATCTGCGAATCCTAAAAGTTATTTAAGGTAATCCTAGACCTATAACTGTCTATATAGGTCATTCCTGGTCTCAATATATTAAGAGACTATAATTCTTCTGTAACTTGTAAATATAAAACACTAAGGTATAAACTGAGCTGCGTCTCAAAAGTATAAATATTTTTTCTATAAAATAAGAGAAGGTCCAACGGATTTCTCTAAACTTAGTATTGTATTACTCAGGTTAATACCTAATTGTGTTCATATAGTATCAGATTAATTGTCCATATCTGATCATTAATATTTAATTCACTCTGTAAAGTAGACAGAGCTGTTAATTTAAAAAGTCGAAATTTTTTTTCCGGGTTCAATAACCATAATACGATCATTGTTAACAACCACCGGTCCTTTTCAGGACCCTACTGTTGTCAAAACGTTACTATAAATCTGTGATAATTGTATATTTATCATTTATGGTTGTTATAAGCTAGTGATGGAAATAACATGAACGACACTCGATGCTATTATTGTATAATTTTTCAGAAATAGGATAGTCTTATACTATAGCCTATTTCACATCGAGCAAGTGTAATTAATACCCCTTTTTAGTATTGTAAACAATCACTTACTAGGTTATTAATACACTGCGGTTTAATTACCCCCAAGTTATTGTCTAAGGGGGGCAGTGTAGGGGTATGGTATTTTACACTTTAACGTTCATGCACCCGTGAGACTCAGACCTAGGTCCTTCGGGTGTGGTGGGGGAATCCGGATGGCAGGTGGCAGCACCTGCCTCTGGGTTCGTATCCACTACACCAGGGGGCCTACCACTCGTCCGCCACACGTCACGTGGCCGGTCTGAGTTTCGCGGGCTTTTCCCCTATATAAGGCTGGTCCTAGCCCTAGGTTCCTCAGTAGTGGTTTACCCACTGCTCAACCAGGTTGTTACCCGAAAGGGTAACCGAATGCACTAGCAGCATGTAGTCCTCTGAGGCTGTGATCGTATGTAACGCAAGCTCTGAAATAAAAGCTCGGTTGCCTACCCGGAAACTTTTCTCTCTCTTCGTTATGATTTAATCTAACTTAACGAGACGAACCACTACAATTGCTTCACTGCAATGAAATTAGGGTGGTTCGCTTTTTCAGTTTTATGAGGACCCTTGGTAGATTCAACAGTTATTACTTATATAGAGTACAGGGTATTATCCAATGACCTGTAGGAATCCCTCCACATTGCAGTAGGATAAGTCAGGGAGGACACTGGGAACAAAGGGCACCCTCCAGGCACTTCAACCCTTTTAACCGTGGTAATGCATTAATACATCAGTGCCCTTTTGCATGATGTCCCAAGGAGGTGCTGGTGAGTCTGCCATCTAGCATTTCATTGGTGCATTATACTGACCCTCAGGTAGATTACCATGACCCGAAATGTTGCCTGGGTACTCTACATTAGAGGAGGAGTCAAAGGGTACAGTGGAGAAGAGACAAAGGAAGCCCTCCCCTAGGTGCTTTTTACCCAATAAGGACCACAAGGACCACAAGCTCATTAATACACCATGCCTATTGGTCGTTAAACAAAATATAGTCCCAGACTAGAAAGTAACTCACGGGAGCTGCGTCCATGCATCATACCTATGAGTTAGAGGGAATCCTGAGGAAACAAAATATGCTCGATGTAAAAATGAGTTTCAATAGCTAGTGTGAAAATAATAAGCTAGTATGGTAGACTATACTCGGTAGAGTGACTAGAGGGATGGAACTGTGGAATCGGTGGTATGAATAAAAAGTTGGAAATAACACAAACACTGGAGTGGTGTGGCTGAACAGTCTGAGGGGGACAAGGTCAGACAAGTGTTCAGTGTCTGTAATAACTGTTTAGTAGAAAAATACACTCCTCAACGTCAAATGGGTGCACGTGTGACAGTAGCAGAACTGTAGGCTTTACACCCCTATAGAATTAAGAAATGGTCACGACAGGGATACAATCCTATAAGGTATTAGAGATACCCCGGCGACATGTATATCCTTGTTGATGCACTCCCAGAGGGTTGGCATGGTGCACCAATGAAGTGCTGGCGAGCAGACATGCCAGTACTTCATTGGTTCATCATGCCAACCAATGGACATGAGGCACCGATGCACTACTAGCCCTTAAAGCCAATCTGTTGATACCACAAATACAAACCTTGTCCTGGGCCTTATACTACCATTATTGCACTAGCTCTACCCAACCACAGACGTCCAACACCGAACATCCTTTAACATATCATATCTCTGTAACATCCTAGCTTCTGACATTACCGTAAAACCTCTCCTAGAAGCCAACCTCTGGAGGCCCTTTCTTAATAGGCTACGACTTCTTACTTTTGAATCGTAGTGAGAACCCTTATTTTAGTGACAATACAGCCCGAGTAATGGGCCTACAGTAGCAGCAGTACTACGAATGCCCTACCAAACTCTATGTAATTACTACATTAAGTGCTGATCATAAAGATCAGTCATAGGGCAGTTTACCTATAATCACTGGTGCTAACTTTTAGGTTGTCAAATCAAAGTGGCTGTATGCAGTCGTCATACATTAAGAAATACCCTCCCACATAACCTCATTGCACTTATGGTGATTCACTGTTCAATATATAGGAGGACGCCCAGGGGCCATTTCTCAAGGCACTACGACTGCACTGAATCACTACAATTTGAAAACCAAGTACTTAATGTCAATGATCATAGGTGCTGCCCTAAACTGCTCTGTACGATCAACACCTATGTAGTAATTACATAGAATTTGCTAGGGCAGTCGTAATGAACTAAACTAAGGGTTCTCACTACAATTGAAGATGAGCAATCGTAGTGTGTTAAGAAATGGTCTCCTGATAGATTCAAGAGTTACCTTTTGGGGTGCATTCATATCAGCATGTATTCATTCCTTATATGCTTCCATCAATGTATTACGCCAAACTGAAGATGAGATTCACCTAGATTTCTGTACCAATCCTGCCTATTCACATCAGAACTGATTAGCCTAAGAGATTAAGATTTATATCGTCAAATACTGACATTAGTTAAATGAGATGGAGCTGGCTTTATGAGGTAGAGATGTATCATGTCTGAATAGGAGCTATAAATCTAAATCATTGAAAGGACTTTTATGATGCTCTACAGCTACATTAAGCATACCGTAGTGGGCTGTTTAAGCGCCCGTCTTTGAATGAGCAACCAGGGGCAGATTTAGAGGGGGGGGCGCAGGGGTGCACATATCCCCCTCTTTACTAGTACACCCCCTCCTTTTGCAGATCCTGGATCCCCCACTGCAGCACCGAGTGTAAAGCATCATTGAAATTGAAGAATACACTTTAAATTAAGTCTTGAAATAGTGCCGGTCTTGAATAGAGGCTAGGGGTAGGTTGAAATCTATTAGCTCTGATGCGCTTAAACAAGCCATTTTGGTAAAGTTTTTATGCTAGTATGTATATTTTATTTCACCCCACCCATACGATTCTAGTTAGGCATGGAAAACAAACACAGCAGCAAGCACATTATTGTGCACATGACGTGGCGTTCTTTTGACAAGCCTTCAAAGCCAACAAAAAGACTAAGCACAGAGAGTAATGAATAATTACTTAAGGGCCTACCACTGAACCACCACTGTGAGAATCAAACCGTCCCATTTGGAACATTCTCCCACAAAAAGACAGAAGGGAGGCCTTGGTGGAGATGATATATCATTTCCTTAGGACACCGATTCCCACGGTTCCCATTCATTAAGCCACAATGGGTTGGATACATGGCCCTACAGGCAGTGAAATTAAAGCGATTGAAAAAATACTAATAAATAGACACTGTATTCCAAACAAATCTCTACTGTCAACAGAGAGAGGAAGGGAAGTGAAGTTTTAATTTACTCATTTTATGGGTGTTATTCTATGCCAGTGTAAATGGGGAGGTGGTTGTAGTTCATAAATCATCCACTCGGGGGAGTTTTTGTTGCAAGCCACTCTGTTTTCCAGTCCCTTTAACAACTTGCTCTTGTAAGAGGTTCATTGAAAGGTAGAATCAGTATCCTTCTTATAGATTAGATTATAGAGGACATAACCCTATAAATGCCACTAATGCATCAATGCATCGTCATGATACATAACTGCATAAGTGAAGCCCTAGGGAGTAACTCACCAGGGCTACATGCATACATCATGACAAGACAATCAGGATTGATACAGTCCTGGAGGGTTGGCATGATGCTCCAATTAAGTGCTAGTGAGCAAATCTGACAGCATTTCATTGGTGCATCATGCTGACAAATGGGCATAATGCACTTCCGAATTTGCAACCCTAAAATATTTAGAGAGAGTAGAAGAGATTTGTAAAGAAGGACTTTTGGGACATGGAGTTATTACCCCCTTTGGAGAATATACAAAAGGTCTTTACACAGATCCCATATTTTGATTTGATATTCCATGGTCCTGGTAATGAATGAGAATGTGCCATAGACATGAAATGGAACTACTTTGTAAGGCGGAGTAAAAGGTGAATTCTCATGAATTTTGCCCTGTACTGCATTATGATATGACATCATCTTATCAACCTATTGCAGAATTCAATGAGGGAGAAAAAGATAATTAATAAATAAATAAAACAAATAAAGGAAGTCATCTTCAGTCTAGTTTCTGTTTCCATGCAGTTAGAATAGCCCTAATTCCATGATTTATAATATTGCAAAAGTAAAAAAAAATAATTGGTCGGATTAGCAAAAAATCACCTGACCAACAGCAGTGGAACCAATGGCTATAGGTACATATGTAAAACCACATATTTTTTGTTTTGTACATTTTTCGCCAAGTTCATGAAAATCAAACTTGATGTAAATGATATGGCACAATGATACTTCAAGGAAAAATGAATTAATTTCTAGTCACTTTCTTGTCTCCCATAGAAGTACAGATTTAATGAATTATGAAGTTTGAGGATGTATGAGGAAATTAATGGTGGCTAATGACTTGTATACTTAGAGAAGGATTTACAAGTACCTAAATTTTTGAAAGATTAATCCTTTAAGGGCCACTAATTATGCAGGAGTGCATCATACACCAGGAAATTCTGGTGTCTCAATGATATAGGAATGCACATTGGTCGTCATGATACCAATGGTATCATGGTCATCATGATACCAATGAACTGGCTGATCACCAATACTTAATTAGAGCATCATGAGGTAGCTGGTAGAATATCAGTCTCATAGGGTTTACTCTAAAAAATAACAAATGAATTTACTAGGGATCCTCGGAAATCTGAACAGAGAACCACCATAATGGTTTTGCAATGAAGCAGTGTAGTTTCTACAATAAAGCCCAAGATGACAGCACATGGTACAAGGAATCACTGTGAAAATAATGATGGATCTGTTTTAGAAAAGGGTTTCCCAGTTATTTAAACAACATTTGCCTTACAGGCATGATGCATGAAGTAATCTATGCATCATGACAGCCACTGGACATGACGCAGTACTGCAGCAGCGACCCTTTTACGGGTAAATCAATAATGGCTTGAGGTTTCGGTCCAAATCAAGGTGAATAATTCACATTCTCTGTGATATTCCCAAGAATCAGGAATTCCTGGCATTGCATAACAACATAATATGGGAGATAGTTACATCATAACCCTTATCATACCTCTGAACCTGTCTCCTAGGACACTCAAATGTGTAAATTACACCAAGATATATGGGCCTGATTATCGCTCACCATGTGCAGAGCCCTCTGTGTGCAGTAACTGGAAATGGTTCTCATTTGTCGTTGTGTTTCTGAAAAGTGTATTCTGTTATTCTATGCCAGTGTAAATGGGGAGGTGGTTGTAGTTCATAAATCATCCACTCGGGGGAGTTTTTGTTGCAAGCCACTCTGTTTTCCGGTCCCTTTAACAACTTGCTCTTGTAAGAGGTTCATTGAAAGGTAGAATCAGTATCCTTCTTATAGATTAGATTATAGAGGACATAACCCTATAAATGCCACTAATGCATCAATGCATCGTCATGATACATAACTGCATAAGTGAAGCCCTAGGGAGTAACTCACCAGGGCTACATGCATACATCATGACAAGACAATCAGGATTGATACAGTCCTGGAGGGTTGGCATGATGCTCCAATGAAGTGCTAGTGAGCAAATCCGACAGCATTTCATTGGTGCATCTTGCTGACAAATGGGCATAATGCACTTCCGAATTTGCAACCCTAAAATATTTAGAGAGAGTAGAAGAGATTTGTAAAGAAGGACTTTTGGGACATGGAGTTATTACCCCCTTTGGAGAATATACAAAAGGTCTTTACACAGATCCCATATTATGATTTGATATTCCATGGTCCTGGTAATGAATGAGAATGTGCCATAGACATGAAATGGAACTACTTTGTAAGGCGGAGTAACAGGTGAATTCTCATGAATTTTGCCCTGTACTGCATTATGATATGACATCATCTTATCAACCTATTGCAGAATTCAATGAGGGAGAAAAAGATAATTAATAAATAAATATAACAAATAAAGGAAGTCATCTACAGTCTAGTTTCTGTTTCCATGCAGTTAGAATAGCCCTAATTCCATAATTTATAATATTGCAAAAGTAAAAAAAAATAATTGGTCGGATTAGCAAAAAATCGCCTGACCAACAGCAGTGGAACCAATGGCTATAGGTACATATGTAAAACTACATATTTTTTGTTTTGTACATTTTTCGCCAAGTTCATGAAAATCAAACTTGATGTAAATGATATGGCACAATGATACTTCAAGGGAAAATGAATTAAGTTTTAGTCACTTTCTTGTCTCCCATAGAAGTACAGATTTAATGAATTATGAAGTTTGGGGATGTATGAGGAAATTAATGGTGGCTAATGACTTGTATACTTAGAGAAGGATTAACAAGTACCTAAATTTTTGAAAGATTAATCCTTTAAGGGCCACTAATTATGCAGGAGTGCATCATACACCAGGAAATTCTGGTGTCTCAATGATATAGGAATGCACATTGGTCGTCATGATACCAATGGTATCATGGTCATCATGATTCCAATGAACTGGCTGATCACCAATACTTAATTAGAGCATCATGAGGTAGCTGGTAGAATATCAGTCTCATAGGGTTTACTCTAAAAAATAACAAATGAATTTACTAGGGATCCTCGGAAATCTGAACAGAGAACCACCATAATGGTTTTGCAATGAAGCAGTGTAGTTTCTACAATAAAGCCCAAGATGACAGCACATGGTACAAGGAATCACTGTGAAAATAATGATGGATCTGTTTCAGAAAAGGGTTTCCCTGTTATTTCAACAACATTTGCCTTACAGGCATGATGCATGAAGTAATCTATGCATCATGACAGCCACTGGACATGACGCAGTACTGCAGCAGCGACCCTTTTACGGGTAAATCAATAATGGCTTGAGGTTTCGGTCCAAATCAAGGTGAATAATTCACATTCTCTGTGATATTCCCAAGAATCAGGAATTCCTGGCATTGCATAACAACATAATATGGGAGATAGTTACATCATAACCCTTATCATACCTCTGAACCTGTCTCCTAGGACACTCAAATGTGTAAATTACACCAAGATATATGAGCCTGATTATCGCTCACCATGTGCAGAGCCCTCTGTGTGCAGTAACTGGAAATGGTTCTCATTTGTTGCTGTGTGTATGCTGTAAGGTTCAGTGGTTTGGTTTCTGAAAAGTGTTTTAATCATTATTTACCACAAATACTATTGTATAAGCCACAGTTTATACCAGAACCCAAATGAAATTGAGGCTTGTAGGAGGTTTCTAATGTCAGGGTGCAGCTTATACAAGGGTATTCAACATAATAGAATAGTACTAAATTACAATTTTCCAAGCCTAAAGTGTGGTTTATAGCTCTCTCATCAAATCAGGTTGTGGCTTATACAAGGGTGCAGCTTATATGGGGGAATTTACAGTACTGGTAATTCTACTGTGTGTCCATCAGAGTCATACGGTTGGCTCTATGAAATGGGTATTCACTGTTTGTGTATTGCCAAGCAGTGTATAGGTATTGTTGCTCTCCTTTTGTTTCTGCCTTGGTGAACATAAAACAAAAGGCATGAAGGAGTAATCGTTCACCTTATTTTAACATCAGGGGGAAGCTAGGGGGCCTGACAGTATGCATACAAAACTGAAAGTGGTTTGTCATTCTTCTTCATGTTATGGGCTTTCCTAGCCCACTGAAAATGGTCTATGTCTCCTCTTTTCTATCCCCTTGGATGTGTGTGGTGCACATATGCATGGGCACCAAAACATTCCTCTGTGAAATCATGTAATTTATTTCTCGCCATGAATATGACCTTAGCTGTCGAAATGGCGTTGTATTACTCACTCTCACTCACTCCTGAAGTTATGACAGTTTAGCACAAACTACAAAGACTGCTGTTTCATCCACTTATAGGATAGGCCCAATTACCCTATCATGGAAAATAATGCATGAGCCATTGTCAGTCAAATCATTAATATTTGAATACAGTGAGCTGTATATGTATATCAACTATCATGCATCTATAAATTTGACCCCATCTGGTATATGTTGATGATTTTACTTTTATTTTTTTTTATTTCTGATAGGAGATAGTGGACACTATCTAGTACAGGTCAACTGAGGGTCAGGGTATTTCAGAGCATGGATATTATTTATGGCATGGCTGGCTAAGTTTGGCCAATCCTGTCCAAGAGTACATGGCCACATCTCAGAAGAGGTCAATTCGCAACTCATCCAGTTCGGGGTTATCTTCATCCATCAAGGTCATTACTCAAAGTGGAAGGTCGTGTTTGGATGGGAAGGTAAAAGCCCTACCATAAACTATCGGGCTTTATGATGAAGTAGTAGAGAGAAGCAAGGAAAAGGGAAGCTATTGAAAAAAAGAGCAAAGATTCAAAGACAGTGGAGGAATTGTCTTTCTGAGAATTAAAGCCAATTTGAACATGCCATAATGGCCCGTTTAAGCTCTGGGGTCACCAAAAAGAGTATTGGAATAAGCGCTTATGATGAATATGAACCGGGGTACAGAAGTATTGAAATCAAGAAGCGCCCAAGTGCTTGAAGGGCCACTTTGGAATGTATAATCTTCTCTGCACTATTAAAAGAAAGGGGATAATATTGATAAAAGCTTCATTTATTCATAACAAGAGCACACATGGTCTTTGCCTATATAGTACTGAACATGAAGCTGTAAATTACAAGGGGATTAGCTAAAAGAGGATTATGATAGCTGTCCCATATGATGATACACATAGGATAAAAATGTAAACAGTGAATAGTTTTTTCATAAGGAGTATTGATATATGGCTAATAAGGGGAATTGGTGCTTCACTTTGTCGGCATCTACCTTTGAATCTAATGATATGAGAAGGTCAGCAGAAAAGATACACCCTTGGCCTTACATGGAGTATTATTTCCATGTGACTGCTGACATACATATCAGGCAATCCCATCCATCAGAGTGTTTATCAGAACCCTACACTGTTTAAAATATGTCATCGAAATAACGGTGAAATCATTGTCCCAAAGTTGCCAGAGATCTATTTTCATAGACCTATATTCCTTGTATCATTGTGTGTACTGTATTTATTCATTGTATAAAGTACACTGCTTCACTGAAATGCAATTTTAGTGGTTCTTTGTTCAGCAGGGCATTTCAAAACGATATCTATATCTAGTGTTTGAAATGCCCTCCTGTTCTACAAGCATCCCTGATAGATTCAATGGTTATTTCCTAGAGTGTATGTATTGCTTGCAAAAACTTAAAAACCAAAAGTAAGAAAACGCTTCATGGACCTCACCTTTGCACTAATTACCCTAAGTGGACTGTCTTTATCGGTGTTGGTTGACAGAGCCCTTTTTTGTACCTCTCTTCTACATTAGATTAGTTCATGGGATATTTTCTTTAGCCATTGGTTAGTGCTTTTGTGTCCTCTAACCAGACACACTTTGCTTTACCTAACCTTTTAAAGATCACTAAAGCTAGTGCGCCATTGAAGTGCCTGTGCCAGATTCAAGGCCTTGAAATTGAAGAATAACCTTTAGCGGACAGCTTGTGGTTTAATGCATCATCACTATTAGTTTGTATGATGCATGAGGTTACATTCATGCCAACCTTTTTGGGATGATGCACTTCTGAGCATCGGCATGATGCTCCGATGAAGTGCCGGTGTGGCATTACATAAGTTCTGGGGTCGAAATAAGTTTGGGCGGTAGGGTTCTTTAAATATAAGTGATGTTATGATAATTTTGATATAATAATCTCCTTTCCTATGTAAACTGGACCTATTCTACAAAAGTATTCAGAGTTTTATATGTATTTTGTGACACCACTAGTTCACTCCATACATAGACTTAGAATGGTATTGAAATAAGTTCCTGTGTATGATTGCCCATATGTTGCTATGACTATATTTATTGTGACATAAGAATATCCTTTTCTATCTATACATGAACTATTGTGCAAAACTATTTGAAATTTATTGATTTCCTATGACACCACTAGTTCACAGAATTATGTAAACGAGAAAAGGGCCAGGAAATAGGATCATCAAGGGTATGATTTATCCCAGATTTCTATTGCAATAGAAAGTTCAACACTAGATTCTACTTTTATGTGTCCACAGGAGCTATTCTAAATGAGGTTTGTTAAGATTCAATAAACTTTTGTGACATCACAAGTTCAAACCTAGAATTTGGTCTTTAACCCCGCCACACACTCCCACTGCCCCCCCCCCTTAGATGTATGGGCATTTTGACATACTATCTGCAATATCCATATGTTTGAGATGCAATATCAAAGATTTTGTGAGAATTGCTTGACATCTCTTGACACAGCAAAAACCGGAACTTATTTCGACCCAGAACTTATATAATGCTACACCGGCGAGCAGACTCAGCAGCACTTCATTGGTGCATCATTATGGTCAATGGCCACAATGCACTCTTCCATCAGTGGGCCTTACAAGGTTTATCCTTTTTCTATAGGGACAAACCGATAATTCACACCTTGCCTTATGGAACAATTTACAAGCTGTGGAGGCTTACAAAAAAAAATAAAAATAAAAGAATAGCTGCAAGCTACCAACCACTAACATCCCATTGAAGGTGTAGCTTTTAGTGCTTTGCGTGTTGGCATGGGTGACATGTTAAGATGTGTTTAGGGGGATAAGGGCAGTGGTGAAGGGACCAGTAACCTGATCAAATAGGGGTTAGATCAGTGCACTAAAATACCTCACCTTTGTAATGCTAAAGAACCTCTTCCAGCATTTCATTTCGTCTTACACTGGTCTTTTGCAGTCATAGGGGATGTTGGGGATGCATCCCTATATTATACAACTTTAGCTTAGAATGGATTATAGTGAGAACTCCAAACATTCATACAGCCAACCCCCACACTTATTTGCCTGCTCCACTACTTTGAGCAAAGTACTGTAAAACACCACATATAAGTTGAGGCTTGTAGACCATTTTATTTACAGGAGGGATGAAGGGTGTCGGTAGGTAGGTAGGTAGGTAGGTGTATCACCCTGCCCATAGATTTGCCATAGATTTTTCATTGGCATTGGGGATTGGGGTGGCCCAAATAGGTTATGAATATTTAAAATTCATTAGTTAGAAAAAAAAGTAATTTATCATTCAAATTCTCAAACTCAGCTTAAAGCTTATACACTCTCAGCCCGAATTCTTAATAAGCAGTAGATACCGCCGTAGCACCTACACTAGAACCCCAATCAAGTCAATGGGTTTGTACTAACGATAAGTCCCACTGTAGTGCCCAATAAATTAATAAGATTTCCACTGTAAAACTGGGTCGCCGGGTTCACAGTGTAAGTTATACATAGGGTTTTACGGTAGCAAATAAAGTAAATATCATGAGTTGGCCTTGAGCAGTATGATATATTGGGGCCAACTTCTTGGCCCTATAAGAGGGTTGCAAAGGTCGAGATGAAGATGGATTGTTGGAGTGCTAAATTGCTCCATCGGTGACTTTATGACAGTGGCCGTGCATGCCTGGACCATACTGATTCACTTCTCAGTGTCGCTATGACACTATACCTGTTACCGCCTAACTGTCACTATGATACTATACCTTTCACCACCTAACTGATTTATGAGCTGCGGATATCAGCCCTTTAAGGGCCACTGATGCCTGGGGGGGCACTGACCCTCTGTTTGGGTACTGCGGTACCGTCCCTGTGGAGCGGTGGCTGTCAGTGTGTCAATGCATGGAAAAAAGAGGGCTGTTGACTTATTTACAAGTTGATATTAGGGGGCTCTTAATACCTATCATAACTTGTAAGAAATGAATTAACTTGAATATTCCATGTAATCACTCCAGGAGTGAAATCCCTGAGTATTTTTGTCAAAGAACCTTAATTTACATGGTAGAGGGCCCCAAAAAGGGGGGCTGTTATCAAACTTCTTCAAAAAAGGCGGGCTGTAAAAAGTGAGCTGTATTTTAAGGGGCTGTAAAATGGCAACAAAGGGGGGATGCAGTTTCCCAGTTGGTACTACTGATCAAAGACTCAGTGGCCCTCAGTGGCCCCCCCCCCCCAGGCACTGAGGCAGGAGTGCACATGGTCATCACGATGCACCAATGACGTGTTGGTGAGTCTGCTTACCCGCATGTCATTGGAGCATTCATGCCGACACCTTTCAACCTCTCTCTGCCAGTGGCACTATACCTGTTACCTCCTAACTGATTTATGATGTCTCTTGCCATGGGCTGCGGATATTAGTCCTTTAAGGACCACTGATGCGTCTACCATACCTATTCATGGTGAGCATGATACACCAATGAAGTGTTAGTGAGTCTGATTGCCTGCACTTCATTGGAGCATCATGCAGACCCTCAGGGGGTGTATCAGCTTTTAGTTGCATGCATCTTTTTTATAATAACTGTTGAATCTACCAGGGATCCTTGTAAACTGAACAGTGAACCACTGCAATCATATTGCAGTGAAGCAGTGTAGGTTCTACAATGAAGCCCCAGAAGGCAGTACACTGGTAAGAGGGATCTCTGTGATAATGACAAATGGACCTCTGGCAACTTTGAGACAAGGACTTCACTGTTATTTTGACGACATAACCTAATTGTTAACCTTATAACTGATTTTGGTGGATTTATGATGTCTTCCCATAAACTGCTGATACTAGTATGCATGTTTATATGATATTGAGGATAGCGTGGAAAGCGGGAGTGTGATAGGGAATGGGGGAAATGGAAAGTATATTATCCCTTATGGGCCGATAATGCATCAATGCATCATGCCCATTGGCCGTCATGATGTACCAATGAAGTGCTGGTGAGACTTCATTACAGCATCATGCCGACCCTCCAGGAGTACATGCATTTACCCGATAGGGTCGGCATGATGCTCCAACGAAGTGCTGGTGAGCATCCAATGAAGGTGCATCATGATGACCAATGGGCATGATGCACTCCTGCATCAGTGGCCTTTAAAGGGTTAGATTCCAGGAACAGAGAGGACAACCAAAGGTCTGGGATTGAATTCACTTAGAAGGTATTAGAAATGGCATTAGAAATCAACCTCCCTCTAAATTAGAAATTGCTTCTGATGTTCAACATGGGAAACCCTTTCCTGGTTCGCAAAGAAACGAGACAGTAGAAAGTAGGAAATGGATGGTGGCAATAAAACTATACATTTAATTGTGACTTATCTACAACTGCATAGCTACTAGCAGATCCATATCTTTTAAAAGGAGAGGGCAAGCCCTTTATTTTGGATCCTTTCTTTAGCTAAATCTGAGGCTTAGATGGTGTCAAATAAACTTCACCATTGGTAAAAGGGAGGGACCACCACTAAATACATAAGTTCAATTGCAAAGCCGGCAGGTAGAGGAGACCAAGGTTGGATAGATTTTTTTTATGTCCTTCAAAGTAAATTCAAATCATTTTGACAGTTATTACAGTCCAAGTCAATCCCATGATCCTCATACAAATGCAAAGACTTTGTAGTTGTTAGAAGAGTGTGTGAGCATAGAGTCCAAGATTTGCATAAGAACTATGAGCAGGAGTATTCCATTGTAGGCCCAATCTGGCTCAATAAGGGCTTTAGGCTTTATCCTCAGCAATACATTACAAGTTCATATCCTGAAGTAAACAAAGAATACTATGATGGATTGGGAAACTCAATAGAAATACTACCCAGGTATCAAGGATACATTAGGCCAATGTCCGCTTATATTGGGCCAAGCATGGACATGCATGGCCCAATGCTCCATTGCTGATTGGGTGAACATGACTAACCTTTGTTCTTTATTTCTAATCAATGAATTTTCAAAACTAAAATATCTATGGGGAGCCGGGAGCCACCACCCCCAATCCCTTATATTACTGTACAGTGTGGGGTAGTTTTGAGCAAATTTAGAAATCCTAATCCCCTCTCCTATAAGGCACACCAGGGGGCCATCCTCACCTGTAGGCTGTGGCTTAAAGCAGTTTATACCACTGATGTCAGCCAAGCAAATCTTTGCTAATTCGACCAATTTTTTTCTATACCTTTGAAATATTTAAAGTAATCAAATTAGCAATAAAAATAATCAGATAAGCAATAATTCTCTTAACCCAGTGGCATACCCGCTTTATATGTGGGGTATTACTGTAGTGTAAGACTGTGCCTGGTGAGTGCAGTAGGTGGAGAGTTAATGGTAGCGATGGTTGCGCCCCCTATAATGATAATGTGACATTATGTCTTGCTGGAGATGAGTTATTCTGTCGTGTACTTAACTCCTCTGATGGCCCATCATGGCGCCACTATCACATACCTGGTTAGTATCGACAAAAGCAGATGTTATGGACTCTGCCCTATCTGACTGGGTCGTCATAAGCGTGATTTGTCACAGGACACTACTCAGGCTGCTTGATGGGTGTTAAGAAGCTGAATCAAGATAGAGTATCTAAGTGACATTCATGTGATTGGCCATAATCTTAACAAAAGACAGTAACCCAATTGGCAGAGAACATCAAGTCAACATTGACAACTTGGTGACATGTGTTAATAGCTTTGATCAACTTGTCTTGAACACTTTTTCAATCATTCCATTTAAATTTCTGTCAACCACCACCATTAGTTCAGCAGTTGACGAATCAACATAGAAATATTGTTCTCAGTTCAATGTTGATTTACCATTGATTTGTCAACATTGAATCAACGATACCAGTGATATTCAGTGTTGACTCAACACTGACATGTCAACTAAGGATCACATAACTATTAATGCTGAAGCAACATTTAAACGATTTTGAATCAACATAGAAATGCAAATATTGAATCAGCACTGATGTTTAATCACAGTTGATTTGGGTATGTTATGTCAACTTTCAAATTCAAACATATTTCAACCCTGAATAGACTGTTGATATGCAAACATTGCAAATGTTAAATCAATGTTGAATATCCCCACTCGGTCATGGTATTGCTTATGTTGCAGACTTTTTTACAGATGTGTGCCATAAGCAGCCTCTAAAAGGCAATTTTCAATAAAGATAATATTCTCATGTAATAAAAAACATTCCTCATGTAAATTTAGATAACTCATATAGCAATAACACAGGTCCAGTAGCGCCTGAAAGTCTGTGCCTACCTGTCATTGAAATGTATATGCCAATCACTGTTACAAGCCAAGAGAGTGCCAAAGTCTCGCATAGATCATGATTGCTGCTAGTTCCAGGAATGTAATCAAAGACACTGCATCAGGCCTGTAACATTCGCATGGGAAATTACGAGATGGGTGGATCATGTCTGCGTACACACATGCTCCTGATTGGTGGCTTTTGCCTTTTATCATATATAATATCATCTCTCCCTTTACTTCAATGGGATAGTATTCGCAGGCTTCTTTTTTTTTTGAACAAATTTAAACTTTATTGACCAAAATTAAAGGTACAAAGTTCTATAGCTCATAAAGCAAACCTCACATAACAACCTCAGGTCAATTCAGTTAGTGATGCCGC
This sequence comes from Acholoe squamosa, assembly GCA_949317995.1. Classification (NCBI taxonomy): domain Eukaryota; kingdom Metazoa; phylum Annelida; class Polychaeta; order Phyllodocida; family Polynoidae; genus Acholoe; species Acholoe squamosa. The sequence goes on along the minus strand of OX439052.1, from coordinate 8,379,458 downwards.
CTTCATTAATATGTTGTTTTGGTGACACCATGCAAAAATAATATACATAATAACTAACTGGAAAGATGCACTACATATATGTGGATCAACACGGTAAAAGGTACGCCCGCTCACCCCCTCCCTACTAGTCCATTGTTTCTAGTAGAACTACTGTACAGAATAATTACAATTAGCCTGATAGTATTATATTATAATACTGCGTAGAGGCCGTATCACATGTACCATCAGTAACGTTCCTTATTCATTAACCTCTCAAAGAATGGCCACAGCTCATCCATACATCATCATATTCCATTGGCATCACATAAACACTGATAAAAGAGTTTTTACTGCATATCTAGAGTCATTTAAACATGCATAAGGCCCATCTTTGGTGTCTTATATCACTTTGAAAATTAAAAATCACAACTTTTTGTACATTTGTCACTACTCGCACATCACATATTGTGCTAAAATATATCTTTTCATACACCAAATAGTCTTTCTTTTCTCATAAGCCAAACATGTCTTCAATTGAATACAAATGATAGAAACACCATACAAGATAATAGGTTGGCACTTTAAAAGTAGAACTCTAATCATCTCAAAAATGCTTGTAGCCATCAGTAACGTTCCCTATTCATATTTGGTGCTAATATGTATCTTTACATACACCAAGTACTCTTTTCACGTAAGCCAGACACGTCTACAATTGAGAAGAAATGCTACAAACACTATACAAGGTGGTAGGTTGATACTATGAAAATATAACTTTGACCATCCAGTAATATCTGTAACCATCAGTAACGTCCCTATAACGTTACTGATTGCGGTGTGCATTGAAAATCACTTATATGTACCTGGCATGTGTAATTCCTGCAGTACATAATTTTTTTTCTTTTATGGAAGACCCTCCCAGGGTACTTCTTGATTGCATATAGTAAGAAGACTGGTGATATTCCCTAACCAGGTTAGATGGACTCTATCAGTAACGTTCCACTCTTGGAAATTCATAATTAAATGCATATAAAAAATGAATTATGCCCCAAGACTCACCCAGACCATATGAAAATCTTAGCTATGTCCCCAAACTAAGGAATAAAAATATTATTGGTGGTGTAGAAGTGTTTCCCTTGCTTAAGGAACGACATGTGCAGTATATCTTGGAATGACCCATATTTATTTTGTCATGACGATCAACCTATAATGATACTGTTTTACATATACACCCCAAAAAGCCCCAAAATTAAGCCCCCTTCCCCCGTTCCCCCCATCCCCTAGCCCTGGACTCATCAAGCTGTACTTTAGTAAATGAGTATAATCTGGATATGTACTGGTACAGCAAGAGCATTAACGTAAGGTGGTCACCATTATTAGATCCAATGATAACATATCTGACCTTTAGTTAACATTATCAGCACATAGCAAGCTACAACATATAACAAAGTTTAGACAATATAACCATATGACAATATAGATAAAAGAGACAAAATAAGAGTGAAGCCACATAGCTGACCTGGCGCAGTAACTACACCTGGGTCTTATAGGGGCTTGCCACAATTTTTCATCAAGCTATATATCAAATATAATCAAATGATATCTAAGTTATAACCAGTATCTTTGTAGTTAATATGGCTTTTGGTTTTTCTTTGAAGGCCTCCTTATCCTTGATATCACATATTTCTACACTTTTGGGCTATATTCAAAGGCCCTGCACTTAGGTATGGGATATTGTAAAACAGGTGCAATATTAAAATGAGTTTGTCTTACAGTTTAATTAACATATTCCTCCTGGGTCCTTCTTTTATGGACAAAAACCCTCATATGGTGTCCACGTCTATGTATTAGCTTGGGTATATCAGCTTCTGTATGAACCCTATCTGTAGGAGTCAATATTTGATGAGAAAGACAAGATTTTAAACACTTATTTTGCAACCTCTGGAGCTCCCCTAAATAGTCATCCTTAGAGCCAATATAAGAAAAATATCATAATAATCAATAATGGGAATAATATGGGACTTGTAAATATGCAATCTAGTTTGTTCAGACATGTACCTCCTAGTAGCATACAAGAAGTAGGATTTATAGTGAACATTTTTTATGACACTTCTTAAATACATGTTGAAATATAATTATTGGTTTAAAATAACACCCAAGTATTTATATGACCTTACACATTTTAAAAGCACATTATTGAAATAAATCTTTGGCTTTGGCAATTTTTTTATTTTCTTGGATGAAGCAAAAACCATTACTTTAGTTTTTCCTTCATTTACAGTCAGCTTGTTTCTGGAAGACCAAGTATAAAAATTATTAAGAGCATCATTTAAAGTAGTAGAAATGTCTTGTACATTTTTGCCATGGGCATACAGAACTGAATCATCTGCATACAGCATAGTAGAATGAGTATCATGTACATAAATACAATCGTTGATATAAAGGAGAAAAAAGAGAGGCCCTAATATCAAACCTTGTGGGACCCCACAGGTTAGAAAAAGTTTGCTAGACCGCTTATGAGTGGCTATTGGCTATTTTGAATACCATGTTGTTCTAATTTTTTTATTAATATTAAGTGATTTACCGAGTCATATGCTCTTTTTTATATCAATAAAGATAGCTATTGAAATATCACCTTGATTTCTGTTTCTAAAATGTGGTCAACTAATTTTGAAATAGAGTAGATTTGTTTTTTTGGTATCCGCCCTGATGTTTTGATAGAATATCATTTCAATCCAAATGTGATGAAATAGAATTGTGTATTAGTCTCTGTAGGGGTTTGCCAGGGACAGGAAGAACACTAATATGTCTATAATTAGACACATTTATGGAGTCAACTCCCTTGGGAAGGGGTGTTACAGCAGCAATCTTCCATTTGTCAGGTATACAACTTGATGTCAAACATAAATTGATAATTTTAATGAATCTGTTGGGCATATGTAAGACTGCAGCCTTAAAAATATTAGTAGGTAGCTATTCTCTAGCTGATGACTTGGAGGTGTCTAGCTTTGTAACAGCTTTTACGATTTCTTCGTCAGAGAATTTCAAATCAGGCATATCTTCGACATATCTTGTACCTTTTAATTCAAAATCTAAATTATGAGCGCTAGCCAGGGATGGCCCAATTTTAGCAATGAATTTATTAAAAAAGCCAGATGTTTCTTCAAGTGATATGGTATCATCCTGATTATTGACTAAATTAATGGTCTTGGAACCTTGCTTGCTGGAGGGCAGAATGTCCTTCATAACAGTCCAAAACCTTTTTGAATCATTTATCAGATTTTCAGACAATTCCTTATAATATGATTCTTTTGCCAGATTAATTTCATCATTAACTTCATTAGGAATGGTCCTTGCCACATGGCAATCTAGTATAGAAGTAGACACCAGAGCTATTTTTAATAGTTGATTTTTGTCATTGACATGCTCTAACAAAAAATTATTCATCCATGGCACCGGTTTATCTTGAACCTTGAAAGACTTAACTTGACATTGCTTATCAAGCATTCTTTTTAACATATTTTCAAAAGTTTCCCAACATTCAGAACATCATTGCACTCATCAAAATAGTTCCAGTCACATTTGTCTAGATCACCCAGATATTTATTCATATCAAAATTCCTATAGGACCTTCCACAAAATTGTCCTCAGCTTTTCTTAATATGGACATGATATTTGGTAATGCGTACAAGGAGATGATCACTTAAATGAAAATCGAGAGGACCAGAAGAAACAATATTGTTACAATTTGTAAAAAATTAAGTTAATACACATGTTTGTACCTGAAGTCATTGTTATAGTTTTTAGAATCTATCGTAAGTTAAATTGATCTAGCGCTTCATATAGCTTATTTCTTTCTGATCCCAACACAGGTATGCGGCTCTTTATGGCCTCCCATGTCATATGCATCATGTATGGGGGAAAGAGTGCCATTATTTACAACACTTGTTATTCCCATATAATATATATATATATATGTGTGTGTATTCAATGCTGTTGCATTTGTTGTTACTACAATACAATCCATAATACTACTAGGCTACAGCATATTCTTGACAAAATAGCTGTTCACAATTTTTTCAATATCAAAATCACGGTCAGTTCTTATAAACGTTTCTCAGTTCCACAGTTGTCCTTGACATTGAGACTTCCACAAGCATTGTTGCCAAGGGAACAAATTATTTACTCATCTGGAAACACCAAACACCTTTTGAGCAATCTTTCCAGATCAGCATTCTCATATTATTTGACTCTACCCCTTTATAGGCAGCTAATGCAGAAGTGCAGCGTGCTCATTGGTCATCATGATGCACCAATGGAGTGCTGGGGAGTCTGCTTGCCATCACTTCATAGGATCATCATGCTAACCCTACAGGAGTGTATCAACCCAGTAGATACGTCATGATGCCTGAATGTAGCCATGGTGCGTTACTCAGCAGGGCTGCATTCATCCATCTAGACGACCGATGAGCGTGATGCATCAATGCATTAGCAGCCCTGAAAGGGTTAATACAATAAGACTTGATCCTGATATTCTGTATTTCTTGTGTTTTTCAGAATGCTCTTGTCTCCACTATAAGAAGAAATCCGACGAGGAGAAGTTATTGGACCGGTTGTTCAGGGACTACAATCCTTCTGCACGGCCAGTCCTTAACTCCTCCAAGACCGTCACGGTCGACATTCAGTTCTCCCTACTGCAGATTCAAGAACTGGTGAGCTTTTAAGTATTTATAGGGCTGGTTCCACAATGTTGGTTGGGTACATTTTCTGTGAATCTAAAGGTTTTTTTCTATACATATGCTGTATAAAAATGTCGGACTGGCATATCCCTAAGGGCTGCTAATGCATTAATGCTTCCTGCCATTGGTCCATTGGTCACCATGATGCATTAATGCATCAATTTTCGGCACTGGTCAGCTAATCAGGATGAATACGATGCTGTTATGTTATTCTATGATAATCAAGGGAGGAGTTTCTCCTAGAGGCAGAAGCCTCCACCCTGGTTCCATATAGCCAGACTATTTTAAGGCCTCACCAAACTGTCTACATTATCTTCTATAGTAGCCCAGGCAAAACTGACAAAGTCTTGTCATTATCATTGCCTGCCATAACCCATGAATCACATATGCACAAGAAATCACAATCTAAGCTTAATTTGATATCTAGCAGTGTTTTTCTGTTTAAGCTTCGAGCATTACAACTAGTGATAACAAGGCCCTTTAAGTTATCTAAATAGGCCTGGGTTTTTACTAGATTAGCACGGTTGGCAATATCAGTCATGTCAATAAGCACGCGTGGGGGGGGCAAGGAGGGGGGAAGGGGTCCCGAGTTGTGATACCGGGGACCCAATAGGTTGTCACATAGTGCCATGTGACTGTACCATCTAATGTCGTCTAGATGAAGAGTCTGCACCAGAGATGACAAATCAAATTTGACATGTTTATCACCATTGTTGTTTATTTCCTGCTGTTCAATTAGATGACCATAGCGCCTCTCCATTTTTGCATGTTCTATCTTTTTTCTTAGATAGTAACTATCTTCCCTGTTAGACAAAATGAAGGGCTTATTTTTTCATCTCCTTGGAACCAGAATTTTAACACAAACACCATATATATCGTATTGCCTTGATATAAGAAAATTTCTTTGCATGTGTATGGTTGAGTTCAGTAAGGTTAGAAGGGGGGTTATTGTTGTCCTCTAGTATAGTCTAGACAGTTTCACAACCAGATATATGTACAAGTGCTGAACCCTTTCACGGCCGCAAATGCATGAGCGCACCGCACCATACTCATTGGTCTTCATGATGCATAAATGTAGCCCTGGCAAGAAAAAAGACACCAGAATATCTGCTGCCCATTCATACACCTCAGGCACATGATTTTGAGACTCAATTGCGGAATAGCACATAATGAGTGCACTTATATGGAAACTAGTGGCAAGGGTCATACTGCTATGTGCTTGTTATCAATGATGTGCAGGCATTCTGGGAGCAACTTTCTGCCAATTGTGACACATATGATCAAATGCACCAAATGATAGCTTTTAATTTGAGTGGCATGTTTCCAACAGTTTTTTAAGGTCTATCCTCAGCCCCTGCACTAGGCCCCTGTGTAAGGCAAATAAGGAGTATACCTTGACCACAATACCAAACTCAATGGTCTTGAGCCGTACTCATATAGACAAGCACAAAACAGCTGATTGACATCAGTCAGTCATTCCACATCAAATAGATTTCAGCTCATACCACCACCCCTCATACGGATGACACTCAAGGGTGGGAGGTGCTGCGGGTGTATCCGCAACAAAGTGAGATTACCCTTGATGTTATGCCTGGACCCTAGTTTAATGGAGAAGGGGGATAATGGTGACCGAATTTATAAGATGGCAGAAAGTACTCCCCTTCATGCCCTTGGGCAATGATCCTTTAACATCCATCACCACATAGGCATAGTGATAGATGGGCAGGCATGTTTTAAGTCATTTGTATGCTTTGACCAGGGAGAGACTTTCAAGCATTGTCTAGTACAAGATGAGTTGGAGAAAAGAGTGCTAAAAGGGCAGTGATTGAAGCAGTACACAGGTTAGAGCAGAGATAATCATCTGTAGTCTGTAGATTATGAAGGTGTGGTGAGGAGCCTATACTTTACCTGTTTGACGTCATAGTTTGCTCCTTAGTTTTACCCTTACATGGCTAAATTCTTCACCTGACTGTGCTCCTATAATCCAGGAGGGCATTTCTGAGCATACTATGACTGCTGCACTTTGAGTTTTTAATCGTGGTCCTTCTGTGCAGTCGTAGTGACTTAAGGCATGTTCTGCCTATCTGCTCACTTTATGAATTTGTCTTTCTGATTGAAAACGTATTACAACATTTTTTTGTTTTAAGTCAATTTAAAAAAAATCACATGATACCTTTACTCTGGCATCTTACAACCGCAATAAAAAATGAAAATGGAACAAACTTAGCTATCTGAACCAAGTGCAACTGTTTCAGCCAACCCCCATTAGGACATAGCCTCTAATAACCACTTCTCCTCCCAACCCCCTTAAGACCAAAATAGTATACATAAATGAGAAATTAGAAAAATAGGATATTGGTAGATGATTTCAACTATATAACATACATCTTAACCCCCAAAGACCTATTCACCCCATTTAACCCCATACCCACCTCTCAATATCTCCCTTCCCTTTGCAAATAGCTAAAATGAAGAAGGTTGGGATATAAAATGGAAGTTATTCTACAATTTAGATCCAATACAACTGCAACCGTTTCAAAACACATTCATGGAGCCCTATCCTTACAAGCACTTCTTCACCTTATTTTACCCCCCCCCCTCCTCAATCTCCCTGCCCCCTCCCCCCAGTTCCTCCACGGCATCAGAAGGCAGGTAATAAGATGGTCGCCAGGGGGCACCCTCTCCAGGTGCACAGGTAACCAAGGCAACACCTGGACAGGAGAGAAAAATGTAAGAGTGGGATGAGAGTGTGAGAGAGCCCTGTACTGTACAGTGTACTCTAGGAGTTATTTCACTCTATAACCATAGACCACAGTGCTACTTTGTTCAGAATGTGCATATCTCTGCTTGATACTATCTGTACCAGTTGATAAGTAAAACTTATATTGATAGTTAATGACATCTTTATGTGGTCCTAACAACAAGGACAAAAGATGTGAGTTTGTGTCCATACCTGAGGCCCAAGGTTTGAGAGCTTTGCCCAAGATTGCCAAAGTCAAATCAGTCAAAGCCTGAGGACCGAGGGCTGAGGGCTGAGGGCATATGGCAGGGCACAAACTTGTCTTTTTTTTATGTTCTGAAACCAAAAATGACTTTAAATTTCCTAAAAATAATCGTCAAATAAGACTGAAATACCATGGACCAGAAGTAGTTATCACATCTAGCAATTGCTCTCGACAAATCGTATTGCAGGAAAGCAGACCCAACTGCACTTGAGTGTTAGAACTGGTCAAATCTAATGCACAGTTCAGCCCCCTTCTGCTTCATCACCTACGCTCATACCTGGCACTAGAAAGGCACCAGTCAGAGGGTCCCTGGACTTGGCACCCTTCAATCATATGATTCACACTACAAAAATACCACCTATGCTTGATAAGTGAGCAGTATTTCCTGCTCATTTCCTGTTCCTGTGAATAGAAAAGGGGCATAATGGGAGTCATAAAGTCTTAGACCACTATGCTTTGCTGCTTCTTGTACAATGGTAGCCCAAGGGTTTATACCTCAGGGCACCAGAGTATAGGGCACCCAGGATATTCAAATACCACATTCAATTTCTAGCTTGGGACAGAGTCAAACTGAGTGCAGAAAGCAGTTTCAGGTACAAGTAGAAGCCAATACCTAGGTGTAACATGCCTATACCCAGCCTGTTAGCTCCAACCACACCCTCCCTGTACTATCTCTATTATAATACATCATACCGAAATGACCCGCTTAAGGACCGGGGTCTCACATTAGCCCAGTCTTGAATAAGCACTGTGAGTATAGGGGTATTGAAAAGCAACCTTAACACTAAAACAGTATTAAAAAAATTCCCAGCTTGAATGAGGGCTGGGGGTACAAAGGTATTAAAATAATTAGCACCTGAGCTCTTAAATGGGCCACTACGGTATGTGTCTGCTATTTGGGGCACAGGTGATGATGCTTTGTGTGGTTGAAGGATGGATTCATCATTATTGGGTTATTTATGCTGTGTAAGGTACTGAGGATCACAGCTAATCTACATTGTAGGGAAAAAAAGTGAAAGAAAAAAAATACCATAGCTCTCTGGTGACCTTGGGTCTAAGCTTTCACCTTTATTTTCCTGCCGACTCCTAGTAACACAGTGCTCTATTGAACCGATTTTTTGGGGGTTCAATCATTGTAGAAATTATACTGCTTCACTGCATTTGTATCATGTCCAGTCAAAAGTTTAGATGCATATGTGACCTGTACTGAGAGAAGGGACCTTATTCCCCCTGAAATAATATCCCTTTTCTCAGATTATGTTGCTTAACTGTTTAGAGATCAAGGCACCGTGCCAACTTTCTTCAATTACTGCATTAGTGGTGATGCAGCATGCCCATCGCCCCTCATGATGCATAAATGCATCTCTGTCAAGTTACTCTCCAGGACTTCATTCATGCAGCATGACGACCAAAGGGTTCGAATCATGCATCAATGAAGTTGGTGCATCATGATGCACTCCTGCATCAGTGGCCCTTAAAAGACTAAATGGTTGCTGGGCTAATTGGCTCTTGCTTAAAATTTAATACACTCCAAGGTGTCTAACATGGCATACAACACAGACAGCAAGTAATGAAACCGTCATGGGTGAAGAATGAACAAAGTCAATGAAAGATAAAAATACTGTAAAACCCAGCGTATAATCGTTGGCTACTAAACAATTTTAGAAGCCTACTCTGACTTGTAGAGTGTTCTGATTTAAGAGTATGGATCAAAGGATTGGTTTTGTAATGGAAAACCTCCGCAGAACCTCCATCTCCAAGGAGGTTTTCTTACTTATACTCCATCCACAGAAATGTATAGAATAGTAAAACCCTGAATATAAGATTAGTTTGACTTTAACTGTAGAGGCCTAGAAGAGGATTTGAATCTATGATAAATATATGGTGTTCCAGTCTACAATCAACAGCAGTCTCAATAGTATAATGGTTAGCATGTCTGACTTTGAATCAGAGAATGTGGATTCAAGACTGGATGGCGAAAGTGTTTTTAACTTACACATATAAGGTAAAAGGATTCTTTATGAAAGGCCCCCCTGAAGCCCCCTTTATCATTTTGGTAACCAGAGGATGTTCATTATAATACACCATTTTTTGATTTTGTGGCAAAAATGACAGTGATCAACCAAGAATAAAACAAAATCACACCAGGGCTTTGAACCTGTGCGTTCTAGATTTCTAGTCCCAGGCCTTAACCGCTACACTAGATTGACCAGTCAAACTTTCACCCTGTTTATCTACAATTGATTACTCAGTCATAGAAGTAGCATATTGTCCTTCAGTAGATGTTCTAACATCCACAGTATCAGCTGAGGACTCATGGTATAATGGCTAGCACATGAGACTCAGGATCCCAGCACTGTCTGGTGCGTGGGTACGAATCCCATATGGGACAGAATTTTCCCAAGAATTACATCTGCTGTTCAAAAATGACCTTATTCATAAAACCTCCTGCTACGCTTTGCCTATTTTACAAAACCTCCTCCCAGACCTGACCCAATTCAAAAAACCTCCTGCTAGAACTGACCTAATTCATAAAACCTCCTGCTGGCTCCCCAACTGTAGAATATGGAAATAAACCTACAGTAGGAACAATAGGGGGCAGAGCCAGGTGGAGTATAAACATTATATTGACTATAATGAAGGATGGCAATTTTATTTGTACTTACAGCATTTCGTAAAGACAGTATCTGGCTTATATGTGGGGTTTTATGGTTGGGAGAAAAGTGTAGTGGCAGTGATGTCCAATGTGCCTAGCCATCATGTCAGCCACTTGTCAGGGAGATATCTCAATAAGATCAAAGCGTTCTCCCCACAGCTACATTGGCACCCTCTGGTTGTGGGGATAAAAACCGTGTCTAGTGCATAAGTTAATGCATGATGCCATAGATTCCTGCACTTTGGCTATTATCCTGCACCAATACATACTATGGTGCTGGTGAGACTGCTCAAAAGCTCTTCATTGGAGCATCGTGCTGACTCTCCGGGTGCATGAAGGTAGGCCTGGTGAGTAAGATGGCAGGGCTGCATTTTTATTCATCAAGATGCATTTAATCATCAGCTGCCCTTAAGGGCAATTGTGCATTAATGGATCATGCCGACCTTACATGGTCAATACATTCTTGGGCACTTGGCATAGTATACCGATGAAGTCATTTCAGTATTTTGTTGGTGCATCATGACAACCGATGGGCATGAAGCACTAATACAAAAGCTGCCCATGTAAAAGGGTTAAAGGGCTATAAACTGGCTCTATCTGCTGTGTCACTGTGTCAAGGACTAGGGGCTGACAGTGTGAAATGGGTGAGCGATAATGGAGAGATTTAGTGCAAAAACACCTGGAGGAAAAATTGGGACTCCAGGAAGGTGCTGGAGGTAGGGTGGTTATATGCCTAACTCGGCAAGTGATGGTTAGGACCAATGATTAAAGGGAGGACAAATAGTGTAAAAAGGGTAGAAAATGTGTACAAAATCCAGAAGATTTGGACAACGTATAGTTGCGAATTTAAGCACCAGGGCACTCATTGATTTCAATAGCTTGCACCCAGGCATTTATTCAAGATGGGTGCTTATTTGAGACCCAAGCAATAATTCCCTCAAAGATCATATTTGCAAGTGGGTGATACTGAGGTGTTTTATGTAGAATATGACCTTAGTAATAAGTATAGACCTGAAATCATTTTTCTTACAGCTAGTCAAACCTTCTACTCTTATGATAGTTTTATTCAATCCAATATGTAGCAACCATTCAGGTAAGGCCCAGTTGTAAAAGATGCAGACACAAGCAAACCTTACCCACACCAACTTTTATCTTTAGCCTTCCACAACAAAAAACTATCCTACCTTTTCATAATCAACCAACATTAGAAGAAGCTAAGCAGGGTGGCAAATAGTGGCCCACCTAGCCAGGCAGTGGCAGATAGGCATAAGTAGGAAGATAGCAGAGGTGGGGAACACAGTCTGTTACATAGGTTATTGCAGGGAGCAGATGGTTAGGCCAAACAATTTTAAAGGTCTATGGAAGGTACCATGGTAAGAAACTTTGTCCTATAACTAGGTGTTTTTGTCATCATTGGTCTTATTTTCACTTTAGGTCATATCTTGAAACTGGGCTCCAGGATAGGACTCTAGCATTGACTTTTCAAGAAATACATAATGCCGGGAGAAGTAGCCTTCAACATGGGGCAACATCACAAAATATTTCTCTATGGCTCATCTTCTTAATAACTTTGAACAATTAACGAGAGAAAATATCTAAGTTTCTCTCACTCCATACTAAGTCTGATTCTTCAAAAGTTCATATACATTTGCTTAACGCCTACCAATGATGCCGCCACAGTTTACCAAGCAATGTATGGTGATGTGAATCATAATTATGATTTTTCCTGGCCTGATGGAGTGTTGAAGTACAGAGGGATGATGAACTACCAAGCTGCAGGGCTGAGAACCCCTGTGGTGGGTTTTAATCTCTTTCTACCTGAAGATGTACCCTCCCACTGACCCTCCTCCTTCTAACTCCTCCCCTTCCCTCTCCTCCTCCCATAACCCTTTAATGGCTGCTGATGCAGGAGTGCATCAAACCCATAGATTATCATGATGCACCAATGTAGTGCTGGTGAGACTGCTTGCCAGCAAATCATTGGTGCATCACGTCGACCCTCCAGGAGCGTATCAACCCCATTGGGTCGGCATTATGCTTGACTGGGAAGTTGCATGCCATGACTACATTCATGCAAAGATGTTTCACTCTATCTTATTGCTATAGTTCCGAAGGGTTGGCATGATGCCCCAATGAAGTGCTGGTGAGCAGACTTGTGAATAATGCCAACCAATGGGCATGATTCACTCTTTCATCAGTGGCCTTTAAAGGGTCAAAGACCTATCTTCTCTTATCTATACCTACACCTACCACACACCTAGACTCATTTTATCAACTTCCCATCCCTGTCAGTCATGATAATAATTACATTTGTCAGGGCAATGTGCCCTTCTTTTGAACTGACTATTTCTGTAAAGGTGGCAATGTAGGTCATTAGCATCATTTCTTAGCTCGACACTAAATATTCTGAGGATGAGTGTTTCAGTTCAGTTTTTCTTTTCATTTCATCTCTTACTTTCATGATAGATATTAAGGTTTGTATATTTTGTCGCAATTAGACCACAATGAAAGCAGTTGTGAATAGAACCAGGTTCATATATCCAACTTTCGAAATAGGAAAAGAATGCAGTTGTGTGATACTAACTTGTCAGGTTCAAGAATACTTCTTGCCACACATTAAGATTAAATTTAAATTCTTGACATCTTAGTATAACCCTAGTTAGTGTTGGTATATGGTAGACGTACAGAGATATGACAGATGTCAGATTACCAGAATTACAGACATACCTAGTGTGAGGTAGAGCAGTATGTGATCTGTCCTTCTGGGTTTGGGAAAACATTATTCCATGTAGTGGTGTTGGGGCTTGTCCCAAAGTTGCCAGAAATCCGTCATCATTTTCACAGAGATTCTTTGTACCACTTAACTGCCATCTTGGGCTTCATTGCAGAAACTACAGTGCTTCACTGCAATACATTTACAATGGTTCACTGTTCAGTTTTACAAGGATCCCTGGTAGATTTAGCATGTATTTTTAGAGTGTAAAGCTCTATATTTTGGACTGTCTTAATAGTTCTACCAGTAATTAGCATTTTTGGAAATGTCCTTCAGAAATATGGGGTGCATGTTCCTGACAATTTTTGGCCAAAGTTCTGAGAGTTAATAATGTATATATTATAAGATTATAGAGAGGTCATCTCACCCTTATGTCATGTATACACAGACATCATGCGGACCTGACACTTACTGACTGCTGTCAAATACCATCCTAACCATCATTTATCTAAATGTAATAAGCTACCTACGCTAACCCATTAAGTGCCGCTAATGCAGGAGTGCATCATACCCAATATTCATCATTATGCGCCAATGAAGTGCTGGCGCGACTGCATGCCAGCACCTCATTGGTGCATCATGACGACACTCTGGGAGTGTATCAATCCCATGAGGTTGTCATGAAGCATTAATGCATTAGCCACCCTTAAAGAGTAAATCCAACTGTAATAAGCTACCTGAACAGTCACACACAAGGGTTTATTCCTGCACACAAGCATAGTTCATCAACTCTACCTGACTAGTAGCTGAAAACAGTTGCAAGAGATATGCTTGTTGAATTATGTAGACATATTTGCAGAGATAATATCGAATGACTTACCCTGCCCTAAATTTTCTGTATTTTTCTTCATGGATTCAACAAGACAGGTTGCTTGACCTAAATACGTCTTGAGAACAAAATCCTCATTGATATGGTTTTTGCTGCTCAATCAACATTTAACCAGCTCATTGATTAAATGCTCATCAATGAGTCAGCAATGTTGATTTAGTCAGTAATTTCTGTTGTACTTTTATTGGGTGAACGCCTGTTAAGGTTTGTAGACATCTTTAGGTTAATCTACTCTATAGATAATGAAAAGTGCAGGTATACTACTTGATGATATGTCTTATAATTGCCTTTATATAGTTTAGTTAAGAAATAACTCCAAAGGATTCATAAGATTATGATCATCACCATGTTATTATCAGGGATTCTGTATTGAAAGTAAGAAATGATAAGGCCCAAAGTAACAGCCCCCTTTCTGATGTTCTCCCTTCACTCACCAATCCCTCACCTGACCAGGTGGTGCAGCACTTCATCTCAGCCTCAGTGGGGTATTACCTCTACCACCCATCTACTCAGCAGGGCATTTCTCAACATGATACAACTGTACCCAAACACCACCTTCAAAATTTCTTAACCGCCTACGACTACACCCTTCAGGTCGTACCAAAGTACCAATAGGAATAGCATTGGCATTTTGAAGTCGTAGGGCTGTGAGTGATTGTAGTACCTTAAGAAATGGCCTTCTGTATGATTAGAACTTAATTTAGTATTTACAGAGGTCAGGGAGGTAGATCTAGAAGAAGGCCTGAATACCTGGGACAGGTAGGGTGGGACTATGCACTTGGAACAGGTAACACAGTTCCTGAATACCTGGGCAGGTCAGGTGGGGCCTACATAGAGATGATCAGAACTGATCATGCTGTATCCCTTGCTTTAACCCTGTAAAGGCCGCTCATACATTCATGCAACATGCCCTTTGGACATCATTATCCGTAAGTGCAGCCCTGGCAAACCTACCAGAGCTAAATGCATGCATCAAGTGAACACTGGATTGATACAGTCCCAGTGAACCAGCATGGTGCTCCAATGTCGTGCTGCACTCCAGCACTTCATTGGTGCATCATGACAACCAGTGGGCATGATGCACTCCTGCCTTTAAGGGTTGAGTAATTCTGCTGTCAAATTAATGGTGTTTTTTCTCCGGCAACTTTGGAACAAAGCTTGAACCACCAATATTTTTACAGATATTCCTTGTTATAAAGTACCTTTATCATACTGCCATCTGTGGCTTCATTGTAAAAGCTACACTCATTTACTGCAATAAATTCTGGTGGTTAACTCTCTCATTTTCTAAGGATGCCTAGTAGATTCATAAGTTACTTCTTAGAGTGTGACAGTATCAGTTGAACTGACAGAATCTGTCTGACCTGTCTATCCGTGTCTGAGATTAGGTACCTGCCGCTGTCAGTTAAACCCCTCATTTTGACAAGTCTGTGATAAGCCACAAGACAACAAAGCGAGGTTTCTTGTTTACGAGTGTGTGCAGACATGACAGTTCCAATCTCAGAACTTCTCGAGTTATCCATATGGGTTCCATACTGCCTGACATGCAAGGAAGAAGTGTGGTGTGAGATCAGAACTGGATATAGCATGCACATTGTCATTCAGGAAGCAGCCTGGTAAATCAAAGTCGCTATACTATGATCCATCAAAGTAAAGACACTTGTCTGGTAACACAGAGATAAGTATTCCAATGTCATTTTCACAGAGGTAACAGAGTGTATTAATGTAATGTTTTCTGGGGCTTCATTGTAGAAACTACACTGCTTCACGGTATCTAAAATCCAGTGATTCAGTACAAAGTTTATGCTGATACCTGATGGATTCAACAGTTACTTCTCAGTGAGATATTTTCAATGGCAGAGTTTGTATCCAACCGAGTATGCAATCAGTGTACCTTTCCATTAACCCTTCATCCAATAGATTCATCATCAGCTATGTTAAAAACCATCTTGCAAAATCTCAAAACAGAGTCACATCTTTCCCCTTCAAACCTATAGCTTAGATCTCAAAGCTGGAGGTGCCACTTTTCACAATAGGATGTTCTTCATCTTCCCTTTTTTTGACTGTTTCTTACACTTACAATAACTCCATCTACTGCTTTAGCTCCTACATTGACTCCCTACTTCAGTGACTGTCTCAAGGAGTTACTAATGCAGTGTGAAAAATTGATGCGTTGCATTAAATTCCATTATCTCAATACTTTTATTTTTAATGAGAGGAATAAGTTAGATGGAACAACAATATCGTATATTACTTTTGTAATTGACTCCATTGCTTCATACTGTTGAGGCTTAGTAATGTATTTTCTTCGTTCCATTTCCTTTTGATAAAATTATCACTATGTTGGTCTTGCCTCTGAGGGGAGTGTCATTTTGCAACTTCCACTTTCATGTCTGAAAATACACAGAACAGAACAAACATGTTGCCATATAATTGGTTATCATGCACTAGGCCAAACTGTATGCATTGTTCTAATGTATGGCCTATGGGAAAAAGATGTCAGTTGTGTTTCTGAACATAGTATGACTGAACAGAACCACTACGATTTGAAACCCTCAGAATAAGAGCTGACGATTGTAGTCCAGTAGGGCAGTTGTACCAGGGCAATTCTTTGTGACCACGAGATGCACGGTTGTAATTGTCATTAGAGTGTGGGATCCCACTTGAATTGTTCTAGTCATACCATCTTGAGAAATGCCCTCCTGGTATCGTGATCTGTATACGCACCCCAGAGCTTTATAAGTTTGACCCAATTACTGCTCTGTATGATTAGCACCTATGCAGTAATTACTTGTATATGGTTTGGTAGAAGAGTCGTACTGGTGCAGACATTAGTAACTGTAATGGATTTGAAGGACTGCAATCCTAGTGTTAAGAAATGATCTCCAGTTTATTAGTGCATCATGCTGACTCGTTCAGAGTAATTTATCAACCAAATCGGTTTACCTGATCTATAGGGCTTGTAAGTCCTATGATTCCCTGCGAGAAATGGCCGCCAAAATAGCCGAAATTGGACAGGAAGTCGCAATGCGGTATGCTTTAAGTTTAAGGGGTTCTGAATGATGGACAATTTCTCTACAAACAGAAATCTCTAGAATAAATGACCATCATAACCAGTTGCAGATATGTCTAACACACAAGTATATGAAGGGTAGCTCATAAGAAATTAGTAGTTATGAAGGATTAATATTTTTTTGTCAGCGCCTATGGCCACAAAGCATACCTTACCGAACTTCCTGTCCATTTTGGAGGCTATATTCCTTGCACGGAATGATGGGACTTACGGGCCCTATTAACTTATAAGTCACCTTTAAAGGGCCGTTTAAAATCTAAGCCGAATGTGTGATAGTCAACATGTAGTATTTTGACTTTCCCCTCTTCCAATCTAGTCCCATATAGCAAACAATGGAGCATAATTTGCTTTATAGCTGCAATAATGCAATGTTTAGAGGCAACAAGAAAGAGCATCTGCAGTGAAGCAAAGACTATTCTTTACACATCTTAACTAGTAAGGTACATTAAGTCTGCTTGTTCAGAGAATTCTAATTCAGGCGCATAACTTAAATAATGCCACCAATTAAATTTCATTGTTATTCACACACTGCAAGTATTCCCAAGAAACTGTTGCATTGTGCTGCAACCTCTGCACTGTCAAAAATATATATAACTGTTGAATCTACAAGGGATCCTCGTAAAACTGAACAGTGAAGCACCATAATTGTATAGCATTGAACCAAGTGTAGTTTTTACAAGAAGCCCAGGTGGCAGTATGGTGGTACACAAATGTACAAGGAATCTCTGTGAAAATAATTACTTAACTCTGGCAACTTTGGGACAAGGATTCAATAGTTATTCAGATATTTTTCTTTATAGTGTGCAATGTCTGACTGCAATGTCTGACTAAGGGAACTTCAAGGACACAGAATATACTGAGAAAAAAGCTAAGTAAAATGTTAAAAGTCATGCACATTACAATGATTATAGGCAATGGCTGTTGAGGGGCCCTGGACCTATGAAAAAGTAAAGAAAAGGAAGGCATATAGAATTTTAGAAAACTGCATGAATGCAGAACTGGCGAGTTACTTGCTAGGGCTACAATCATGCATCATGCCAATCCTACATGGTTGATACTGTCCAGAAGGGTCGGCATTGTGCTCCAATGAAGTGCTGTCAGCAGACTCATCAGCATTTCATTGTCGACCAATGGGCATGATGCACTCCTGTATTAGCTGCCCTTAAAGGAATAAGACTGTTTTTATGATTATTTGACAAGGTTAAATTATTTGGTAGTTTCATTTTATCTCAGCTGTATCACTTTTCAACATGTTCTCCCTCTTTCTCCAGCCCCGCTATCGTTCTGTCTGTCAGTCTCCAACTCTGTTTCTTTGTCTCTGCCTCGCTCAGTTGGTCTCTCTCTCTGTCTCTCTCGTTCACTCTCTGTTCCTTTAACCCCTTTTACTTAGTATAACACAACAGCATCAAATAGGAACTAGAGACCAAGGTAGAGTGAAGTGGACAGGTGGTTAGGTGTGGGGTAGGTGTAAGGTTCTAGGTGAGGAATTGAACCAGGGAGCAGCTCAACTTGGTGTCGGGCCTCTGAGCTGCTCTCTTCAGTCAATATAATTCTTTCTCCCTAACCGTTTAAGGGTTGCTGATGGATTATTGCATCATGTCCAGTGATCCTCATGATGCATGAATGCAGCCCTGGTGAGTAACTTGCTAGGGCTGCATTCATGAATCATTGAGGACCCTTTGTGGTTAATTTACTCCTGGAGGTTCAGAATGGTGCTCCAATGAAGTGCTGGTGAGCAGTCTCGCCAGCACTTCATTGGTAACCAATGGGCATGATGCAATCATCCATCAGCAACCCTTAAAGGGTTAAGTGTTGGTTCTCCAGTTGTCAGTCAGGGGAATTTTGGGTAATCTGACAATATATCATATTGCGAAAGTATGGAAAAAAATTGTCTGATTTGGAAAAGGCCACACCAGAGCAAATGGGACAGTTGGATCAAATCAAATCTGGCCAGTCTGATAAAGTTCTGCACTTTAAACTATGCTACACTGCAAGGTTGGGTCTTGTCTGACTTAGTTGGGTCTGATAAAGTTGGCTGAAAAAAGGGTAGTGTGGCCAGGGCTTAATGCACTGAAGCAGGTATTCCACTACCATCGGACAGTTGAAATTTCGCTATTCCAATTATTTTTGATGATGCAAAAGTATAGAAGAAAATCAGTTTAATTAGTAAAATTTGGCTGACCGACGGCAGTGGAATAGCCGCTTAATGCAGCACACCCATTGGTCATCATGATACAAAAATAAACCCCTAGCGAGTAACTTGCCA
Source organism: Acholoe squamosa (assembly GCA_949317995.1). Classification (NCBI taxonomy): domain Eukaryota; kingdom Metazoa; phylum Annelida; class Polychaeta; order Phyllodocida; family Polynoidae; genus Acholoe; species Acholoe squamosa. The sequence continues at coordinate 8,360,141 of OX439052.1, read as the reverse complement.
GGACTGCATTATTGCTTCTAGCCATACCTAAGGAGTGGATACATTCCCTGAGGGTATGACTGAAGCTCCAATGAGCTTGCCAGCACTTCATAGGTGCATCATGACGGCCAATGGGTATGATGCACTCCATGCATTAGTGACCCTTAAAGGGTTAAGCTGGTTTTGCAACAGCTGCAGGGCTGAAGTCAGGATCCTAACATCAAACTAGTTCCAAGAAAACCGATATTTACAGTACCTTGGTTTTATTCCAAGATGGTAGGTCTAGGATTAATGTTCACAGTTCTGCTGCTTTTTGGTCTGCTATTTATACTACCTGAGCTAAAACCAGCATTTCATCTTCCCTTTCTTTTGAATGCGCTATCTGTCTCAAGACATGGATAGATTGAATATGCTGCATATAAAGTGGGTATTCCAATGCCATCGGTCAGGCAAATTTTCGCTTATGCAACAGATTATTTTCTATAGCTTTTGCAGTATTAGGAATAGCGAAATTAGCCCAAGAGAAGACAGTGGAATACCCGCTTAAGGCACAGCTTATACTCAAGAATAGAAATCTAGTGTGCCTTATTGAGTCAGCAAAAGTTGGAGGGGGATGCCTTTTACGCCAGGATATTTTACTAAACAATAGTATTTCAATACTGAAAATCAAAGGGTCCAGATCCTACTCTCAAGTTGGAGGTGCGTCTTATACCAACTTACCGGGAATATTTAGCAGCCAATGAAATGATGCCAACTATTCACTTTGGGCCTCTCTGAGGGGATGTGGTACCCATCTGATAACTGTTATCAGTGATAACCGCTGGTAATCAGCTTCAGCAATGGCTGTGCCCATCAGACAATCTGCCATTTCAGTATATGTGAGGTGGGCCTTACATGTGAGGTATTATAGTAGTATTATGGAGCCTACATTAAGTAAGGTTACACATTCATGAGTAGACTTTGCTGAGTAAATAGTTTTACTAGCACAAATTGCACAAATAGGAAAAGTAATGAACAAAATCTGTACTTACAAAAATAAGATGCAAAAGTCGTGGGGCCGTGGGGGGAAGGAAGGCAGTTGAGTGCCTCCTATTATGATCAGTAATGAAGCTTTGAAAAAATTAACACAGTTTAAAATTATCTTAGAGTTAACATTCATATACGGGCCAAAGAAATGATGAATAAGCAAAATGCTTCTGGGAGGCACATTCTGGATGTTGGCACAGAAATCTGAATTTTGAATATTTAACTGAGTAAGATGATCATTAAAATTACTTTAAACCTTTAATGGCCACTGATGCAATAATGCATCATGCCCATTGGTCATTATGATGCATGAATGCAGCTGTGGTGAGTAATTCACCAGGGCTACATTTATGAATCGTGCTGTTAATACACTTCCAGAGAGTCAGCATGATACTCCAATAAAGCGCTGGCAAGTATTCTTGCCACCACTTTATTGCATCATGATGACATATGGCCATGATGCACTGAAGCATCATGCCAGCCAACCAGACATGTATCAACCCTGTCTTTTCTTCATGATGCATTTGAATGTAGTAGTGGCAAGATACTGGTGAGTCACTCGCCAGGGCTGCATTTGTGCATCGAGAAGACCTATGGGCATGATACTTGATGCATGGCCCTTGAAGGCTTAAACAGTTTTCCTCAAGGTATTGCTTTCAAGGGTCAAGGGGGTCATTTAATTATTCACACTAAGAGGACCACCAAGGCCAATGAGTCTATACAAACTCAGAACTCCTAAAAGCACCACAGCCTATTTTAACCCTGGAGTTTGTCAGCTCAGACTTAAATAACCGGTTTCTGATTCATAATAATTACATCAGCACTGTCAGTTCTCAATTATGTCCCAAAACAACTTCCTATCTGCCCAGAACATTTTCCTTTCAATTCCTGTCAAGGCCATTCCAAACTCAGACCATCTTGTCTGATTGATTTTATCATGAATCATATCCCATGTTATTTCCACAATAATCAGCAGATTAATAGCATTAATCTTAGAAATGTAAAAACTGACAAGAATATTAATTGTTGTTTGCTGGTAAAAGGGCCTAACAATTAAAGTTTGTTTTGGAAGCTGAGGTTGTGGCCCTTAACTTAATTTTGTTTGCCTGAGGCTTAAAGGTGAGGATGAATGGGTATCTCTGATAACTTCATAAGCAGATGGGGAGGTTTAATTTCATGATTAAGATAATTTAGGATTGCAGTGTATTTATGATTCAGAGTGGATTCGATGTACATGGAATCAATCATCTGTAAATTTGGATGAAATGGAAGGAGGACAGAAACCCAATGTGAGAAGGAGAAGAAGGAACCAAGGATTGTTGAAAGGGGAGTGTGTTGACGAGTTGAGTGAGTCGAAGAGTAATACCTATTAGGTAAAAAAAGCTACCTAAGAATTTCAATATCACATGGTCAAACACTCAAAGGAAAGGTACCTTTGTGAACAGTCCTAACCCTTTAAGAACTGCTGATGCAGTATTGCATGATGCACATTGATTATGAACCAATGGAATGCTACTCAACAACATTTCAATGGAGCATCATGCCAACCCCTCAGCCATGTAGACTCAGCATGAAGCATGGATATAGCCTTGGTAAGTTACTCACCAGGGCTGCCCACATGCATCATGACGACCAATGGGCATGATGCATTAATGAATTAGTGGCTTTTAAGGGTTAAATTAACACTACATCGTCCATCTCCCCCACCCCATGCAGTGCCTTATCCAGGTGGGTTTTCACCTGGTATTGAATGTAGTAAATGAATCAGAGATAAGAAGGTGCATTGGGAGGGGTGGCTGCAGATAAGAGTTCTCCCTGTGGTCTGGCAGGGGCAGGTGCCAGGACCTGATAAGGAGTGGTAGATTCCCAGCAGCATCTCGAGCAGACTGTACACTTTAAATAAAAATGTCAGAGAAATAACGGCTTAATCCTTGTCCCAAGGTTACCAGAGATGCAGGGTTATTTTCACAGAGATTCCCTGTACCACCATACTGCCACCTGGGGCTTTTTCACTGCAATGTGATTATGGTGGTTAACTATTCAGTTTTATGTGGATGCCTTGTAGATTCAACAGTATTTTTCTACTGTGAAGGAGCCAGAAAACTGTTGCAGAGGATGGAGATTGACATTGAGATTTATGTCATAAACCCAGCCTATAAGCCATGGCTTAGATTACCTAACAGGCTTATTGTGGCTAATAGCTTTATCTTGTACTAAGGGTTAGGCTTATTAGAGGGGTTTGAATACATAGACTTCAATAAGGTAAGGAGGCATTTAAACCGTCATCATTCCAACCCTATATTATATTAGACTAATACATTACCAGAACGTTGGCATGATTCACCAATGAACATGGTAGCACTTCACTGGAGCATCATAACAATCAATAGGTATGATGTACTCCTCCATCAGTGGCCCTTAAAGGGTTAAAGGATGACCCCTTGTCCTTACCACAGTGTGATTATGACATAAATGTGATAACATCATCAAGTATGTGGGATGGACTGACTGTGTCTCTATATCTCATGAATGGGCAGCTGCCGTAATGGTCCGTGTCAGCACCAAGGTCTCAATTGGGCATTCCAGTCTCAAATAAGCACAGGGTTACATGGATATATATGCCATAAGTTGTACTATTGGCCTGAAAATCTTGCAATTCCTCACTATTGACTAAATATGTAGACCCACCATTTAAGTCCAGGATGGTCCTATAAGATCTGGAAGGCATTTCTCAATAATGTTATTTAGCACTGTTGTAAATGTTCTTCTGAAATGTAGCCCTTGTAAGCCATGATGTATTTCCTTTACCGGTCTGAGGGCCCAGTAAATGTTATCTAGTAAAGTAGTATAGTTTCTACTATGAAGCCGCAGATGGCACTACAGTATTTAGAACTATGGTACAAGAAGTCTCCGTAGAAATCACAATTAGATTTTTCCTTGTCCAAAAGTAACAGATCTTTTGTATTTTTTATGACAATTTTTTAGAGTGAGGACGAATAGTGTGGGTGTTGAAAAAGAAATCTTTTTTTAAGCCACATTGATATATTACTCTGATTCTTAGTGTACTATATAGTGCCTGTGGAAGCCACCGTGTGGGGCCACTGTGCAGCCTGGAAACCACTGGTGGAGTGTGGGTTTTGTATAAGTGGAAGACCAATTATATTAAATCCTTGAGGACTGCCCTCTTCCAATTCAATGATTGCAGTGGTTCAAGTCAGGAAACCTGCCATACTATTAATAGAGTGGCCAGAGGGTCAGGCTTATTCCCCCTTCTCTATCTGACACTATACTATACAACACTTTCAAAGAAGCTTCCCATTATGGCTAGGGACAATCTGGAGATGTCTAGTAACTTGGATAATTTAGATCTTTGATGGGGCTAATCCAAACACTAAGCCTTAATTGAGACACTTTCATGGGGAAATCTATTGACAAAGACCTATGCCTTGAAATCTCTATGCTATTTGGTACGAATTGGAGGATGCATTTCTTGTGTGTCAAGAAATGGTTCCCTGAACAGTAAAAGATTTAAACCATGGCTTACATATATTTCAGAAGAAATATATGTAAGCCAGCTTCCTATGCAAGCCCATACGGTAGTCATAATGGTCATAACCACTTGGCCTGGGTTGACCCTCATTTCACACCTCTCAGGTTTGGACCACTCTGAGGACACCCAACAACTAATGTCTACTGAATGTCTCTGATAGGATAGAATAATGAACCTTTTATCCACCTCTGTTGGGAGATGTCAACCATTTGAAATGGTAATGTAATTTAGCCCATGTCAGTCCCCACCCAAACCATTGTGGTTAGCAAAGGTTCTGGTTATCAATTTGGATCTCTATTTTCAGTCCTCAGGATTCTTCACATTTTCAGCAAAATGCTAACTGTGTTCATCTTTTGGTGAAAATCAATTTCAATTCAGAACCAGAATGGTATTAGATGACATTGCAAACATTATGATCATGATGCTGAATAATTGTCATAATTGTTTCTTCCTTCTTTGTTATAGGGGTGACAAAATCAGATGAGTAAATATTTATTGAGGCCATGAAAATAGAGTCTTATCTCGGCCATTTTTTCAACTTTTTATTTTCGATTGTGTTTTGCTGGCTGAGACAATGGTAGGGATCGGACAAAACTATGACAAAATGCTAGTGGGAATGGAACAGACTTAATTATTGAATCATGATCTTTAACTGCTTAAGGGCCACTAATGCAGGAATGCATCATGTGCATTGGTCATCATAATGCATATATGAAGTACTGGCAAGCAGTGTCACCATCACATTGATGCATCATGGTGACCTTGCAGGAGTGCATCAAACCCATAGGCTCAGCGCGTATGTAGCCCTGGTGAGGATCTGGCAAAATGAGTCACCAAGGCTGCATTGATGCATCATGACAACCAATATATGCATGATACTTCAATGTGTTAACAGTTCTTACAAGGTAGATGGCACATGAGGTGGTGCTCATGGAGAATTTCTTGTTACCAGATGCTATGTGCGATATTTTGCTTTCATGCCTCCCTCAGTTTTTGACCATCTACTTTGTCTCTTTGCAGAATGTTCGCAGCCAAGTTCTAACAACAACGGGCCTTTTAATTCTGGTAAGCCTTATACAACATTCGTTTCTTTCTGTCTATCTGCCTGTCCCTCAGTCTCTGTCTCTCTGTCTATGTCTGTCCCTGTCACTCTCTCTCTCTCTCTTGTTTTCATAGATTAGTCTTACTTACTATCTCATATTCACTTATTATCTCCTAGATATCATTCCCAACAACATGAGAAATGTTCTGATGTTTTCAAGCCTTATCTTCCTCACCAGTTAATGAATATTTCAAGGACTGAACAATTGTCTTCTAGGTGTAGATATTTCTAATAGGATATAATCAAATATGAAAGAGTTTGTGCTAAGTAGCTAAATCTAACAGGTTTTGCCTTGTTCACTTCAATTCCCTATGGGTTTAGTCTTAGGCCACCTGGGCCAGCCATCTAGTATGTGTATAAGAATCTAACATTGAACATACTTATGGTCTAATGACCAATATGAAAGGAAATCTGGAAGACAAAAATCATTGGCCTGCAGCCAAAACTTCTTGCCTTAGACTACCAGGACAGTGTTAGTGTCTACCCATATTACCAGCTAACGGTGAGCGATAAATTTCATTAACAGGATTGGTATGACGAAAGGTTAGCATGGTCAGAGGCGGACAGCAGTTTGGACCAAATTGTCTTCGACGCCAAGAATATCTGGAAGCCGGAATTCGCTGTTATCAATGGGTGAGTACTTCTTACATGCATACTGAATAGGTGATCACGAGACTTTCTCAGGGGGTGAGGGAGGAGTCATCTGCCACCAAAGGCTAAACTTGCTAGTCTTCCACTTCCACATGCCCAAAAATCCAACAGTGGCTTCCAGAATGCACAGTGGCTCGCCACAGTGGCTTTGTTGCACTAAAAATCAGAGTGATATATATACCTTTGGCTTATACAATGATTTGCATTACAATACCCTACTATGAGACATTCCTCTTTACACTAAAAGAAAATATATCATCAAAATAACAATGGCTCTCAGGCAACTTTAGGACAAGGATATAACTGTGATTTTCACTGCATTACAATTATGGTGGTTCACTGCTCAGATTTACAAGGATGCCTGGTAAATCAATAGTATTTTCTCAGAGGCCTGATAACATTTTTATTCCATTGAAAGAGTGCAGTTTTGATCAAAAGCCTCAGGTGCCAGTATGGTGGTACACAAATGTACAGAAATATCTTTGAAAATAAGGAGGGATCTCTGGCAACTTTGGGATGAGGATGGTGCTGTTTCGACGACATTATTTTACAGTGTTCTCCTTTCCTTACAGGGCTGAGGCCATCTACCAGGATTACAGTGAGTTCCAGGCTGTCCTGTACCCATCTGGTAACGTAAAGTGGGAACCCGGGGGCGTGTTCAAGACCATGTGCAGCATAGACATTACTTACTACCCGTTTGACGAACAGCGGTGTGAGCTTATCTTTGGTGCCTGGTCTTACTACACGTCCAAGATGAATCTCACAACCAACATGTATGTATACTACTGCTTCATTATGTCTTTTATTTGTTATTTCATCTTTAGGGAGTGGTCACTATTTAATAACAGGGGGGTTTAGGGGACTCAAAAAAATGTCAGATCCCTCTTATGGGGGAGGGCAAAAAATTTGACCCCTTTTAGATGCATGCATGCTACTAAAGAATAAAAGAGGGAGAGTGAAAATTTCAGCCTCTTCATCAACCCCTTTTGTTAAAAGACCACTCCCTCCTGAACAGTTCATTTTTAACAATGGAGTGGAGGTGATTATATGTTTCGCTTTTGTTGGGGTGGGGTGGGACAAAATATTTCAGTTGCTTAGGGAAGGGAAATTGAGTACTTTTGAGTAAAAAGGGGCATATCGCATGGCCAGTTGCACAGAGTAACCATGAAACTCTATACAGACTTCCCCCTTGCGTGTGACATTCAGTGGTAGTGAATCATTGAAAATAAGAAGTGTTTTCCTGAATTGACTGATAAGCAAAATAATGCAAGGTTGCTTCTACTCTTAATCATTATTCATGTTCCCCTTTTTCAGAACAAGTATAAACTTGGATACCTATGAAAAGAATGGGGAGTGGCAGATTATCACTACTGAAGTGAATCGAAAAGAATTCTGGTTTGAATGCTGTCCTGACCAACGATTCAGCAACGTCGCTTTTGTCGTCTACTTACGACGACGTCATACTTTCTACATAATGAACGTCATCCTACCCGGGATCTTGACATCAGCAGTGTTATTGTCGATATTCTTCTGTACGCCGCAACAAAAAGTTCACATTGGTGTTGCGGCGTTACTTTCCTTCCGACTCTTCTTACTCAACGTCGCAGATACTATTCCGAGAACATCGGATCACGTACCTTTACTAGGTGGGTGTCGTTGACTTTTATAGCTTTTTATTCAGAGCTATTATTTCAGCTTTAGACCATCTTCATAAGATCTTTTACAACAGCGGAATGTTAACTGGTGGTGGCTTCTTTTATTGCTACTATATTCATTATATTCTATAATAATAATAAAAAAAAACACGCAGTACATAGAGTAACTCTGATCACAAATCAAGGAATGCATTATGTTTCATTGGCAGACTGAGTATAGAATATACAGCCTGTAGATGATAGGTTTCTCGAAAAGAGTGGGTTTTTTTCTATTACAACAGTAGATTTATAGAGGGACAAAAAAAATGGATACTCCGGTCTTATAGAAAAAACTCAGATGTTACCATTACCCCTTCCAAGGGAGAGAGCAAGAAGCTCATTGTTGTTAAAGACATGGTCATTCCTTTCAATACATCATTGTTAGTTTTTGTTTTATTCTCAATTTTTTTTGTGACATTGTCTACTTGACAAGGGATAGGGGTTGAAAATCAATTTAATTAAAAACCCCTTCAAAAGATCAATTTCATCACAAAGAAATTCTTAAATTCTATCTATGATATTTCATGTGTCTATTTAACATTGCACCATGGCCATAATTGTTTTTGCTGAATGTTGCCGCTCCCTTAATACATTGAGATGTGTGTAAGAAAGTGATCATCAGTTAACAACAAAGGAGGTGGTATGTTTAAGGCAGGAGAGGAGAGATTTTCAGTGAAAAAGCCTGCAGGTCAAAAAGTGTCCCTGCTAGCACAACTCATCCAAATGATGTCTTATTTACATAAATCACACAAGTTTTCATGTAAGAGTGACGTACATTGCAGAGTTGTGCTAGCTGGGGTGTTATCCCAAGATGTGATCATTAGGTCCAATAAGGAGTAGGGGACAAACATTTCTTATGTCTTATGTTGTGCCGTTTTTCAGGTGTCTACTTGACATGCACCATGGCCATAACGACATTGGCGATGGTGGCCACCGTCTTCGTGCTGAACCTGTACGGTATGAAGGAGAAACCGGTTCCACTTTGGGCTAAGAAGGTCTTCACCATCTATGTCGCTCGGCTCCTATGTATGTGCGACTGCGGTGCAGCATCCGCCGTCAGCCAAGCTGAAGAGTCGGCTTCACGGAGGGCACAACAACAAGAAAATAATCGATTAAATAATAAGCACCAGTATAGAATCGTAACACATGGGCATGCCCATTCGCCAATAGAGGCGGATGAGGGGATCCCGCTTAAAGGCCGGGGAGGGGAGGTGTGGCGGGGACGGGGCATGAATCATGGGGAATTAGCCGTAGATATGGCTCCAGGCCCCACCACAAGTTTCATGCAGCAAATGTCAGGCAACGACCGCCGTTATATGCCTGAGAAAAAAACTGAGGAGAAGAAACCAGACTATGCCAAAGACTGGGTCCATGTAGCTGCTGTGTTCGATCGACTCTTTTTCTGGCTATGTTTAATATTTATCCTCATCACAACCCTCATACTATTCCACCCCATCACCACAGCGAAATACTTCAACAAGCCGGAAAATGAGGACATATCGAGGTAGCCATCGGCAGCCGCAGGGCAGTCTGCTGTCATACATATAATTCTTGGTTTTCTATTTAGTGCAGACAGTGACCACAAGAGGGCACCACTGGAGGGTTCCTGTGCTGCTGCTGCTACCACCTGGTGTCAGGAGCCTACACCATTAAAGCCTTGCCATGATGTAAATGGCGTCGATAAATGTGATGGGAAGCATCAACCAACGAAGCACTCACATGTGACAATCTGTGCCTTATGGTGATGCATTCGTTGACTGCGGCCAAGTCTTCAAGCACAGACAGCATTGGCACCAGCTGTGCTAGCACACTACGCTAGCACAGTTAACTCGACATATGGAAGAACATTACCATAAATGATTGTTTACCTGCAGGGGTTTCTATATTAGCACAGTTATCTCAATATGGAAAAATACAGTACCATAATTGCTTGCTTAGCTGCAGGGGTCTCCGAAGAGCACAGTTTTTATTATTCCTCTCCTTAAAAGACTTCAAATAAGGACAGGTTCCTAATGATTGCAGCAGTCATGGATCCTCTTTTGCAAAATGTCATTTGATGAAAACAAAAGATTGTACTCTAACATGTTTCAATTCTCATTAAAAATATTTAGATACTAAATCAATTTTCTGATTAATGTTATTTTGGAAAATTTGTTCATCCAATCAATCATGTAGAACATTTGAAAGAAAAAAAAATCAAAAAGTTTTAATGGGTTGCATGCAGTTTAACGATGTAGATATCCAAACATGTTTCGATCATTTAGTCTTTTGCACTATTGAGGTAACCCTTAACCAGCAATTAGGCTGTCTCTTTGAGCCATCTCTGATAACCCACTATGGATGTTCCCTTAGAAAAGACTAGGGAATAGGCGGAAAATGAAGCCTGTATGAACCGTTTTTATCTTCTTATTGAAGACTGATGTCTCATTAAGGCATTGGAGCAATCTTTTTTTCCTTTTTTCTCTGTTATCATTTCATGAAAGTGATTTTCAGCTCTGGTGCACTGCGTGCTTAAAAAGATATTAAATGAAGCTTTGACAATTGTATACTATTACTTAAACTGCTACAGTTATTTAACTGCATGTGAGATTTTGTGAAACTTGTACAGTGACTGTAAAGCCAGAGACTGTGTTATATGTGTGCTAGCACGGATGGTGCAGCGGAAGCGAGACTTGAATGACTTTGGCTTGCCTTAGAAGGACTCTCAACTGTAAATAATGAAATAATAATGCACACACCATTCAGAGATAACATAAGATAAAATAGTAGGACACTCTGTAAACCTCCTGAAAGTTTATGAACATAGTATATCTAAAGAGAGAATAATGGGGAGAGATACCCAAAGGGTTGCATAAATTTGTAAATATGCCAGATGATAAGTTGATTACTATTTGTTAAATATCAGAAGAATTGACGATTTCAGCCCCTTGCTTTAAACTTGCTTCCCAAGTATACTTAAGACTCATTTCTCTAGAATTTCAGTAGATTAGTCTGGATGTGAAAAGGCTAGTTTTTCAAGAGGTGTGAAGAGAGTGAGAGACAGAGAGAAGAGTAAGGAATGTATAATTAGCCGAAAAAAGTTTAATGTTAGCATATAGAACCCAAGTGAATTATGCGTCTCTGGAAATTGACCCAGGGAAATTGTTTCGTTGGCTGGTGTGGTAGGGTTATTATGTGACGAATTAGACATAGTGTGTTCAGACTTTTTCTGTTCTATAAATTGTTCATGTTTTAGATATTTGAAAGTCCTAATAATTGCTATATAGGATTACAGAAATCTTTAATTTGGGGTTAATTGGCAGTTCCCTAGTGATTGGCCTTGGGTTGGTGTGGTAGCTGTTTCTATTTGTTGTAAACTTGCTATATACTTCTATGGAGCGTCGTTTTAGCCTTGTCTTGCCAAAAATAATATTACACGGTAACAGCGAAAATATGTATTTAGGCTCCTAGAACCTTACCCTTAGTAGATGGCATTAACATGTACATAACAATCATAATTGAAATTATACTGGAGATCAAAGTTTCTAAATAACTGAGCTTTGAAGAGCACAATATTGATTTTAGATAGGCATTGATAGTGGTAAGGTCACAAATGGAACAAATTTACCTGTACTACTTCAACATGATATAGGTATTGAGATAATCGTTCTAGAAAAAGGAAGACAATTTAGCATTGCATATGCAAGGTATGACACTTTATGACCATGGGATGTATACATTTAATGAAGGTACATATCATCTACATCTACATCCCTTGTTGTATAAAATATATACCTGGCACCCACCTTTATGATCGTCCTGTTGTATCATGGTGCAGACACAAAAAGGATGAGTACAAGAGAGAGCGTTTGAAAAATATTAGTTGGTTTTTAAACTGTTAATTATGTAAAGCAAAGTACAATTCATCACAAAAACTATGCGGTCTACTGCCAGCGTTTAGTACATATGGAGCTAGGTAAAAGAGATCTCTATGAGGGCTCTCATAGATGTTCCTTTCACCTGATGTAAAAACTGTCAAACCCTATACCTACCTGGGCAGCGATAGCAGAATGCAATTATTGCCATTTAAAGGAGAGAAAATAAGCAGAAAAATAATGTTGCAAATTATTATAATTCTGTAAATGGAATATTCAGCTCCATTTAAATTTGGGTGTGACTTTGAAATAAAAACTGCTTGTAGGGTGATGCAAACTGTAATCAGGTGTATCAAACAAGTATTCTCCAGGTATGATAAATAGTTCTAACACTGCTATACTTTGGTTAGCCTCCCTTGACCACATCAGGAATCCATATTAAATATTTTAGTATTTTTTTCAATTGATAATTCTAATATTCTATTATGCATGAAAATGGCATCAATCACAACACAAAATATGAAATGATATTGGCATTAAAGGAACTTACTTCATGCTCAGTATAGTAACAATACATTTAAGGTTAACTTTGATATCAATGGAAATCTTTACACAGAATTTCCATGTTCCTTGTGCACCTGATTTTGGCTTTACTGTAATATACATATATACATATTCTCCAAACACCCCTCTATATTAGGCCTATTGTGAGCCTATAATAGGCCTATTGTGACTCCACAGAGGCCTAAGTGGCTCCTCAGTACTTCATAATACTCATACTGACACTGTAGTCTAGAATATCACTCATAGGCCCATATCACTCAAAAAATAAGCACTTCTAGATATTTTCCTCTTTCATTGAAATAAATTATTCCCTGGAGTTATTAAATAAAAATAAGCAATTAATGTAGCACAAAACATTGTGGGTGCCATATACTCATATTGCTGAAGGTTAAATAGAAAATTGGTAAAATTCAGATACATCTTCAAGCTTTTTAATGGCGGATGGAGTCAGAATCAATGACTTAGAACACGACTGTCTCTCAAAACCGCTATAATGAAAATTTTTCTAGAAAAAAAAAGACAAATAAAGCAGCAAATCTCATACTTTGTAAATTCAATTCCTACGCTGATCAAAGACTATCCTGGGTTTTTCTCAGTGAGGTTTTCTCTTAACTCCGCACCTTGATGCATAATGCACTCATGCAGGGGCATTCATGCATCATGCTGACTGAAGAGTGCATCAACCCAAATATTGCAGCATGATGCTCAAATGCAGCACTGGTGAAGACAAATGGGTATGATGGATTAATGCACTATGGAGTACTCAATGGGTTAATTCACTGTAAAAAAGAAAGAATGGTATACTGCTCCTCTTTGCTGTAAAAAGTCCATCAATTGCACAGGTGACCTTCACATAATATGCTGACATTGATGTAAAATACATAGAATGGTGAAGGTAGATGAGCTACACTTTCAGAAATTTTATATCCAAAAAAACATGAAATAAATAATGTGATGGAACGAAGACTTTTTTTTCAATTTTACCAAAACAAAAAGGCTAACTCGCCTTTGGTATTTTCATGTACTTCTGACTTTGATAGATGACATGATTTAACTGGAAGTGTCACAATTTCATTGGTCATGTAATTATAACATTAATAAAATATACAAATATATGTATTAAGATATTTGTGTTCTAATTCAAAATAACAAAAGAATCCTGGTCCCAAAGTTGCCAGACATCCATCATTATTTTTACAGATTGTACTACTTTGCTGCCACCTGGAGATTCTTGTAAAGACTACAATATGCTACACTAAGACCTTTCATTTGATATGTTACACTCTGTTTAACCCCTATTTAAGGTACAATGGTAGAAACTGGTGGCGGCACCCTGTGGACATTTTGACAACCTTCACATGCACACTTATTCTACCTGCCTTGTCATGTGATAGAACACTATTACTTGAAGCTCCCAATCTTTCAATAAAAAAATCATTGGGTAGATCGAATGTCATGACATTTTTAATCATTGGGCAAAATTCCAAACTCTAGGTGTATGAGGTGAGCCATAGACTGGAGGAACTTTTGAAATACACCGATGATAAAAGATATAGTCAGAAGTAACTACACTGTAAAAAATATGTCGTCAAAATAATGACAGAATCCTCATTTCAATGTTATTGCCAGAGATCCGTCGTTATTTTCACAGAGATTTTTTGTACCAACTATACTGGTTCACTCCAAAATAATTACAGTGGTTCACTGTTCATTTTCATGACAATCCCTGGTAGATTCAACAGTTATTTTTGATAGTGTATACCAGCATGATCTGACCCCTGCTGATCGATGTGTCACCTTGTCAATGGACCATTCTGGGTATTATTATTATTTTTCATATTTACTAATTTCTTCGGCATATAAAACCCAAGCTCTGCTCACGATCCATACTCAACAATCTCCTGTATTCCCCAACAGGAACCAGGATCCATAAGTTATCACGAACTCACTTCCTCCATGAGACTCTGTGACATAATGTAGACGGATGTAATAACATTCCAATCATATCTACACCCACACAGCCCCGCTGGAGGATGTGGGGTCCACCTGTGGTGCCATATTTGGAATGAGAGAATATTTCACAATCTCCTCTCAATCCTCATCAATATGATTAACCCACAGGTGGCAATCTCTCCCTATGACACGTATCCCTATTTCATTGAGCCACGTGTATAGAATATTTCACAACACTGCGAGCTGCTCAAGTCCTTCATATAAAAGGCAGCTTGAGCAGCTCCCAATCATCTCTCCCAACTTACACCTTACACCTATACCTAGAACCTACGACAGGTTGAGCTATAGGATCGGAGGCAGAGCTTAGATCTTGGCGAGTGTTATCATTGTTACCACCTTTATGAAACACTCATGTCAGCTATGCAATAAAAGGATCAAATGAACTTCCCTGGATTCCGTGTACATTCACTTCACCACATGTAACCGTCCGTTGACACGATGGTGGAGAACCCTCCAAGAATATCCCACTACCAACCTCTCATTAAACATGAGCAATAGTGAGACATCACCTAAGGAGCCAGCTTCAGAACAACGCACCTTTACATCACCTGGGCTAGACGCGCCCAACCAATCCACAAGTGATACTACACATCACCTCCAGAGGCAAACTTCGTCTCCAAATGCACTGACATTGGATCCAGTTTTACCTATAGCACTGCATGCCCATGTATTACAACCTGTGAGTACCGGTATTGAGCAATTTTCCTCTACAATAGTGGACCACAACACTGGAGCACACACCAGTACGCCAGTAACACTACCTGCACCAGGATTAGATATCACTTTACCTGGTTACTCACAAGTAAATTCACCGCCACTAAGACTTTCTGGTATAACTAGCCCAGCCTCTGAAGTACCAGTGGACAATACACAGAGCCACTTGTACCTCGATCCACACCTGGAGGACAGAACACCAGAGCTTCAAGACGCCCTCCAGGATATCATTCCCCCACAACCCACAACATCTAGTGCAGCTGCATCTGCAGCACATACTAACCCAGGTGTGACTTCACATAAACCACCAGTTTGTGAGGAGCCAGTGGTTGTGGACACAGACTCTGACGCTTCCCTAGACGCTGATTACTGGAGAGACAGAATCGGATCAGCAGTTTCTAGGTGGAGAGCAGCCTATGAAAACGGTGTAGGCAGGGTTTCCAATAACAACTCTGGACACCCGGTAGGAGACAATCCAAACTTCTCACTCAACATTAATAGACTATTGGATGAGTGGCTTGACCCTACTGTTACCCAGCCAAACCGATACCAATCCACTTCTGAAGAGGAGGACCTGTACCCCCCACCTGTGTACACGCCCACACAGCCACTTAGGACCAGGTCAGTGGACTCACCATCCAGACAAGGCTCTAGATTTAGAAGGAGGGCCCAATCAAGTTCACCTCTTAGAAGAAGAACCCCCACTGGTTACAGACTACTGAGAAGTGTGGATGGAGCTACAAGCAGGTCTCATCTCGTAGCTACAACCCCGCTACTCAATAGAGGCAATAGAACACCTTACAACTCACCTCACCTTATCGGTTCACCTGGAGAAGATACTGAAGTAACCTTTCCCCGCCGACCCAATATGGCAATGTCCCGAGGTCAGCCCCCTCAGTATGACCAGGAGGACATGAGGAGAAGTCTTGTCAGGGACTGTACTAATGCTGTCAGTGAATCTCTCTCTGAGCTATTAGCCAAACACGTGAGCACCCTATCCACTGAGATTAAAAATCATGGACAGGAACACTTAGATCAGTTGGCTAGAGTACACCTCAGGTTAGATGACATGGAACGCTGGAAGGAGCATATGGAAAGCAACACCGCCCACAACTTCAGGCAGGCAGAACAAGGCAATATGGAAGTTCTCAGAAGATCCGAGGACTTCACATATCAAATGACTGATCATCTCAGCAAAAACATGGACTCAATGAGGCTTGACCTAATGAGAGCCATTCAAAGCCATTCTAACAATGCCGACGCCACCAACTCCAGCCAAACTGCCACCAGCGCCCAAGGCAATCCAGGACACACACAATCCACTCCTCCCTACCCCACAGCACTTGACTACAGCCCCAGCTATAATGACATGACAGGAGCAAGGCTGAGCCCACCATATGCCTTCAGGGACAACAGTAACCAAAACACAGCATCACATGCACTACACCAATCTCCAGCAGCTAGTGCACCAAACACCCACCAGGGGGCGACAACATCTTGTAACACAGCGCCTATTCTAAACCATGTGGTTAATGGTGTTTACAGTCCCCAAGGACAAACAAGCAACCACTCTGGACCACCATATCCTCCTAGGTATGATCATATAGCACACTCCACACCGGTAGTGCACCAGGGAGGATACCATGGCGCTGAGTATACCAGATTTCCCCCTAGTAGAATGGACAGCGACAAGCTCACATCTGCCCAGTTAGGATCATTCAACAAACCTGAACCCTTTGACAAACCGACGCCTTACAGGTCTGCAGCAAAATTCCTGACTGAATTTAAATTTTTTATAAGGAATGTGCACGCCAAGAGGCCCGACCTACATGCTACATGCCTGTACACCTTTCTCAAAGGGAGGGTAGCCCAGTGGTTTTTCAGCAACATAATGGACAAGCCCATCATGCAAAACAATGACGCCGTCTATGAAGCTTTCTTGGCAAGATTTGGCACTCCCGACCTCAGTACCATCCTCAAGGGATACAGAGCCAGGAAACAAAAGCCAAATGAAACCACTGAGGACTACCTTGCAGACATGACCATGTTGTTGTCCAACAGCAGCCTGGACGAGGCTTCACAAGTGGACTACCTTGTAAATGGCCTCAGACCCGAGCTGAAAAATGTTGTTGTAGCTAAGTCTCCCAAGACCTTGCTGGAAGCTGAACAATTAGCCATAAATCAAGAACTCAACCTCGAGGCTATAAAAATTGCTCAGAACAGCTCAGCAGAGTTATGCGCAGTAGGCTACAACAAGAACGACAACAGATCCAGAAAGGATAAATATCAGCGCGACCACAAGAAAGAAGACAGACTGCCCAGTAGTAACTACAACAAGCAGTATGAAAATAAATTCAAAAACAGTTACAGAGGAAGGTCCAAGTCTTCAGACAGATCCAATCCCAAGGACTACAGATCTAATTCCAAAAATAGATCCGACTATAAGTCCCCAGGAAGAGATAGGTCAAAAGACAGATCAGAACAAAGGTCAAGATCCTCTGATAGCAACAAAAGTTTTGTCTTCATACCAGTTGCTGGACAGCCAAATAACAATAAAAATGTCTCCTTCATGGTCCCAGCTGACTTCACCATCCCAGACAATTGGGTACAACAGTCATTGAAGAAGTCCAGAGATCCAACCCCAGGCAGGAACTTCTCCAGAAGCCATTCAGGATCTCAGTCTGAGGCCGACAATGACAGCCCCAATAACACACAAGATGAATAGGGATCAGGGGAAGGCACTCAAGCACCTAGTGACCCCGACCCCACCCGGACCACGACCATCAAATTATCCAAGGACACTTCTCGAGATGCTGATGCAAAAATGAATTCAGTAGACTCTCAATCATCCAGTTCGAATTATACCAATTTCTTGAATACCAATGAGAACTCAGACTCCAGTGATGACAAGGACGAGTATGAGGACCAGAGCCAGAGGACTTCAATCCTGAGACTGAGGATCAAATCTGAGCAGTATGGGCAGCAAGGTAAGGCCATTTACGTTGATACAGAATTAACCAAAGGTGCAGTTTCTGTAGACATAAATAACCACTTGTATAGAGCTCTTGTTGACTCCGGCGCCTCACTTTCTTTTATTAGCCAAAAAATGGCTTACAAAATCGCGAACACACCAAATTTTAGACACGGGAGACGCACGCGACTGACAGTTTTATTGGCTGATAAAACCCCCATCCAAGTAAATCACTCCATGACTGTAACATTCCTCATTGGTGGCCATGAATTCAGATCCAGATTCCATGTGGTACCTGAACTGAACCATCCCCTAATTTTAGGAGTAAATTTCATGACCAAATACAAAGCCAAAATTTCCTTTGGACCTATTCCCCCATCGCCCAACTACATCAGGGCAAACAAAAATGTTGATATTCCACCAAACACTGAAGCCACTTTCAATGCGGTTGTGATAGGGAATAGCAACATTGTGGGAAAAACTGGATTGACTGAGAACTCAGGTTCTACCCTACCGGTACTTATTAAGCACGCCATAGTCAAACCTAGATCAGACCTTAAGATAGTACCAGTAACAGTAGCTAACCCAAATGACTTCCCCATCAAGATAAAAAGACACATGAACCTCGGTGTATTTAGACTTTTCAACATCAAAAAGGCTGTACCCATTGGTGCACTCAATAGCGCCCATTCACTCAACAGTGTAACAACAGAAAAGGACTTATTCCCAATCAATTGTGGAGAGGATCCCATGGACCAACTCCCCAAAGGGAATGAACCCTTGAAGTATAAAATCTGTGAAAAACTCTCTGAAATTCAAAGGCAACAGATCAAAAACATCGTTAAGGCCAATAGGCAAGCCTTTGTCCTAAATGAAAGCGCCATAGGTCTCAATGTAGAAAATGAAGTTAAACTGGAATTAAAACCAGACTTCAAACCCTGCAACAGACCGTCATATAGGATGTCCCCTCACAAAGAAATTTTTCAAAGGGAACTCCTGAAGAAACATTTAGAACAGGGGATAATAGAAGAGTGTACCAAACCCTGTGAGTGGAACTCACCTGCCTTTTTAGTGCCGAAACCACAAGGTGACAGGTCAGTAGTCTCTGGTTGGAGAATTGTAGTTGACTACAGATGGGTAAATGAGAATTTAAAAACCTTCTATTACTCATTCCCCAGAGCTGACGACCTCATGCAGCAGATAGGCAGAACGGGCGCCAAATATTTTTCCAAATTGGATGTCTACAGCGCCTACCACCAGATTCCCCTAGCAGAAGAATCTAGGCCACTTACCACCTTCTCTGCCAATGGCACGAGATACATGGCCAAAGTTCTCCCTATGGGACTCAAAACTTCAGGCCTATCCTTCATGAATGAAATGGAACAACTCCTCATGAAATGCAAGTATAAAAATGCTGTAGCATACGTGGACGACGTAGCCATTTACAGCCCCACGTGGGAAAGGCACTTACAAGATCTGGACGAGGTTTTGAAACTTTTTATCCGAGGAAACATGAAACTGAAATCAGAAACATGCGAATTTGGAACTACCAAAATGGAATTTTTGGGTTTCAATGTAGACCAGCATGGTTTGTCACCATCCCCGGACAAAATAGGACCTGTCAAAACCTTCCCCCCACCTAAAAACATCCATGATCTTAGATGTTTCAATGGTATGGCGCAGTTTTACAAGAGGTTCAACAGAGGTTTTGCTCATGTCATGAAGCCCCTTTATGAGGCGACAAAAAGCACCTTTAAATGGACCACTGAGTGTCAGAGAGCCTTTGAGAAAATTAAAGCTGCTATCTGTACTGAAGCTGTGCTGAAATTCCCGGACTATAACAGACCTTTTGTCATTTTTACTGACTCGAGCAACTACAGCTTAGGGGCTGTAATCACTCAGGTAGACGACTATGGTTTCTATAGACCAATTGAATTTCAGGGAGAGGTTTGACACCTCAAGAGTCTAGGTATGGGATAACTGATAAAGAACTGTTGGGAATAGTTTTTGCAGTCAAAAAGTTCCACCATTATGTGGATGGAACTCACTTCAAAGTATACTCGGACCACACCGCCCTGGTTTCCCTTTTCAATAAAAAGGAAAATATAACCAATGGAAGGTTAGCCAGGTGGGTCGACACAGTCATGTCCTACGACTTTGAAGTCAGATACCTGCAAGGCAGAGCCAATATTGTGGCAGACTTTCTTTCCCGGAGGAAATACCCGCCCGGCTCTGATGACCCATTTCCCATCAGGTCTCAAGGTAAAATAATACTCCCTCCTAAATCAGTCAAATTCTCTGGCATTACCATGACCAAAGTTTTCAAATCAAATGACCCAATTCCCAAAAATCCAGTCCTCATGGGACCACCTAGGTCCATACTAAAAGGAGGACAGATTTGGGGTAGCACTTCCAAGAAGCCAAAGGGTGTGATTGCCAAGAAAGGTAGCTCTGAGAGAGAAAAACTCAGCTCCATTCAAACTGTGCCTGAGCTGTGCATTTTAACTCGATCTAAAGCCAAGTTACCAGACCCAGCCACACCCCCTCAGCCCAGCAAATCAACCAGAAGTAAACAGACCCGCCCCCCTAAGGTCAAGGACACCAAGACCAAACCAAGGGGCCGACCACCCAAATCCAGGTCACCCAGAGTATCAGTGAAATTAGCTAATACCAGAAGGGCTAAGCTATCACACAAAGTGCTACCCATGGCTGAACGAGCGATAAGCCAGCTATGTAAACACCACTCCCTAACCCCATCCAGGGAGACACTGATACAGGCACAGCAGGAGGATGTTTTCTCAAACTCCATGCTGTCATACATCAATAAGGGTGAATTACCAGAGGACCCCAGCCTTAGCAAACAGATACTGCTAAACCATGACCAGTTCATGATTTTAGACGAAGTTTTATTCAGGATCACCAAATCAACCCATGGAGACAGTTTAGAGCCTACACTACAAATAGTGATGCCAGAAAAGTGGGCAGAATCACTAATTGAGGCCACACACTGCTCACCATTAGGAGGACACCTTGGTCCCACTAAAACATACGCAGCAATCAGATCCAGGTATTATTGGCGTTCCATGTTCAAACATGTTTTTGACTACTGTGGCACTTGCCACACATGTCTTACAACAAAGAAAAGACCAAAACACCTGAGAACCCCAATGACCCTGAGAGACCCTGTTTTAACAGCCTACACTCACCTTACCATGGATACCATCGGTCCTTTCACACCTGCTGTGGATGGATCCTCATTTATCCATGTTGTCACAGATCATGCTACCAGGCACATCACTGTTTGGTCCACAAAGGATAACACCAGCGCCGAAGTAGCGCTAGGATTTTTCCAAAGGGTTATTTGTGTTTTTGGAACCCCATCAGTCCTGAACACAGATAACGCACAACAGTATGTGTCCAAATATTTCACATCTTTTGTGATAAATTCGGCATCAAACATGTGACAGGGAGTGCACATTGGTCAAAATCACAAGGTCTATGTGAGCGTCAACATCAAACAATAGAATCTTCACTCAGAGCCTTTGTCTCCAAATCACAAAAACATTGGTCAACCTTCCTACAGGCTATAGCATTCAGCATAAACAACACTGTATGCAGAGTGCTAGGATACTCACCCAATCTTTTAGTATTTGGAAAACAAACACATCTCCCAACTGAGTCCTCCCTCTCATTGGTCCAACAGACTGAAGAGATTAAAGACAAGGAAAAATTGGTTACCGCCTTACTCAGTCTAAGAGATGACATCCAACTTAAGGCAGCTGAGAGCATGGTCAAACACCATAAAAAGATGAAAGCCAGATATGACGCCACTGCTTCTCCATGCACCTACAACACAGGTCAGCTTGTGTATTTACACATACCTAACCTGTTGGTCAAACAAACGAGCAAAAAGCTGCAGCCCACCTACAGTGGACCATACATCATAATGAAAATGACTTCACCAGGAACTGCAAAATTAAAAAGGCTACAGGATGGTAAAGTATTGAAAAAATCAATACATGTATCTAGATTAAGGAGACCAATCATCAAGGCTAGCGCCAAGGCTGTGATCAAAAGACTACAGTCTGGGCCAGTTAACACCTTGTATGACCCTGATCTAGATTTCACCCACATTGGTGAACCAGAATCCCCCGCAGTCAAAAAGAAAAGAGGACGACCTGCAAAGAAAGGACTTGTCACCTTTGCCCCTTCCCCAAAAAAGAAGACAAAGAAAAAGTCCATGAAAAAGAAATAGATTTTCAGAAAACACACAATTTTCCCCCCCCCCCAAACACCCACCTTAACCCCCCCCCCCCCACATTTACACATACCTCTCTACCTTTACCTCCAACCGGTGGCAGTTTTGGCCACATGTTATTTCGTGCAATGATGTTTTTCCCCACAATTTTCTTTTCTCATCATTTATCATTTTTATTATCCAAACCACATACCAATTACCTTTAACGTCACAATTTCTACACAAAACCCCAAAAGCCTTCTGGCTTATTTTTACTGATGGGACATTGTCAAGAATTTTATCTAGAGTTTGAGACTCAGACAGTCATATAATGATTGATTAAGGTTGGCACGCCACATAAATTACCCAAGGTCACAGCGTATTCTCGGTTCGTGGATCCTAATTTTAGGAACATGCATGCGCCGGTTTGTTACAAGCTCAGGGCTCCTCTATACCCTAAAGTATTACCAAATGACCGCCTATTGTAGGAGAGCAGCACCTAGACATCCTGATCCGTGTTTATGCCTCTGTTTACCATCAGCACTGGAATGTTTGGTGAGACACCTAATCAAATAATTCAGCACAGTTCCCTGCTGTGTTATCACAACAGGAACAAGTGCACCCCTGGTAAGCTGACTAATCTCAGCACCACAGCCATTACTCCCCTCTTAATTATATTCAATATTCAGATCATCCAATGATCATCCGTACCGAGCATGCAAGGTACCCCTCCTCAATTTGCATATCACAGGCCTGTGATATGCAAAACAACCAATAGCTAGGCCTCGTGCCATATATGGGTGAGACATACCTCATTGGGAGGCATGTAATGAGGAATTAGCCAACCTCATGAAGTGCTTATAAGCCTCACACCACCCCCATCTCAACCACTCTTATCAAATACACCAAACTCACCACATCCAGCCGCTATGGAGCAAGCATCCGGAGACCACAGGACCCAAGTGTCGGGACTGCCATGCAACAAGCCCAGGTAGGATCGGTCTTATGTGTCCATTAGTAGCGTCATCAATCGTTCTAGCATGACAATGATGGAATCTACCATCATGTTGCCTAGATACCCATTACATGCCAATGGTAGTGTGCGCCCAGAGTGCTTTGTAGAATGCAATAGTTGAATTTGCAGTCCTTTTTCAAAACCATGTATGGCAGCCTGATTTTTCACAACCTTATTTATCAACCTCTTGACAAAACCCCCCACCAGCCCATTCATCTATCTTAGTCTAACAACAAACCTATCAAACCTTTTTTTTTATTATTCACAACAGCCTTAGAGCCCCAGAGATTAGACATGGAGTCTACTCAGGGTGGACCATCCACAGTCTTTTAGGCCCAAACGGCATCAAAAGTAAGGCCATGGATCTGTTCGAGATCAGAATAACTATCATGGAGCACAAAGACATGATCAAACGTATATCCAGCGAAGACTTAGGTGTATACCTAAACAACAAAACAGTTCAAAAAGAGCTCACCCTACAAGACCTCATTGTATTATCGGCCACCAAGGCCATGATATTCGATCTAAGTAGTAGTGTATGAGACACAATGACATAGTTTGGTTAAGGGCAAGTTTTGAGGTGAAGGATTGGGAGTTTGGATTTGATTCAGCTATGTATGTGTAGGGAAAATGTTGAGCTATCAGAATGTGCAATAATATTTGGGGGAATATTAAAATGAATAGTGAATTTAGTGGTCCAAAGTCGGGTAATTTTTGGGTGTTTTGGTGAGATATCAGAATGTTAAAACCATCTGTGGGAACGCATTGACTGCATGGAATTACCTATAGTTTTGTGGTATGATGCAATCTATGTGTATACATGTGCATGTATGTTTTTAAGTTGATTAGTTCAAAATCAATCGAGTAATGAACAAATGAGTGTAGACTGTAAATGTATGGAGTTGGAAATCCAAGATGGCCGTGGCTGGAGGCAGGTGCTGGCTTGTCCTGGGGTAGGTGGCCTACATTCACGCGTGGGGTAGCCTCGAATGCTGCTAGCTGATTGGATGGTTGTGCTCACGTGATCACTCATGTGTTCATCGGATAACACAAAGAGAATTGTGCCAGGAGTATTGCACCACCATTGCAGGTCCAGCGGCTACAGGGAAGGGTGGTTATTCCTGTTCTCAAAATAACCGGCACAAGCCAGTTCCTTTTCAGTTGCGTTCCCACCTCTGAGTCAAACATGGCTGCTACGATGGATGACTTTCCTTTCAATATTAAGCCTGTCTATGACAGGGAGCTTACTCCGGAGGAAGTGGAGCTCTTGAGGACCGTGGATTCACAACCAATGCCTTGCATTTACCTTCAAACTGTAAGTGTACATTACATTACTCGATAAGATAAGCTGTTTGTTAAGTTGTGTTTATCTCTTAGGGATCCCAAGTTACTATTATGCTGAAATTCAAGGAAGAATATAAGCTACAATATTTCTGTTTCCATCTAATCTTCAGACTGATGAGGAGGCAGAAATGAATGAGCCGGTTAGTTCTACCCAAGATGAACCTACACCTACTCCTGCTAAGAAGAAGAAAAAGGATATCACAACCCCTGTCAGGAAGAGAGCAAAGCTTCTGCCTGAAGTGAAAAAGAAGACAACTAAGACAGCCAAGCGGGGTAATTTATCCTTGCAGATACCTAAGCTAATGAACTTTGATGATGATACTGTCATGCCTGAGACACCACAGCCGGGAGCACTACCCAATTCACCTTTCACTTCTGATAAAGCCGGTGAGGGTGATAACAAGAAGACAAGCAGAGTCTGCTACCTAGATGATGCTGTGAAGCTACCATCTGTCTCATCCTTTCGGAAGGGTACAACCTATTTGTGCTCCAGTGAGTGGAGACAGAACTTAGGAGTGACAGATGCTGGGAAGCAGGAAAAGGAACAAAGCAAGCTGTGGTATGATCTGGGAAGGGGACTTTACATAGACCGCCCTCCCACCACTGCAGGGAGCACAGAAAAAGATGAACTAAGGATCGGTCTGTGGTATACAGACTCAATAAGGAAACACCAACGTGCTGGATCCAGGTACAGTGTCACTTTGGACTTTGATGCCCTCTATCTGCTAAAGACCAATGCTAAGGATATCGAAAATGCAATGAAAATCTCGGAACGGGAGTATTTTCTAGGATACTCATGCCATCTTGGAGGACAGTATTTCATTACGGTGGAGCACGACAACTGCAGTGTTTCCATCAGGTATTGGTTTGCCTTGAAGGCCAACGAGGGAGATCCAGAGGCAGAATTATTACCTGGTCGTAAAGGATTGAAGCTGACTTATGATCAATTTGGAAAGCTCAGAGTCTTCTTGGAGAAGCACCTGGATGAATATCTCCCTAACTTTAAGAATCACATCTTTAGATGTCACAGGGAAGGTCATGATCCTGCTGAGTGTACCCTATGCTATGTCTGTGGTAGACTTCCTATGGAGAGAAATATACAGAGACTGCTTGGTGAGTATCATCCTTTCTTCATGAAATCTGTGTGCCTAATATAGTTAATGTTGACCATAGGAAAATATATGTTAAAGATTTCTAGTATGGTTAAGATATACATATTTCATTGGAGATAGTGTGTATTGCTTATCATGCACCCGACTGAACTTGAAAAATTTGATCATGCTGAATGATAGTAGGTCTCATGTGTCATTCCAGGGCTGGAGATGGGACTACCTTGAATGAGCCAGACACCAGTGTACTTGATGATGACTCCGAGAGGGGCTATAAAGCAGCAGAGCATAGGTATCCATGGAGGAAATTTGAAGAAATAGACTGTTATAGAATTGCTTCACATTTTGCGCCGGCCTGGAAAAGTGTTGCCCCTTTGTTAGGTTTCACATACTGGGAAATAGAAGCCATAGCTATGGAAAATGAAGACAGTAGTTGTGTGATGCAAGCTACTGCTATGCTTATCAAGTGGTGTCAGCTTGAGGTTGATGATGCCAATCTGAATACACTGACATATGTACTGGATCGACTTTCAATTAATACATTTCACTGAACTGTCTATAGATGTGTAGAGTAGTTGTCAACATGGTTATTGTCATATATGTGTGTCAACCGATTTCAGTGTAAACCTTTGTGTTGAAGTGTTGAGATGAATCATTTTATATAGCATGTACCTGCTAGTGATGACATATCAATTCATAAATGACCTTGTAAACTGATTTGTAATAAAATAGATATAGGTAATATTGTCTTTGTTTCAATTTTTGTGATTATTCAATAGGAATCAGGAGAGAATACAAAACACTTGAGTTCAATGATGAATCATTTTAATATCTACAAATATAATTGCTAAAATACTAGAATTTCTACAGTGATATCAATGTCTATTTCATCTTATTATACATCTTCATCAACTTCAGGTAAGGGTATATTTTGGATTATAAAGTTTAGAATCGACATAAGATTTTCATTGACGAAATCACCATCCATGTCAGAGAATGATAGTTCCTCCTCCTCATTATAGCATGAGGGTGAGGGAGTTGAGTCAGAGAGTGGATTAGAGGAATCAAATGGGAAGGAGAAGGAGGGGCTGAAACCAAAGAAGGAGGATCCATCAGAGGGTGATGATCCCGACTCAGAGGAGGGGGACTTGACCCCTGATGATGGGGATGGGGTCCCAGAAGCAATTGAGTATGCTATAGTACTGTGGTCATTGCTTGATTCAGGTTGTGGAGCCTCAGCCTGGGAGGGGTCAGGCTGGGGTTCCTCGGCCTGGGAGCAGTCAGACTGGGGTTCCTCAGCCTGGGAGGGGTCAGGCTGGGGCTCCTCAGCCTGGGAGGTGTCAGACTGGGGCTCCTCAGCCTGGGAGGTGGAGGGCTGGGGCTCCTCAGCCTGGGAGGTGTCAGGCTGGGGTTCCGCAGCACTGGAGGTGGAGGGCTGGGGTTCCTCAGCACTGGAGGTGGAGGGCTGGGGTTCTGCACCACTGGAGGTGGAGGGCTGGGGCTCCTCAACCTGGGAAGGGTCAGACTGGGACTCCTCAACCTGGGAGGGGACAGACTGGGGCTCTTCAGCCTCGGAGGTGGAGGGCTGGGGCTCCTCAGGGCGCAAGGGGCATTTAAGCTCATGACGTTTCACCATTGATTCTGTGACCCTCTCTGTACCACAATATTTACACTCGTATGTCTGGAATAGATCAGGGGATGAGGGCTCAATGTCAGCAGGGGTTGGATGGTAGGAAGAAGTAGCAGTTTGAGGCGGGAGACGTGTCAGGGCAACAGAGCAGGGTCTTATCAGGGGTCGAGGGGGAGGGGACGCTTCATGGACTCTTTTTGTTTTCTTTCCTTTTCCCTTTGTGCTAAGGTCTTTTCTTTTTTTCGAGTGTTTTGTGGAGGGTTCATCTATGATTTTGGGGGAGTTTGGGCGGGTCTGGTCCATGACTCTTGTCATGGTGCGGGGGGTTAAATCTAATAAGTTGTCTACATCAACCCCCTGGGGTGGGGTGGGTTCCAAAGTGCATACCGCATTTTCAGGGGAGTGTATAGATGGAGGGGAAGGCCTAATCAGTGGTGATTGGTAGGGGGATCTGGTTTTGGGTTTTGTGGAGTAGGGGTGATGCCTGAGGGTGCCAATGGGTCGGGAAGGATTTGATGGGGGATAGTCAGAGTCAGAGTCAGAGTCAGAGGAGGAAGAAGAAGATGGTGCAGTTGATGGGGATGATATAATGGATGAAGTACGCCGATTGATCCTCATCACCAGCCTTCCCCTCATGGTGTTTCTGTAATTAAGCAAAAACAAGAAAAATTGTAGAGAATTTTCTTTTTAACCTATGTTTTACAATAGATAGTCCTGAATATTTAAAGGGGAATGCACTCTGTTTACCTTTTAATATCATGTATTATTATTCCAAGAGACATATGCTTCTTCAGGAGGTGTTATATCATCATAGTTCATTGATCATCTTTGAGACACCCTTCAAAATAGTTCAGAAAAGTACAGGTTCAAATTCTAGACCATGCTGCATTTATATGAGGTGACACATGTGGGGAAAAATGCTTTCAGTGATTCAATTATAAACCAATAGTTTCACTAATCAACTGGAAAAAGTAAAGGAGAATGAAGTATAACATTTCTTACCTGTCTGTTTCCTGTGTAGGGGGTATGATGTCAGGGGACATCCCTCCATCAGATGACTGCTGGGTGTTCACACTGGATTGGGTTCTGTCAAAAAGCACATAAATAAAAATCATCAGTTATGGATTTTTTATTTATTTATTTATTTTATCATGTAATGTATCAATGTATATAAATGCAAATGCACACTACACTACCCATAGCAAATCATTCTATGTCATTTATGGGGGGAGGGGTTCATATTTAATTCTGATATTCTTACCTGTCGAAGGGTTGGTCATCGGAGATTGTGGCAACTTCAGGGTCGGCAGGGTTGGAGGCAGCAGGATGTGGGTGCTCTCGATTGCGCAACACTTTGCCGGCTTTCTCCATGAAGTTGTCAAACAACGGTAAGTACACCTCGGTGTGCCTCCTGAAATCATCCAGCACAGACACACCGGGGTAGACTGTTGCCTTGTTGGTGGCATATGCCTGCAAGGTACCCCTGAGCATTGATGCTCCTCCTACCAAGCGTTTAAAGACTTGGTGCATCATTTCGACTCCCTCCTCTAAGAGGGAGGCTTCCTCCTGGGGGAAGATCTTCACACATAGAAGGGTCATCAAGCTCATCAAAGACTTGAAGTCCCTGATGGCATGGCTGTTGAAAGAAAAAGAGAAAAGAATAAGGGTCCATGTATTTTTTCCCCTCCTACCATCATACTGGAACATGGAACTAGTGAGTAATTCAACAGGGACATACCAACCCTGAAGGTCGTATACTGCATTTATTACAATAAGGGAGTGGTCATTATTTATCAACGGGGGGGTGTAAAATTTTTACCCCCCCCCCCCTCACGAGGGGTCAAATTATTTTACACCCCCCCCCCCCTCACGAGGGGTCAAATTATTTTACACCCCCCCCCACCCCCCGTTGATAAATAATGACCACTTCCTAAACATGTATTTCACGCGTAATAAATGCGGTGAAACGGCCTCCTGATGGGTTACTCACTATTACTCTATTGACATTTCATACATTTATTGATTGACAGCTTGGAACATATTATCTCAGAAGAAATATGAAAAGAGTGCATCATAAAACCTATGTTACATTGGTGAATCATGCTGACCTTATACATAATACACCAAACCAATAGCATACACTGAGAGTGTTACAGTACATAGATCCATGCTGTGTTTTATTCAGTCTTGATATAGGTCTAGATAGTCACACTGTTTAGAGTAGAACACATGTCTTAGACAGATGGTATACAGATAGGTGTAAACATGAAACCTAATGTCCTCATAAAATGGCATTCCTGATCCACCCCTCCCTTGGAGATTCACTCATTAAGAGGCTACACCAGCATCAGAACAGACTACTCCCTCAGGATACACACCAAGGATAAATAGAACAGGTAGGTTTTAATATCATTTCTCATACCACTTTTCATATATCAACCATGAGACAGACACAATGTCAGGGGATATGTGGAGGGACAGGGACAGTAGGAGAGGAGGAGAGGAGAGATACCCCCCCCCCCCCATGGTTTGGTCCCACTTTGCCTAAAGTAGAGGCAGGGAGGGAGGTGGCAGACCCTGTGTGCAACAACCCCTCCACCTTTTCTATTAACACACGACAGTAGATGCACGCTGACAATAGGGGACGCGTGGGTGACACGGCAGATGCTGCCCTAGGGATGCGGACGCGGTTAGACGGACACCAGCCAAGCGACGCGACTTTCGCGCCATAATTAAACCCTGAATAACCCCAATTTTACCCCCCCCCCCTCCACAACCAGCTAACCTGACACACGCAACATAGCGTCACATGCATCTTTTTTTACCTGACCTCTGTTTGACCCCCCAGCGGCGGAAAACTTTGCCGCTGGTTTCGGCGTGTTCCTCCGTTAAGACGGAGACCAGCGGCGGAAAACTTTGCCGCTGGTTTCGGCGTGTTCTTCTGTTAAGACGAAGACCAGCGGCGGAAAATTCCGCCGCTGGGTTAGGCGTGTCTCTCTGTTAAGACGGAGACCAGCGGCGGAAAACTTTGCCGCTGGTTTCGGCGTGTTCTTCTGTTAAGACGAAGACCAGCGGCGGAAAATTCCGCCGCTGGGTTCGGCGAGTTGCTTGGTTAAGACGAAGACCAGCGCGCGCTCGGTACGTTGACCGGGCGGCGGAAAATTCCGCCGCTGGGTTCGGCGAGTTGCTTGGTTAAGACGAAGACCAGCGCGCGCTCGGTACGTTGACCGGGCGGCGGAAAACTTTGCCGCTGGGTTCGGCGAGTTGCTTGGTTAAGACGAAGACCAGCGCGCGCTCGGTACGTTGACCGGGCGGCGGAAAACTTTGCCGCTGGTTTCGTCGAGCCTCTTGGTTAAGACGGAGACCAGCGCGCGCTGCACATGAACGACGACGATCTCAGCATTCAGAAAATGTAAAGTTTAGCTCTCAACTCCTATTCTAAGTTGCTTAAATGAGTGATCAAAGAAAAAATGTACTTACTTAATGTTGTCATGACCAATGTCAGTCATCTCCATGGTTGTTACTTTGACCCCAGCCTCCTTTCTGGGGTCAATGATGAGAGAGCCATCCATAAAGAACCAGTCAGATGGTTCTTGGGATTGGGAGCCCTGCTCCTCCTGGTGGTCCTGGTTGTTGGACATGATGAATATCTGCTTATAGCTCCTTGCTCCTGGGGGTGCTTTGAGAATTGTGCAGGAAGGGCTTCTCCTCACTCAGCTTTTTATGGGTCTCAGAGGAGAGGGGGTGCAAAATATCTTAGCATTATGGGAGGGATGAGGCATGGTGGAAGTGTGTGTGTGGGGGGGGGGGGTATGTATTGGAACCCATCCCATGGTGGGGGGTGGGGGTGATGCCTAGCAGAGTTCACAGGGTGAAGATGCAGGTCATGGGTTTTGCATATCTGCCAGTGGAGTATACCCCTTTGTGTTATCTCAGGACCATGTACAGGGTATAAGAGTATGATGCTTTGTGAAAATTTTGGTAAAATTGTAATAAATTCCTGTTATGATAGAATTGATGTATATATTGGTAGTGAATGTATATGTGAAAGAATCATGTAGAATTGAGTCAATTTTGTCCTGATGTGCTTTTGCATCAATTTATTTATGTTATTGTTACTCTCCTAAAAGTTTGGCATGATGCATCAAATCAATAAATGAGAATCACTTACATATGTGAACAATATCATGGTACGAGGGGTGATGCATACAGTATACTACTAAAGGGTTGCCATGATGTACCAAAGCAGCAAATGTCAGTCAGCCACCAGTGCATCATGGGAACTTTATGATGATTAATCACTGTGGGTTATATCATGTTGATACACTCACTGAGGGAATGATCATCATTTATCATTGGGGGGTGGTGGTGGGGGGGGGGGGGGTTAATAACAATTTTTACCCCCCCCCCCCACCACCTCCTATTGATAAGTGATGAATACCTCCAACATTGATATGATACATTAATGCAGCTGAACGAGAATCACTCACTAGTAGTGCATATTTGCATCATGCTAAGTGCAATTTCTGTTGAACCTTTCATTTTGATACTCACACAAAGGGTCGGCATGATGCACTCATGCAGCGCCATAGCTCATTAAGTAAGATATTACTTTCAGTTGACTGGTAGGTTATCCAATAATAAGATAGTAAAAACAAAACATCACTCACTGTTCAATATGTTTATTTCTGTCATGGATTTATCTGATGGTACATTCATGCTCCAAATACAGTCTCTACACTACCTGAAAATGATGTCTTTAAAGTCACATGCAGCACATGATTCACACTTTCCATATCTTGCAATGACCCCTGTTGAGATGGTAAAGTCTGACAGATTTGGTAATGTCACTCCTTCTGCATGGGCCCTAACATGGAATGAATCTATTTTATATATCTTTAGTTTTTCTGTATATTCCAAAATCCAATCATCTAAAAGGCAACCAGGGTGGGGGTACAATATTTTGGTGAAGTAAATTGTCTGAGCTTCTCCCTTTGTGTTCATGAGATCAATAGCCACATGCATTCTGAATGGTTTGATGCCACAGAGATCATCCTTTGTGTGTCCCACAATGGAGAAATGACTCAGGGCCAGTTCCCAATTCAGTTCAGGATTGAAAGTCATGGTCTTGTATAGATCTCTCCCATAGTTCTGCCAGTCATCCCCTGCATGGACACTACCAATGGGAATGCTCACATCCATGTCATGTTGTATCCTTGATTGGTTTTCTCTAAGAGGCATGGAGTCTGGTATCTCCTCTGGTTTTTCATCCAATCCTTGAATCATCCCCAGTGTGGTATCTTTAGTGCAAGACTCAGAAATATCAAGAAGGGTGTGGCTACCCCTGTTATGCAGCCTGGGGTCCTTGGGGGCATTCTGGGTAACCACAGATCTGGTCCCTTCAGCAACACATGTATCATCAGTCACCTTAAAGAAAAGAAGAAAAAATGCTGCTTACTTGCTCATGTCTCTTTCACATGATTCAACACTGTCAAAGTGAACTAAGAGTATGATCAGGGGTAATAAATGTGCAACTCATGTGCCTGCAGTGGTAGTCACTGGTAGAGGATGGTGAGGAGAGAATGATAAACATGTTTACTTACCACCTTGTGGGGGAGAGTGTCCATGAGCTCTACCTCTTCTTGTAGAGCCTTTGTGATTGACAATTCCGACATGGTTTCATTCATGTTATCTTGAGCCATGGTATGATAATAGGGTTCACACTATGCGACTGCTCTCTCTAAACTCCAGCTCTCGAGTGTGCTCTGCAGGCATTGAAATGTACCTTTTCAAAAAGTTCTTATGTGCCATCAGCCAATCACAGTATGATTTTCGAGACCCATCACCCAATCAGAGAGCAGTGTACATGTCATTGTAGTTATGATATATCAAAAGTGGGTCCTTCCCTGAGTGTGAATTGGTATGCCCTAATAGTAGAGAAACAGTAAAAACACTATAAATAATCAACTGTGCAGACTGGTATACTTAATTATGCTTTCATATTTTCAGGAAGGATGAAGTTCGCAAGACTCCTGTTGGTATTCGCTGCAGTGTGGGTGATGTGCTTGGCTGATGAGTGCCCAGACGCTCCCAAGTGTACATGTCTACCCCGTCTTATCATTTGCCGGAAGACGACGGTGCTTCCAGGGTGGCTTTCTAAGGGGTCTTCACCTCTCCGAAATAGCCCGCCAGAGAGTGCAGACCTTCAGGAGTCTGTATTGAGTGTGACCAAAATATGGGAACTTATAGGATTATTCCCTACCCTGACAAAGATAGACATCAGAAAGGGACGCGTATTGGTGCCCTGTGATCTTCTCAGTGCCCTCAAACAAATGAAATCGAACATTCTCATCCTGTCGGATTGCCCATCCACTGATGGGAACACTGCCATGCCTTCCACAGTTCAACCCTCCACAGTCCAACCCTCCACTGACACACACACTTGGACTGGTGAGAACAGATTTATTGCGGACAGTTTTAAAAATGTATCAGTGTTGCTGGTATTACAGTATATATATACAGTGAGGGAACTCATTATCATTGTCAGACTTGTATTTTTTTTATTTTATTTTTTTTTTTTTAAATTAATCATATTGAATTTTCCCTTACAGAGGTACCTGTGACTACCGGTGGTCCTGAACTGAACACCACAGACCCTACACGCCTGAGGTATGAGGACACTGCACTCCTCACGTCCGGATGGGTGTTGGCCGGGATCCTCTTTTTGGTGGTGGTGGTCCTTGGATTTTACACCTGCTGCCCCTGCCGGTATTTATTGCATGGCCGTGCATCTTGTAAGTGTCTTGATGCTGCCTGAAAGCTTTTGGTCCCCTCTTTCATTATCAATAGTGCATTCTCCCTTACTGTAGTTCTCCCTGCCTTGTCGCTTGGCTTGATTGTGTGTGGTATAGAATGTAGGTCTAAAAGCTGAACTGCATGGTTATTATAACACTGCCTGATATCTGCTTTATGCCTGAAGCTCAAGTATGTTATTTAAATCTGTAATGTCTCATTGTAATCCAAACCTAATTCATTCATTACTTCATTTACAGCACGTGTCAGCCCCGAGGACGTTACACCAGATGCGGAGAAGGGTTTGCAGCGGGTCCGACAGGTCTGGAGATGGAAAGCATTGAGAACGGTTCCCAGGCGAGTGGCCGTACGCATTTGCGGCAGACGATTTGGACGGAGGAGGCAGGCAAAGACACCCTGTGCCCCAGACTCACCACAGAGAGCCACGGAGACGGTGTACGAGATGAGGGACATGACTCTCACACAGTCACCCAACTCTGACACAGCTAAGGTGAGTATATCATAACATGATATAACAACAGACACAAAATTTTTTGGTATGAAACCTTTATTTTAAAGCATAAGGTTACATGATTATTCATACTATATGCAAGACTACTGTCTACTCTAGATAAAAATAATTGAACCTATACTTGGGGCTTGTCCCAAGGGTCTACACACAATAAATCATTGTCATTTGAACCTTTTTTCAAAACATAAGGTTACATGATTATTCATACTACATGCAAGACTACTGTCTACTCTAGATAACAATAACTGAACCTATACTTGGGGCTTGTCCCAAGGGTCTACACACAATGAATCCTTGTCATTCGAACAGATATCACCATACAATTACGGTCATCACATTTAATAAATCAGTTGATGGTTGTATATGTTGTCTTTTGTCTCTATTAATATTCCACTGTCACCTCCCTAGCTTGAGATATTTTATAGGCCCCTGGGGAAACCATGTAGAGTAAGCAGATCATAGGAGAGGCCAGGTTCTTTGAGAATTTCATCTCTAAGCGTGTCGAGGCCTTGCGGATGGTGGAGAATTGAAGCTTCCTCACATCTAGGTCATGCTGGGTGGAGAAGGCGAATATGGTGTTGTCCTGGAGGAAAGCATCCTGGGTGATTCCATTGCCCTTGTTACCCGCCATCTGTTGAAATGCTGCAAAGACTTCAGCAAACCTCTTTTCTTCAAAGTCGGGTTGATATGGGGTAGCAGGGAAGCTCTGTCCCCCAACTTGGAGTGACATGTAGTTGCAATTACTGTGTTGAAAGCGGAAGCTGTTAGCACTCTGCTTTCCCGAGTAAGCTCCAGCATCTATGAAACAGGCCAACACTATGCTGGGCACCCTGTCAGCTAGGATCGAGTTGATACTGAACTGGTTTACTCCTGCTGGAATGATGTGCGACCTCACTGAGGTCCGAGGATAGGCATAGAGGGCGTGTTTCTCCTTGAGGTCTTCAGCATGAGCTATCACCACTTCAGGTCTAGGTTCAATCAAACAGATTTGAAGGTACATAGAGTCTATCACTACCTTGTACTTGGGGTCATCTGCGGCAGCTAGGAGTCTGAAAGGATCCGAACTCTGATGGAATACAAAGTTCACTGAGGTACCATCGAGTAGCCAATGATCACACTTGTCCCAAAAGTCAACCCCCAAAGGTCCTATAAAGGTTACCAGTTTACCAGCCTTGGTCAGTTCATACCTGTCAACCAATCCTGCATTGGCCTTGTCTGTGGCTGTGGGGTCTGTGGTGCCAACTGAACCTTCAGTGTCTGGATAGAATCCACTCTCCAACCCGACCGTTTCTTTGTATTCTTTGTTCTCAAACACCAATGTGTCTAGATAACACTTATAGGGGTAGTTTGACCCTACGTCTGGATTCAGATTTTTCCCGTTGAAGGTCACGTCCACTTGTGAAAATATGGAAGACAGCGGACGATTGGTCAGAGAAACTTTATCAGCTGCTGTAACTGCTGTGCCGTCTGCTTTTTGGATCTTCAACGATACTACCATGCTAGAGCTGGAACCATCAATGTAGGCACCTGAATTACCATCTAATCTGAAGGTGATTGGTGCTCCTGGGGAGATGGCTGACTTGGGGTAGATGCGATGACAATGATGATTTTGCACAGCAGTCTCCATGAGGGGTGGTTTGAAAACTTGTAGGCGCGATGTACATCCTTCCTCAACGTTCTCAAGTTTGTATCTCATCATCTTGGTAAAGGTGTGTAGTAGAGTACAGATAGATCACTTGGACTTCTTTCCAGACGTACGACTTGAACCAGACTGACGACTTCTGGCTGTACTTAACCTTTTAATAGTCTTTTTAGCATTGGCAGTTCTACTTCCAGCCTTTTTCTTCTTGTTCCCAGAGGTCTTACTGCGACCCTTCTCACTCACTGCAGCCACGTCAAAGGATACCTGTGATGCTGTTTGGATCCCATCGCCCATCTTCTCCCTTTCTTTCACCCTGTCTAGATTCTCCCTTACAGGTGAACCCAGCTCCTGCTTCAGGGACTTTGTGAGATGCCCCTTGATTGTCTTTTGGCTCACAGAGGGTGTTTTGACCACATGGAACTGCTCTCCAGCCATGCCAGGAACGATCACTCTTTGTTTGCTTTCATCATTGCTAGACTCGTTCACTCCCTTCTTCCAGGCCTCTACCTGAATCCCAATAGGAACCAGACCCATGCTTTTATCTCACCGTATGTCTCACGTGGACTGTAGCGTAGCTCTGACCGTTATCGAGTGAGGGGGTCGTCCCGTCCTCATGTCTTAAGTAGAGATGGAGAGAAGTCAGTCTCTCGGCCACACAGGGTATGTAACAAGGATGGGTAAAGGTTTTAACACTGCCCACACAGTCTTTGAGTCTGGTAGTACAGAGAACACTGTCTTCAACACCATTGATGACAGATGTGGTCACTTGGTCACAGTGCACCTGAATGACTTTGGAGGCGGCTGTCTTACCTGCTTTTTTATCACTCTTGATGTAAAAGTCAATCAATCCAATCTCCCATCCGTATTCACGGCTGAGATATCGTGGATTGGGTAGTTGAACAGTGAAGTCATTCCACTTGTTATCAGGATAGTAATCAGTCCCATCACCAGAGGACAGAAAGAGGTACATGTTAACCCTTTGAACTGTCTTCTCAGTTCTGAACTAGGTCGAAAAGTTGGTCTGCTTTTATCCATGTATTGTACTTGGGTGAATGACCTATCCAAGAGACCAGCATCTCTTCCCTCCTTGAATTCCTGGAGCCCACTGTACGCCTTTTCAAGATCTTATCTACCTCGAAAATTTCATCTGCATCTCCCTCTCGACTGACTCTCTGGAGTTCCTCTCTGTAGAACCAGCCCTCTATCATCTCGTTGTCCATATCTTTGACACGAAAACTTTGGTAACCCTGGTTCAGTCGCCGGTGAGTGACTGTGTATATAGTCCTGCTCCAAGACTCGTCGTAACTGCGGTGAAATACTCCAGTCAGATAAGACATTCTGACCCTGTCACCCAATTCAAATTCATAAGGTAGTTTGTGGGGACCTGTGCGAGTAGCTCGGTCGTCCTCTAGGTATTGCCTCCTCCACAACTCTGGGGTGTCTATAACACACATGGCATTCAGGGGGGTGGTTCCAATAGACCTATGTTCAGAGCTGTTGTAAGCCTCTGTGAGTTCTTGTAAATGACTCTGCCAATCAAATGAATGTCTCGCCTTGATGAGTCTGGCTATGCGACCTCTTAAACTTTTAATTACCCTTTCTGCATAGGAGGCTTTCAACTCGTTAGTAGTCACGAAATGCTTGATTCCTTGCGACTTGAAATACTCCTTTGTTATGCTGTTGTTAAATTCTGAACCCGCATCCGAGCGGATTTTTTCAGGCTTTGAGTTGTACTTGAAGATATCTTCGAATGCTTCTTTGACATTGATTCCCCTCAGAGCGGTAAGAGGTCTAGTGTACAGGTACCTAGTGAAGATGTCAATGCAGACTAGGATGTACCCATAACCCTTGTTGCTTTCTCTGTAGAAGGACATATTAAGCGTGTCACAATCTAATTGCTGGTCTTTAGAGCTCGCTATGACTCGGGGACGAGGGAAATGCTTCCTGGCAGGACGGAACAGACTGTAAGAAGACTGCCTTTGCAACCAATCCTTGATCTTCTTCAATGAAATGGTGTACTTGCCTTCTCTCCTAACTGTTCTATAGACGGCACTAGCCCCACCATAAGTACCCGGATTGTCTCTGTCAAAGAAGACAGATCTGAGATAGTCGTCCAACTCCTGGTCTGAAGCAGGTTTGGGAGGTCTCGCTAAGCTGGAAGGGACACCTCCTATTCCCAGTCCTCTGGGTCTATTTAGAGGTGGACCCTCTTGAGGGGGAGCTATTTGGCCTTCCATCCCGTCAACCATGAATCGATCCCTTTGCTAGAACGTAGGGCACGTTCTCTCTTGGTGACTTTACGGTTTGTGACTGAGCCTAGATTAGTGGATGCCTTTTTAGTAGATGTACCGTGATCCTTCCGGCCCGGACCCTCCTGTGCCGCCCCCGCCGCGGACGCCGCTTTTGTCTCCGACTGCTGTGCTGCAGCGGCAGTCGGAGCCTTTTCTTTTGTTTTGTTTTTCGGGGGCTTTGCCCCCGCTGTCTTTGTAACACTGTCATCATCATCGTTGTCCTGTTTGTATTTCTTTGCTGATGATTCAACTTCATCCTGAGCCTCTGTTCTCCTCTTTTTCATTTCAGGCACGCCAGGTGGTGGAAGAGACAGACGCGACACAGACACTGGCTTACCCTCCTTTAGACGACGTACAAGATCAGGGGGGAGCTGTTGGAGGAGCACTCTCGGTGAAGACTGTGGTAACAGCAGAGGTGCACCGTCCGATCCCAGACGTGTTCCATCCCGCCCCGACTCTGCCTTCTGCCCCACCTGTGACTTCTGCCCCAACGGCGTCTGCTGACCTGCCTGTGAATCCTGACCCGACTGTACCTGATGCCCTGCCTGTGACTGCCGCCTCCCCGTCTGCTTCTGTGCCTTCGCCGACACAGGATCGACCTTACCCTTTGCCAAAGCCTTTGACGGACCGCTCCCAGGCAGATCATCATCATCAATCGACTGGTCCTCCTCCACCGTACTCGGTGAATGACCCCTCCGCTTCCACACCAGCCTCGGATTCTGCCGGTCAGGATCGTGAGGGTCAGGATGCTTCACCGGTGCCTTCACCGACCGTTCAGACGGTTCGTCCCACGCCCCATCTCCGCGCCTCGTCTCCTGAGTGGTTGAAGACAATATTGTTGTCTCCACATCCGGCAACTCCGAAGACGACCCGGACCCCCCGGATGCTGAAGGGGATCCTGACCGATCAGCAGGATCGTCTGTCACATCAGAGGAGACGGACGCGTTGGCAGGTGGATCGTCGACAGTCCCTTGACTCTTAGACGTGGTGAGTTTAGTCTTTGATAATCTAGTGAATTCCTCAAAGGGTATAGTGATGTACTTTTTCATGTTAATGCTGTCTCAACATAACCCTCTTGAGCCTGTTTTTTACACTCTGTATGACTAGAAACACTTTCAGGGCAGCATCTTGAATGATCCTTAGTCTTTTTCTCACACTCAGTCCAAAGTCAGAGATGGCGGTCAGGATCTTCTTGTACTTTGAAATGAGTTCCTTTGTTTTCCTCCCCACAGGTAGCCGCAGTATGTTCAGCATCACTTCTGAAATACACTCCACTTGATGATCTAAACTTGTAGCTAATATTGCTTCTCCTTGCAGACGGTCAGCATCTAGCAGCACTCGCAAAAATGGATCACACTTTCTTAGTCTAGCAGTAGACATTACTGTCCATCCATGTGAGAGGTTGCCTTCCAACTGGTACCCCCTTCACACTAACACAAGTATTTATTCACAGGTAGCTCACCAGGTCCTCTCCAGGAAAGATGTTGGTGTATATCTGTGCCTTCAACCTAGGTGGGTCGCTTGGATGGGAGATGTCAGCAGGATGAAGGCAGATGACTTGATAGCCATATTTTTTCTGCTGGACACAGTCCTTGTAACTCTCTTTCAGAACATGACCCAGACCAGTTTGTTTGGCCAGGATGTTGATCTGTCCCACGTCTCGAGGGTTGCAAAGGACTATGTTTGTGTGTACATTGTTGCTTACTGTCTTCTGACATTTCCCAGGTGCAAATAGATTCTGAGTTAAATATAAAACCGAAATAAATTTATGGTGCGAGAACTTGGTGAACAACATTTGTACATGTGGATCCTTGACAACCGTTTCCATAAGATCATCCAGAATCAGTAAAGTGTGTTCAGTCCCATCTGTGAATGTGTTTAGGTCCTCTTCTGTAGGCACTCCTCTATGAAATATGATGCCAGGGACTGTTTGTCTCATTTGATCAAATATGGGCTGATTGACAGTCATGCAATATAGAACTTTGCGGACTGGGGTTTTGTAAATAGCATTCCTGTGAGCAAGGATACGGTGTACCAAAGTAGTTTTACCACTCCCACTCATCCCTGATATGCATGCAGCTGATGGTGCATGTAAACCAGGAAACAATGGTCCCTCTATTTCCTCAATGTAATGATCCATGATTGAACTGTGATGTGGTTGTAGTATGACTAATGGTGTGATCTGCTCTATCCAAATGTTCGACTCCTATTAACACCCCACCACCACTCACTACTGTTTTATACTGTTACTATCAGATGATACTGTTGCCCATGGAAATGAAACAGAAAACAGATTTAAGACAGTCAAGTTTTATTTACTTATTGAGCGACAGGTACAATGTAGCAAGATCTCACAAGTACAAAATATTCACAAATTTTACAACAATCCATATGGGATATCACAGATTGGAGAAGACATACACAATGCGAATAATATGTACATTTATATATTCGAACCACCTGAAATATTAGCCACATACTTTAGTCA
Organism: Acholoe squamosa; assembly: GCA_949317995.1. NCBI lineage: Eukaryota > Metazoa > Annelida > Polychaeta > Phyllodocida > Polynoidae > Acholoe > Acholoe squamosa. Next base: position 8,318,943 of record OX439052.1, on the reverse strand, counting down.
TCCATGAAACCCTCCTCCCGCATCTTTCTTGCCCAGAAATGGCTGATGAAGTCATTTCCAGGTAGATTGGTGGGGTTAGTGATTTCTGCCATCCCTTCAGATAGACCGCAGGTGAAATAATTGTCCCACCTGTGGCCAGGTTGAACAATCAAGCGCTCCCCCACCTCTCGCAACTCCTCTACCAACTCGACCTTCATCATATCTATTTTCATCTGCAACACCCCTTCCATTATTGCATCTCTTCTAGCATACCAACATTCTTTCACCTTGATCTGGGATACAGAACGGTAAACCTGTTTGGCTGTCTTATTCTCTTCCACGGCATAAAGAACCCAAAATGGACAGTCATTAGCCAAAGCCATCTCGTAGAAGAACAAGTGAGCACTACTGATGAATTTTTTGCCGTGTTTCTCTAGAGTGCAGGGGTAATCATGGGCCAATCGGTGGACTTTCTTTCGAAGCACAAAGGTATTGTGATCTGTCCAGGGGTTCAAAACAATAGGTAAAGGAATGGTGTCTACATGATTTTCCTGGACTACCCGTTTCACATAGAAGTAAGAAAATCCCCTCTTTCTCTGGGAATAGGTCATGATGGTATTCTGCCGAACCCTAAACCCGACATTGGTCACACTTCCACTTAACCTTCTGAAAAGCGCATCTTCATAGTACTGCCTGGGATTCATGATGGCCCGTTTCTGTACCCCTTTTGCTTTGACCCCCTCTGTCCCGTCACTCTTGGCCAGATAATATGTCTTGGAAGCCAAAGCAATTAGTTCAGTCCCACTAGCCTCTAACTTAAAAAGCCCAGGCTCTCTTTGGTCATATAGCTTGTGTTCTGCACAACATTCTCGGGGCAGAAAATAGTTTACCCCTTCAGTGCTCACATTGCAACGAGCGATCTGATGCTCATACATTTGAACAGCGTCTGGTTTGATCACTCCGCTCATCGATTGACCACTGATTGCGAAATACAAGCTATCTGTGTCACAAAGTAGTAATTGGAAGTCGTCTCTAGACATGACCACATCTAAAAAGTCATAGTAGTATTGCAAGAGTCTAAGCTTGGCATTCTGAAGTACCGTAAATGCTAGTTGTATGGGCATGTTCAAGTTGATGGACCTCTTGCTCATCTCTACTTCATACATGTCATCAGAGAGACTGGCCATGTTCCTAAAGAGAGGGTCATTGACAGCCAAATGAGCAGCATGCTTACCCCATACATATTTGATTTTCCTATGTTTTGTCTTGTCTAACAAAAGGGATCCATAGCCAGCATTGCCCAGTATTTTCATAGTTTTTGCCAGGATTTCTTTATGACGGAAAATATCCCCTTCCCGTCTAGCCTTGGTGACAAAGTCCACAAAGGGACCAAAGCAGTACTCGAATCGGTATTCCACCACTTCATATATTTTGGTCACCTCCATTCCTTTGCTCAGGTACCATCGAAGCAAATCAGTGGAGAAAAATACCCGAGAGGCTCGTGTCCCTCCCACCAGTAGCTTTCTTGTGGCATCGAATTTACCATCAGTAGTCTGCCTGATGTAATCCTGCATTGTTTCCCCCCAGTCATCGTAATGTACCTCTGTGTTACAAAACAAGGGTGGGAACTCGGAAAAGTATTCCTTTGGAGTCATGCCTGCCTTCTCAAAACCATCTGGCCACTCTTCAGGTACCTGAATATCTACCTGAACCATCCCTTCAAGTTCCCCAGTCTGTATGCTGTCCTTGATCATGTCTTCAGTCACTGTGACAGGATGTTCACAAAAGAACTTTGGGATCAACTCCTTGATCCTGTCATACCCATATCCGTCCTGTTCTCTGTCACGGTGCCATTCACATTCATAGCAGACAGTCAGTTCTATTTTCATCTCTTTAAGGTAAGCCTCCCTGGCTTCTGTTCTAGCCTTTCTAGCCTCCATTAGTTTTCTGATGTTGTCTGGCCAACCTGCATTCCCTCCCTTCATATAGAACCAGCATTCTTTCTCGTCATGTCCATGGTAGTAACACCCATTGTACTCAAACCCTCTCTTTGTACCTTTGTCCAGACAAAAACCATCCAACCTATAGGGACCTACAGGGAATTCCTTTCCACTATTCAATTTGTGCTGAATGTGATAACCCTTGTAATCCATCTTCCATTGCATCCAGACATACATGTCCATGTGTCTGAACCTTGCTTCGGGAAAAAAATTGTTTTCTGCCTTCCTGCGGACTGGAAACCCAACAGGCATTTTCTGATTGAGAGAATGTAAATACAAGGCATTCGAGTCATGGCCTAACACTTGTCTAGCTATCTTGTTTTCATTTCCCCTGATGGTAGTCTCACCCACTTTTGTGTAGCGGTTGAATATAATACTGGGGCCTCCAAAGGCACATGTCTTAAGCTTGTGATATAAATCAGAATCACACGTCTCAAAACTGGAAAACTGTTTGTTTGTTCCTTTCACACAGTCAAACAACAGTTTTCTGGCAACCCCTGGAGCAGAAACAGCCACTTTGAACAGGTCCACTTTAAGATTGACATAATACTGAAGCATTTTCTGTGCAGCTTCGACAAAAGGTGCAGTATCGAGATTGGCATAGTAGGTCAGAAACTCACTGAAAGTCTGCATGTTTCCCTGATCCCAAATATTTTGTAACTCCCTATAATTTTCCTCTCCTGTCAATGGCTCAGGTCCCTTTCTCCCCCTAGCTATCCACTCTGAGTGCTCTGTTTCCAAAACATTACCATTTTTCAGTTTGGAATAGAATGAATCATAAGATGGTAGCTCAGGATGATCCAGTTTTTCTGCAGTGTCAAACCATTCATAAGGGAAGTATGATTTCCGGGCTTCTGTTTCATAGGCCTTCAAGAATTGGGCATAAGAAGAACCTGCAGCCAGAAAGTTTGATACATCCAAGAACTTGAACCTGGAGGTGGCAATAGCTGTGTACTGGTTTGTCTTTTTGATCATGTATTTCATGTCTGTTGCCAAAGAAAAATGTTTAGGGAACTTCTTCTTGACTAAATTCAAATCATATTTCGAGGAGTTAAACCCAAGAACAGGTAAAACAGAGAGATACTCATTAAACTTGTCTGTCATTTTCTCCACACGCTTAGCATGTTCATTTCTTACATCTATGTGATCCATCTCCCCCATGCCCTCTGGCTCAGGGGCTGAATCCGGAGTCAGTGGTAAGTCCCTAACATTTTCTTCATCTCCTGACTCCTCTCCCCCACCACCGGCCCACCCTCTCACTTCCTCTTCATCCAGACTCACAGGGAACTCATCTTTTAGTGCTTTCAATTTCTCTGTTACTCCTACCCATCTAGCTTGACACAGGGTCAGGGCTTTCTGCTGTATCTCTTCTAAATACAGAACCATGGATGCCAACAGCTCATCCATGTCAGGATTAATAATACAGTGAGGATTTTCATAACCTTCAACATTGGAACAAATGCTTACACTCACAGGTACATGCTCAGTGGTCCACCTTGTACCCCTACCCATGTTCTCTTCAACATTCACATCTAGATCTTCACCTTGTACCTGATCCTCAAAATTTTTGAGTAAGATCGATTCAAAATCAAAAACCGCGAAATATGGATAGAATTGCAAATCACTATCGACCTGTATACCCAATGTGCTCTGGAGTTCCTCGAACATGGTTTCTTGGGACACATATATCCCACCAGGATACCGATATTTGACTCGAGAGCAGCATGATTTTTGGTGTCTTTTTAGATTAGACAAACGGTCAAAGGCTCTACCACAATGAGGACAGGCAAACTTTTGGGCATACTGTGCCATGTCCTGAATCAGACTAAAATGTCGCTCATACAGATTTAGATTGAGCTCTGTTGCTGCCTGCTCTGCATCGGTCATGATGGAGTTGTAAATACGGGTACAAGAACCATCATTGTTCAAGGAATACACATTGGTGCGAGCATCAAAACACCTCTCGAAATCAGGTAGATCACCCATTTCTAGACCTTGGAATTTCTTACAATTGTGTGGGAGGTCATCTACACCTTCTGCAACCTTATAATCATACCATCGAGCATAGAGTATTCTGGCATTGTTTTCCAGATCTTGCTGACCAAACTGATGAAATGCTAATGCTCTGAATGCACACAGTTTATCTTTGTATGCTATCCCATTTCTCTTGGCCAGCCCTATGATACAATTTCTGTCATTGATGTATGAAGGTAAATCAACCCCCTGACCAGCTCCAATAGGATAACCCGTTCTGAACACAAAATAGGTCACATTGGTAACATACACAAGTCGTAATTTAGTGGAATCTGCTTCACGTAACAGGTACTGAAACCAATCTGTTCCTTCAAGCAAATCTACTAGATTAGTCACATCCTGACGACGACTGATCCTTGGAGGGTCGTCCCACAACAGTGCATTGAAATATGGATTCCAATATCTATAGCGTCCTGTTTCTATGTCTCTCAATATCAAGCCGAAAGACATGTTAAGCCTGAAAGTATGTTGTTCAGTGGCCACAATCTCAGTGATGTGAGGAATGAGATCATTGACATCTCCATCAAAATCAGCTAGTGGAAAGTTGTACACACCATGCACTATCCCAGGATCATGTCCCGCCACTATGGTGTCCCTGTGTCTTGTATAAATCTTCATGAATTCAACATCAAGAATTTCATTTCCCTCTCCATCTCGAGTGACCCATGGGGGATCGACATCTGGATCGTTCTCCCAAGATAGAGCATAATTTGGTGTGTCCCTTTCCAGCAGCCGGTTCTGACGATGTACCACCCTATGGTTGTGAAGGCTTAGAAATGAATCACAAACTTCACCACAGTCATCACACTTATAAACTGGTTTTGGCACAGGTGTATCCTCAGCAATTCTATTATGTGCAGCTAAGAGATGCTGGTGGTAAGCTTTCCTTTCTGTGAATAGTCTTTGACACAATGAACACACATATCGATCCCTGTTTTTACTTTTATAATGCACACGTCTATGCCGGCTGAGTGAGTTCAGTGATGGGAATGTTTTTGAACACAACTCACACTTGTGACTCCCTGAAGAACTAGTAGAGGGTCCGTGAATAGTGTTACATTTATCACAGTTGTCAGTATCCACTTCCATCACCCCAGCCATTTGACACTCATGGAGTCTCTTGTCAATTTCAGCCTGCCAACGAGCCTCCTGCCCTTCTGCCCTTCTCCATTTACAACGAGGAATGTGGGTATTGAGACGCTGTTTGGTGGAAAACACTACTGTACACATGTCACACTTCCACTCTTTGGCCCCACCTGTGCATGTTTTTTCATGCATCCTCCTTCCCTTTGAGGTGGCAAACTTCCTGGCACAGCGAGAACACTGCCGTCCCTGAAACAAAGAATGATTGAATAAATGTTTTGCTCTCAATGTGTTTCAGGTGAGATTCCTGGGACATTATCTGAATGCCAACCTCATGCAATACTTTACCAAGTATCAACACTAACATCATATTCTAATTTATTTTCATTTCTTATCATTTCAGACACTGCCGACACGTCCTGTACATACACCACATATATATACATCAAGACAGCACTCAGGGATGCACTTTACAGTATTTAAGCATATAAGTATAAATAAAGTTTTGTTCTTACCCAGTTTGTATTGTCTGGTTGTCTATCATCTGGAGGCTCAGCCATGATCAAAGTATAAAGGACCTAATCCCAGATCATAAACATATCAATGTTTCACCTCAGAGGTAATAAGTCCAGTAATATAATCAAATGGTAAAGGATCTAATCCCTGATCATCAAAGGAGTAATGTTTCACCTCAGGGGTAATAAGTCCAGTAGTGTAGTATCTCCACCAGTACATAAGTTCAATATGAGGTCATGTCAGGTACATGATTCCATAAATACACTATTCCTCCCACCCCTTTCAATAATAGTCACTCCTACACCCTGCCACCCCTTATTTGCTCAACTGAACTCACCTACCCACCCCCACCCAATCAGCAAGCAGAATTCGAATGGAGGTCAGCACACACTGGAATGTAGGCCACCTACCCCAGGACAAGCCAGCACCTGCCTCCAGCCACGGCCATCTTGGATTTCCAACTCCATACATTTACAGTCTACACTCATTTGTTCATTACTCAATAAATTATGAACTAATCAACTTGAAAACATACATGCACATGTATACACATAGATTGCATCATACCACAAAACTATAGGTAATTCCATGCAGTCAATGCGTTCCCACAGATGGTTTTAACATTCTGATATCTCACCAAAACACCCAAAAATTACCCGACTTTGGACCACTAAATTCACTATTCATTTTAATATTCCCCCAAATATTATTGCACATTCTGATAGCTCAACATTTTCCCTACACATACATAGCTGAATCAAATCCAAACTCCCAATCCTTCACCTCAAAACTTGCCCTTAACCAAACTATGTCATTGTGTCTCATACACTACTACTGATCTATGCAAAGATTTCCCCACAGTCCCATTGTGGGACAGATTCAGTGAGGAAACATCAAGCTATATTGCACTCCTATGTGCCAGAACTCTGATTACTTCAGAGAAACCACTTAAAGAGCTACCAAGATATGAAACAGGTATCGGCAGATACGATGTCATAATCCAATCAACAAATCTTCAGACCCAGCTGGCAGCGTTTGAAATGGCTAGATACGCCCCCTTATACAGTTAAAAGCTATCAACCCTGAATTGACCCATTTTTCCCCCCCTACACATTTACGATGTGAAAAATCAATTACTTTCCTTCGATTCCTTTTTTTTCTTCTTATGACAATTTTTTTTTTTACATGACTAAGCTAGAGACATCCTTGCTAGTTAAGATATCAGCCTAGCAACCTGATATCCTTTTAAATAACACGTCCCAAAGCGCCATAATCACACCGCACACACCGATGCGACCCCTCCCCCCACATGTATAGGACACCCACCGCCCAATCAACACAAACATACCTCACACAAGCCAACTCCCCAACCCAAACCCTTTAAAGACCCACCCCACCCCATACAAACAGTCCTATCTCAGTCTCATATGATCCATTTCTCATAAGCTTATCTAAATTTCTATTTTTAGGATAGCAGCCTCCTTGGCAGCACTCTTCCTAATTATGTGTGCCCAGACCCAACAGTCAGGAGCACAGGATTTTGTAACCAAAGAAGAGACTATCTTCAGGCCGAACTATGGCGTTTTATTCACTAAAATACCCCAGAAAATGATCTCAGGATATATGGATTACCCATTAGTTTTCGCTTTAGACCTATCCTTTAATCAATCCTTGCAGCGACCGGACAAATTAACCTCCCTAGTCAGCAGAAATGCCCCAAATTTTATCTTGGAAACCGCCCAATCTTTAGACCTAATTTTGGCAAAACTCTACCAAAAATCTCAAAAATCTTTAGCCCTGTTAATAAAATTTTTGGAGCATCCCCAAACCAGAACACCCAGAGGTGCCCCAGGACAGATCATAGGTGATATTTTAAGAGCATCAATTGGCTTGAGCACGCAACCTGAAGTAGACTTGTTGAATTCTGAAATGTCCAACTTAGAAAAAACCCTAGCTACTAAAATGCACGTGGTAGAATTAGCCACACATTTTCTTTTGAACATTTCTGAATTTAATTATCAATCTCTGAGCATTTTCTCCAGCATACAAAATAACACGGATGACGCCCTGTCTCTGCTCAGTTCCAACCTCCAGCTCTTGAGTAAGAATGTATCAAATATCTTATTCAACCTGGAACAACAAAACAGACAAGACACCTATCATTCGATGTTATTTACCGCTTCTAACTCTCAGATTGAAGCGCTAATGAACCTGCAAAATGATTTAGACACCCGTCTGGACTCACTAACCACTCTAATGAAAGGTGAGCTACCTCCAAAATTAATTCCCCATAAAGTTATGGAAGACGGACTTAATAATCTATCAAGCTCCTTGTATGAAGCCCATAACGGTATCACGATTCTAAACATACCCACCGGCTTCTACTACAAGAGGAGAGTGCATGTGCACTGGCAGGACCAAAACAAACCTTACATCACAGTACCTATACCCATAGGACTGGGAGACAATACCTACTCCATATATAGGGCGGAGGCCTTTCCAGTCCCATTTGATACCACCAATGTAAACACTACTGGGTTTACACAATTACAGCCTTTGCCTGATTACATAGCTATGTCTGTGTCCTAGTCACAATACATTGAACTGGACCACTCTTAGATCTATGTGATGTAAATGTTTTTATTACATGCAACCTGCCCCTGCCCATGTTATCTCCCAGGTACCCCACCTGCAGCTTATCCCTATTTTTAGACCTACCTGACGCTGTACATAACACCTGCAGTTTTCGGGCCCACATGACATCACAAATTCCCAACATTGCTAAGCCCATCTCCCAGAGCTTCTATATGCTGATCACTAGCACTTCACCTTCAATAATGCAATCCTCGAACTCAGGCCAAATCGAGATAAAAAATGCAGCCTACTCTATTATTTCAGTACCATGCCTCTGCTCACTTAAAAACAGAGGCATGATAATGATTAATTCCGATCTATCCTGCACCCAAAACTTTACTTTAGAACCTATTGCCAAAGTGCCCGTCAACTTGCCACTATGGCGGCATTTTGGTAACCCGCCAAACAACATATCAGGAGTGACCATAGCAACCACCCCGACCCATCTAGACCTACCAAATTTTCAGCGCCTGAAGCGCCTTCACAACCAAAAATTCCTACCCCTATTCAAGGACATTTTAAACTTAAAAGGCGCTGCCACCAAAATTCATGATAAGTCATCCATCCTGAGCACCAACTCACTCATACATCTAGGATATCACCTGGAGTTTTCCCCTTGGTTACACCTGTTGTCGCCAGCCATTGCCATCTTGTGCTGCCTGATCACATGTCGTGTGCACATGCACGTGGTATACTTAGCCCAATTAATGACCATTCACAGTCGAGCAACGATGGCTGACGCAGCATCTTGGAATAAGCTTAAAGAAATGTTCAAAAACACCAACCAAAATTGGCCTACGCGGACCACACCCCAGGAGATCACGACACCTGACTGGATTCAGATGCCAGGAAGGTATGACTCCATGATTGCCTTCCTAGGCATCATCCTCAGCTTGCTATTCATCAGAGCGGCAGGGAGATGCTGTCTTAGGCATTGGCCCTACGGCAGACAGGACCCCGCCCCCGGCACCCCAAGATTTGTGCTGAAAATACACTCTGGAGGGCACACATATGTTTTTCCAGTGGGATTAATGGTGTATGGAAGGAACCTTTGGCCAGCCTCCATCTTGGCACCCAAACTAGCACCACCCAGGTTAACTTTCCCCCTAGCCCGTCATCTTGATGCGCATTGGAAGTCAGACGTCGAAATGATCATTGGTGGAAGACTGAGGATGGTGAAGATGGAGAGGTACCCCAGTTGCCCTTTGCTCTGGCGCATTCCCCTCGCAATCATCCTCAGATCCAGACCCCACACGGTCACCCTGGCCATTGTACAGGAAAACCAACCTGACTTCCAACTCACACCAAGTGAATATGAACTATCGGCCAGCTACAAACCAGCGCCACCTATGACACGGACCCCCAATAGGGCCCCATCCCGACCTAATACCTAAAACCATGCCCACAAATCGCAATACCCCGCCGTTGTTTCACTTTGCACCTCACTAGATCTTATCAATGACGACGCAAAACCGTTTCACAACCCATAAACGCAGTCATAACGTCTGCACAAAATTTTCGCGCCAGTCGCGACCCGGCGTCGCCATTTTTAAAGAGCTTCGTGATATGCAAATGTCGATTAGTTTCGGTCACATGATCGTTCTAACTTGATACATTGGCTGAAAACAACAACATCAACACGTGCAAACAACTTGAGCATCATGATAAAAGGAATTACTCACGTCTTTCCTAAAAACCGTTCACTGCCGGCACCTGAGGCGCCAGCAGTAGGTAGGTGACCTGATGAATCTTACAAGAAAACAAATCCAAAATTAAATTACCAAAAGTTCCAAACAAATTATCTAATTCAAAATTCCAAGTAAAATTCACACGGCCACTTGTTCAAAATTACTTACGTCCCATCCTCATTAATGAAAACGGTGATCAACAATGCGCGGCCATCTGGAAAATGCAGAACGCCTTGAACGATCTCCATCTTGCGTAACTACTGATAAGATAGCCGGCACCCATATCTTATATAGGGCCAAGGCTATAGGCATCAAAACTCAAAATTTAATTCAAAATTCGCGACCCCCCACCTTCAGAGTTCAACTGGCGAATTGTATGCCAGAATGCCAAAACTCAAACCTTTTTCGAGACCTTTCAACCACTTTCATGGAACTTTAGGCCACTATTTGAAATATTTTTCAGGATTTTTATCTGAATAATCAGGTTCGGCACGGTGAAGCGACAGCTCAGTACCGCCACCCAGCGTGATACAAATTAACCAACTAAGCTTGCTTAGTTACACTTACCGCGTTCTATTCTTACAATCAAATTGAGCTCTGTCAAGTTAATATTATGTGTCAAACAGCAGAAATTTATCGCACTTATTGGTTATCCTGTATTGACAAGGCCACCAGCTGACCCAAGCAGGATTTTACACCTCTGTTAATGGTTTGTTTTCACGGCTCTCTTTCCTACAGACCCCTCCTCTGGAGACCTGGCAGCCCTACCATCCGTCGGCCCTCCAGCCCTGAAGTGCACAGGCGAGCCGGGGCAATCATTGTCAAAGAGGGCAACAGAAGGAACAAGCAGGAGGGAAGAGGTCAAATGAAATCCAACCCCACCAGCCGCGGACCCCGAGCCCCAGCAGCAACATCCACCAGCCAGTGGAGGGAGCCAGCTAGACAGCCCCATCTAACAACCAGGGGAACCTATGTGTCAGCAGCCTGTAGGCCTGGTACACCCATGCCCCCAACCTACAGGCACAACAACAACTACTGCCGCCACATCAATGGGCAGGTATCCGCTGCCAGACTTTGCATACCGTGTTACCATCAACCAAATGGGTTCCTGTGCCCTTGTGCTTATGACGACAAACCTAAGCCAAGCAGCAACAGGCAAAGATCTACGCCCAGAACCATGTGGAAGCCCATGCCAGCTCGACCGACCCCTACCACAGAGACAGATACCGCCTCAGAGGACGGATCAGATGTGGCCACAGCTGGTGACTTAGCATCAGTATACTTAGACTTTTCTGACATTACCATCTCAAAATTCAGGCCCATCAGGTCCAGGACCCATCGTAAAGCTGAGGGCAGGTTCAAAAATTTCAACATCAAAGAACATCAAAATCTACCTCCAAACAGAACACACAAATAGACATTTCACAGAATCAATTTTTGTACTACCACTTTTGGTCCCTAGCCACTGAGACACGATTGTAAACAACCCCCCCCCCATGCCTATACGTACTACTTGTTCTCTGAGAATGTAATTCTTTTTTTTTTTCCAGCACGTCGAATCCTTTTTCACTGGATTCTTTTAAAAAAATCCTGTTTTCCTTAGGCCAAATGTATATATTAGCTTAAGATTTTTCCTTTGATGAACATTATGAGACTAAGACCAAAATGGCCTTCTGGTTTACCTCTCTAGGCGCTATAAAGTTCATCACCTTCACCATTGTTTTTCAAACTCAGCTATGACATGTATTTATGAGTTTTAGTCAAATTAGTTATCCATAATCAACAGGTTGTATACATCGCATTTTTGTATATTTTTATGAGAATGACCATGTTTCTAGTCAACAGTAAGACTGAATACCACCTTGACTTATACCTTATACCCGACTGTGTAGCAGACCCTACACAACTTCAGTTATGAGCCTTGGTAATGTGGAGCCAAAAACTCATCACCCTTGTGTTGATTGTTGACCCCACAATACCAAGAATCACCAAACTTGGCTAACTTTCACCTGGATATATCTCATTGCATATTAATGTATAAAACCAACATGCTATCAAATCAGAACAAATTTTCATTTTCCCACGATAACATACCGGTACATATATGTTTTAAGCAATTGTACATATTCATGCATTTTTTTTTTTAACCTGCGTACATAGATTAAGTCACTTGATTCATACAAACTGTATTCTTGTATTTCCACAAAGGAACCTTTTTATATACCGCATACAATGTCAAACCCATCAGGTTTTCACAGAAGCCCGGTACTTGCTTCATAATACCCATAATTGTCAATGGACTTGGCAAGGCCTCATCGTTTCTACTTATTTTTCTCCCTTTACACTCGTGCAGAGACGAGTAGGAATGTGGGGATTTGTCAATGGACCATTCTGGGTATTATTATTATTTTTCATATTTACTACTTTCTTCGCCATATAAAACCCAAGCTCTGCTCACGATCCATACTCAACAATCTCCTGTATTCCCCAACAGGAACCAGGATCCATAAGTTATCACAAACTCACTTCCTCCATGAGACTCTGTGACATAATGTAGACGGATGTAATAACATTCCAATCATATCTACACCCACACAGCCCCGCTGGAGGATGTGGGGTCCACCTGTGGTGCCATATTTGGAATGAGAGAATATTTCACAATCTCCTCTCAATCCTCATCAATATGATTAACCCACAGGTGGCAATCTCTCCCTATGACACGTATCCCTATTTCATTGAGCCACGTGTATAGAATATTTCACAACACTGCGAGCTGCTCAAGTCCTTCATATAAAAGGCAGCTTGAGCAGCTCCCAATCATCTCTCCCAACTTACACCTTACACCTATACCTAGAACCTACGACAGGTTGAGCTATAGGATCGGAGGCAGAGCTTAGATCTTGGCGAGTGTTATCATTGTTACCACCTTTATGAAACACTCATGTCAGCTATGCAATAAAAGGATCAAATGAACTTCACTGGATTCCGTGTACATTCACTTCACCACATGTAACCGTCCGTTGACAACCTCTTATCAGTGCTATTTTCCAGTTACCAGTAGCTTCTTGGGTTGCTAGTTGCCAGTAGATGGTTCTCAGTTGACAGTTGCTCCACAAAAATTCTCATTTAGATATTGCCTACAGCTGATTTAAACTAACTATGATATGAAATAAATGGACACTCAACTTACAACATGTAACCCCTGGGAGGTGATCATTCTTTAACAACAGGGGGGGGCTGGTGGTGGATCTTTGCATGGACACATGAAACAAAATTTTCCCTCCCCAATTCCGCAAGGGTCCGAAAGTAGCGTGCAAACAAGGCCTTCTTCCACAAGTCAACAGGTTGAAAAGATCCCCCCTCTCAAACCTACCACCCCCCTCCCCAATCCCTGTTGTTGAAAAACCCTCCCATACTATCAAAAACCCTTCAGAGCGTAGATGGCCTTACTTTATTTGCTTTTACCCATAGACAGTGGTGCCACTTAATACTGCAAAGATGATGGTGGATATATCCACTGCAAAGATGATGGGGGTCATCTTTGCACACCCAGCAGCACCACTGTCCATAGGTTCATTAATTGGCAGTGTGGCCACCTACTGTGATACAAATTTATGCAGGCCACAGTGTCTTACCATCACCCTTACACCCAACATATTCAATCACAAGCCTAGTATTCTGTTTCAGCCTGTGGTGAACAAAGTTAGAGCATGACGACGCCATGCCTTTCCATTATGATAGACAAATCAATGATTCCCCCTAAGATGATACTAGTATTTTGATCTGTGTTGATAAAGCTTTGGTATGTCTGGACAAGTCAGATATGGATTGTCCTAGCACAGATAACATGTGTGAAACTACTTGTAAATATGTAGGATATCAATACAAAGATATGGCTCTGCAGTGTATACACTACAACCGATGATGTATTTCTACATCATATGATATGGATAGAACTACACAGTATTCTCCAAGTTGAGGTATGGTATATCTTTATTTGGCTAAATATCTAGATATTAAAGTGGGCTTTTTAGTCTGGCTAAGAGGAGAAGAGAAAGAAATGAATAACATAATATAATGACATCTCAGCCGGAGACAGCTATACATCTCTGTAGATCTACATTGTGAAATAATGACTTGCATTTTAAAATACACCACTTGAGGATTCATATGGATGACAAAATTACGTCCCAACACCCATAAATTACATTTTAGATACAGGTCACGAAATGTCCTTGTTGACAATACATGAGAGGTTTTGTCATTAAAAGTTTTCTGAGGATATTTCATAGTGACTTTTTTGTGTCGTCTGGAAGGCATTTCTTAAGATGGTACAACTAGACCCCCTTCAAGTTGTAGTGGGATCCCTCAGTTAAATGCCATTTCAGACCTTTATCTAGTGGTCACTAATAATTGGACTGGTGCAACTGCCCTACCAAAACCCTTTGTAATTACTGCCTTAAGTGCTGATTGTACAGAGTAGTCATAGTGTGTTACGCATGATCACCCACTCTGATATTAAAGGTTCAAGTCGTAATAGTCGTACCATCTTGAGAAATGCCCTTGTGGGACTCCAACTGATGACATCCATTTGTACTGAAATACCATATCCCACAAAACATAATTTCTTTATTTTTTCAACTTCAGGTCATAGAAGAAGAGAAATGGTTTCCTTAATAATTGTTGGTCCTGCCATCATTGGAGGTGCCCTTTTTCTCGCTGCAATAATTGCTATTATTCTTTGCTGTATAAAACGAAAGAAAAATAAGAAGAATGTCCCTGAAAGGAAGCCCACAGGTAATATATGTAAAGATATACATTATGAGATCATGTATTTCTACTGGATGTTCTTAATGTCATTTTCTGTCTGGCATTTCTCAATCATGTTAATTAACATTTTTGAGAAATGCCCCTTCCCTATCTCTTATATTTTAACATCTCAGTGAAGGAAGGGAAAATCCTTCAAGTGGAAATTTCTATGAGTAGAAATCTTTTTCATATTATGTTTTCCCAACTTTGCTCTGTTAAGGGACCTATGTCAACTTGATTTCATCTATAATTATTCACAGATAAGAGACAGAATTCTCTTGAACTTGTCAAGAAAAAACTAGCTGATGGTAGGCAAAATGTTGGAATTTGATTTTAATTTATAACCATAATCACATTTATCAATCTTGTGAGAGTTTACTCTAATAACACATACTGTAAGACCCCACGTGTAAGCCACAATCTGAGTTTGTGGATTGGTTTGTAAATTAAAAATATCTAAAAACGTTTTTCCATATGATATTTTCAAAATCCAAAAAGCTGTGGGGCCCTAAGGGCTACCCACACCCCCCTATGCCAACAAGAAATGTTGGGTGAAGCTATGAGAGGATACTACAGCTACCTACCCCCCATCCTCCCTCCCCTATGTCTGAAATGGCCTATAAACTGTGGCTTATATGCAGGATTTTACGGTACTGTACCTATACTTTATCTCCCTTTAGGTGGTGAGAATGGACAAACTGTCCAGATGTCATCAGATAGTGTGAAGCCTGTGATTTCCCAGACATTCTCGAATGAAACGTATGAGTCTGTTGAATGTGAGAGATTGTCAGGTTTGTATAAATTTATATATAAAGGCGTGATTATTTTTTAACATCTGGATTTGGCAGAGGGGGGAGATTTCTGACTGCACGGGGGAGTCAGACATTCCACCTACCCAAGGTAAAGTATTATGTATACACTATTGATTAGGCCAAAAAAAAGTTTATTTCCGGTCAACTGACCAACCTCAGCTAAAGTGGACCGACCTCAGAATTTTTTCACAATTTTTTTTTCAATTTTTGCAAGAAAAATTTAAATTTCAAAAGTGTCTTAATAGAGATTTTTATTTGATTTATGTAGACAGATGCTCCAATCATTTTTTTTATATTTCATGTGGGAAAATTATTCTTTCTCACAATAACCAGTGAAAACCTATCAAAGTATTACTATGTGAAAAAGAACCTGACCTACCGACCTAGCGGAACTTTATTTGAGCATGTTACCAGAAACCTGCCCTTTTTGGCCTCATATATATCGTGTTATCTTTCCCTAATCAATCCTCTGTCAATACAGATACCTACACCTCTGACCCAGATCGCAACTGTGAATGTTTTGATCAGGTATATCTGAACTAATACTTACACAGGCATTGCTGAGCAGAGCCAGAGCCGAGTGGAATCACCCTTAGCTGGGAACAGACTGAATGATGTCATTATATGCTGACTTAGCACACCCTAAGAAATAACTGTTGAATCTTTTTAATCTACCAGGGATACACGTAAAACTGAAAAGACAACCACTGTAATCGTTTTGCACTGAAGCAGCGAAGTTTCTATGATGAATTCCAAGATAGCAGTACAATAAAGCACTATTCAGTTGGAGATTTAGAGAGGGGAGCAGGGGGCCTTTTGCTTGTACTTGAAAGTTTAGTTACTAGAAAATTGGTAAAAGTTGGGGGTGCATCACTTCCTTTTGGGTCGTGCCCCCTCCTTGTCAAAATCCTTGATACGCCACTTCTGTTGAACAAGGAATCTCCCTGAAAATAATGGTATAATCGCTGTCTAAAAATCCCATGTGCAGACATAGATTTATAACAAACGACAAGCATTTATCTTATATCATTTTAAACTCATATACATTTAGATATGTATGAGGAGCTGCCAGAAGGACAGGAACCACAAATGAAGAGGGCGACTCAAAGGAAGTCATCACCTGGTGGGTAAATCAGGAAGCACTATAATATTGTCCTCAAGTGCTCCTCCTGCAAAGCCCATTTGTTGTCATTTTCAAGTTAACATTTTTTTTTTAATAAAATCCTTTCATGATTTTTGCCTGTTTGCATGCTAGGTATTTTGGGGTTTGGGCTTGGTTACCACCCCAATGGCATGTCATCTTCTTAATGATAAATTCATCTCTCTTAAAAAAAAAGCTTCTTTTAAAAGCTGAGAGGCATGCCTCTCATCTCTAGATATCATTCCTCAATCTGCCAGAAAATCTGCCAGTAAAAACTTCAGAAATAACTTATTTCATCTATACACTCTGCAAATTTCAATGAAATCTGTCCATTTTCTCTCTTTTACCATGATTACTTTTGGAGTGTGGTTTGCAAAGAATATTTTGTCTCTAGGATAGGGCTTTGAAGGAGATGCTTCTTTATAAAAGGAGACAACATGGTCAGGCTGATAAATCCCCATTGTTCTTTGGTGGAGGACCCAAATTAGAAATGTAAAAAATCTGAACACTTGATAGGGCCAGTTCAACAGTTGTGCATATATAAATAAGAGCATCATGCCTCTCACAATGATGCACGAAGTAGCCTTCATAAGGAACATTTATGCATCATGCTGACTTTGCTGATTGCTAGCATACATGAAGGATAACAATTGGATATACCATGTAAGGCGATCCAAAAAGCATTTCATCGCCTTATTTCTCTTCTGTTTTAACATCTATTAACCCATATCTACCTACTAGTGCAATAAGGTTGTGTCCACTTGGTGCTATAGTAATTTTAACACTCTTTTTGTCTTTCCTACAAAACATGAAATATGCAGATACAACCTTGTTGCACTGAGGTGATGAAAAAGCTGTTCCAGTGATCTGCCATGACTTGGATGTATTTACAATCATGTAAAACCGTATAAGAGATTCTGCCTTTTTCTCTATATTTTGGCACTTCTTACAGTACATCTGGACACTATTGTTATCTGGAAGGAACAACCCTACCAACACCTATTTAGAGCATCAAAGGTGAGTTTTGAAGGCTTTCTCTCTCTCCCTTTCTCTCTCTCTCTCTCTCTCTCTCTCTCTCTCTCTCTCTCTCTATTCGAATACCCCAGTTACTCTATATTTTTTGTATGATATCAAAATCAGAGAGCTATTTATAACATGATTACTTTTTTCTATGGCTTGAGCTTTGCCAATTACATTTAGGCCACCGAGTTTTACCAGGGAGGCCTATGGTTGTTTAGGCCCCAACAGAATTCTCTTTACCTGTGATTATTCAAGTTATCTTTTCCTTGTGTAAAACCTCTATTTTAGATTCTGGACTTCAGAGGATGGATGCAGAGCAGGGACATAGCAGCTTCTACAGTACAGGCCCTGCAGAAGGAGGGAATATGTAAAGTGTCACACCTAGCCTTAATCACAGAAGACAACATTAAGACACTCCGACTTACTATGGGAGAATGCAACCGACTCAGGGCGGTCTTAAAATTTATCAAGAACATTGATACCAATCATATTGAATGGGCATGAAGTAACAGATTTATTTGATTAAAACAGTCTGAAGCATGCCATCAGTGCTTTATCAGCTGCCTCCGCCGAGCGCATGGTTTTCGTTGTCACCGGTGACCTTCAGGCACGTTACCAAGTGTCCTTAGGGGACAAACTGAGGTCCCTAATAGATGAGATATTGTAGCATGTTCCATTATGATCTCCATTTAATGATTCCATCTGACAATGAAGTTTTCCATTCAATTGTTATACAATGTATTTCTGCCATTTTAAAGTGTGAAACTTACAAAAAAGGACTTATCTTATTTCCAAAGAATATCATATTTAAACTTATATTGTGCAGATGCACCATTATGTATTGTTTACCATCAAGTGAGGGGATCTAAATATTTACCTATGTAACATTCTTTGCATGGTATTGCGTGCTTTGGTATTAGCTGTTAAGTTAATGAATGATACAGTAACCTTTTTGTATGTTTCCAATACATTGGCTATCACAGTGAATTAGCCCCACTGTCAAATTTCTTCCCCTGCTCTATTACTACTAATGGTCTACATTTTAGGAGTGTGGAGCATGCCTTTTGTTACAGAAAGGCGATCTTTGCAGGAAGACCTGACAAAGCAGAACACATATTGGATGCTGAAACTGCCTATGGTGCCAAGAAATTGGGTAAATTTGACTGTCAAGGTTGGTCAGATAGAGAGGAGGAGGAGCTACTTGAATTGAACTTATTGAAGTTTGAACAAGATCATGACCTCCTAGAGATGCTACTATGTACAGGAAATAGAAAGTTATTGGAATGTACATCCTCAATGTATTGGGGAACGGCTGCAAATCTCCACTCATATGTGGTAAAAACTGGAAAATTCAAAGGCAGAAATAGAGGGGTGTAGTCTTAATGCAAGCCAGGAGACAGCTCAGGGAGAAATATACACCATACATAGGAGTGGCTGCAAGCATAGAAGATGGACCTCTATCAGACAATCAAAATGCTCCTGTAGGAGTTGAAGAGGAAACCAAACAGCAGCAGACAGCAGAAACCCCTGAGCCAATACCATATCCTAGGGAGACTGGGCGAAAATATGGACAAAATATTACCCCACCGCCACAAAGGCCATATCAGCAACAAGAACAACAGCACCAACAAGAACAACAACAAGAACAGCACCAACAAGAACAACAACAACACGACCAACAACAAGCAACACCAACTCCCAGACATGTTATAGCCATGAAGGATCTACATGCAGCTCATGGACCAACTTCTCCTATTAAGAAAATGAGACATCAACGCAAGAAAAAACAAGATGTACCCAGAGTGGAGAGGAGCAATGAGTCTACTGCCATGCAGAAAATGATGGGTTTTTTTCTCTCCAAAAAAAGAAATAGGACATTATGGACACTATAAATAAGTCAGGTTATTAACTAATATGATATTTTTCTAATAGATGTTATGCTGGTAAGGCATGCCTAGAAGGTTATTGAATCGGATTA
The DNA here is from genome assembly GCA_949317995.1 of Acholoe squamosa. Classification (NCBI taxonomy): domain Eukaryota; kingdom Metazoa; phylum Annelida; class Polychaeta; order Phyllodocida; family Polynoidae; genus Acholoe; species Acholoe squamosa. The sequence goes on along the minus strand of OX439052.1, from coordinate 8,299,249 downwards.
TACAAATGCCTACCCTTACGACTGTATCTACCTGACATACATAATTGACTATTCCTTTTGCATCCAAATATAGCATGTACTAGTGTATAGACTACAGCGACTCACACCCTCAGGACGCTGTTAATAACATATGGAACTATGACCTACTAAATACCTGAACAGCTGATTTCGATAAAACTCCCACACGGTGTTTTTCTAAGATGTATTTATAACTTGCTTTAATATTATGATATCACCATACGTTTGTATTATTAAATGTATTTGGCTATACAAAACTATCCTTTAATGCTGGGAATATACATATCTCATGTTAAATTGTACCGGGAAGATAAAGGTAAAGAGAATATGACAGGAGGGCGCCAGCCAACCCATTTCTATGATGACTGCCATGCTTGCAAACCAATGTATATGCTTTTTCATATTAGGTATCATTCCTTTCTCACCTTCACTTTCACCTACATTTACTTCAAAAAGTTTGCCTATATTGAATGATTTACTTACATGAACTAACCCCTATGAAAGGGCTGAAAATAATATGTACCAACACTAGATCAATGTATAAAAAAAGAACTAATGTGTATAAATTAATAGAAGGGGTGGATATAACTGGAATTGTGGAGACATGGCTTTCCCCATCTGTATTGGACGCAGATCTGCACATACCAGGCTATCAATATGTATGCCTAGATAGATTTCCTTTTAGAGAAAAGTCAGCGGATGGTTTAATGTTATACCTGAGAGAACACTTTATTGCATGTCCTGATTTGAACTCATCCTTTATAACCGAGAACTATGAAATATTATGTGTAGATATTGAGGTCAGTGTCGTTAAATACAAAGTGATTGTGTGTTATAGACCACCAGACAATAATGACCTGAAAGCAATATATACCAAACTTGGCGAATTGAAAAATACTGTAACAAGAAATAGGAAATTAATTATTATGGGTGATTTCAACGTTAATCTGTTCAACAAAAAAGAAGTTAATGACTCCTCTGTCGATGATTTTTGTACCGAAAATAATCTTTTCCAATTAATTAATGTGGTTACTCATCCAAGAGCAGGCACACTGTTAGATCATATTTATACCAATGTTCATAATGCCTCTGAGTATGGTGCTTCATATCTCGGACCACACTCCTATATACCTAGTAATTAAATGTGAGCGACATAAAATAAGAAAGAAGAGGGTAAAAGCTAGATCATACAGAAACTATGATTTCCTGACCTTAAAAAATGTCCTAGTACACTACAACTGGAATGAGATTTTAATACAAGAGAGTCCAAACGAGATATGGAAAGGTATTTTCAGGGTAATAAATACTATTCTGGATGATATGTGCTCTGCTAGAATGATTGTTATACCTGAATATACCCCACAATGGCTGACTGAAGATATACTAGACTTGATGAAAGTTAGAGATAGTCTATATAGGACTAAATAGAGGGGTGTAGTCTTAATGCAAGCCAGGAGACAGCTCAGGGAGAAATATACACCATACATAGGAGTGGCTGCAAGCATAGAAGATGGACCTCTATCAGACAATCAAAATGCTCCTGTAGGAGTTGAAGAGGAAACCAAACAGCATCAGACAGCAGAAACCCCTGAGCCAATACCATATCCTAGGGAGACTGGGCGAAAATATGGACAAAATATTACCCCACCGCCACAAAGGCCATATCAGCAACAAGAACAACAGCACCAACAAGAACAACAACAAGAACAGCACCAACAAGAACAACAACAACACGACCAACAACAAGCAACACCAACTCCCAGACATGTTATAGCCATGAAGGATCTACATGCAGCTCATGGACCAACTTCTCCTATTAAGAAAATGAGACATCAACGCAAGAAAAAACAAGATGTACCCAGAGTGGAGAGGAGCAATGAGTCTACTGCCATGCAGAAAATGATGGGTTTTTTTCTCTCCAAAAAAAGAAATAGGACATTATGGACACTATAAATAAGTCAGGTTATTAACTAATATGATATTTTTCTAATAGATAATTTTCCTTTTCCACCTTAAGTGTCAGAAAAAATCACAGCATAGTTGATTGTCTGTACATGCTATGTTATGCTGGTAAGGCATGCCTAGAAGGTTATTGAATCGGATTATACAAATGCCTACCCTTACGACTGTATCTACCTGACATACATAATTGACTATTCCTTTTGCATCCAAATATAGCATGTACTAGTGTATAGACTACAGCGACTCACACCCTCAGGACGCTGTTAATAACATATGGAACTATGACCTACTAAATACCTGAACAGCTGATTTCGATAAAACTCCCACACGGTGTTTTTCTAAGATGTATTTATAACTTGCTTTAATATTATGATATCACCATACGTTTGTATTATTAAATGTATTTGGCTATACAAAACTATCCTTTAATGCTGGGAATATACATATCTCATGTTAAATTGTACCGGGAAGATAAAGGTAAAGAGAATATGACAGGAGGGCGCCAGCCAACCCATTTCTATGATGACTGCCATGCTTGCAAACCAATGTATATGCTTTTTCATATTAGGTATCATTCCTTTCTCACCTTCACTTTCACCTACATTTACTTCAAAAAGTTTGCCTATATTGAATGATTTACTTACATGAACTAACCCCTATGAAAGGGCTGAAAATAATATGTACCAACACTAGATCAATGTATAAAAAAAGAACTAATGTGTATAAATTAATAGAAGGGGTGGATATAACTGGAATTGTGGAGACATGGCTTTCCCCATCTGTATTGGACGCAGATCTGCACATACCAGGCTATCAATATGTATGCCTAGATAGATTTCCTTTTAGAGAAAAGTCAGCGGATGGTTTAATGTTATACCTGAGAGAACACTTTATTGCATGTCCTGATTTGAACTCATCCTTTATAACCGAGAACTATGAAATATTATGTGTAGATATTGAGGTCAGTGTCGTTAAATACAAAGTGATTGTGTGTTATAGACCACCAGACAATAATGACCTGAAAGCAATATATACCAAACTTGGCGAATTGAAAAATACTGTAACAAGAAATAGGAAATTAATTATTATGGGTGATTTCAACGTTAATCTGTTCAACAAAAAAGAAGTTAATGACTCCTCTGTCGATGATTTTTGTACCGAAAATAATCTTTTCCAATTAATTAATGTGGTTACTCATCCAAGAGCAGGCACACTGTTAGATCATATTTATACCAATGTTCATAATGCCTCTGAGTATGGTGCTTCATATCTCGGACCACACTCCTATATACCTAGTAATTAAATGTGAGCGACATAAAATAAGAAAGAAGAGGGTAAAAGCTAGATCATACAGAAACTATGATTTCCTGACCTTAAAAAATGCCCTAGTACACTACAACTGGAATGAGATTTTAATACAAGAGAGTCCAAACGAGATATGGAAAGGTATTTTCAGGGTAATAAATACTATTCTGGATGATATGTGCTCTGCTAGAATGATTGTTATACCTGAATATACCCCACAATGGCTGACTGAAGATATACTAGACTTGATGAAAGTTAGAGATAGTCTATATAGGACTGCAAAAACACAATGAATAAAGATGATTGGAGAATAGCCAATTTTTATAAACACAGAGTCCAGGCTGAAATTTTCAACAATAAGAAAAAAGAAATGATTGATCTATTAGAATATAGGAAAAATGACCCGGTAAAATACTGGGAAGCTATAAAAAAATTACTACCAAATAAGACATGTGCCTCTCTAATTAAACTTAGGAATAACACAACAAATTTGGTAATTCCTCCTGAAAATTGTGCAGAATATCTAAATAGTTTCTTTACTGGGGTAAGAGAAAAATTAGCTAGTGCATTTCCACCGGGCGATGGTAATGATAATATGAACATATTGTATGGTACTATAGAGGCAGATACCAACCTTCTCTACGAACTGTCCTATGTAGACTTTATTAAATTAGTCAAATCAATTGATATAAAGAAGCCATCAGCTTTATTGCATTGTAAATCTTTTGTTATTAAGGACTCCATGTTAGCTATTCCAGATATCTTCAGGTCTTTGTATAATAAGTGTCTGGCCGCTGCCATTTTCCCAGATGACTGGAAAATAGCTACCGTTATACCCCTACCCAAAAAAGCTAATTCTATGAATGTTGAGGATTTAAGACCTATTAGTCTATTGCCTATCACAGGAAAACTACTTGAAAAAATTGTTTGTAAAAGGCTACAAATCTATATGGAGAGACAAAACCTTTTGTGCCCAACGCAACATGGCTATAGGAAAGGATATTCTATGCAGTCAGCTATCACTGAACATCTTAAGACAATCATTGATAACTTTATTATAAACAAACCAACTTATTGTCTATATATTGATTTCAAAAAAGCTTTTGATACAGTCTCTCACCCTAAATTATTTCAAAAATTACAAGCTCTAGGACTCTGTAACAGAACATGTGAATTTATCAAAAATTATCTAACAAACCGACTACAGTGTACTTTAGCTAATGATATTGTTTCATCATTGAAACCCATTACATTTGGGGTTCCTCAGGGCTCAGTTTTGGGCCCAGTATTATTTTCCATATATGTTAATTCCCTAGCTAAAACTATAGACTGTAATACTACGTTATACGCAGATGACGCTGTTGTATCAGTGGACTCACCGTATAAAATGAACCAAGTTATTCAGAAGATTGTATCATGGTGCCTAAATAATACCCTTACCATTAATGTACAAAAAAAACAAATGGATGTCTTTCAACACTAACCCCAATGATAGACCTCAATTTTTAATGAATAATATGATCCTTGAAAATGTGGACAGCTTTACATATCTGGGTCTAAGATTGGACTCTGAGATGAAATTTGTAAAAGATAGAGAAAATACTATGCGTAATATTAGACACAGAATTTTCCAATTGGGTAGAGTAAGAGCCTTATTAGATGAAAATGCTTCATTGACTGTATTTAAATCCATGATACTACTCATATTTGATTATTGTGACTACATATGGGATAGAGACTATAGAGGAGAAAATAGAGATCTACAAATGTTACAGAACAGAGTCTTAAGGATGGTATATAAAGTAAAGTTAGAAGAAAATCCTATTATGACTACTAAACAGATACAAGATCGGAGCAATTGCTCAAAACTTTATATCAGACGAGACCTACACATATTATCTTACGGCTTCATGTTAGCCCAGAATGTAAATTTAGTAGATAGAAGGAATATTGCTACACGATATCATCAGGGTAAAAGATTGATAGTTCCACATTGCCTAAGGCCAATTGTATTACGTAGTGCTTATTATAGAGCCATAATAAGATGGAATCAGTTAAAACCAGAATATACTATCATCAACAATATCTATGAATTCAAAAAGAGTGTTAGGATTGTATATCCAAATTGCTTTGTATAACCAAGAATATTTGTAATAGACCATGATTTTATTTCACGTGTTCATTTCATCTCATTATCATTACAATCAAAGGCATATGATCTTCTCACATCAGTCTGTTACTTAGGGTAGTCTATAATTAATATAACCCTAGTAGGCTAAGTTAAGCAACTGTGTAATGTGTCTGCTATTATTGTTCATTAAAGACATGTATTATTGAATTGAATCTATGATATATAGAGGGTCCTAGCGTAAGCACTACAATGCGTAGGTGCTAGGTTAAACATTGTACATTTTTTTACTTAATGTATCTTGTTTTTGCCCAATAAACAACTTAAAAAAAAATACAGTTTATTTCAGAGCACTCATTCACACATGGATGTGAGATAAGCCATGTTAGCCTATATGATTAACATATTCAACAATAAAGAGTTCACTTCCAATAGGTTTCCTGAGGCAACAGCATGATTTATTTCGAAACATGTAACATATATCAAAAAGTGTTCTGACACATATACATTGATACATGATGTAGGAAATCAGATCATCCTCACTGTTTTAGTTGTGATCTTAACTTGGTCCCCCATTACAGTGAATAACGGCTTTTCAAAATCAATTGGATCCTGTAAAAGTGGGTCATATTGGGTGAAGCATTGAACCTGGAACAAAAGAAAATCAATGATAAGTCTGAAGTCCATAGTATCATTTGGTCAATTATTGCGAGACTAATCGGCTCAATGATACATATAATCATATTCTATGATGGCATGATGCATAAACCTTGATGAGCTTACGGGGTCGAAATGTCCCAAAGGGTTGGCATGGTGCTCTGATGCAGTCAAGTAAAATCAAACATGCTCTTGCAAGCATTGAAAAAATATTCCCTAATCAATGATGCTTCAATGTTGTAAAGACAAAACAGTGAAGAATTGTTACCCAAACGCAAACCAAACGTTCGCAAACATTGGAAAAATATTTTTTGCCAAATGGGGAGAGTTCCAAACCTGTTTCATGAAGACACTTTTGTAGACCGCAATGCCAAATTCTCCACTGTACTTCATTCCTAGTGCCACCAGTGCCTCATCATGCCAAGCTTGACGGAGCTCCTCTATGGTGTGACCTTCAAAGTGTTTTATACTGAAATCCTTATCCACATTTAATAAACACCTTTATACATTACTCATCACTGTAAACTGTAACGATACCATACCATCTATACCTCTGCTACATATTACCACCTATGCTGTACCATGGTTACACATATAGACACTAGGCATCGCACCAGTCGCTCATTGTATATACATGCTATGCCTAGTCATTTCTAGAGACTAGCATAAGCTGCCTTACCATCAACACAAGCTTCTTGATCAACACATATACCTTAAGATTCTGTACAATATGCTGGAATAAACAGACCTTTACTGCCAACTGATATACGGTCCTGGCCTATCAATAATACATATATCTAATGCATTAATGCATTATGACGACCAATGGTCATGATGCATTAATGCATCAGCAACCTGTAATTAGTAAAAGCTTTAAATGCTAATAGTGTAATATATCATGCCAACCCTGTAGGGTTGGCATGAGTTTAGCATTATGCTCCAATGAAATGCTGGCAGGTCTGGAGGCCATTTCTTAACACACTACGACTGCTGTCCTTTAAATCGTAGTGAGAACCTAATAATTTGGCCTTAACAGCACCATGAACTAGTAGTCCTTAATGTCTGCACCAGTGCGACTGCCCTACTAAACATTATGTAATTACTGCATAGCTGCTAATCATAGTGAACAGTCATAGGGCAGTTCCTTCGATAGCCTGGCTTATTCTTGGCATTTTTAAATCGTAGTGGCTGTGTGCAGTCATAGTACATTGAGAAATGGCCTCCAGCTCACTGGTACATCATGATGACAAGTCTGTGCATTGGTGTATCATGGCAATGGACATGATGCATTCATACATTGCTACCTCTTAGAGGGTTAAAATGCTCATAAAGCATTGATGCATCATGCCAAATGAATGCCCTTACTACATTCTCTGAAGCACCATGCCTATGAGCTTTCCCAGACCCAGCTAGCACAACTTGTGCAAATAACCTCACTTTTATGTGAAAACTCATCCAATTTACACACGAAAGACAGCATTTGGATGGGTTGTGCAAGCAGAGAGAGGGCTTCTTGATACTCCAATATTTTGCCTTCTAAATATGCTTTACTATAGATGTTCTTGTTATCAACATGAATAAACGTTTTTCAAATATATATTTAAAATATCATTGAAAAGAACCAACCTTGGTAGTTGATATCAACTTGTATCCACGTGATATCATCCTCTGGTTTGAATGGGGCTGGTTCTGCTTTTTTCTCATATTCGTCATCGCACACTCTGAGAGACGTCTTGGCAAAGTTTTCATATGGGATAAGAGGGATGCATTTAGTTTGTGTTGTCCTGGGAGGGTTGTCAGCCTCGATACCAAGGACTATTCTCTCAACTGCATCAGAGCCAGAGACAACTGAAAAGAGAAAGTGTTTCTTTTCAACCCCTTACAGGCCCATCAATAAAAAGGATCCATCATCTTCTTGTAACTTCTTCTAAAATCATTTACAGTGGATCTAAAAAAAATAAGCCAACATTAATTGTCAATGGAAAGTTTTTTGTCCTTCATGTATAATCTATGCCATATATGTGAGGTACTATGATCAATGATTAAAATACAATATTCAGGCTGATTCATTCATTATTTCTCTCCTGACAAAAGTTATCCCATTTAGACCTTAAACAATTACAGATCTTAAACAATTGCAGGTAGTTATAAAGAACAGGTAGTTATAAGGGGCAATATACTCACCGGCCACCACTCGATTCTCGCCAATGACCTAAATGGATGCAATCAGATGATTAAACTAATAATTTAACATATTTGAAGGAAGGAAAGCACTGATAGGAAGTTAGTCTTGGTAGTATGAGAGCCAAAAGCACATCTCCCTCATTAGTTGAAGATGTGCATGTTAGATACTGTAGTGGTTGCTGTTTGTATTCTATACTATCATAATAGAAAGGAAACATTCAAGTAGTGTCTTTGGGTAGGAAACCAGGTCTTTAATCACAAGAAGTAATGTCCCAGCCACTCTGAGCTACATGTTTAGCAATGGTATAGGTTAATACTGAATCCAAGTGCTTGAACAGGCAGTTGGCCACTACTTTTTTAAACCTGGGCAAAAGTCATCCTTATATAATGGAAAAGCCCAGAAATCTCAGGCTTAAGGCCATTGCGAAACGATTTGGAAATGGTTCGATCAGAGGTACTATTCCCAAAACGGAACACACCCACCTCAGAGAATTGATTCCCTCGTGTGTTGCGAAAAGTGAACCGGTCAGAGGAGTGGTATAGCAGTGGTTCAGAGTCAGGGTGTAATTCTCAAGTAGGAAGCAATTCTCTGGGGAAGTCAATTCTCAGGGTGGGGATGCACGGAGAATTGAAAGATCAAATAGCTACAGTGAGAAAAGGATTCCAATTCTTTTTGCAACAGCCTCCTGGTCACTTGTTGTGTGGTGAAGCAAGGCTAGTTCCCTGCAGGAGTCAAACCCTGGTATGAAGAATCCAAACCTGGTATGAAGGATACCACTTCCACACGCCACCCTGAGTCCCATGGGCATATTTATAAAACAATGAGTACTGGGCGTCGAGTACTGTATGCAATAAGTGGTAGATATACACCGAGTTGATCACTGTATTCTAAATATTAACAGCAGGCGGTCATACTGACTACACTGACCAAACAAGGTGTATATCTTACTCATGCCACACTTGACACCCACTCAAACCATTCACAACCTGGGTAATGGAGGAGGCTGTGTGCGGACGCATCAACTTGCAACAGCTATACACAATATATTAGCTGTGCTCTTCCATTATCTTTCCAACCAAGTGTTGTATAAATATTTATGTATAGTGGCCATCTATGGTACTAAAAAGGTATGTCTATAAGCTTATATCGAAAGTTTGATTTATTAACTAGCCATGGATAAAATTTGGATATAACAAAGTGGACTAGCATGTGTGATCAATTAATGCATCAGCAGCCATACACTCGGGCTGCTAATGCATGAGTGCAGCATGAAATGTTAACAAGTCAGGAGGGTGTTGCTCCTATAGTAAAAGGAAGAGCTGGCTAAAAATGCCCTCATTTACTGTCCTTTCTTTTCATGTGGCTATAATTTGTTCCTTTTGTTGCTCACAAGTGGTCATTTAAGAACAGTGCTAAAAAAGGGGATTTGAGTAGGAACCTAGTTGGGAGAAGTCAGTCAATATAATATACTATAGAGTGTGTGACGTGAGTAGGTACCTGATAGTGCAGCTCTCTGTTTTAAACAATGCAGGTGACTTTTCAGACTAATGTGGTGAGTGCAAGTACTTTGGTGAAGCAGTGCACGACTTGTTTAGAAAAGAGGGCACATACTCACATCTCTTTTTACAATAGGAGCAACACCCTCCTGTTCAACAGCACTTCATTGGAGCATCATGCCAACCCTCTGAGAGAGTATCAAATCTGTGGGGTTGGCACGATGCATGAATAAAGCACTGGTGAGCAACTCCCTAGGGCTAGACTCATTCGTAATGGTCAATGGGTGTGATGCATTATTATGTCAAGGTGAATATCGTAGTTCCATAGAGAAAGCACTGAACCCCCGTATTGCACCCCTGCGTTAAATAACCAGCGCCAAATCCGCACGATGACGTCATAGCTCCACCACGCATGCGCAGCATTTTTGAAATGTAAAAATCCAAGATGGCGGCAGTCAGCATTTCGCGATGACGATGGGTAAATAAGGGTTTAATTTCAATCTTATTGATGAAATATTGATTAATTATCAACCCAAACACCTTGACATAAATGTAAAGATGAACTCTGAACAGTTTGAGCTTCCTGTTTCTTCACTCGGGTGACCTGCCCGCTCTGCACTCGGCCTAACGGCCTCGTGCGGAACGGGCAGGTCACCCTCGTGAAGAAACGGTCAGCTCAAACTGCTCATCGTTCACCTTTACCATTTTATTTCATTAGCTGCCCTATTTAAGATTTAATATATAGAACACTGGTACACTGTAAAGAAAATATGGCAAAACAATGGCAAAATCAAGGTACCAAAAAGACAGATAATCATTTTGGTGCACTTCATAACATGCGGTATTATACTTACCTTGAAATGGTTAAAACGATTACAGTGCAGGTTTTTCGTTTCAAGGACGAATTGCTTTTAGTATGAGATGATCATGTAATCCTGATTGTTTCAATGAAACATTTTCCTTTCAATGTTGTGAATCAGCCCCCTGGAGTGCTTACCTTAAATCTTTGCTCTACACCATCCAGTAGGTGAGACTTGATTTCAGATCCTGTCAAGTAATGATTACTTGCAGAAATCTCCAGTAAGTACAAGCTTGCCATGGTCTTTTCAATCAGACTCCTCAGGTGTAAATGACATGGGATGATCAAAATGACAGATTTTATACCTTGTGATTGTGAACCAAGGAGGGTCTTGCCAGAAGGTAATGAGGAAGAACGTCCTGTCCTCCTGGTGAGGTATATTGCTATTAATCTTATTATTGATAGTAACTGGGTTGTGTGATTTGTTTCTTGTCAATTGCTCATCACGAAAAACATAGTAAATATATATGATTGTTATGGCCAATAAAAACCTTTCAAATCCAACTCAGAACCTCTATAAAAAAGAAATCAGAGTGGACTGGGGGAGACATGTATGGCCCAACATGTTTTTGGAAAGAATTTCTGGAATAGAAAATCTGACAGCAGAATAAAATATTATGAAATACTTTTAAAGTTGTAAGTAATGTGCAAGCTTTATCTAAATGAGTCTATGATAACTTATTTGGCAATAGAAAAAACCTCCAGGTTGTCTGTTTTTGGTGCTCATTTCTGTTTTAGCAAGACCCTCCAGACATCCCTCCCTAATTGTAAACCCCTGAGTGTAAGCTGCACCTTGGTATAAGCGCCACCCTGAGTTGGTGGCTGTGGGTCTAAACATTTTGCCACTTTTGATTAGTGTTTATCTATAGAACCCCACACATTATAAGATGCGGCAACTAGGGGTTAAAATGGTCTGTGAGCTGTGGTTAACGTGCCTATAAGATCATATTCATATATGCAGGTTTAACCCTTTCAGACCCTCTTATGTATTAATGCATCATGGTCCGTGGTGGACAGAATGCATGGATGCAGCCCTGGCAAGTAACTCCCCAGGGCTGCATTTATGCATCATGCCACCCCTATGAGGTTGATACATGAGGGTCAGCATGAAGCACTAGCAAGGTACTGGTGAGCAGACTTGCCACCACTTCATTGGTGCATCATGCCGACCAATGGGCATAATGCACCCATGTATTAGTGGCACTTAAAGAGTTAACATACATGGAAGGTTTAGCGGTAGATATGTTATGAGATACGATAAAACAATTATATAACAGTATATCTCTCTCCATAGATAATTAGACACACAGTAGCCTTGACCCTCTGATAAGGGCCTGTTTGGCCACTCACTAAGATGATCATGGACCTCCCAGACTTGAACCCTGGCATGCTCACAACTAAAGGCTACTGTTTTGACACTTGGCAACATTCTAGGAGTGGTCATAATTGTTGTTTCATCTTATACTAATAAAGGTTGTAAATTCTGAGCACCACCAGTGGAAACAATCATATTAGCTCCTGGGTGAAGTTTTATTATCCTGCACAATACTCTTGCATAAAATGAGCTGTAAATACGTTGACAGTAGGGAATCAAATTGCTCTTACGTTTGACAGTACTTGCAAGGAATGACCCCATTACTGTGTCAGACAATATTTTGTCACATTAATAGAGAAACGAAAACATAACCTTACATTAACCGTGTGCTAAAGGGAAATAGCATAATACAATAGAACTCAAGACAACTGACCAAAATTATTATGTTCAGATTATCATTTTAACATATATTATACCTATATGGTAGAGCATAATGTTTGTGTCAAGTAAGCGGAGAGTGACTTCCAAATGACAGGTTATGCACTGATTCATTTAAAGTCTCATCATTGTGATAGGCTAACCTGATGGGTAAGTGTCCATATTCAGGATCAAAGATACAGCATATAAGATGGTATTTGTGACAAGATATTGATAGTAAATGGAAACAATTCCATGAGTTGGTGTTAACATGATGGTGTCCAAGGGTTATAGCTGTCCGACTTCAGGAATGCATTTCTCAACAGTGCATGATCGAACACAGCCACTATTATTTGAAACCCTCAAAAGTAGCGTGGGTGATCATAGGTAATGTGGTATGACTGCTGTGTACAATCGGCACTTAATGTAGGAATTACATAGGGTTTGGTAGGGCAGTCATCAGTGACCACTAGATGTAGGGCTGAAATGGTATTAGAGTAAGGGATCTACCATGATTTGAAGAGGCTTAGTCGTACCATCTTCACGAAAACCTTCAAGGTATATTTTGATGATCATGTAGATATACCCTTACAATGTAGAATGGCCATTGATGGTGGATTGTGCCAGTCTGCATGGCCTTGTCACCTATGTGGACCGTGCCCACACACTGACATGAGAGAGCCTCCTGACAGATAACCCTCCATATGCACTGAAATGATAGCGGAATCCTTGTCCCAAAGGTGCCAGGGATCTGTTTGTTTTTTTCCTTTTCACAGAGATTGTTGTACCTATATATATATATATATATATATATATATATATATATATATATATATATATATATATATGGGTCATTCCAAGATTTACTGGACATGTGGTTCCTTGGGCATACAATAGCAAGGGAAATACCTCTACACCACCAATAATATTTTTATTCCTTAGTGGGGGGTCATAGCTAAGAGTTCCATATGGTTTGGGTGGGTCATGCAGCATAATTTATCTTCTATGTGCATTCAAACATGAATTTTACATGATGAGGCGTGAGTGAATATTTTTTTCAAAGTGACCATCCAGACCCTCACAACAGAGCACAATTTTTCTTATTATATAAAGTCAAGAGGTACCCTAGGGGGGTAACCTCCATAAAAAAAATGTTTGATTTACCCAAGCCAGGTAGATAATAGTGATTTTCAATGCACACCAAATTCACTCATGCCTCACAGTCTTTTACCTCTAAACAGAAGTAAATTTCATTACTACATACAGTTTCTGTACTCTATACACACTTTTAGGCTGTATGTATCGTGTCTGAAAAAGAATTACGATCGTATACCACCTGGTTGGGCTGTATGGGGTGTCTCATCGCAAAGTGAGGAGTGAGAGAACCGCAGCAGGAAAAACAGTGTGGGAACAGGAAGATGACTTCCTGTTCTCCAGCGGAAGTGACCCACATCCGGGTCTCAGCAAAATCAACTCAGAGGATCTCGTACGGAGCTTGAAGAAAAGTCCACGCAGAATTTCACTGCAAATTGTTCATCAACTACACATAAAAGTTAAGGAAATTCGATGAAATTGCCCCGAAATATTGTTAAAGATGTGTGTGGGTGTCCGTAGATCGCTTTTTGTGTACCGAAACGATGTATTTTAGGTGCTAGGGGGTAAAATGTGCCACTGGGAGACACTTGGGATACATCTTGGGCCATTTTGAATGCATCAGGGCAAGATTTTTTCTTTTGCAGAAAAGTGAGGCGTGAGTGAATGATAGTTTCCCTGGCCAGATTTTGTCTTCTTATAATTCCTTAGAATAGAGTCCTCTATGTGTGTAAGATGCATCTTTGGCCATGTTTGGGTGTTTTGAGATGACTCCCCCAATACGGGTCTGTACAGCAAAAGTTTGGCCCCGTCGTGAACTTTAAGGCCCTCTGACGGCCAAATTTGGCCTTTTTCCATGGTTTTCTGAGCTTATATTCCTTTTTCTACCATTATTTCTTCGTTTTAGTGTGTTAACCCTCCTCTGGGATAAAAAAAAACACAGCCATATTGACCACTTTTAGTGGTAGCATTCACTCACGCCTCATGCGTTCACTCACGCCTCATGACAAGACAAGATGGCCACCCACTGGTTGTCATGTAGGTTTGAGGGAAACTTTTTGTGCCTGGTAAGTTAGATATGTCCTACCTCTATTATATTAACCAAGTGAGTTCACCTTTGCACAAAGCCCACACTACTCTAATACTATATTTCTTGAATTCCCTCACACCTCATTTTCTGTATTTTGGCCAGGAATGGAACATCCAATGCACACAGCTCTATCATATTTCACCGTGATATGCCCCCATGGTACCCCTAACTCACACAATTGTCAATGGTTAGATTCTGGATGATTTATTTTGAAAGAATTTTTATGGTGGTTGAAATTCTATGTTTCTGATATATATGCGGTCACTAAAAATTTCCATAATATTAAGTATATATAGGAACATGTGAGTTAATAAAAAATATTATTTGGTGTATGTTCAGGTATTATTCTGTACCGCATGTCAAGCGCGCATTTGCGAGAAGTGTAGAAATTTTGCGAATTTATATTTTCAGAGTCATGGTGGACACTGAATATGGGCCTTATGTGTGTATAAATGACTCTAGATAGGTAGTAAAACCTCATTTCTCATTGTGTGTGCGACCCCGTAACCTCTTCCACTCTGGAAGCAAAACAGCACATATTATTATCATGGAGAGTGGTTATACATCTATCAGGCATACCTTTATAAGCAAGTCTCAACAACTGGTCAGCCAGGATATTATCCTCAGACTTAATATAAGTAGCATATACTTCTACATTGTTAATGAAACACAGCCAAAAAATTTCTCTCAGCCATTCCATGCAAAGTTTGTTTCTAGAACTGCCCGTATTAATCATAGCTAGAACTTGCATATTATCCGTTATACAATGAATTCTTTTGTTTTTGTAACTAGAAATCCAGAGTTTTAAACCCATCATAACAGGATATATTTCATACACATTAATATTTCTATGATGGTTCTGTAGATTGTCAAGTATAGGAGGAACAGTAAAGTGGTCTACACCGAGATTAAATTTATCAAAAGATGTCCAGTCTCCGTACAGAAAATCCTTACCCATCCATGCTCCGAAGCCCTTAATAGAGGAGTCAGAGTACATAGGAGTATTAACCAGGTCATTAAGGATTAAACTTTTACAGTTAAACGCGCCACAAAAATCCAACCACCAACGTATGTCCTGTCTGGTACATTCAGAAATTTTTATGTAACCCCTAGGCCTAGCTCGAGCACACAAATCAAAAATTCTCCTGCTAAATGTTCTACCACCTTTTACTACCTGTGAGCAAAAGGACATGAGACCTCCAATCTTCTCAAGGTTCATCTTGGAAATGAACTTCCTATTAACATTGTCTAATAAGATGCCTTCCATCTTGTCTATTTTATCCTTAGGTAGGGATAATTCTAGGTCAACAGAATTAATCAAAATACCTAGAAATTTGCACTCCTGTGCTGGCTCGGTTACCTTCTCCTTAGAGATGACAAAGCCCATGTACTCCATACACTCTATTAGTAAATTTCTCTGACTGAGGCACTCCTCAAATGAGTCTGCGACGACTATAAAATCGTCTAAATAATTAACAATCTTTTTTACACCATAGAACTTTGCTACCTCTACAATAAAGTCAGAGACCCTGTTAAATATATAAGGAGCGCATTTCAGACCAAAGGTCAACCTGTTGCTTACGTAGTAATTCTCACCATGTCCAAAATCCCATCTGAAACCTTGCATAGTTGTGTGGGGACCATATACATTTATAGACCTGTAAGCTGACTTTAAGTCCACCACACTCATATAATCGTTCTTATTCAATTGAGCAGTCACTGTGCTAATATTATTATAAGAAAACGTCGAGCTGGTAGAATCCATAAAATTATTAATAGAGATTTTCTCCGGCATACTATAATCAGTTATGGGTCTTAGTTTACCATTAGATTTTTCCACCCCTCCAAGTGAATGGATACACTGAGGTTTACTATCAGTTCTTGAGACAAGACCTGCCTCCAGCTCATCCAATAATATATCACAAAATACATTGTAAAATTTTTTCTCAAGAATAGATTTATAATTCCTACAGTCGTAAGCAGTTTTACAATCTGAATCTACAATCTTGAAGCCTTGAACGAACCCGTGCCATAGAAAATCAGCCTCAGCACCACTAATATTAATGAGACCTCTCTATTTGAGGAAAGCAGCCACCCTACACGGTAAAATTTGAGCTTTCTCCCCACCAATATAATGAACACACATACATACACCTTTTATACAATTGTCATACACCCTGATGCTAGATAAATCTTTGACATTTACAATAAATAGTGGTTCATTTTCACCCTGTATTGGGTCATTACAAGTAATAACCCCATCATTTAAATTAATACAATCATTAACCTCCTCTATCTTCCATGGAAAATCAATTTCTTGGAATACATCTTGTTTTGACACAGGCTCAGTCGAATGAATGAAACCACTGACCCCCCTCGTGTCTTCCACCTCCTGTACTGGAGCTTGTGGAGGCAAGTCGACATCTACCACAGCTTCCATAACTGGATCGGGCACCAAACACATATTACTGCCAGCTATGGGACATCGACCACCTACAGTTTCCTTGTCATTCCTGGATTTTTGGCATTCAGTTTTACCATGTCCAGAAGCACTACATCCGCTGCAGATATGCCTGTATTTTCAAGGGTCCCTCAAGCACCCGTCTGCTCTATTAAAAGCATAGCATGAATTGTTTGAGATTTTTTGTTTGGTCCCATTCCTAGTTTTGGTGGCGTATGCCTTCTGTGCCTGAATAGTACCGTCATAAGAGAGGTGTCTGAGAATGTCAGAATTATCAATAACCCAAAGGCCTCTATACCATCCTTATTTGCCCTGGTTCTAACTGACTTATCATAGGCCAACAGAGCTGCTACTGTATACATTTTTGTCCCAGCTTTTTCTACCAGAACTTGTAGATGCTTTAACATACCCTCCACATCGTTATTCTCTCTGTAGAAGTCCAGTACAAAATTTAGATTGACTAGTACCAATTTCTCTACTGTGTCGATCTTTTCTCATTTTTTTTACATAGATTTCATGGTCAAACTCACCACATTTGGTACTGGTGTGTAGCTTGGAAGACGTAGAATCTATTGACGACCCTCTTGAAGACGACTGTGGTCTGTGAGCGGAAAACGAAGATTTCGACCTCCGGTGATGACCACGGTGCGTGACCTCGTCCCATTTCAATCCGTAACTAAGGACGCTCGGAGACCGCTGCCTAGATACGCGACTGCGCCCTTGGTGATGTGACGTCATCGGTCGTTGACAAACATTCGCACGTGCATGCCACACCCCCTCGGTTGAGTTCATCTCATCTTTCCTGTCCCTTCCAGCGACCACCTCCTGTAGCAGGCTTTTAATACCGGATAACTCGCCCTCCAGTGCATCCATCCTCTCTGTCTGGTCAACGAGCTGTTCGTCTTCTAACCCATTAGCGTGGTTGGGTGGTGAAGGCCTCTGGCCGGCACAAGATGAATCCAGCTCATTCGAAAATCCCAAATTGGCTGATTTTACTGCTTTCCCAGCCGATTTAGCCGATTTCTTAGAAGCAGTAGCTGATTTCACACCTCTAGTTGATTTTCTACCCATATTGACCAAGGAATTAAATCCTAATCAAGAAAATCAATTTAAAAATCAAGGGAACACCCAGCGTGGTGTTACCTGAACAGGTGAGCTTCGCCAATTGATGGTTACTTTGAACCTGCTCCTTATATACTGGAGGATTATTTACCATGACGTCACCGATGACATCATAGATATTCTTACGAGCTGCAAGTAGTCCCTAACCGTCCACGGCTAATTATATATATATACACGAGTGTATATAGTTCCATATATATATATATATATATATACACTGTATCCTACAATACACTGAATTTGGTGCCCGTTAGCCCATTCCTTACTGTCTTTATTACACGATTAATCAATAAAATCAGTAAATAAATAGAATATCAATAAATTATATTGATGTCAATACATGATCGGTACACACACCTCGGCACCTGGCAGCCGTTGGTTTGGTTTGGACGCGAAAAAAAGATTCGCCCGGACCGGGACTCATCCCGCCTACCTTTAGCAGCTGAGGGCAATGCGCTAATCACTAGAACACCAGGTCTCACACCTTGGCGCCTGGCTTTGAAGGCGTCGTCTATGATTAAAATGCTATTCTAACCTTATGCATGTGAGAGTTGCGGGGGTCGCTACTGGCTTGCTTTGGTTTGAACACGTCCCGCAGTCGTCACGGTTATGGCAGCAGCAGCGACAAAGCTGGGAGGGTCACAACCCAGACTGCCGGGGCTTTTCACACTTTGAATATATAGTACCCTCCCCGAGCTTTGTATCATATCAAGACCTGGTTCTAACCAAGCTTCTCTCGTCAGTCCCTCTGGCGCAATGCATAGGATTAGGGATCAGGAGACTGCAGGTTCGACCCCTACTCTGGCCATTACAAGTTCGTAGGTTTTAACATGTGACATGTGACATGTAAGGAGTGTTGATATCCATGGATATCGGCACTCTTATCCATGGATATCAGCACTCTTAGGACCTGCAATATCGACAGGTATCAGAATGGGAATATCCAGAAAAAGCACCCAAAATCACAGAGGTCGTGTAATAATGCGTAATATATCGATATGCCGCCAGAGTTTATTCGGGACCAACGCTCGTTTGAGACCCCAGCACTCAAACAGGCCACTATTGTCGGTCTAGCTGGGTTATTGAAGACCAATATTGGCGTCTTGGCTTTACTACACAATGGAGCTGCACCAATAACAACAATAATGGCCGCCATACTGATTTCCAGCAGTCTCATCGTTGTCTGGTAACCCCACCAAAACCATGGCCGTGCAAACCCTTGTGTGTCCTCCCCAATCCTAAATGCACCCATGATGATAGAAAGAAAACTGCAAAAGGAGAGAAGGAGGAATACAAGTGCTGCTGCTAGTACTAATTTGGCAATTGGGGAGACACAGGCCTCCACAATATCATCAGGGTCCTTGAAGTCAAAAAGTCGTCTACGTGAGGACTTTTTGGCAGGATACTCACTGTTTTGACCAGAACTGACTGGTTTTTGCGTTAACTTAGGACTACAGAGTGGGGCACTTGTAGGAGAATTAGTTTTAGATCAAGCCTGACTAGGTGATACAGAAATCGTATTTGAGTGTTCATTGAGTTCAACCATATCTGTGTCAAATTCTGTGCCTGTGGATGAAATGTCTTGGACAACATCACATTTTGGAGAAAGTAGGATTTTACCATTTGATTTTCCCTGATCAGTGGCATTCAGTAAAGAGTGGGCTGAGCTTGGGCTAGCAGTGTTATCACCCGATTTATAAACACTGCCTGGAGACATGTCACCTGTCTCAGAGTCTTTTTTTGTCGTATGTCCATTCCTTCCTGGATATTTCCGTCTGCTCATTCTGTTGATTTTCATTCTGGTCATGAATAGACGATTGAAGATTCTATAGAATAGGTAGCCATAGAGACCAGATGAAAACAGTCCCCAGATGACAAAATATACTTCACACAGGAACATGTAGAGCATCGTACCATCGACATATGCTACAATAATGTCACTGGATAGTGTCAAAAGGAAACTGACGACCATGATCATTGCTATGGGGAAAGGGCTAAATAACCCATGGGTGACAACACATATACCAGTCACTTTGAACATGGTTATGAAGACCAATATAAATGCTGACAGCATACAAGGGTAATAGGTGTGAATCGTTATAAGGGAAATAGCCAGCAGCAGGTATTGTCGTGAGCTATAAGGTTTGAGAAAGAAATGCAATGCTCTTGTGACTCCACAGATGAGAAGCATGCAGTGTAGTGAAATGTAGTAAGGTATTCCGAGTGACCTCTTCATCCTAGAAATCCTGACTATGTGCACAATCGCCACAACTGCCAAGAGCAGGAAGAAAGCACCAATGAAGTATACATGTAGGGGCCAGGCAACTCCTACAGTTCCCTTGAGTTCTTTCCAGTTTGGATCAGGACGGAGGTACCAGGATCGGACCCCGATGATGCCTTCCCCTTCTGCCGTTGGTTCATCAGGTCTTTCAGGTTCGATTTCCACTTCCGGTTCTGGTCTGGCTTCAGACTGTACCTCTGGTTCCCCTTCAGGTTCGGCTTCTAGCCATGACGATGGCTCAGAACTTGGCAATGCCATGGTAAAATGGTGGCTCTGTTATCAGATTCTGGATTGCAATCAAAAGAAAATATATTATACATAACAGTCTCTATAATCTTTTCTCTTATTTGATACAAAGTGACAATCAATTTGTGTTCATGTAGGAGTTTGGGAAAGGACTAGATCTAATGCACTGAGCTCACTTTCGACTACCATAAATTCCCCTGAATATGGCATGGCCTTTTACGAGAACCAAGGGCTATAGGTAGCATGTTCGGCAGAAAATAGAAATATTGAATTTAGTTATCCTAGTTTGGGTGTAAATGAAAGATATCATGCAGAAAATTACTTTCCCTGAAGATTTTGAAAATCCATTGAATATAATGCTAGTTATGGAGCATTTTCTATGTTTTTTGGGCCTCCCACATACATATTGGGATATATGTGCGTGGATTTGTTATGATGATGTAACATTATATAAATTAAAAATTATATGTGTGGAATCATCCACAATATTGTAGGAATACTGTAATTTGATAGATATTTGAGTGTTAATTTTGAAATGTTGACACTACAGTGCACCTTCAGTGTGTTAAGGGTGTGAAAGTAGATTACAGGGGGGGGGGCAAAATCTCCAGTAGGTATGTACTTTAACAGGTATTGAGAGGGGAGCTTTCTGTCCCTGGCAACTTGTGAAAACACAAACAGGGAAAGGGTATATATATAGGGCTGGGTCTCAGTGGAGAGACACACCCCCTTACCAGAGTCAGGACAGGAGAACAGGACAGGCACACAGCAGCCAAGAGCACCCCGGCGGAGGCATGGTTGAGGTTTGGGTGTGGCTCTGTCCTGGGCCAGGAGCAGTACCACAGGTGCAGTAGTCCTAGCAAAAGGACCTTAGGCAGGTACGAGGTCGAGTTACACCTTAGAACTGTGGAGGCCAGCCTGCACTGTCTCAGGTGGGTGAGGTGCTAGGAAGGCATTTTGCCCAATAAGGTATTGTGATCTGTGGATCAACACGGTAAAAGGTATGCCCGCGACGGGGTGCGTGGGCTTAACTTTTTTAACGTGTTGATCCACATCTTTACTTTGATTCTGATTTGTATTTTATCCTTGCTCTATGGTGCTGGAACAGTTGTAATTGTACATCCACTGTGCTAATGGTTCTGTAGGTGCAGATTATTATAATCTGAGTGATATAACTATGTGCTATGGAGATATTATTTGACATTTGAGATGTAAATTGAGAGTTGTACATAATTAAATCTATAAGAATAATTTGTGACATATTGATAAAGATATCTCTCAAGATAGTGATTGTAATCAAAAGAAAATATATTAAACATAATAGTCTCTATAATCTTTTCTCTTATTTGATACAAAGTGACAATCAATTTGTGTTCATGTAGAAGTTTGGGAAAGGACTAGATCTAATGCACTGAGCTCACTTTCGACTACCATAAATTCCCCTGAATATGGCGTGGCCTTTTACGAGAACCAAGGGCTATAGGTAGCATGTTCGGCAGAAAATAGAAATATTGAATTTAGTTATCCTAGTTTGGGTGTAAATGAAAGATATCATGCAGAAAATTACTTTCCCTGAAGATTTTGAAAATCCATTGAATATAATGCTAGTTATGGAGCATTTTCTATGTTTTTTGGGCCTCCCACATACATATTGGGATATATGTGCGTGGATTTGTTATGATGATGTAACATTATATAAATTAAAAATTATATGTGTGGAATCATCCACAATATTGTAGGAATACTGTAATTTGATAGATATTTGAGTGTTAATTTTGAAATGTTGACACTACAGTGCACCTTCAGTGTGTTAAGGGTGTGAAAGTAGATTACAGGGGGGGGGGCAAAATCTCCAGTAGGTATGTGCTTTTATTGAGCATTTTCTATGTTTTTTTGGCTTCCCACATTCTGCCAGTTAGATCGTAGTAGAAGTGGTGGCTGTGAAGGTGCCCGACATACAGGCAGGGCCCACTCACTCACTACTCACGGCAGGTATACCCCGGGTCTGGGTGTACTACTGCAGTCCGGTCTTAGAGGGCAAATTAAAGCCTTAACATAATGCATATGCGCAAAAAATACGCTTATAGATAACATGAATTTATATATCAGGTTGTTACAATCTACCTTCAATGCATATCCTGTCTTAGTTCCGGGTTGTTCCACCGGTAATTTATTTTGACATAGGCTCTCAGAGTTACCATAAAGTAGCACCATATATATGAGGTAGTCAACTAATAGACAATTGCTTAATATTTACACGAATCGATAGCCCATCATATTTTCTTCTATCCTATGTGACTTTGTCCTGATACATCGATATTAGACCTACTTTTGACCCATAGGTAATGTGCGTGTCTACCCTCCGTGCACTACTGAGAGAGCACACATGGCCGGCATTCTCGCCTTCATCAAAAAGTAATCTAACTATTTTGAATGGAAAACAAGAAAAATGTGGCAAGGACCACGGATAGGAGTTGCCACTCCTATCCCTCCTGCACAACTTGCCACTCTGCGGCAGACGTGTGACGTCACGGCCGACGTATTACATCACAAATTGCGTCACAAGGTGACAGTGATGTCACTTACAAACCGAAAACATAATGAAGTTGCTATGGTCGCTGCACTGCCGGCCGCTACGCGGCAAGCAACTCAAAAAAAAAATAAATAAAATGAAAACCACTATATTATGTAGAATAACGATATAGATAGGTGAATAGTGTGTCTTTTTAACCACGCATGGCATATGGAAAAGTATATAACGTAACTAGTCCTTCAGAGACCAGTAAGAAGACCTTTTTTAACACTGTGACAGATAGGGAGTGACCAAATGGCTCGAGCACCGAACTTGCTACTATAGGTGCGACTTGTAGAGTAAGCTCAAAAAGGGGTTCGGAAAATAAGATGGTATTTGGCACTATTATCAACTACTCAATAGCAGGGGCGTAGGAAAAGGGGGGGCCAGGGGGGCCCGGGCCCCCCCCCGCCAATCACAGAGGAGGTAGGGCCTGAATATGTCTGGGCCCCCCCCCAAAAAAAATGTGTCAAGCCTCATTATGAAATGTACAAGATTCCCACAGCTCACCACTCATATTGGACAAATATGTCATTATTAAGACAGGGAAAATGGCAGCATTGGATAAAGATAAGCCATCAAGGAATAATTTTTATATAAATCCCATACAACCATACATCAACACCAGCACGTTCAAACCGATAATTCATGGTGGCTGGGGTGGGGCCCCTGCCCCCCCCCCAATGAAGATTTGCTTCCTACGCCTCTGAATAGAATAACACAAAATGCCATCCTATAAACTGTGAAATTATTTTTCCTAATTAAGGTCTAGCATCTATTAATGTGTGAGGTTATAGATGTATATTTCTCTAATTAACGGTTTATGGGGATTCAATCATTGTAAATTTTCAAAAGAAAGCTAATGATGTAGCTGTTGACCTCCTTCTCCAACACGCTGCTCAAAATCCCCATTCTAAATGATTTAAAGTGGCCCCCCTTCAATGGATTCGACCACTGATAACCCTTTAAGCCTAAGGGCTGTTAATGCATTAACGCATCATGCCATTGTTCAATATGATGCATGAATGCAGTCACCAGGGCTACATCCATGCATCATGCCGACCCTACAGAGTAATACCATCCTGGCTGGCTGAGGTGCTGGCGAGCAGTCTCGCTAGCACTTCATTGGTGCATCATGACGACCAATGGGCATGATGCACTCCTGCATCAGCAGCCATTAAAGGGTAAAGTAAACAGTGTTAGAAATGTGACAGGATGCTATGTTAAGTCCTAAATGTGTGTCTTAAATCCCTGATATAGGTCTATATACAGTCATCTATGTCAGCGACTTATTGGCTGTCATTGTTACATTGCTTTGCACTATGATAAATCCCCATGTATAAGCAGCATCTTGGGGGTGCAGGGGGAGAGCCGTGAACCCTTTCGGGGAGAAACGGTATGATCGGAAGTGTGTCAGTGGTTCCGGTGGGAATGCGAAAGTCTACTGCTCATATTTTACAAGCGAAAATGGCGCCAATTTTACAAGCGAAAATGGCTTCTCCCCAAAAGACGTAACCGAGGAGAGCCCGGTGCTTTGGCGCCACCTTGTAGCAGACTAGAGTATGACCATGTCTAACATAGCCAGAAGGCAAGGAAATGGTCAAAGTATGGCACAGTGGAGACATCATGTGAGTGGCATGGGAACTAAGCAAACATGAAATGTACCAGAAATGACTTCACTGAGCTCATATTAGTGGTAATTGAAATATCTTTCTCACTCTCTTAGAGTGGTGCTCCAATGTTCTCTACTGCACCCCCTCATACATTAGACATTGAAGTGATTTTCACAAAAAGTAGATTTAATGGATCTCAACTCAATTATTATTTTTGAAATGCTCAAAGTTGACCTTTAGAACAACCCATTATCAACTGAAACATGATGGATTTCTCCATACTGATACAGTCATTGAAATGCAGCTAAACTGGACCCATTACATAGAGTGAAGTATATTTGATGTAAATGTATCATAGGATATTTGACACATGTGTTAATATAGCAGAATTGAGGTATTTCCTCACACATACTGAGCTATACACACAAACATAAATGTTACAGTTGCCATGAGATGGTGCTGAAGCACTGGTCCCCCCCCCTGTTGGGGGTGTAAATGGGGGTCCCCCATGTCATATGTTGATTTAAAAAAATGGCCATGTCCCCATGTCAATTTTAAAAAATGGTCAGGTCACCATGTCAATTTTAAGAAACTGTTTGTGTCACCATGTCAATTTTAAGAAATTGTTCATGTTCCATGTCACTATAAAGCCTAAAATAGCCCATGTCACCATGTCAATTTGAGTGGTCCACATCCATCATCTTATTCCGACCTAGCGCGATACAATATTGACCAATGAGAATATTCCTTTCATTCAGTGCCGACTTTTCAGGGTGCATTACGTAACACCTTGTACCCATCAGCTAGCTGTTATCAGACCTTATCTCGAAAGGTATCAGCTTCAGCAGGGGTAGGCCCACTAAGGATCCGCTAACCCGGATTGGAAATTGCAGACCCTTAGGGAGTGGTCATTATTTATCAACAGGGGGGGTGGTGGGTTTGAGGGAGGGGGGCATAAAATTTTCAGACCCCTCCTGAGGGGGGGCTAAAAAAATTCCCCCTCTTTTTAGCAAAAAAGCCCGCGTGTTACTATAGATCAAAGAGGGGCGCGAAAACTCTCCGCGCTTCCGGCACGGGGGGGCGCAAAAAATTTTGACTGCCGTAGAAGGGGGGCGTAAAACTTTTCGTGTAAAAACCAATGACCACTCCCTTAGTACCTGACAGACGGAAGTACCAGTCGAGGCGTTCGGGTAGCGGTTTTCTAACAATATGCAATGCATTGTGGGATGTGGTGACCTCGAACGCTAACTACACCACATCAGCTGGTTCCCTCCACCCCCTTCCATCCCAGCCAGGTCTGGCTAGGTACCAGTCGGTAACTATGCTTGGGAGGGTAGTAAGTTGACTCAGGGATCAACATTGACCTACATGGGGAGGACCAATGAGGGATGGCCTTACAAACCAGCATTGATCCCTCGGCCATTCCCCGAACGCCTCGAGTCATTAGGGAAGAACCATTTGAGGGTTTTTTTATGGGGGGCTGCAAAAAAAGTACCGTAATACCTCGCATATAAGGCGCACCTTATACGCGAGGATGGATCCCTGATGCGCCTTGTAGAAGTAGAATAATTTAGGGAATGTTTTTCCCTAAAATGTTCCCAATATACCTATATTTCTGTATAGTGGTAGGAACAGATCGGGGTAGCTCTAGGATGACCATAGATCTTTGAATTTTGAAGATCCGTTGAGTAGAACAAAAGTTATGACATTTTCATTTTATACGCGGGGTATTACCATGGGCATGGAAAGCAGGGGGGACAGGGGGGACATGTCCCCCTCTGACTTTTGGCCAACTCCTCAAAAGGTCAAGTAAAGGGAGGTCAAAAATTGCAGAAAACCCCGCTGGGGGCATGAAAAAATGTACCCCCCCTCCCCACAGTTCTTCAGTTGCTCCCGGTGCAATTATGTGTTTTTTTAAATGCCTGCTCCTATTGATGAGAAAGGGGAGTGGGGGTAGTGGGTGATCACAAGGGGGCTTGGGGCAGAGGTAAAAAAATTGTGCAATTGAGAGAAAACTCACTGTTTATGATAGTGGCCTTATGTTCAATGGGTGGTTCCTACTCAGTTTTTTCCAGAGAATCCAAATTTGCTTGGGGCCATTCTGGATTTTGCATATTAAGGCCCCTAATTTGATTTAATTAGATAGGCCAAATGACCTGATTAAGCATGAGAATGATGCAACACATACTATATTTATTCTAAAATGGCTAGTTTTCAAAGAAATATGTTCTAGCAATTAGATGTTACCCTTTTGGAAAATTTCAGTTCAGCCTAATTAGCTTATCTATGCAAATCCATAATTAATTAGGTATTTTCAATTTATTTCTTGTAAATACTGAGAAAAAAAATATGAAGATTATGGGAATAAATCAATGAAACTTGGTAGAGCTATGCTTAATAATAAAGAGCACCTCAATCCAATATTGTTATATCTTGATGTGCTAATAATGATATGACTTAAGGTTGCTGGCGGGGATAGAATCAAAGTAATTAGATTTTCGCTAGATTATCACCAGAATCCCAAAATGATATGTACTTTTCATATATGCAATAAAAATGTGGGGGTCCCGGGCATATTTCTGAGATACAGAACTTTTACTATTATGTAGGATTATGCAGCAATATGCAACATAAATCCACAGAGTCATATCCAAAAGTATTTAGAATTTCTTATAACTTCCTCATCACTTAGAGCATGCACATATCTTTGCAGTGAGTGTAGTTCTGACATATGGTCCCAGCCATATTTCTAATGTTTTGGATGATTGAAAATTTTCCTTAAGGGAAATGGCTAGAATAAGTACATCTAGATTATATAGCACATTCCAAATTCCCTACCCCAACTGACTCTGTGGCACATGTGTTACATCTCTGCCTTGTACACAAGAGGTCTGGAGTTCAAATCCCTATTCAACCCATTAGGAATTTTGCATATGTCGTTGTCATAATATCAATAGAGCACAGGAGACCCCTGGTGTCCAAATGGTGAACTGACAATCCCCGCTAGCCACCTTAAAGGCAAGACCTTGAGTAAGTTGATGATGCAGTTGTATTTATTCCAGCATATTGTACAGAGTCTTAATGGATGCATGTGTATAGGTACTAAGGCGGCCTATGCCAGGGGTGGGCAGCTGTTGCAATGTCGCAGGAAATTTGTGACAGAGAGCTTGGGAAATGCGACAGTGACACTGGGGATGATATTGGCTTTCCAAATCTGAAAGAATGTTATCAATATTCCAACTAGAAACAAAGTTATTAGCTTTTCAGTACATGCCAAATCTGAAAGAATTGATCTAATCACAGACACATGAGTTTGGTGGGTTACTGACCCTGGGGCTATCAGCACCATACATGCCAAACACGCACATAAACATGCCAAACACATGTAAACACATACCAATCAGCATTGCAAATGAGATTGGCACAACCTATCCCATCGTAATAATTCATCTTTGTAATTATGTAAATAACCATACACAGCATTGGATTTCCAATTCACCTTCCTTTTAATATCCTCTATACTGAGGCCAGCATCCTTCAATAATGTGGCACCTCCGTGCCTAAGAGAGTGAGTAGAGACACAATTGTTTATATTAGACTGTAAGGCTACATGTTTTAACTTAGAGTTGACATACTGATACTCCATACCATTACCTCTAGAACTAAAAAAAAGAGAACATTTTTATATTTACCCCAACACAAACGTTGTAAGCCCCTATATGGGCACAGCAAGGAGTTGTCATCTCTCAACAAGAATACATAAAAAGAACCTCTACCAAGTTGATCCGTTTTAGAATTTTTAACATGTAGGCTAACATATTCACTTTTAAATTAAACATCACCTACCCTCAACGAGTGAGGGGATCTCACCACATAGCCTACCCTGAGTACACCCCTAAAACATGTTAATATAGCCAACCAAAATTTCATATCTGCTCTGTTAGATAGGTCTAAATTTGACCTTAATTTTAACATTTCCTGAGGAGTCAAAGAACGAACTTCCCTTGCAGGATTAGTATCATGTCTCTCAATACCATCCAAAGTCTTTTTTAACATGAAATTATCACTGTAATCAACAAAACCATTTAATTTCTGTTGGTACCAAACTGCAGACATGGAATTTTTCACAGATGAAGGCTTCATATACTCAGACAGATACACTGCATATATTGAACCCTGTGATGGAGAACAAGGAAAAGATTCTAAACCAAATTTTTTACAATTTTTTTTATACCTTTTAAGTTGTTGTTTCCTAGTTCTCCTAGTATTCTCTGACACACCCTGGTCCAAAAGATACCTTTTTCTTTTTTGCAACCTCTTCCACTCTGGAACCAAAACAGCACATGTTATAATCATGTAGAGTGGCGATACATTTTTTAGGCACACCTTTATAAGCAAGCCTTGACAACTGGTCAGCCAGAATATTATCTTCTGACCTAATATAAGTAGCATAAACTTCTACATTGTTGATGAAACAACCATTCCATGCAAAGATTGTTTTTAGATCTACCCATGTTAATCATGGCCAGAACTTGCATATTATCCGTTATACAGTGGATTCTTTTATTTTTATAACTAGAAATCCAATGTTTCAAACCCATCATAACGGGGTACAATTCATATACATTGATATTCCTATGGTGATTTTTTAGATTATCAAGTATTGGAGGTACAGTAAAATGGTCTACACCCAGATTAACCTTATCAAAAGATGTCCAATCTCCATACAGAAAATCATTGCCCATCCAGGCTCCAAACCCCTTAATAGAGGAATCCGAATACATTGGGGTGTGTACTAAATCATTAAGGATTAAACTTTTACAGTTAAACGTATCACAAAAATCTAACCACCAAAGCATGTCCTGTCTGGTACAATCAGAGACTCTAATGCAACCCCTCGGTTTAGCACGGGCACACAAATCAAAAATCCTTCTACTAAAGGTCCTACCACCTTTAACCACCTGAGAGCAGAACTACATGAGTCCACCAATTCTCTTTAAGTTCTTCTTAGAAATGAACTTCTTATTAACATTGTCCAATAAGATTCCCTTCATTTTTTCTACTTTATCCTTAGGTAAAGATAATTCTAAATCTTTAGAATTTATAATAATACCTAAAAATTTACACTCTTTAGACGGCTCAGTTACTTTTTCCTTTGAAATCACAAAGCCCATGTATTGCATACATTCAACCAATAAATTTCTTTGACTGAGACACTCCTCATACGAATCAGCAATGACTATAAAGTCGTCTAAATAATTAACAACTCTCTTTACACCATAGAACTTTGCTACCTCCACAATGAAGTCAGAAATTCTGTTAAATATATATGGAGCACATTTGAGACCAAAGGTTAATCTGTTACTAACATAGTATTCCTCTCCCTGTCCCAAATCCCATCTAAAACCTTGCATAGTTGTATGGGGAGCATAGACATTTATAGTTCTGTAGGCTGATTTTAAATCAACCACACGCATATAATCCTTCCTATCTAACTGAGCAGTCACCGTGCTAATATTATTATAGGAAAAAGTTGAGCTGGTAGTATTAATGGAGATTTTCTCAGGCATACTACAATCAGTTATAGGTCTCAACCTACCATTGGATTTCTCCACCCCTCCAAGTGATTGGATACACTGAGGTTTACTATCAGATTTTGAGACCAGACCCACCTCCAATTTGTCCAATAATATACCACAAAATTCATTGTAAAATTTTCCCTCAAGAATAGACTTATAACTCTTACAGTCATAGGTAGTTTTACAGTCTGGGTCTACAATCTTGAAACCTTGGACGAAACCTTGCCATAGAAAATCAGCCTCAGTGTTATTAATATTAACGAGACCTTTTTGTTGGAGGAACGAAGCGACTCTGCATGGCAAAATCTGAGCTCTCTCCCCACAGATATAATGAACACACATACGTACACCTTTTATACAATTGTCATACACCCTGATGCTGGGTAAACCTTCGATGTCTACAGAAAAAAAGTGGTTCATCTTCACCCTGTACTGGGTCCTCACATGTAACATACATATCATTTGGATTAATATAGTTATTAACCCATCCATATTATCCAAAGAATTAATTTCTTGGAAAACACCTTGATTAACTACGTCAACAAGGTTCCCATGCTCCAATACGAGCTCAGGCGAATGAATCATCTCTTCCACCCCACCTGCGTTTTTCACCTTCTGTACTGGAGTTGCTCGTGAAGGTAAGCCAACATCTACCAAACCTACTACAACTGGATCTGGCATCAAACACACATAACTGCCAGCTATAGGACATTGGTTACCTACAAATTCCTAATCATTTCTAGATTTTTGACATTCGGTCTTGCCATGTCCAGTAGTACTACAACCACTACAAATGTGCTTATACTTGCAGGGGTCCCTCAAACATCCCTCGGCTCTATTGAAGGCATAACACGAGTTATTTGAAACTTTAGGTTTTACCCCATTTTTTGATTTAGAGGCATAAGCCCTTTGAGCTTGAACAGTACCATCATACGAAAGATGTCTAAGAATATCAGAATTTTCGATCGTACCAAATGCTTCGATACCATCATTGTTAGCTCTAGTTCTAACAGATTTGTCATAGGCCACCAGGGCTGCAACAGTAGATATCTTTGTTCCTGCTTTTTCTACCAACACTTGCAAATGTCTTAACATACCCTCCACATCGTCACCTTCCTTATAGGCATTCAACACAAAGTTCAAGTTGACCAGAACCAATTTCTCAACAGTATCAATCTTATCAGGCTTTTGAATATAGTTTTCATGGTCAAACTCACCGATTTTGGTACCAACGTGGAGCCTAGATGAAGTAGAGTCCATTGACGACCCTCTTGAGGAGTTACGCACCCCGTGACGAGCAGAAAAAGACGATTTAGACCTCCGATGACAACCCCGGCGAGTAACTTCTTCCTATCTCGAACCGTTGCTATGGATGCTTGGTGAACGTTGTCGCCTCTCCCTAGAAACGCGGCTGCGTCCTTGCCAACCTTATGTCATTGCTCGCTTGTAAACATCAGCAAGTGGGCGCCCTGCCCCTTCGGTTGAGTCCAATATTTCATCTCTCCGGTCCCCTCTAGTAGCAATTACCTTGTGCAGAAGACCTTTGATCTCATAGTTTGCCCTCCAGCGAGTTAATCCTGCTTGTCTGGTCAGCGAGTGAATCATCTTCAAACCCATTAACATGGCTGGGTGGTGAAGGTACCTGACCCCCACAAGATAACTCCACATCGCTTGAATATCCTAAGTTGGCCAATTCTGCTGCAGATTTGGCCGATTTGGCCGATTTCTTTGGAGCAGCAGCCGATTTGGCACCTCTTGTTAATTTTCTGCCCATCTTGATTGAAAAATCAATCCGTAAACCAAGAAAATCGATTAAAAATCAAGGGAACATCCAGCGTGGTGTTACCTGTACAGGTGAGATTGGCCAACTGACAGTTACTTCAAAACTGCTCCTTATATACTGGAGGATTATTTACCATGACGTCATTCTATGACATCATAGATACCACTACGCTCTGCAAGTAGTCCCTAACAGTCCGCAGCTAATTATATATATATATATATATATATACACAAGTGTATATAGTTCCATATATATATATATATATATATATATATATATATATATATATATATATATATAAGTTATCTCGCTACCAGGGAATATATATACCGGTAATATACGGATGATAAATAATACAAGATACCAGATTGTACCTGTAATAAAGGGATATTAATATAATATATATAATAAATGATCTATCACAGAAACACATGAGTTTGGTGTGTTACTGACCTTGGGGCTATCAGCACCATACATGCCTTTATTAAAACAACTATAATAATTAGTTGACAATAAGCATAGTCAGTAAAATGCATAATAAAATAACAAACAGTATAAGTAACAACAATAATGATAAGAATAGTACTAACAATAGTAAAAATTTAAAAATCAAGGAAACACCCAGCGTGGTGTTACCTGAACAGGTGAGCTTCGCCAATTGACGGTTACTTTGAACCAGCCCCTTATATACTGGAGGAGTTATTTACCATGACGTCGTGCTATGACATCATAGGTATTCATACGAGCTGCAAGTAGTCCCTAACCATCCGCGGCTAATTATATAAATATACACGAGTGTATATAGTTCCATAAGTTATCTCGCTACCAGGGAATAAATATAACGGTAATATACGGATGATAAATAATACAAGATAACAGATTGTACCGGTAATAAAGGGATATTAATATAATATATATAATAAATGATCTATCACAGAAACACATGAGTTTGGTGGGTTACTGACCTTGGGGCTATCAGCACCATACATGCCAAAAACACACAAAAACATGCCAAACACATGTAAAACACATACCAATCAGCATTACAAATGAGATTGGCACAACCTGTCCAAATGTAATAATTCATCTTCGTGATTATGAATATAACCATACACAGCACTGGATTTCCAATGAACTTTTTTCTTAATATCCTCTATACTGAGGCCAGAATCCTTTAACAAGGTGGCACCACCATGTCTAAGTGAGTGGGTAGAGACACAACCTTTTATATTAGACTGTAAGGCTAGAAATATTTACCTAGAGTTGACATATTGATATTCCATACCATTACCTCTAGAATTAAATAGTAAATCATTTTTACATCTACCTTTACACAAACGCTGTAAGCCCCTATATGGGCACAGTAAGGAGTAATCATTCCTAACCAAAAATACATGGAAAGAATCTTTACCAAGGTCCGTTTTAGAAGTTTTAGCATGAAGGCTAACATATCCACTCTCAAATTTAACATCACCTACCCTCATAGAGTGAGGGGATTTAACCACATGGCCTACCCTAAGTACACCTCTAAAACATGTCAATATAGCCAACCAAAATTCCATATCTGCCCAGATAGATAGGTCTAGATTCGACCTTAATTTCAACATTTCCTGAAAAGTCAAAGGATGAACTTCCTTTGATGGATTAGCATTAGATCTTTCAATACCATTCAAAGTTTTCTTTAACATGAAATTACCACTGTAATCAGCAAAACCATTCAATTTTTGTTGATACCAAACTGCCGACATGTAATTTTTTACAGATGAAGGCTTCATAAATTCAGACAAATACACTGCATAAATTGAACCCTGGGATG
The DNA here is from genome assembly GCA_949317995.1 of Acholoe squamosa. Taxonomy (NCBI): domain Eukaryota; kingdom Metazoa; phylum Annelida; class Polychaeta; order Phyllodocida; family Polynoidae; genus Acholoe; species Acholoe squamosa. The sequence goes on along the minus strand of OX439052.1, from coordinate 8,265,252 downwards.
GAGAACAAGGAAAAAGTTGTAGTTTAAATATATTACAAAATTTCTTATACCTTTTGAGTTGCTGTTTCCTCGTTCTCTTAGTATTGTCTGACACACCATGGGCCAAAAGAAACTTTTTTTCTGTTTTGTAACCTCTCCCACTCTGGAATCAAAGCAACACATATTATTATCATGGAGAGTGGTTATACATTTACCAGGCATACCTTTATAAGCAAGTCTCGACAACTGGTCAGCCAGGATATTGTCCTCTGACTTAATATATGTAGCATATATTTCTACATTGTTAATGAAACACAGCCAAAAGATTTCTCTCAGCCATTCCATGCAAAGTTTGTTTCTAGATCTGTCCGTGTTAATCATAGCTAGAACCTGCATATTATCTGTTATACAATGAATTCTTTTGTTTTTGTAACTAGAAATCCAGCGCTTTAAACCCATCATAACAGGATATAGTTCATACACATTGATATTTCTATGATGGTTCTGTAGATTGTCAAGTATAGGAGGAACAGTAAAGTGGTCTACACCGAGATTAAATTTATCAAAAGATGTCCAGTCTCCGTACAGAAAATCCTTACCCATCCATGCTCTGAAGCCCTTAATAGAGGAGTCAGAGTACATAGGAGTATTAACCAAGTCATTAAGGATTAAACTTTTACAGTTAAAAGTGCCACAAAAATCCAACCACCAATGTATGTCCTGTCTGGTACACTCTGAAATTTTTATATAACCCCTAGGCCTAGCTCGTGCACACAAATCAAAAACTCTCCTGCTAAATGTTCTACTACCTTTTACTACCTGTGAGCAAAAGGACATGAGACCTCCAATCCTCTCAAGGTTCTTCTTGGAAATGAACTTCCTATAAACATTGTCTAATAAGATGCCCTTCATCTTGTCTATTTTATCCTTAGGTAGGGATAATTCTAGCTCCACAGAATTAATCAAAATACCGAGAAATTTGCACTCCTGTGCTGGCTCGGTTACCTTCTCCTTAAAGATGAAAAAGCCCATGTATTCCATACACTCTATTAGTAAATTTCTCTGACTGAGGCACTCCTCATATGAGTCTGCTACAACTATAAAATCGTCTAAATAATTAACAATAATTAACAATCTTTTTTACACCATAGAACTTTGCTACCTCTACAATAAAATCAGAGACCCTGTTAAATATATAAGGAGCGCATTTCAGACCAAAAGTTAACCTGTTGCTCACATAGTAATCCTCACCATGTCCAAAATCCCATCTGAAACCTTGCATAGTTGTGTGGGGACCATATACATTTATAGACCTATAAGCTGACTTTAAGTCCACCACACTCATATAATCGTTCTTATTCAATTGAGCAGTCACAGTGCTAATATTATTATAAGAAAACGTCGAGCTGGTAGTATCCATAAAGTTATTGATAGATATTCTTTCGGGCATACTAGTCAGTTATGGGTCTTAACTTGCCATTTGATTTTTCCACTCCACCAAGAGAATGGATACATTGAGGTTTACTATCCGTCTTCGAGACTAGACCCGCCTCTAGCTCGTCTAATAATATACCACAAAATTCATTGTAGAATCTTCCCTCGAGGATAGATTTATATTTTTTACAGTCAAAGGTTGTCTGGCAATCCGGATCCACAATCTTGAACCCTTGAACAATACTGTGCCATAGAAAATCAGCCTCCGTACCACTAATATCAATGAGACCCTTTTGTTGAAGGAAAGAAGCTACTCTACATGGTAAAATTTGAGCTCTCTCCCCACCAATGTAATGAACACACATACATACACCTTTTATACAATTGTCATATACCGTGATGCTAGGTAAATCTTTGACATTAACAGTAAATAGTGGTTCATTTTCACCCTGTACTGGGCCACTACAAGTACCAACCATATCATTTGGATCAATATAATCATTAACCTCTTCTGTATTCCATGGAGATTCGATTTCTTGGAATACACCCTGATTAAATATATCAACAGGGCTCTCTTGATTAGATATGGGGTCAGTAGAATGAATGAATTCATCCTCCCTACCCACATTTTCCATCTCCTGTACTGGAGCTTGTGGAGGCACATCGACATCTACCATAACTGGGGCCCCCAAGGGGACCCCCCTTGAGGTCACAATGTCGCCAAAATGCAAGGCCTTAGGTCACATGTCACTTTTTTAGGGAAAATAACATGTCTAAAAATCTCAAAATTCAAGGCCTCAGATCACATGTCACTTTTTTAGGGATTGGACATGTCACATGTCACTTTTAAAAGGGTACAATGTCGAAATGTCACCTCAAAATGGTCAAATGTCGCCATGTCGTTTTTTACCCCTTGGGGGCCACATAACTGGATCGGGCACCAAACAAATAATACTACCAGCTATGGGACATCGAGCACCTACAATTTCCTAGTCATTCCTGGATTTTTGGCATTAGGTTTTACCATGTCCAGAAGCACTACATCCGCTGCAGATATGCCTATATTTGCATGGGTCCCTCAAGCACCCCTCTGCTCTATTAAAAGCATAGCATGAATTGTTTGAGCTTTTTTGTTTGGTCCCATTCCTAGTTTTGGTGGCGTATGCCTTCTGTGCCTGAATAGTACTGTCATAAGAGAGGTGTCTGAGAATGTCAGAATTATCAATAACCCCAAAGGACTCTATACCATCCTTATTTGCCCTGGTTCTAACTGACTGATCATATGCCAACAGAGCTGCTACTGTATACATTTTTGTCCCAGCTTTCTCTACCAGAACTTGTAGATGCTTTAACATACCCTCCACATCGCTATTCTCTTTGTAGAAGTCCAGTACAAAATTTAGATTGACTAGTACCAATTTCTCTACTGTGTTGATCTTTTCTCATTTTGTTACATAGATTTCATGGTCAAACTCACCACATTTGGTACTGGTGTGTAGCTTGGAAGAAGTAGAATCTATTGATGACCCTCTTGAAGACGACCGTGGTCTGTGATGAGCGGAAAACGAAGATTTCGACCTCCGGTGACGACCACGGTGCGTGACCTCGTCCCATTTCGATCCGTTACTAAGGATGCTCGGAGACCGCTGCCTGGATACGCGGTTGCGCCCTTGGTGATGTGACGTCATCGGTCATTGACAAACATTCGCATGTGCATGCCACGCCCCCTTGGTTGAGTTCATCTCATCTTTCCTGTCCCTTTCAGTGACCACCTCCTGTAGCAGGCTTTTAATACTGGATAATTCGCCCTCCAGTGCATCCATCCTCTCCGTCTGGTCAACGAGCTGTTCGTCTTCAAATACGTGTACTGGTACCAGGTATCACAATATGATGTATGCTGGTACCATGTATCATCATATAATGTGTACTGGTACCATGTATCATCATATAATGTGTACTAGTACAATGTGTCATTATAAGATGTGTACTGGTACCACGTATCATCATATAATGTGTACTAGTACAATGTGTCATTATATGATGTGTACTGGTACCACGTATCATCATATAATGTGTACTAGTACAATGTGTCATTATATGATGTGTACTGGTACCATGTATCATCATATAATGTGTACTAGTACAATGTGTCATTATATGATGTGTACTGGTACCACGTATCATCATATAATGTGTACTAGTACAATGTGTCATTATATGATGTGTACTGGTACCACTTATCGTCATATAATGTGTACTAGTACCATGTGTCATTATATGATGTGGACTGTTACCACGTATCGTCATATAATGTGTACTAGTACCATGTGTCATTATATGATGTGGACTGTTACCACGTATCGTCATATAATGTGTACTAGTACCATGTGTCATTATATGATGTGTACTGGTATCATGTATCATTGTATAACGTGTACTGGTACCATGTATCATCATATGACATGTACTGGTACCACGTATCATCATATGACGTGTACTAGTACAATGTGTCATTATATGATGTGTACTGGTATCATGTATCATTGTATAACGTGTACTGGTACGATGTATCATCATATGACATGTACTGGTACCACGTATCATCATATGACGTGTACTAGTACAATGTGTCATTATATGATGTGTACTGGTACCATGTATCATCATATAACGTGTACTGGTACCAAGTGTCACGATATGACGTTTATTTTATGTGAATAACTTCTTCCCATAGAGATAGCATTGCAGGGCCGATCCACACATCCCCAGTGGCGTAACGTGTGCCGATCCACCACAGCGGCCGATCCACCACTGCAGCCTCGTTCTGGGTGCATGTAAACATTCAAAATGGCCATGGGCGCTCGTGCGGTGAACTACGGTAACGGATTTTGCTAATTTTCAGTTAATTAAAGACTCTAAAAACATAAAATAAATATAGAACTAAACTCCCCTGATGTATTATCAGATTATGCTTACTGGTACCATGTATCATCATATAACGTGTACTGGTACCAAGTGTCACAATATGACGTGTACTGGTACCATGTATCATCATATAACGTGTACTGGTACCAAGTGTCACAATATGATGGGATAGGCAGTATGTTAGGGGGGCAGAGCCATACACAGGCAGAGTACTTGTAGGGTTGAGATAGGCAGACATTGGGATATGTAGATTGAGGTATTGACTTTGATCACATGTTGCATCTATAAAAAGTTCCAATCATTTTCAATATAACTTTTGTAAATTTTTAAAATATTCTCATCATCAAACCTCCTTTTTAGGTACTTGTGGTCAAATTCCAAGAAGCAAGATCACAAATTTTGGATTCAGCAGGATTTTTTGGTATAGGTGGCCCCTTGGCCTTGTTTCCATTTGATATCACTCTGATAAAGATTCCTGACATCTCTATAAACCCCCTTATCCTACATAGTCATAGGACTCAATACTGAACACAAAAGGGAGCCTACTTTTAAGGGGGGCGGTAGAGGGGGGGGGGGCTGTTACACTGTGTCCATGGGTAAAGCTCTGAGTTTCACCTCCTATCTATTGAAGCTTCTTGCACAGAGACCGACCGGTCGTCTGTGTCCTTAGCGCGGGGACAGCGGGGAAATCTGCTTGGAGCATTGAACGCTGCAACACTCCCCTGGATAACAAGCGTCTGTGCTGCGTGTGACGTCATTTTACAATTTTGCACACGGACCGCAAGGAGGTTTTCACGCCGGCGGGAAGGCCTCTTTTAAAACAAGGCCAGAGGTCGGTAAAATGGCATTTTTACTGCATTTAATAATTGTTTCACACCGGACATCGGTTATTCCGGTTTTCGAGCTTATAGTGTTAAACTAGGAATCGATATTTAGTTGGTTGCACCACGAGTACGCGTGCATTTCCTCAAATTATCTGAGCGATAATAGGTGAAGTTACAGATGTATTGCCGAAAACAACGCCACATTGTAGGGATGGGCACCCATAAATTAGATTTTGTACCATCCAATTGAAAATTATGCCCTCGGAAAGAAGAAATCTGTGCCAACTCAATGCTTTTTAAATAAATGTAATAGAGTGATTAGAAGAGAAGCAGTGCATTTTTGAATAAAAAAAGTTAGGAGTATTTTCTGTCACCTTTTTCAGGTCATTATCAGCTCTGTGAGGGAAAATTAGGTCAAGTCAAGCCTCACTGACCACACTCACTGAGTGGTGCATTTTTGACATCATCCCATATAAATGCTTATAACTTTCTAACAGTCAAGGTTACAGAGAAAACAGTCATACCAGAAGACAGAAAACAGTTTAGTGGTTCCAGGGGTATAAATTATTTTGTGATTTGACATGAAAAAATGTATCATATTCTGATGGAAACTCAAAATTCTGTGTGGTGGAGTAAATTCACTCAGGTCAGATTTGTGCAATTTTGAGCAAAATATGATGTTACTCTTTTTCTTCGAGCACTTTTGAGCACACAGATATTTAGGAACCAGTTTTAGATTCTTGTAGAAAACAAAATTGCGGACATTTTGGTTGTGGTTTCCAAAGGTACCCCAAAACTTTGTAATTTCAAAAAAATGGTTAAAAATTTGAAATATTTTTATTCAATTCTAGATTTTACAAAATTCTGTCTTTCCTCATTGGCCAAGAAGCTTGATATTTTAAGTTGAAATTGGTCTTTAAAGTGTGTTATTTGACAAAGAATTGTAGGAATTACAACAAATTTGGTAACTTATGTCGGGGTGAGACTCACCCCGGTCACAGCAAACATGGTCATGTATATACTTGGCGTTTCAATAAACTTGACATCCCACAAGAAAATGCCTATGCTATTCATATTCTATGGGTCTTTTTACATAACATACCAAAATATGATGTTTTTCCACAGAACAGAAGTACGAGAATTTAGGTCTTGAAGTTGCCCAATTTACTATAGTGACAGAGAGGCGGTGCTATTCAGAAGCTTTCGGCGCCCATACCTACTGACATTGAACTGTGCAGGGGTAATTTTTTGAGCATTGTCACAATGGTTGTGTGATGTTATATCATGTTATTCAAAGACAGAGTCACCGGGGTTGTGTGGAATTTTGTCTTTGGAAGCTGCTATTGAGATAGAGTTGGGTCAAGTCTACCATTAGTACCAAGGTCCAAGGAGCATGCCCGATGACCCGCATGCGGTAGCTGTAGCTGTGTGAGAACAATGTTTTTATCTTGTCTAGATAGGTACATCACATGAAAATTAAGATAATGAGTTAGAGCTTTTTGGTTCACGCTGTGTCTTAGTTGTGCAGGAGAGTGCAAGGATTTCAAATCTTTTGGAATCATGTTGATATCTCAATTCGTTCTCACAGAATCGCAGAATTAGTATCTAGAAATCTGACATTTTTGTCCTAAGTATTCAGGCAATTTGTTGTGACCTTCTGGATCCCAATAATGGGCCAATTAGCCATAATAAATGAAGAAATGAAAGGGAGGTAAGTTGGTAAAATGTCAATTCAATTGGAGTGAACCACAATATCAGCATGAAATAAAAAGCTATCTGACCTGGATGTTTACCTGTACGAAATTTTACCTTGACCTAATTTTCCCATGACCTATATATCTGACCTACATTAGTTCATGACCTAGATTCTGATTTGATAAAATATATAGGAACAGACACTGTAAAATATGAAGAGGTAGACATTCTGATAACCTAACCACTGGTATTTGACCCTAACATTGACATCTAATGGGTTTCCTATTGACCTAGTTTCAGGCCACCCTATATGTTTGACCAACATTAGCTCATGACCTAGATTTTGATGACACTGTCAAATAATTTTTTCCTGTGTGGTAGCAAGTTCACATGGTCGGGAAATCGTAAAAAATCAGTTAATTGCTCCCAGAGTTGGGGAGCCTGTAAAACAAGTTTATCTTAGCAGGTATTGTAAATGTCACACCTGTATGATGTACATGGGTAATGCAGTGACGGTTTTAAAACTGCCAAATCACCATTGCGCACCTTCACACAGGAAAATGTGATTTTTCGCATTTCTTATGCAGTCACCAGCTGTACTATTCAGTCCACATGCACAAACTAGACCTTATATGAAATGCCATGAAACATGCTATTACTTTCTTTTAGTTTCATTCTACTTAATTTTGGACAACTTGATTTAGATGACCTTTTCAGTCATCCACTTCAGAAATCTACAAAAATGTCTAGAAATGCACCAATTTCCCCCAAAAAATTTCATATAGGTAAAATAAGCCATGAAATACCAAGATAACTTCTTATATGTGTTCATTTATTCTTTGTTTTGTAAGAATATGCCAATTTCAGTGCAGTTTAATTTCCAGTGCAACAATTTGTTGGGTCACAAAAAATGCGTCACAAATGATGGACACTCCCAGAGGAGTGGTGCAGGCATTGTTTGATGTACCTAGTCTAGATCCAGAGTTATAAGAAAAATTGAGCCTTGAATTCTGAGGCAAGTAGCACTATAGAAATCAGGGGTGTGAAATCTCTGCGGAAACGTGGAATTCCGCGGTTTTGATGGTCACAGGAATCATTCCTGAGATCTATGCAAATCCACTGAGATAATAAATAACCATTTATATGGGGGGAGGGGGTCTTAAATTTATTCCCATGTATAGATCTATTGACATCCAGAATAAGAAATTTGAGTATCCCATTGGTACTTCTTAGCCTCTCTTTACAAGAGAAGATGGCACATGTGCAATTGACTATCTAAATAACCTTTATTTAATGTAAAAATGTATAATGGAAATCATTGCAAAGTAGCTTCAGAGGAAATGGATTTTGGGATTTCACACCCCTGAGAAATGTTAGAAATAGGTGTCAGAATTTGTGATGTGAGTGCAGCCATGCATTGACCACTGCCAGTGGCCATGGCCCCAACCTGCTTTGCCGTCACTCTAGTGTGATTTCTTTTCAATTTGTAAGTAGGCATGGCAGGGGGTTAAAAAAAAATTCCCAAAACAAAATTTATCAATACTAGTCTATAGGATGCTAGAAGTGTGAGTTATGTGCTTTAATTAGGATCTGATATGCTTTTGATAGCCAAATCCACCAATTTATAATGCTGCCAGGAACAGGCTTTTCACTGAGAATGGCCCTGAATCTGCCCAAGGAGCGGGTCCTGGTGAGAATCCAAGAAAATGGAAAATTGATCCCACAGCTATCTGTTACCAGTTAAAAGGAAGCCTAACATTTTCTCTCCATGTATCAGTTCGATTTATCATGCTAGTGTTCATCGTTTTTGTACAAGAGGTGAGTGTGTACAGGCTGTCAGAGGGAGTTATGAAAAAGTTGTGAATTTTTAAAAAATATTAATTTCCCCTTAACTGTGGGGAATCAAATGGCATAAAGATATCTCTAATGCATCTATAGTGATAAAAAATGAACTGAAAAAAATATGTACAGGTTAAGTGGTCCAGTTAGGGTGAGAAATACCATTACAATTGTATAACTATTGGGTTTTAAGTTCTGCCACCAGGTGGCTTCTGTGTACCGGGTAGCGTTTGTCTTTAAGCCACAAGCGAGTGGTATTTATCAACAGAGCCATAGTGGGGGTTGGGTCTGGGTTGGCTGGTCCCCGGCCCCACCTCCCTCACTCGGTATAGGGCAGGTAGCTAGCAACTTCAAGCATTGGCATTTTCTAAATATCGGTATAGGCGAGTGAAGCGCGCATGGGCATGCACATGCGCGCTCTTCACTCGCCTATACCAAGGCTTTGTACTTTGCCAATGCTTGAAGTGTGATATGCAAATCATAATTTATGATAATGATATTCTGGTCACATGTTAGCTCTACTAGAACTCGTGACGTCATAAGGTCAGTTAGTAGCTACCAGCGGGCATATCGCATCGATCCCGCAGTGGTACCAGCGAAGGGTCTGGGGCGTAAAAATGTTTTACCCCTTCTGGTAGGGGGGGTTGTTAGAATTTAGCCTCTTTTAATCAAAAAAGAAAGTTTATGCACTACACCAGATCAAAGAAAGTGGGCGCAGAAGGATTTGACGACCACTGTCAAAGGGGAGCTTAGACAAATGCTTGTGTGTCCTCAAAAAAACTCACTCACCACCCCTCTGGTCCCTCTATGGTGTCTTGTCACATAAGCATGGGATGGACACATGAATTCCGGCCAAAAAAAATTGTTTCATGTAACCCGACCCTACTTTAATAGCAAAACAGGGCAGACCCTAACTTTTTTTTCTCGATTTTTGAAGAAAATATAATTTTTTGGCCAAGTTTTTAGTCAATTAATCATCCCAGAGTCATCGTAACTCGTCCCCAAGTCACCGCGATGTGAGGCTTTGAAGGCAGTTATTAAAAAAAAAAATTGCAAAAACAAATATAAAAAAATGACTTACCCTACCAAATTTTTCAATGTGTTACCTGAAACACACAACTTTTTTTTTTTGCCTCAATTTTATGCATCAGTTGCATGAATACTTGTAAATAATAATAGAGGTATCTTGCCCCGAATATGTCAAAGTGGCATTAAACAAACTACCGTAATCTCCCGCGTATAAGACGCGCTGCGTGTATAAGACGCACCCCAAACTTAGCACATGCATTTTCACGTATAAGACGCACATTTTAAGGGTGATTTTTGTCAATCCAGTACTGTTCTATAGTAAAATTACCCCTCATATAAGACGCACCCCCAACTTGAGAGAAAGCGATAAGACGCCCCAGCATTTTGTTTGGCCTAGAGGACGCGTCTTATACGCGGGAGTTTACGGTACTTCCTAAAACTTCATGGCTACAGACCAAAGTCTCTGTCCCTGTTCATCTCATACTATACTTCGCAAAGTTCTCCCATTTTTCGTCCATTAGCTCCTTTGGCTAAGAACAATAATGATACTATGATCATTTTTTTATTGCAGCAATGGCTACCACAGAATCTGTTGTGCCGATGGGTGGCGGAGATGGCCGTCCCATCGAGATAAAGGAGGAACCGATGGATCATGACGATGATGTCAAACAGGAAGATGTAAGTAGAAAACTACTGTATGAGGCTTAAACGCCCAACTCTCGGTGACCCGGTACCGAATTTGGAGGCTTGTGATTGGACAGGGGTGGTAGGCTCAGGGGCCGTGCAGGGAGCTCCCAGGATGCTGACAACCCCAGGGTCAGGGGTCACAGACTAGATAAGGGACAGTTGGGTTCGAATTTAGACACCAAAACAAAAAGCTGTCATCTCTTCTAATCTATACATCAAGTTTACTAGAAAGGTATATTTTATAATTCACACCATTCTCTTCAGGCTAATACATTTATTTAGGTATGTGAAAATGGCAAAATTAATGAGCTGTTGCTCCTTAGTGAGTAATAAGCAGATTTATAAAATGCTGTGCCCAGTCTCAGGCATCCACATGGTGTTGTGTATGTCTGTGCTATTGTATACCAGACCACTGGTGCTGTCAGTGAATACCCAATCAGGGGGACTACCCTGTCTCTGCCTGTCACTCAGCCCTACAAACGGTTTTCTGAGTGAAAATATTTAAATTTATATTGGCTCTGATTACAATATAAGTTGGTGAAACCAAATTTATTTTTTGTGGTCATATCTGCCCTCGGGCCATACATAATTGGGTAGGTTTTTAAAAGAAAGGGTTTGATATATTCAGAGTTATCCTTGAATATATTGCTGATCTGTGTTCATCAGCTGTCTGAGAGAACATTTAAAAAGGGGTGTGACCTGCAGTTCATATAGTCATGGTGGGTGTTTAAAAAAAATTGTTGTGTTCAGGTAATGCTACCTACCCCAATTCTTTGGCCCTACCTTTTTATGGGCATTTTGGGGGAAATTTTGGCATTTGTTGAGACATGGGGAGTTTTAAATTTCGCATGTGAAATTTCAAGTCGCGTGGCGTGTAAATTTACAGCTGGCCTAAAAGATTTCTCAAAAAACAGATTTCCCTACTTACCGTAATCTCCCGCATAGAAGACGCGCTGCGTGCATAAGACGCACCCCAAACTCAGCACATGCATTTTCGCGTATAAGACGCACATTTTTAAGGCTGAAATTTGTAAGATTAGTACATTTCTATAATAAAAAAAACTCGCGTATAAGACGCACCCCCTTCTTGGGAGAATGTTATAAGACGCCCCAGGCTTTTGTTTGGCGTAGAGGACGCGTCTTTTTTTCGACCCTGTTACCTGAACACAACAATTTTTTTTAGGCCTAACCCATGATAAAGGCACATCTTAGACACAAGGATGCTGTATACAGAGGTCCCAAGTGTACCGGTGGGTGCTAGTTTGATGCTGGTAGGGTATGCAGGTGTGTGCTCTTACAGCAGTCACCAGCTCAGGCCTAATTAACATGCATTCACGCGAGATTTGTGGCTTCCAGGGGTCAGAATCCACTCTACACTTTCTACTAGTATAATGTCAGATAAGTTAAATACTCTAGAATTCTTGACATACGTGTGACTCCCACACATTATATGAGTTGTGCAGAGATGTCAGACCTTCAGAGGTCTGTCTATTTTCATATGTTCAAACTTTCCCAAAAGTCAGACATCTCAGAGGCTTCTTCCATCTTGTGGTCATAATATAGATAGAGGGAATTACATTAATCATAGATACCCTTACTCTGAAATCTCATTTCAGAGGACATGAATCTAAGCTGGCTTCTGATTGGCTGAAATTCAAATGCAGTCTTTTAATCGTTTTTCTATCATCATCCAATATAGAGATGATTTTAAAGGTTTTTAATGAGGGGAACAGGTTGAAATGAAGATGAGATTGATACTTTTAGTATAATAAATTGAGAGAAATGGGTGCTCTGCTAACACCCAAAAATTTCAGAGGTTCAGCCCATACCCAATTGACATCTCTGGTAGTGTCACATTATTGAATTATTTTCATCTTGAAAATAATTCATTCACATGTAACACCACGCGCTAGAATTTTGTCCAAATCGTACTCAGTGACCCATAGACCCTGTCCAGGCAGTACACACGGCCTCCATGCACCTGACACATACTACAAGTATATACTTCAACTTGATAGCTTAATGGCAGTGCTCAGCCTTGACCAGGCATTACACACGGCCTCCATGCACCTCAGACGTACTACAATTATATACTTCAACTTGAAAGCTTATTGGGAGTGCTCAGCCGTGACCAGTACACACGGCCTTCATAACCCCTTACAGGCAACATGATTTTTTATTAGTCATGCCATAAAATAACCCCTTACAGACAGCATGCATACATAGTTCTATGGTAACTATGTTCCTTAACCATAATAAAATAATTCATCACAGCTATGCTGTGAAAATTTCCCTAAAAAAGATCCTAAACTCCTCAAATTTGCGCCTCTTCGTAGGACCTCACACCTATGTTCACACCTACAGGTGTGAAGTCTTCACACCTGTAGGTTCAGAGTAAGAGGTGCAACACATGGGTATGTGGGACAGAGTGGATTCTCACCAGGTATTACATAACTGTACCCTGAAACCAGTGTAAGGCACATGCTGGCGACCAGCTTCAGCTAGACACTGCGGCGCTATCCCCCATCCCGATAGGTCGGAATAGTGGAAGTGTCATTGGCAATTAATTAACGCGGCAGAGCCGCATTTTCAGTATCGCCCAAAAGGCAGTGACTTCGTATATGGAAGCTTGATGGTATTGCTCACACAATCCGCCTCAAAACTAAGAAATATCAACCACCCCCTCTTCTCATTATGTGGAATTGAAGGGGGGAAGTTGGAGCTCAATTTAATCCTCATATTTCTTTGATAAACAGTGTATTATTATAGAAAATATGGTAAGAAAGTAACGTTTTTCTTTTGCCGTCTGTTCCTCATGGTCCTATTGACCCCACTACGTCCTATCATGGCTTAGTGGGAGTGTAACATATCAAAAGAAATATCTTGGGTGTACCTCTTGCAGATCCAGGGAGAGCTAAAACCTTGCGCCTTATGTGCAAGAGATTACAGTAGTCTAGAATACATATACCGTAATCTCCCGCGTAGAAGGCGCAGCTCGCGTAGAAGGCGCCCCCCCAACTCAGAGAAGGCCTTTACACGTAGAAGGCGCACGTACCTCTTCTGGATCGATTTCCGGAAAAACCCGCGTATAAGGCGCCCCCCCCCCCCAACTCACAGGAGGGTTGTTTCGCGTAGAAGGCGCCCCCCCCCCTCCCCAACCCCCCTTCCCAAACCCCCCTCCCCACCCCCTATTCTACAGCGACCGGTCTGCCGCGGTGCAGGCTCTATGAGTTCAAGCTGTCATCAGCACACGGTCGGCGTCTTCCCGCCGAGCAAATCTACAGCGACCAGTCTGCCGCGGTGCAGGCGCTATGGGTTCAAGCTGTCATCGGTACACGGTCGGCGTATTGTCCGCTGAGCGCCTGTACACCGACCGGGCTGCCGCGCTGCTGGCGCTATGAGTTCAAGCTGTCATCGGTACACTGTCGGCTTGAACCCGCCGAGCGCGTTGACACCTACTGGTCTGCCGCGCTGCTGGCTATATGAGTTCAAGCTGTCATCGGTGCATGGTGGGCCTTATTTTTGGGGTGTTTCTCAATTGAGATGTTGGAAAAACCCGCATATAAGGCGCACCCCCAACTCAAGGCAATTACCCTCCCGCGTATAAGACCCAGTCACGAATTGATTCGCGTATAAGACGCGCCTTATACGCGGGAGATTACGGTATATCTCGAATGATAACTGGATTCCTACACCTGCTAATTGATTTTTTCCCCTTTTTTTCAGATGGAACCTCCGACAAAAAGGGTGCGCCAGGTGAGTTAAGATATCTATCAAAAGTATATTCCATGAGTGTCTGTACCATTTACAGGGATAAAAGTCTTCAGGGAATTCCCTGATTTCAGGGATTTTGAAGTTCCAGGGCCCTATACATTCATATAGAAACCCATGTTTTTGGGTGAATATTGGACCATTTCAGGGATTTTCGTGCTCCGTGACTTTCATCCGTGCATTTACCGTAATCTCCCGCGTATAAGGCGCATCCCGCGTATAAGGCGCACCCAGAGTTTCAGAATATGGTCAAAAAAATAAAAAATTCATAACTTTTGTTCTAATGAATGGATTTTCAAAATTCAAAAAGCTATGTGCTGTTTGGACCCCCATGACCCCCCTGGACCCCAAAAGCAGCAGATGAGCTTATATGGGAGTGTAACATATCAAAAGAAAGGTCTTGGTGTCCCCCTTGTGGATCCAATGAGAACTAAAACCCCCCGTATAAGACGCGCCTTATACGCGGGAGATTACGGTACATACCCATATATTATGAATATCTGTCATTATCATTACTACATGTATTATATAAGAAGGCATTATTTTGTCGCTGGTCCCCACCCCATTAAAATAAGCTCGAGTGCTTGCCAGGAACAGATAAGACCTAAAAAAAATGGTTGTGTTCAGGTAACGGAGTTAAAAAAAATTGGAAATTGGAAATTTTTTTGAGGCAGGTCGTCAACTTTCCCGCCAGAAGCAAATTTCATGTGCGAGGTGGCAAAAAAAAAAAATTCCTTCGATAACTGCCAAAATATCAGATTTTCCCGAAAATGCCCATAAAAAAGTTAGGGTAGGGCCAAAAAATTAGGGTAGGTAGCGTTAGCTGAACACAGCACTCTTTTTTTAGACCTAAACCGAAAATAGGCTAGATGAAAGTATCTAGTATTTTTCGAATGTAACTGGATTTTTATTGAAAATGCCAAGGTCTATTGTATTCTAGGGATCCTAAATTAGATAAAACCAGATGATCTGTAGCAAATTCTATCAATTCAATATTACTTGAGAGAAAACCAATAAAAAAATACAGAGCTACACTCGCAAGGGTACCTGGCAACAGGACCAGGGAATAATACCGGTATGATGATACTTCCGCCATTAGCTTCCTCTAAAATAATGTCACAGATAATGGGTCTATGACAGCTTATGAAGAAATGCTAATGTAGATTATAATACTTATATGTTAATTAATAATGCAACATATATTTAGGTGACGGCCGTTTGACTCAACAGTTGGGGCCGCAGATCGTCAGATGGTGATACAGATTTTGCTGCCCCATGCAGCCTGCCCTTACCGGGGGAGGGGGGGGGGCGGGGGGTACCGCATTATCGAGCTGTATGCTAATACCCCAAACTTTAGTCGCTTAACCCAACCCACTTAAAAGGATCTTTATCTTCTCTTTCCTATCCCCTCAGATGTATGGGGCACACATGCGCGGGCACCAACATATCCCTATGTGTAATGTAGTTCTCGCCATGAATATGACCTTAGCTGTCAAAATGATGTTAAACAACTATTACTCATTCCCAAACTCTAGTGGCGGAGTCCTTAGTATTTATTCTAATAAATGCACCAGTGTACAAAAAAAAAAAACGTTAGATGCTCAGAACGGTACCTAACACTTAAATTAGTTCTAATAAGAGCAAGTACAATATAAGTTGCTATTCTGTATTTATCTGCTAGATTGAGCACCAGAAGGGTGCGCTTATGGCCCAAAAACGAGAGTTTGCTATGAGAGCGGCTGCACTTAATATTAGAATGAATACGGTACTATGGTTATGGTTGAGAATATTCATTTTGTCTAAAATTGTCATTTCCTAAAAATGTAAAAAAAAAAATGCTAGAGGCCCTGAGAATTTTTAAGAAGTACCATAATCTCCCGTGTACAAGGCGCGTCATATTCGCGGGCATTTAGCTCTCTGGATCCACAAGAGGGACACCAAGACCCCTCTTTTGATATGTTGCATGCCCCTTAAGTCATAATAAGACATAAGGGGGTCCTGAGGGCCCAAGCTTCACATTTTTTTTACCATATCTAAACTCTAGGTGCGTCTTATACGCAGGGTGCGCCTTATACGTGGGAGATTTCGGTAAGTGGGATTTATTTCTGTATGTGTACATGAGGCCAAAAAATAAATTGTTTCAGGTAACCCGACCCCACCTAGGGCTAACCCTACAAAAAAATGTTCTCCAATTTTAAAGAAATCATACATTTTGGGGCATTTTTTTCAACATTTTAGTATTCCTCATATTGCCAAGACTCCTTGCCGCGAATCATTGTGGCAAAATATTTGCAGCAACAACAACAAATCAGACATACCCCACCTAAAATTTAAATACGTTACCTGAAACAAATGATTTTTCGTTTTTTTGGGCTGACTATCCCAAGATAACACTATTTTAACATTTACAGGAGAATGGTATGAATAACAGCTTCGCTGGGTGTGAGCCACGAGTGGAAACCTCAGGTACGGGAGCAGTGGGCATCACCGGCCTTACCTTCAGCAGTGAGTGGATCACCCAGCGCGTACTGATCGACTCCGAGCTCCCTGGCCGCATCAACTGCCCTCGCTGCCAAGCTCCGTTCACATCCGGCCATGACTACTGGTCGCACTATCTCGAGAACCATTGGAACGACACTAAACCAACAAATTACATCTGTACCGCCTGCTGCCAGGCCTACGGGGTTGACCATGTATGTGAGGTTCGTCGTGATACACCAGCACGTCGTCTACATGTGTGTGCGGAATGTGGGTGTCCGTTTGAGAGCCTGGAGGCCCTGGAGAGTCATGTGGGGACATGCGCCTCGGGGGTGTCTAGTCAGAAACTAGTGTGCTCCCGCTGTCCCCACACCATGAACTCTGTCAGTAAATTCTGGCAGCACTACACAGACCAGCACTGGAACAAGGGACCTGGATTCCTCGGCTTCAATGTCAAGCGCGGGAAAGACGACATCCGCATCATGCTCTGCCTGCCTTGCGGGAGCGTGATTACATCCGACGCCTCCGATGCCCACACCAAGCGCTGTCACAACCAGAGCAAAAAGGTCAACTGTCAGGAGAAGCAATGTGCGCAGCTTGCCGATTCTACCACCGCCTCCCTCCGACATAACCGCAACGTACATTGGGATCCAAGTAAAGGCATCGGCTTTATGTGCTCTGCCTGTGGACACTTGTCCACATCACCAAAGAAGTGCTGCACTACTCCTAAGTGGCTAGTGCTGTGCCCCCATTGTGGGGAAGACTTCAAGGAACATAACGAGGAATACCTCCATCACAGAAGCATCTGCCTCGGAGGCCTCGGGCTTGATGGGGCGATGAAAGAAGGCCGCCGCTGCAAGCTTGATGGCACCGATTTCATGACGACAACAGCTTTCACAGCTCACATCGCCGAGGTACACAACAAGCCAAAGCCTACTGCTAAGTGTTCTATGTGTCCTGACGCTATGCCGTGTGCTGATGGGTTGGTGCTGTGGGAGCACTGTCTAAAGGAACACAAGGATGATGTCATCAAAAACCGCTACCTCTGCTCTGCGTGCGGCATTGCCAACACATCATTAGCATCCTACTTCGATCATCAGGTAAAGAAAATACTGAACTATATGAATGTTTTCATTTACAAGCCAAAAAAAAAGAAATAAAACAACTGATGGTTTGGCTTTCTCATGTTATGTGCTAATCTCACGTGTCCTGTGTTAAAATTGTTTGACTTCCATCCATATTGGGTTTCCCTTCTCCTTTTTCCTATGTACTTGTACAGCGGATGCGTAATCTATTTAAAAAAAATGTGGGGCAGAAGATGAATGAGGGGGGGGGGGGCAAATGTAAACATACATGTTGTCAAAAACTAGCTATCGATAGCTTGCCATCTTTGCCTGGCTTGCTTGTGTGCGGAGAGGAAGTGTGCATGTGCAGCCCTAGTCACTGGTTGATGCGATTTCCTAATAGAGGATGGTACCAGCGGAAGAGAGCGGACTCACATCACACCAAAAGGTACTCGCAACAGTTTGAAGGGCAGACTATGCATGCATGTGCTTTGTCGTTTTTTTTTCGATCTGAATGATTTGGACTTATTTTTTGTATACTGCTAGATTTTGCA
Source organism: Acholoe squamosa (assembly GCA_949317995.1). Lineage (NCBI taxonomy): Eukaryota > Metazoa > Annelida > Polychaeta > Phyllodocida > Polynoidae > Acholoe > Acholoe squamosa. The sequence continues at coordinate 8,246,973 of OX439052.1, read as the reverse complement.
CAATATGCATGTTTCATGGAAGGAAATATATTCATTTTAAGCATATTATACAAGGTAGGTAGGTTAGTGGTTGTGTTACGTCGAAATGGCTTAAAAGAACCACTTACCTACCTACCTTGTACAATTTTCCTTAAATTAATCGATTTCCTTGCGGGAAACATGCATATCACGCAAAATCTAGCACTAAGAAGAGAGGATAATCCTTTGATTATTCGCGAATTGATAAAACATCGAGCGAAATGAGTGACCCTTCGGTACTACTTCCGGTCTAAACAAAGATGGCCAAAATGAGATGAAGAAGCCACTATGAGGGTAAGGTTCTGATCGAAAATCCCCTAGAAAACGCTTGATTACTGCTAAATGGAGGATAGTATCGATAGTATATAGGTCCTTATTTAAGACCTGTTGACATATTGGAAGGCTTAACTTGCCAACTGACGATAACGTGAATGATAATGGGTGAAATTTCCCATAGGATTTTAAAACTAGCGTAAAACCCCACATATAAGCAGAACCCTGACTTTGAGAGAATGCTATAAGCCGCAGGAGGGGCATGAAATGGTGCTTATTTCTAAGTTCAGGGGTGTGAAATTTGCGACATTTTTGTCATCAAAATGACAGTTCCTGAGATCTTTATAAATCCACTGAGAAAATCTTTTATATAGGGGGGGGGGTCTGACAATAGATATCTGATCCTGTTGCATATTTTGGATATTTCTCTCCCTATGTCAAATTAAAACTCTAGACACCAAAAGATATAATATTGATCAGTGGACGCCTTTTGATAATTCTATTCTGTTGTAAAATATTATCCACACATTGCCATGAAGTCTTAAAGTGAGCTTCAGACTATTTCATTTTCGGCGTTTCTCATCCCTGTAGTTACGTCTATATAGATAAAATCCCGCATATAAGCTGCCCCCGAGTTCCGGGAGGTTTTAAGCCGTATCAGGGGCTTGAAACGGTCTAAAGGCTACGGTTTATACGCAGGGAGGATTGTTGCCAAGCATCAAACATGTGTTTGCACTGTAGATTATGTAAATTCACTTGTTAACTCGAAAAGCGAGTTATAAGGAGACACCCTGGGGCACCGCACTTTCAGTCATTTTGGTGGTGCGAATAAGTTTAAAAAAAGATGGAAATTTTATATATAAAAGGCAGAATTACTTAATGAATTTGTAGTGCCATTAGAGGAGATGTAGGGGTCTTGCAGGAAAAGGTTTTTTTTTTTTTTTTTTTTGAGTATGGGTAATGATGCAAAGCACCAGCCCGTTTATTTTTTTATGTTATCCTGGTTACCAAGTTTTGTAAATTTTAAGATGGTTGGCAGCCATAAGACGCTTTTTGCCTCCAATGGTGAAGGTATATGATGTTGATCCATGTATCAACTTTCCCGCCTTTTTTGGCAATGTGCGAATAGTGCAGTTTTGGCAGGAGTTATGCAAATAGTGGCTTGGTGGTGCGAATAACCTGGGCGAGGGAGTGCTGATGCAACAGGATGAGTGCACAACTCATGGAGGCCATCCACAAAAGACATCATGCTGAAGGGGGGAGGGGGGGGGTCAGGCCCGGCATGACAAAATAAATTTTCCATATACCTTTAACATTGCAAAATTGGCAAAAAAAAAAAAAAACATAACGAGGGGGTCTAAAAAATTGCAAATTTTGCGTGAGTCATTTATGGATTGCCCCTGGGAGCCAATTACAGGCTTTTCACTTTTTGAGTTATCAGCAATGTACATTGCTGCATTTATGTTGGGTATGATAAGTAAGAACTCTCGGGAGCAGAACGGCGATTATGGTGGCCTAGCAATGCTGTGAAGGTGCAAACAAATGAAATCCCCTGTATTATATTATTTAAAGGCCACTAGTGCCTTCGGCACTAGTCACAGGGTTGCAGTGGACTTAATGCATGAAAGGTAGGCCTAGATGTGATGTCTTGACCACTAGCACACTTCCCCCTGGTGTATTACATTAGAAGTGTGTGACTAAGCAGCGCATAACCTAGCAATGCAGCGTAACACAGCAACACAAAACAATCTCCCAGCAGATGTCCTCATAGTTTGAGTTTTAACATATTTCTCTGGAACTACCGTAAACTCCCGCGTATAAGACGCGTCCTCTACGCCAAACAAATCCCTACTGCGTCTTATAGGATTTCTACAAGTTGGGGGTGCATCCTATACGAGGGGTAATTTTACTATAGAAATGTACTAATCTTACAAATTTACGCATTAAAATGTGCGTCTTATACGCGAAAATGCATGTGCTGAGTTTGGGGTGCGTCTTCTACGCGGGAGATTACGGTACTCATCAGATCTTTACATATAAGCTCTCAGAATGTACTTTTCATAGCTGCAATCAGAGAGCAGTTTCCTCTGTAAATAAAATCGGGGAGGGCACCGATATTTTTGAATTGGGACCCAAGATGGCAGACTTTGCAACTTGAAAACGACCTTTTTGAGGTTATTAAACGTGTTACAAAAGTAAAGAGTAAGGAAAACTTGAATATCAAAATTTTGGAAAGAATCAAGCAGGGGAAATATTTCAAAGTTCTTTGTTGAAATGTCAACATAGTAAGTCGAGTTACCGGTAGCTGGGGTTTTCCTCACTGCTTCACAGCCTAGAAATTTTGCTTCATCTGGTACCCCAAAGGTACTCTAGGCTGAAGCAGTCAGAAATTCTGATTTGGTAACCAGCGATCTACTAACCCATTTATATATATAGTGTAAACTACAGTCGTGATACTTTCCATGACAATGTACACGTCAGGGTATCAGAAAAACCTTATCAAGTGTTTTCTGACGCGTGCACGCGTAGGTCCGCATATCTGGAAAGGTGCCAAGTTTGTTTTCCACTTTAGCTGTTTCTTATCTATGTGCATGAAATCTATATTCTTCATTGGTGCATCATGACGACCGAAGGGCAGGATGCACTCCTGCATCAGCCGCGTTCAGAGGGTTAATCTGGACTTGTAAAGTTAAAATATATTGAATAAATAAACTTATAAGCATATGTAACATTTGCAGGTTTATGACCATGGCAAAGTGACCAACCCCATGTACCTCTGTAACACGTGCGGTAAAGTCAACTCATCGTCAGAAGAACTCGCAGCTCACATCCAGAAACAGCACACACAGGGAATCACCGTTGAGTCGGGCTCTGAAACCAATGGAGCCGGCGACACCGAGGGCGGCCTCAGCATCCCGAATCTCAAGGTGGAGGAAGAGGAACGAGTGATTAAGTGCCCCGAGGCTTCATGTGGACTTCCATTCAAAGGTAGGGAGGGATATGTACCATTGTTCCTAATATGTAACCTTAACCCTTTAAGGGCCGCTGATGCATTAATGCATCATGCCCATAGGCCGTTAGGATGCACCAACGTGGTGCTGGTGAGCAGTCTCGCCAGCACTTCATTGGAGCATCATGACGACCCTCCTGGAGTATGTGTCAGCCCCGTAGGGTCGACATGATCCATTAACGCATCAGCAACCCTTAAAGGCCTAACCGGGTAACCCACATAAAATCTGCACCTTGACTTGACTGAAAGTGTGACATTAAAGATTTGTCTATAGATCAAATACCCTACTTATATGAACATTAGGCACACACCAATGTAAATGAATTGAAATGCTAAGGCCAATTTCTCAATTTCCTGTGATGATTGCGACTTAAGTAAATGTAGATTAGGCCACACCCAAAAAATAAGTTGGTCTATGGATCGTCCTTTTCGGAAATACAAATTTTTTGTTTACGGATTTCGCTCGCTTCACTTTCTACAAGTTTTCTCTTTGTGTTTTTTTTTAAAATAAAATTTGTTCTCTCGCCTCACTTTTCAAGCAAGGAATCCATTGAATGCCAAAAACTTCTTGCTCGCACCATTTTTTCAAAACCATAATCCGTAGACTTATTAACTTGAAAGAGTTATAAGCGTCGGGTAAAAAATAGACCGACTCAGTGCCTCTTAACACAGAGAAAAAGTAAGATGCTTTTCCGGTCTATGTTAAATCCCATAAGAGGTGCGAATAGATTCAATGTTTTTTGGTCCTGAGTGGTGCAAATAATTGATGAATTTGATTTGAATCGATATGTATTATAATATTAAAAAGATAAAAAACATTACGTGTTCCCCTTGTCGTAAGTTCGCATCACAAAGCCGTGGTCGTGCAAATTGACCCAAATAACCATGGAAATTGGGTCGGGCATGCACAGATAGAACCAAAATCAAACATAGCGGACATCGAGACGATCGACTTGTGGGGCTATAACAGTAAAAAGATAGGGTATATTCGATTCAGTTTGATTGATATTGCCAAAGATGCATGGATTATATTAAAAAAAGCCATTAACTTCAAGTTAAATCGATAGAATATATCATTTCTCCGTCGAAAATGTTACTTCCGGCAAGGAGGGGTCGCACAGAACATCAAAATCCAAAATGGCGGACAGCGTTTTTATGGTTAATATGGATCATTATTCAAGACCTGCTGGTATTGTGCAATGCTTAACTCGCCAGGAGAGGAGTTATTTGCCAATGAAACATACGAGCGATAATGGATGCATTCTCCATAGGCATAACCATTGACAGTGATAATGCTCGAAGAAAACATGAGGTTAGTATCAGAAGGGGACTAAAAGAAGAGATTAAGTGCCCTTTCGAGTTACTTGCATTGCAAAATGCTGTCCTATATTTTTTTTGGTGTGGCCTTAGTGGAGATTTTTCCTGAGGTCCATAAGGTCAAGCGCCCTGTTGAGCTTACCAAAAAAAAATTTTTTAGCCACAATTTACTTGACGCCCAGTGTCCTTCAGAGGTTATGTCGTACAGTTCAATTAAATACCAGGGGAAATTTGACACATAAAAAAAACAAACAGAAAAAGTATGAACAAAAAACAAAGTGACACTGTAACTGAGTTATGTCCATTACCTGAACCAAACTATGCTCTTTGGTTGTAGGTTTGAAGCGCCTATGGGCCCATTACAGACAGGGGCATTGGTCCGCGGACAAGAAGCTGCACTTCCTGTGTGGCGAGTGTGGACAGGTGTATGGGGCCGTCAACGCCATCATGGAACACAACACTATGGCTCACCAGGTATGTGGTTTAATGTTTTACAGGGGGGTGGATACTAATGCCTCAATTGTAAATTAGAACATGAAAAAAGGCAAAATTTAAGAACGATGTGTTTTAGGACTGCCTGGCCGCAGGGATGTAAGTCTTCAGGTTTTATCGGGATATCCTGATTTCCTAGATTCCTAAATACCCGAAACTTTTCCTTGTACAAGTAGTAAGGAGGCCTTTTTTCGAAAAATATAAGCCCCATGCATTCTCACATAAAAGCAATGTGTGGTTAAGTTTGGTATTCTGGTAATGTTCAGTATAAAAACCTCTCCTTTTTCCCATCGATGAATGTGACTTCCTGATTTTTGCCCGTTACTGACTTACACCCCATAGTAGAAAGTATGCTATACTCAATAGAAAAAGTTGTCAACTAAATAACTGATTGTCTATTGTTGCTCAGGGTAAGGCGACAGCTCACATCCTGTGCCCGACGTGTGGGGAGCAGTTCCTTGACTCTGACGCACTGGAGGATCACAGTAAAGTGTGCACGGGGACGCGCCCCACCTGGCCACAGTGCGCTGTCTGTAACAGGTAAGGCTTTATCCTTAAAGGGCCGCTGATGCATTAATGCATCATGCCCATTGGTCATTGGTCATGATGCATGAGGAACCTGTCAGGGCTGCATTAATGCATCATGCCAACAATACAGGATTGATACACAAACTCCAGTAGGGTCGGCATGATGCTAAAATGAAGTTAATTGGAGCGTCATGGCGACCAATAGGAATAATGCGCTCCTGCATCAGCGGCCCTTAAAGAGTCATTAGCATCTCTCTATGTTCTACTGGGATATTGCACGGTCAGAAGTCTTCAGGGTTTTGTCTGATTTTAGGGATTTTCAAGCTAAAAAAAAAAAACACACACACACACAAAACTGTATTTACGGAGTTGTATTTGTGAATTTCAGTGATTCTTGTACTTAAGTCATTTTCATCCGTGCATTTTACCAAAATATTACAGGGTTGTCCCTCGAAATTGCGCTCTGATGCTCTCCTGTTCTAGAGTCTTTTTAAAGGTTGAAATATCCAATTGTTTTTATACCTAGAAATAAAATCCTTCAATAACCTATATCTCTCGTGTTCAGATTTGTACCAGACAAGCCGTGCCTGACCAAACACATGGTGCAGTACCACCCGGAGGAGGAGACGGCGTGCCACATCTGTGACGCTAAGATGAAGGCCTCCGAGATCGAGGAGCACCAGAAACAGCACCCAGAGTCCGCCAACCTCTTCAAGGACACGGCTGCTGCCAATGCTAATGCACAGGCTGCTGGTCAGTCTGTTTGTTATCTGAAGTCATACCATACCATCGTGTTCAGGTGCCCCGGCGGTCTTTGATTTGGCGGCCTCAATACCCCTGGTACTTATACAAGACAGGCGGTTATTCCGAATCTTGTTTTAGTGCTTAAGAAATATTTCTCGACCGCTGTACACCCCTCCCCCCCCCCAGCAGTCACTGGGGAAAGTCATGGAAAATTAGAGAAATTATTTTTGTTGCAAAATCCACTACGTTCATTCCCATTGATTGCAAAAACTTTCCCGGAAACATTGAGCACATTTACCAAAAAGTTTGAAAAAAAAATATGAATGATCGAATATCAAAATATCGACGTTCTTCCAGTTTCCCAATTAGTATTTGTGTTAACAAGTGAATTCGAGCAGTGTATTTTATAGAAACACCAGACAGACTTTGGCAAGGTGAGCATCTATTGATAGAATTTCCCCGTTAATATGGACATACCCTGTGATTCTAATTACAGGTGGTGACGAGGATGGAGAGGAGGACGGGGACTCAGACGAAGAGAGCTCTGATGAAGGTAACTTTACCGATTATTTTGTGTTAGATCTGGTACAGGGACTTGCGACTCGTACTGATGACTCGCGCCTCATGTTTATAACTCACAGATGACCAAATTGACTAAAAAAAAAAAAAAAAAAAATGCCCAAAAATAAAAGGTTTTCTTCAAAACTGCAGAAAAAAAATTGGGTCAGTTGACCTGAAACACAACTTCTTTTTTTTTTTTTTTGCCCTACAGGTGGGGTACTTTTACGATAAAATACCCTTATGCACACACTATCCATAAGGCTGCACCACTCATGTTTTTATTTTAGGCCTTTGAAGAGATTTTCATTACACCGACAGAATAAGCTCACATGGTCCCTTAATGTTGACATATCAATCTATTTCAAATTCCATTTTGTTATATAAAGTATTCCGAGGTAGCAGGTTGTCCCATGGGCGCGGCCATTGCTGGAGCTTGTTATCAGCGAGTTCAATTGATAACACCTATCACATGGGTACCAGTTGGCCCCCAAGAGAACCTCAGTGAATAATTGGTGTCATTTCATTGGCTGATAATCAAACGAGCTAAGTCCGTATATAGAAGGTTTTTATAGTGGAATTTTCCCTTGAAAAGAAATGTGCATGTTGTCCTTTAAGAACATTTTATACATGAATGTCATCTACGGTAGATTAGTCTCCACATGTTCTCATATCTTGTAAACAATAAAGATATAGATGGATTAAGAGTTGTTGGTGTCTTTGTTTGAGCTTGTCTCATAATGTGCATGTGATGCCCCATTTTAGGTAGCAGGTATAAAGTGTCCACAAAGACAGGTTGTGTGTATTGGAAGCATTAAATCCCCCGTGGACATCTTTAAAACTCTTTTCTGACATAATCTGGGAGGGAAAAATTCTAGATTTGCCCTGTGGATGCTTTTGTAGCCAATGCTTAAAAATGGGCGTTTCAGTGATGCGTGCATCATGCAAGTAACCTGTTCCCAATGGCGATACTTTATAATGATTGTGTCCCAATACAAACTGAGAACATTCTGTTAAAATCCTATGTGCTAAACTCCATTAAATGAATTTTTCAAATGTCACATTCTTTACATTTGCAGGAAGTCCTCCTTTTTCCTAGTGATTCCCTCCTATAGTTAATTCATCGATTACTCTTTTTTAAAAAAAAAATTGACTGACCCTTACAATCATTTATTTTTTCAGATTTCTCCCCCAAGCGTGGACGTGGCAGGGGCCGTGGCCGTGGTCGCGGCCGTGGAGCAGGGGCTTCCCCCGGGCGTGGTCGTGGCAGGGGCCGAGGCCGTGGTCGGGGAGGCGCCGCTGCAGCAGCCACAGTGACCACCTCCGGGTCTGGAGACCCAGTCGATTGTACCTTCTGCCAAGAGGTATTCCCCAACTGGGACGAGCTTCAGGATCACTTCAACGAAAAACACGCACAAGCCATGACGCCAGTCGTACGTGTGCGCAAACTGCGAGGTGCTGCGGCCGCCGCAAATGCTGCCAATGCCTCATTGGCAAAGGACACCAAAAACGGTAAGGGAGACTCCGGTGAGGAAGAAGATGAGGATACCGAGGTAGACGAGCCTGAGGATAGAGAAGAGGACGAAGAGGGAATGGATGGAGAAGGGGGAGAAGGAGATGGAGAAGAAGATGGTGGGGACGATGGCGAGGAGGAGGAAGGGGAAGAGGAGATGGAGGAAGATGAAGAAGAGGATGAGTAGATTTTTAGAAAGTTTTCAAACACAGAATTGTTTGCCACATGGCATAGTTAAATGAAAAAAGATAGATTATCAAAACTTTCCAGTGCAGAAATTTATAAAGCCAGGCTAATGTTTGTGTAATATTGTATGTGGCTTAATTGAAGTTATCAAGAATTCTTTGAGTACATTGCCATCAGACCCATCATTCTTCTCAACATACAGGGCCAGTTTTAAAGTGATCTTGCCCTCTCAAGATATTCTTTATAAAACTTAAAAAAGTTAGCACAAAGTAAATACTGCTTTATTCTGTGTTGACTGAAGCCTTCGTCTTGGAGCGAGCTCTACTAAGGTTGTTGGTCATTATAACGTCTTGTATTGAAAGACCTGGTGTCTTATTACTAGACTTACACACTGTCGATAAACACCGTACTCACATTCGTGTGGATTGCCACAGTGTGGTTTCAAACATCATGCAGTACCATAATCTCCCGCTTATAATGACCACCCCACCTATAAGGCGCACCTATAGTTTTAGGATTTGGCCAGAAAAATGAAAAATTCATAACTTCTTTTCTACTGAATGAATTTTCAAAATTTAAAAATCTGTGTTTCTTGGACCCCCTGGACCCATATGCTTCTGATGAGGTTATATGGGAATGTCACATATCAGAAGAAAGGTCTTGGTGCCCCGTTGTGGATCCAGGGAGAACTAAAACCCCCGTATTTAGATGCGCCTTATGCGCGGGAGATTATGGTAGTCATTAGCAAACTTAAAATTGGGATACATACTTTTTTCATATAGTTTATTTGTTGTCTTGTCAATATTTGTTTGTTTGCCGCACCCTTTATCAATGCCGACAGCAAAATTGATTCTCAGTGACAGGTGTTGTGGGTATCTCTTGTGTGTCTACAGTAGTTTTTCCTATTTCAAATACTGCGCATGGTTAAGGAGAAAACAATAATGCCTCATGTACATAGCTAAGCAAAGATTGAGCGTGAATAAATGTATTCGCAGATGGTCATTAAGGAAACTTGAATTTCAATTAGACTCCTAAGACATTAAATACAGTCGGTATCCCAACTTTGATGATTTCGTAGCATGTAGTCCCACATACTTGTCATTCTGGTGTAGGTATTGGCGTATCCACGGAAATGGCCAAATGTAATACTGAATACTATGTATAAATAACTAATACCCAAGTATTTTATAGTACTTTCTTTGATCACTAGAAATCATTGTACGTCATTGTCATTCATATTTTATGTATCGGGAGATTAAGCGTGCGATTCATGTTTAAAGCATTATGTATACCGGTACTTGGTTTTCTGCACTTAACGGTTCAGGCCTAACACTTATCATTATACTGGCAGACCAATGCCTACTACAGTGAAAGACCTTGCACATAAGCTGCACCTTCATATAAGCCCAGACTTTGGGGAAAAGCTATAAGAACAACTGGGGCCTGAAAATTGATGTTTTAGTATTGTTCAATACAAGCAGACTCCTTATTATAAGCAGTAGCCTGAGTTTAGGGTGACCCCATAAACTGCACCGACAGACCTAGGTCCAAAAGCAGTGGCTTTTATCCAGGGCTTTACGATCAGTTCCTGACCATGCCTATTCAATTCTCAGTGAGGAATTGAAACAGATTTCCTTTAGAAGCTCTCATATAAGGGACAGGATAATAACCCAGGTTTCCACTGGCTGGTCAACATTGGCGCCTGAGAAGTTGAACCAACTGTATAATGATAACTAACACAGATTTATTATAGACTTGGTCACTGGAATCTTTTTTCATTTATATCTTATTCATAGGTCCTTTATATCAAAAAGAAAAGGACAGGTTTACAAAGATCCCATATATAAAGGTAGACCGTATGTATACACTGCTTCATGGGAACTGTATGAGAATATCGTAAAATATAAACATATAGAAAAAAAAAGGTCAGCTATGAAAATTCTCTATAACCAAAAGGGGCGGCGGGTTATTGTCACATGTTAAAACATGTTTCCCAAATTGTATATGAAAGGAAAAATGCAGTTTATCAACAAGAATATGTATTAACTACCCTGAATAAATGTGTGTAGCTGTTGAAAAATCAGCTGTAGAAGAAGTATATTGTCGCGTATAGCAAGACCAGTCGTAATCTATGGATAAAATATATGAACAAAATGCCATTGAGTTACCAGCGTTTTGTCGTCTAGTATGACAAAACGAATCCTTGGTTGCATTACATCCACAAAATATTCCAACAAAATTGAACGAAAATCATGCAAAGCAGTTAAGGCTTGATCAACTATCGAAATGCATAATGCACTTCATTGATGTATCATGTCGAGCCTCCGGGAATGTATCAATGCCGTACAGTTGGCATGATACTTGAAAAAACAGGAGTTCATCGTAAAGGCTGCATTCATTCATCAGAAAAAACAATTAACACAATACATTATTGCACCATCTGCCATTAAAGGGTTATGCATTTCTTCTGTCAGCAATTATATTCACTAAAAATTATAACACTTCCATATATAACATGCAGTGGAGTCCGGTTTGAAAAGAAGTAGAGTTATATGAAATGACATGATGAAACTGTCCAGTCTTATGTTATTGAAACTGTCCAGTCTTATGTTATTCTCTTGTCATCCTCATTATATTGCTTTCAGTACAAACAAATAAATATTTTCAGCAAATAATACAGGTGTTACTTTTCTAATTCCAGTATGTATTAAGAAACAAGTATGGCAATTTCTATGGCCATGTTTAGCAGAGTTTCATAGACATTTAAGGACCATAATCTCCAGAGACCAATTAGAAATAATTATCAGCTTTGCAGACACCACCAATACTCCTAGAAAATGTCTGCCTAGAGCCTTTCTTCCTTCATTTCAGCGGGCTTCCCTAGCCCACTTAAATGGGTCTATATCTCCTCTTTCCTATCCCCTCGGATGTGTGTGGTGCAAATGTGCGGGCACCAACACATTCCTCTGTGAAATTGTGTAATATAGTTCTCGCCATGAATATGACCATAGCTGTCGAAATGGCGTTAAACATCTATTACTCACTCCTTCATTTCAGAAAAAAAGGATAAAAATTCCTCAATGGAGTGCTGGCAGGTTTGTATTGGCGCATCATTCAGACCAGTGGGCCCCACCTCCCTCACTCGGTATAGGGCAGGTAGCTAGCAACTTCAAGCATTGGCAGCCTACTAAAGATTTGAATCCCGTGCATGTGCACTCTCCTATACCAATCTTTAGCAGGATGCCAATGCTTTGAGAGTGATATGCAAATAATATATGTTAATGATATTCTGATCACGTGTTAGCTTGAGGAGAACTCGTGACGTCACAAAGTCAGTTAGTAGCTACCTGCGGGCATAGCGCATCGATCCCGTAGTGGTACCAGCAAAGTGGGCGTGTTGCATTGACACCTGCAATAGCAGCCGTTAAATATTTAAAATATTTCTGATTTCACAATCAGAGGAGCCACTCACTGGCCGACAAAAACCAGGAAAACTGGACTTTGGACACATTTTCCCAGGAATTTAACAATTTAGTACAAAAATACTGGAATCAAAACCGGGAATTCCTGGTTATCTCTGACAATTAAATTTGTCCATATCACTGCACTACACAAATCAAATCTTGGAGCATTTTGGGCAGTTGCAGAGATTCAACAGACTTTCTTTTGTGGAAGTGCAGGCTATTGAGTATTTCAACATGTGCAAGCTTAGTGTATGTACTTGTGGAAAACGTAGCCGCAACTCTTAGCTCTGTTTTGGAGTCATTATGTGTCTACTGTCACGAATTCTGAGGTGTTTCTGATAAAAAGAATTAGTTTGTAGCAACATCAGGGTTTCAGTGACATTGTTCACACAGTTACATTTTCGGGCGAGACCACGCATATACGAAATTAGCCTGAATCCATCAAGTCAAAAGTCAACACAGAATCGTAAATCAGCTCTACCATCTCCTTGCAATGGGGACTTTCAGGACCCTTGATCACAAGTAGGTCAGACAAGGCACATGAACCAAAAAATTTGAAAAATTCTACAGACTGCACTGACTTTCTTCACCATAGAAAGTGTTTCTTTTGTGATCGACACCAGCTTGTGGAAACACATTGTTCCCTTTTCTCTCAAAGTATGTCCATAAAACATCTGGTTTGTTTGGTTACAAAGGAGTTTTCGGAAGCTGTTTGACGGTGCATTTCAAGATGATTCCCGCTTCCTCTAATAGGTGGGATACCCTCACCCGAAGGGGTGCAATGTATTGGCTCTTCCCTGCTTCATATCCCGCCAAGCGCAAGGCGGGATATGAAGCAGGGAAGAGCCAATACATTGCACCCCTTCGGGTGAGGGTATCCCACCTATTAGAGGAAGCGGGAATGTCTCTGGATAATGTACTTAATGTGGGGTACCCGGAAATGCCCCCATGGACATATCACGGGCCAGAGGTCAGAATGGACCTTACCGCGCTTAAGAAAGGGGTAACATCTAGCACCACATATCAAGCAGCATTCAATGAACTGCGTGATAGTTGCGGAGGTCACGTACCAATCTACACCGACGGATCACATATGGCAGACAAGACAGCATCTGCAGCCGTTCTAGGACCTCATGCCTTCAAAGAACCCCTGCCGGGCGAGGCCTCCATCTACACAGCAGAGCTACATGCATTATACCTAGCACAAGGTCACATTGAGACATCAGAGGGCAGCAACTACCTGATTGTATCTGACTCCAAATCATCACTGTCAGCGGTGCAGCATAGCAAGTGGACACACCCTCTCGTGAAAAGAGTGTTGGAACGACACAATAGTCTTGCTTTGGTTGGAAAGAGGATAGCGTGTGCTTGGGTACCAGGCCATGAAGGAATCCATGGCAATGACCTGGCAGACGTTGCTGCCAAGGATGCAACGGATCAAGTTCCAATAGATATACCTCTACCATCAGAGGACCTCAAACGGAAAATCAGGAAATACATCCAACAAAAGTGGCAAGAGTTATGGGACGCTGAAAGAGACAATAAACTCTACAAAATACAGCCCAAGATAGGCACAACCAAGAAAGCCAAATGCAAGAGCAGAAGAGAAGAAATTGTCATGAACAGACTAAGAATGGGCCACACCAGACTAACGCATTCACACCTCATGAAGAGAGAACCCAGACCGCTTTGCAACAGGTGTCGAAAACGCCTGGCGGTGGAACATTTCCTTGTGGAATGTAGCCAGTGCCCCATCAGGGCACAATGCCATCAATGTACAACACTGAAAGAGTTATTTGATACCTGCAGACCGGATACAATACTTGCATATGTCAAGAACCTGGGATACTACAGTCAAATTTAAACAGTAGAAACTTTCTTCCATAAAACCTTTAGGCACAAATAGCCATCACCAGTAGCTGACATGCCGTAAAACACTAACTAACTAACTAACATTTGCACCATGTTCTAAAAGCAATGAAAAGATTGTTCTTGTTTCGCACCATATACCCTAACGGGTATAAAAGATCACCTCAAAGAGGGTACACTCTATGATATACCTCTTTACCGTATAGTTCACATTTGCTCCGAGTTCAATTAGCACTTTTATCCTTTGATCCAGATCTGAGGGTATTCTCATTGTATAGGTTTCGAAATTCAAGACTGAACCTAAGCAGCCATTAAGATCCTTCTGGTGATACTTTCCAGCACTGGACCCTATTTCATAAAGCTTTGGTATAAGGTTCACTCCGTAGCATATACCTGTGTACAGTTTGCCGGCTTTAATTTTCCTTGCTGTTTCTCATTGTCTAATAGGATTGCCTCACACTTTGCTGCCCCAAGATTATACTTTTCCAACAGTGGCTTCATGACTTCAGGGTCATCTTTCCTCAAGGCAGAGCTGAGTCGACAACTGCTCCGTGCTTCACCAACACTTCAATGGCCTTTAGGTTTCCAATCTCAACAGCCATCTGCAGAACAGTTGTGCACTTCCCACGAGACCCTCTGGAAAAGGTGGTATTTGCATTCACACCCTTCTCCAATACTGGTTCCAGGAAGTCAGCAGTTGACCGCTTAAACACGGCAGTGAAGAGATTAAGTCTTTCTTTCGTTCGTCTGAAGCATGCTGCAAAGCCCCCAGTATGCAGCCGCTCTTTTTCAATTATGTCTTCAATTTCTGGCAAAGACGTCTCCTTTGATTGCATCAGTTATGGTCTTTGCAGATTGTCTAAGTACTTTAGTAGTCCGTGCTGTTCTATAACCAGATGTGTCATCATCATCTGAGTCATCGCTGTTGAACGATATGTAATTATCGGCATCAGGATCCTCATCTCGAAAGACAACACATCCCTCCTTGTTAAGCATAACATCTCGACCCATGATTTTATGATCCCATTCATAGTGATCCTCATTAAAGGGCTTTTCCTGATCAGAAGGTGAATGTCCAGTTAAAGTGTCATCGGAATTAGAGTGGTCAGACTCCTTATAATCAGGATAGTAATCAGCATAGAACTCAGCCTCCATTTTAGAAGAAAAGCCGCAGCGAGGGAAGAATTGTTTTAGATTGGATGTCACTGATTTGCCCTAGTTGTGGATATTTTCTCTGCCATCTGTTCTGAAAGGAAAAACAAATTTAGAAATCAGATTTAATGGTTCCTTTTTCCTATTTCAAATCATCTAGGGAGTGGTCAGTTTTTAACAATAGGGGGGACAAAAGAATTAAGACCTCTCTTCAGCGATCCCTCCCCCCCCCATGCTACCATCCCAGCAAATCTGAGTGAACATGAGTTATGCTGGGTGAGGAATGTGTGAGTACATTGAGTGATAACGAATAATGTCATTTTGTGTGATACAATGTCAACTCTCACTCAGCTTGACAAACCTTCACTTACTTCAGTAAGACCTGAGAGAGCATGCGTCAGCATGTGTCAATACTTGTCAACTCTCACACCGCTTCACATGTCTTCACTCATTTCCATAAAGATGTGAGGGGAACAAGGTGAGCAAGTGCCAACATGTTTCAATACTTGTCAACTCTCACCCAACCTCACCTGTCTTCACTCATTTCCATGAAGATGTGATGGGAACTGGACGAGCAAGTGTCAACATGTGTCAATACTTGTCAACTCTCACACAGCTTCACATATCTTCACTCATTTCTATAAAGATGTGAGGGGAACTGGGTGAGCATGTGTCAATACTTGTCAACTCTCTTGCAGCTTCATATGTCTTTACTTACTTCAATAAAGATGTGAGGGGAACAGGGTGAGCACATGTAAACATGTGTCAATACTTGTCAACTCTCACCTAGCATGACTTTTCTTCACCAAGGCTTCAACAATAAGACACTATGGGAAATGTATGGCTTCTCATGGCTTGTACTTTGCAGAGTGGGCCTACTGACTAAATGTCGGTATGAGAGTTTATGCTGAACAGAGCAAGCTCCTTTCTTTCATGGCATAAAATATAATATATGAATCAGGAACATAATGATAGCCAAGTATATGTGATTTAGTGCATACCTTAGACATAATAGCTCATTTGTTTTGCCTATGGGACATAGCACTGGATTGGAATTGCCTATGTTTTACATGATATCTAGGTATCTGTTTGTCCTGGTTTGGTAGGATATGAAGATTTAATGTCTTGAGATCAGCTAGGTCACAGCTGATTAGAGCAAATATACAGGAATTCCTCATAGGCTGGATAAAAAAAATTCTGTATTGAGTGATAATAGGGATAGATGCTTTGTCCAACATTAGCATGACAGACTGTGTGAGGAGATGTGAACATGCATCAAGATTTGCCAACTCTCACCCACCATGACACAATGTCACGCACAATGACACGCTATGTAGTATTCTGTGTTTTGATTGGTCTATTTCAAATTTCCCTCCCTTTCCTTTGTTCTCCTCCTGCTTTCAAAACAGTCAGTCAGAGGCAGCCATGGAGAACAGATCTTGTGGTAGGTGGTCGCACAGTTCTAGATTTATTTGACTTGAAATCCTATGTGATACGCATTTCTACAGTAACACATTGATATTATCTACAATCCCTGAACATCTATCTTGTTGCTGAATTCAGGTGATTGTTTCAACACCCCAAATTAATGTAGAACTTTCTATGTGAACAAGGCTGAGGGAACTTTTGGGGGATTCATACTGCCATATGGGAGTGGTCATTGTTTATCAACTTGGATGTGAGTGGATGGTCAAAATTAGATTGCTGCTATTAATTTTGTTTGTTTACGACCTTTTGTTTTCATTTTAACAGGTATTCCCAAGAATGATACAAGGAAACTTCAACTCAAACAACTGACAGAATATCTATCCATTTTCAAGCAAAGTGGGCAACACATGTCATGCTGAGGAAAGATATCTTCACTGGGAACCAGCATAAACAGCTGAATTGATGTTAATAAAGTTATGAAATATCAGAAATCCACAACCACCTCCACCCCCCCCCCCCCGCCTATCCCCCACCCACAAATTAGTCTGTGTGTCAATATATGTGATACTGTGCCATGACCCGTGTGTCAGTGTGTGTGATAATGTGTGATGACACATGTGTCATCATTTGTCATTGTTGGTGAAGGTTCACGCATGTTGACTCAACTTCACAAATTTGGCTGGGATGTTCATGCATGCGTCATATCTTGTCATGGTCTGTGATCACCCATGCGTCGATTCCTGCTGCACCAGCCCTTACATGCTGACAAAAGTTGACACAGATTTGCTGGGTTGGTTAAACAGAGATTATGGCCTTACAATTCACATTTTGCAGCTGTTTACAGAATTGACATAGGATATAAAATAGATAACATTATGATCACAAAGTATTGTCAATGGAAGTGTTAACCAAAACTGTTGTCCCCTAAATAAGTAAATCATATATGTAACAATTCTAAAAAAGAGTACTGAATCGCCAATTCTTTTTTTTTTTTTTTCTTTTTGTTAACTGATCAGCATAAATTTCTGATGCTGATTTTTAGTGATTTAAGTTTAAACTGTTGGATGTTGTTTGAGTGTCACAAAGTTAAGTTTTGATTTAGAAACTCAGCATATTGAAAGTGGAAATGAGCAGAAAATGACTGAAAAATGTGTCCTATATGTGAGGGTTTACAGATTATGTCAAGGTGAATATCAATGCTCCAGAGAGAAAGCACTGAGACCGTGTATTGCACCCTGCCGTGAAATAACCAGCGCCCAAACCGCAGGATGATGTCATCGAGCTTCCGCGCATGCGCAACCTCGGTAAAACATAAACAAACAAACTGCCGGGGCCTCTATTGCAAGGAGATGTAAGTTTATTTTGAAAGAAAATGAAGAAATATCCACTCAAAACACCTTGACATAAATGTAAAGATGAACTCTGTTTAGGCCTCCTGTTTCTTCACTCGGGTGTCCTGCCCACTCCGCACTCGGCCTAACGGCCTCATGCAGAATGGGCAGAACACCCTCATGAAGAAACGGTCGGCAAAGACTATACATCGTTTACCTATACCATTGTATTGCAAAACCAGATGTTGATAGTTCACTTACAAGGTGTAAGAAGAGTGAACAAGGAGAGTGATTTAAGCTTAAACTGTTTGATGCTGCACTGTCATATAGTTAAGTTCTGATTTAGAATCTCATCATATTCAAAGTGGAAACGAGCAGAACAGTTCTGAAAAATACAAAGTGTTAGCTGCTATGTTGTGAGAGACAGAGAAACTGTTGATTCCTTTGGCCAAATAGGAAGGTCTGGTTTAGTTGTAACATATTTGAAAATATACATTCTTTGTCAGAATATTTGTGTCTGTTAATGTGACATTCTGACATGAAGGATGTACCTTGGTCTTGTTAGTCACTCAGTCATCTTATGGCCTGAATGGCCTATGGTATCAATTGACTGCCTTCCTCCATGAGGTCTAATGTCTAACCACAGTCTCTGGGTGTCTCTCCCTGCTGAGAACTCTCATCCTAAACCTTTGTCGGCTGTGCCAGGAGATGGGACATAAGGGAATGGTCAATATTTATCAACAGGGGGGGGGTGGAGGGTTTTGTCGCGCAGACGCACATAAAATATTTTACATCCCCCTTCGACAGTAGTCTTATATATTGCGCCCCCGCGCCGGAGGGGCAGAAAATTGTCGCGCCCCTCTTTGATCTATAGTAGCGTGCGGGCTTTTAGGCTAAAATGAGGGTAAATTTTTTTAGCCCCCCTCAAGAGGGGTCATAATCTTTTACCCCCCAGTAGGGCTCTGAATTTTTTACGCCCCCCCCCTCAAACCCACCCCCCCCACCTATTGATAAATAATGATCACTCCCTAAGGTAGAGACAAGGTGCAGCTGTTGGCCTATATACATGCTATACCTAATGGTGTCACACCAACCTACTTTTATAGGTCACAGATTCTCTCTAGGAACAGGTCTACTGGGTCCTACACAGACAGGTACCCTACCCTGAGATATGTAAGATATCTGGCTATATGTGCCTGTTAGTGGAAGGAACTCCACTATCTATCATTGTACAAGGCATTACTGGGTGTGGCGAAGAGGGTAGGTACACTTATATTTCTAGGAAGTGATCGATGTAAGGCTTTCTGAAGTTGTGTTCCACATGTTATTCATCATGCATACCATATTGGCCTGAATGAGCGCCGGTCTTGAATAAGGGCCGGGGATATTGTCAACGAGTCCGTAAATGATGAATAAGGATGAATACAGACGAATCAGGAATCCAGTTTGATATCCACTTTATTCATTGAAGTCCACGAGGTATAGTTGGTGATACAGTATAAAGGTGCCCAACAGTGTCCAAGCCTAGCCCTTGAGCCAAGGGCTTGGGTCTCACGTGAGTGTGTGAGGTATGAAGTATGAAGGTGGAAAGATGAGTGAGCTGCTCCCTCCACAGGTATTTGTAGTAGGAGCTGCTCACCCAGCTCATCCTAAAAATAGTATCAGGTGAGCTAAATATAGTAACTGGGGAACTCCAGTGCAGGTATGTAGGGGGAATCCCAAACATAGCACTGGGGTTCACAGAGTTCAGTATGGTTCTAAATATAGCTGCTGGGAATTCCCGGTATGCTGTGAGCTGCTCATGATCAATGGGCATGTCCTCCCGCAGGAGGAGTTGGTCTAAACATTGTCTGCTAGGAATTTCCAGCATGCAGCGAACTGCTTGTGATTGACGGCATATCCTCCAGTAGGAGGAGGCGGGGTCACTGAGTGCAGTTGACACCGCCAGCCTTTGGTCTGTGGGTATGGCTTGGCTTGTGGGTAGACTCGGACACTGGGTTACATGGTAGAGTCAAAGGTGAAAAATAAATATGATAAGTACAATACCTATAACGGTCTACTGACAAATCCCCACATTCCTACTCGATTCCACGCGAGGTTTCAAGGAGGAAGTTCGTGAGAAAAAGGTCTACTGACAATTGTATCTGGTGTGTAATAATAGGTATTACATCTTATCATTTAAGTAAAAATCAGTGGTATTAAGGAGATATTCAATACCGATTTTTGGTGGAACATGAATAAATTATAAGCAGTGCAAAAGAAAACTGTGCCAAAGAAGTGTTGTTTGTAATTTTGGCAAGGAAAACATGAATAATTCAGGTCGTGGTGGGATACAAGAGCTGGATTATTTATCTAGTTCTAAGGTTCGCACAAAAATAAAAAGGATGAACTATCCTAAAGCATGCAGTTGTTGGCTCTGAGGCAGACCTTGAGGTAGACAAGTTATTACTGAAGTTTTGTTTCAGTACTGGTAGGCACTTACTATTTAGGTCTGGAGCCAATATACAATACAATATAATAAATAAAAACAGAGGTAAGGTAATTGATGACTGGCAAGTCGATCAATCATTCCTTATAATACTGATAAGGCTTAGGGAGTCTGAAGGCTTTTAGGTGATATGTTTAAGGAATTTTCTAAAAAAAAAAAAAATTTGGATTTTTGGTCTTTTATTTATCTGTAGAAGTTTCTGTTAATTTTTGTAGGAAGGTTTGTCTTAGTTAATGGAAAATTTAGCATGTTTAGCCTTCAGTCTACCTGGGGTTATCATTGGCTGAAAAAGGACGAGGTTAATACAAAGGTGAATGGAGGCTCTGGCTGATATTTAGTTTGGATCTCAGTTGATCCTGCAAGATACTGGTTGCCAGGGCTTCCTTGTAAAATTTTTTAGAAAAATATAAACTAGCTAAAACCCATAAATATTTGACATGGTTGGGTTTGAAATGGTACAGTATGAAAAGAAAAAGAACCTTATGGCATCTTAAGATCACAAAAACCTGCTGCCTGGCTTGTGGTCTTCATAATGTTCTTGGAAAGGAAAATAAACGTAAAAATTCAGCATGTTTTCATGGTTATGTATCATAGCCTTATACAAACAAGAAAAACAAAACAAAAAAACTGGCTTTAAAAATCAGTTGACTAGGCTGACTGAGTCAGTGTTCATAGTGTCCATGGGCGGTCGGTGAGTGAAGTGTGTCTCTACACTTTTAGTCCATAATATTAAAGACAGTTTAAAAAAATAAATAAAATAAATAGAGGATGGTTATTGAAATTATTTTCTTCTTCTATGGCGACTTTGGTTTGCAAGACCCTTTGGTGGTGGGTCTTGGTGGTTGAAGACGTTTGGGTTGAGGGAGCGACCTAGTGAGGGTCTTCTCCTGGATCTGGATTTTTTGGTGTTGGGGACAAAGTTTACAATTTTGCTGAAATGCATTCTGCTAGGCTTGCCTGAGTCAGGCTGCAAATTCAGGTCGGAACTGTATGCAGGGTCCATGTCTATTGGTTCTGCTGAGAGGGAGGTGTCAGAATCACTGTCCTCCTCAGATGGAGCTTGGTATGTTTTGGGTAGGGGTCTCCAGATTTGGGTCGAGCCAATTGTTTTGAAAGTTTCTGGTCTATTGTCTTTATTGATGCTGCATGGGCAGCTGTAGCTGTACGTTAGGTGGGGACAATTTCTTCCCAGGGTGGCAAATCTAGTAGGTGGCCCTATTGGAGAGCAGACTCGTGTGCTCCAATGGGGCAGGCCGGCTGGAATGGGCGTGCCTGGCCTGCTGCTGGAAGCTCCTGCTGGCCTGTCAATGCGGTCTCCGCCTCCTCGATTAGGTCGTTGGCCTCTGTATTGAAAAAACAGAACAAGAGAAGGGGGATTTTTAGTTGTAGGGTCTATCATAGTGCATGGATTACAAGGCGACCAACAAAAATACCAAATTGACAGGTAAGGCAGTGAATTAGGCAGTGCATATTGATGTGCAGTGTCACCGGGCCGGTGCAGACTCATGGCCAAATGTGAGCGGGAAACTGGAATATCCAGGGTCCAGGTTAGTTCTGCTGCGCGGCACGGGTAGCGCCACTGCATGGGGATCTGTTCTTATTTAGTTCAGGCGACAAACATTGGCTGGCGCCACTGAGCTGGCGTTTGTTCAGCGTTCATGTAAAGACATGGTCAAACGGCATGGTCACTGGTGTAGACTTGCCATGGCCTCATTGGGTCATGTGTAGGGGATGTCTCAATTTTGGTTTGGGTTATGTTGGGGTCTAAAGTTGGGTTTGGTTGGCTGGAATTTTGAATTTTGGTGATGCGCTTTTCGAAAAATATGGTCCAAAGATTAACTTTATGCTCCCGCGGTGGGTCTTGCTATAAAGGGAGCGGGAGCTATTTTTGGCATTAGAAAACGACCTAATTTTGACATAGGAGGATTGTATAAGAGATAAGACGAGCGGTAAAACAACGACCAACATGATTGTCCGCGCAAGGATTGTGGTCATGCCATCGGGATTGATCTTCCTGGCCGTGGTGGTGGTCGGACTTTGCGGGTGAGTACCGGTATGATGGGAATTTTGAGAATTTTTGGGCAAAGAGAGGTCGGTTGCGGTGCCGGTGTCTGAGGCCTATGGTCTCTGTTGTTTCAGAGTACTTCTCCTGTGGGTCGAGATTGGCTGGTCGCCGATGCAGTGTCATCAGATCAGCGGGCCCTACGATGGACCCGAGGGGGGGGCCAGTGGGCCGTGCAGCATCTATGGTTAGAAATCGCCGGTATGTATGGTTTGGGTTAATTTTGTTTAAAAATCGCGATAGTCTGAAATATGTTCGTTATCCAGATTTTGAAATTTTGAATTTTGAAGCTGTACTCGAAATTTGAGCGAATAGGTTTCTTAGTTGGGCTGCGGTTTGTTTTTCAGAAATTGGTGCGTGGCCATGATGAGAGCTTTGTACGGGAAGGTGGCCTGCTAGAGGAAGAGAGAGAGAAGATGACGAAAAGGGGTTCATCCCAGAAGGTGGCACAGCCAAATGCGATCAAGAGTGATTTATGCTGATTTGTGATAAAAGACTGTGATAATCATTATATTTATGCCAGGAGCTTGATTTTTACCTGTGATTACCTTCTAATAATACACTTGAAAGTCCACCACCAGTTAGAAGTTATGTTGTTTATTCTGGGCTTCTAAATTGGGATGGCGGGCTTTCAATTCTCATGCGGAGTGGCATTGTTAACTTGGGTCGGAAACAAGTCTAGTGGTATTGCTAACACGTGCTTATGTTATTGTTTTGACGCAGATATTGAGTGCGGGTGTCCTGACTGACGTTAAGTTGTCATGCCAACGTGGGAAAAATGAAAGAGATCTGACGTTGGGGAGGCCGACGGCAGTGGTGAGACGCAGCGCCGGCGTTCTGACGCAGCATTTTGGCAGAGAACCAGACGCGACGTCAGAAACAAGATGGCGACGTCTCATCGTGCAGTGGGCCTTCACAGTGAGTCGAAATAACTGTGTTATTGTGGGTGGAAACTGTGTTATGGTACTGGAGATGTTGTTAAAATGGTTTTAATTGTGGGTGGGTTCGGATTTAGAGCTATTGAGGATGGGGATGATCCCCACATGAAGGTGTTAGATGGGGCTATCCGGTGGATTGGGCGACCGGGAGAGTCCAATACCAGGTTATATGGGGGGTAGCCGGCGGTTAATTGATCCCCACATGAGGATCAAAGTAGGTTTTTGATGAAAACTTACCGCTGGTTGATGTTGAGGGTGGTGTGAGCATCATCTCCGGTTGCCTGTACATATATTTGTCTTTCTTTGGCTGATGCCGGAGTGGGGTGTACTTTGTGAGCTCAGCCGGGGAGTCATGGCGATCAGCCGGCCAGGACTCACAAGGTAGTTGTATGGCGGGGTCAGTGTCACTGGAGGCAAGTTGACAATCGGGTTGTCCTTCTGAGGAGATGACTACTGTCATGTGGTGAGCTCCTTTCAAGACTCTGTACAGCGGTATCCTCCATAGAAGTGGTACCGGAGGATAGCGCTGCAGCGGGATCTGTCGGACTTGTCCCCCGATTATTGTCCTGATGTCGGACTTCCAATGGAGATCCAGGTGTCTGCCCAGTGGTGCCGTAAGGCGAGCTGGGGAGACCTTAGGGGCTGTGATGGTGGGGGCCCAGAGATTTTGTCCATAGATCATCTTGCCAACGGTGAAATCAAAGGTTTGACCGTTAGCATGAATCTTGGCCACAATTGAAGGTGTCCTGTGGCTGTCCTGTTTGCAGTAGGGCCAGTGTCGCAGGCACCTCTTGGCGGTACTCCATGTGATGTATAGGAGGGTTGCTATCAAAATCCAGGTGAACATGTTCTGGTAGCGGTCAGGCGACTGTACAAAATCTAGATCTGTGTCTGGGGTCGTTTGTGGAGCTGGCCAGTTTTTGTTAGCCTGGCGTATCAGATCTTTAAAACGATCCCAACTCTCCGCATTAGCCATCTTGGGTGTTCGGGTTGCTGAGACTAGTGTGACAAAGCGCGCCAATTGATTGACACGAAGATGGTTCTTAAGGGTTAATGCGCAGCAAAGTAGTGCCAGGAGGGGTGATACCAAATGTATCCAGGGTGAGAACTGGAGGTGATATCCTAGATGCATCAGGGAGTTAGTGGATAGGAGGGCTGATTGGTCTTTAAGTCCCTGTGCGGCCTTTTTAAGGGTTAGGGTGTCTTGAAAAAGTGGTGCTATTTTTTGATTATGTAGGTGTTTTAATTTTTCAAAATTGGGCAAGTGAAGGGTCTGGGATGTGGTTGCCATGGTGATGCCGGAAACATTGGCTGGAGGTTGACCAAAGTGTCGCCATAGTGGTAAGTTGAAATAGGCCTTTGATATGGGCTCCAGCGTGAAATTTTGGGTGCAAGATAAATCAGAATTGGTTAAAATCATGCCAGCATTTTTAATGGAGCACAGACATGGGACTGAGATGACTGAGTATGCGCTATTTTTAATTTTGACTTGGCCTGAATCTGTGCATTGGAGCATGGAAGTGGGATGGTCGGTTATTAATAGGAAGGTACTGTGAGATAGGGGTTGGATAAGATTTGGTATGGGTGCTGCCATGTGTGCTTTAAAACTGCAGGTATGGTGCACCGCCTCTGGTAGGTCTAAAAATAGGGATAGAGTGCATGTGGGGTGTGTGGCCGACAACAGAGGTAGGGGTAGGTTACAGCTGATAAGGTGGCCGAGGTCACACATATCCAGGTCAGCTTGTGTAAACTGTATGTAGTGTGAGTGGGTCCTGGACATAGCCAAGTAGCCGGGAAGTGGCTCCACCTGGGTGTGACCTACTGACTTAGTGTCGGAGGTGTCGAAAGGCACGGGGAAGGTTTCTATCCTAAATATAGAAAAGGTGCTTCCCCCTCTGGTTATGGGTACTGGTATGGTTATTAATAGGCTCGAGTTATGGCTCCAGTGCACATGTACTCGGCGCTTATAATAATAACTTATGGGTAGGCCTTCTAAAATAATGCCGTGATGTGCCTCGTGCAGGAGGCTGGATAAATTGTTTAAACCTAAACTGAGGTCGTCTTTTGTGATGATGGACTGGGGTAGGGTGCCTTCAAGTAGATTATTAATGGTTAAAAGCAGATTTTCCAAGTCGCTTTGGAGGTCAATTAAAGATTCTATTTGTGAATTTGCTGCTGTGAATAACATGGAGTAGAAAGTGTCTTGTCTGGATTGGAGTTCTAATTTTAATAATATTGATGAGATGTTTGAATTTAAGTGCTCTAATTTTCCGGAAATGAAAGATAGAGCATCATCAGTGTCGTTTTGGAATTTTGAGAAGATGTTGACAGAATTGTAATTAAATTCCGAAATATTTAACAAGAAATGTGTGGCTAATTCTACCACGTGCATTTTGGTGGCTAACTTTTTATCCAGGTCAGACATTTCAGAATTCAAAATATCAATTTCTGGTTGAGTACCGAGGCTTATAGAAGCTCTTAAAATGTCACCAATGACTTGGCCTGGGGCGTTTCTGGCTTGTCTGACGTTTGATGGGGAAATTAATTTTGACAAGGTTTCTAGTGTTGTTTTTGACTTGGAGAATAGGCTCTGTATCATGTTATCTAGGGCATGGGCTGTGTGCTTAATGTATTGGGGTGCATCAGTGGCGATGAGTGGGCTGAGCAGTTCTGGCTGACTTAAGTTCTGGTCAAAGGTCAAGTTGAGGCTGAAGGTCAATGGATAGTCCATGTAATTGGCTAGTAATGTTTGGGGTAACTTGGTAAACAGTGCGCCATAGTTGGGTCTGAAGATGGTGTTCAGATTGGTATCTGATGTTGAGGTGCAGCCGAGGAGCAGATGTAAGAATATACAGACTGCTAGGATGGCTGCTGCTCTAGAAAAATGAGAAAAATTGAGAAATTTTGAGGATTTTTGAAATTTGATGGTGGGGTTCACTTAAAAATAGCAATAGCTTAGTCACAAATGGGATGTTAGTGTGGTCAAGTATTTACAAAGGTCGGGGATTCTGTGGGTGGTAGGGTTATTGTCACATGAAAGGTTTTATGCAGATGGACTGGTGCCTGTTGTCACCGTCAGGGGCGGCACACGAGCTTGAGCATGGAATCTGTTTATCTCGAAAACAGCAAACTGGAATACCAGGCTGGCTGTATTCCTTATGGCCAGTTCGCGTCCAATTCTGGAGTACTGGCGGGGTAAGTCCCTGAGGGGCTGTTCTGAAGCTAGAAGTGTGCGAGCACATAAGAGTGCTATGTATGATGCAGATCTATGGTTAAACCTGCCCCATGGAGGCCGGCGGGGATTATCCCCAGCCACAGCGATCATGAAGGCTTTGATGGTTGCTGCTGTGGTGTGATTGCTCAAGTCCAGCTCCTGTCTTAATACAGGGATGCTGAGGTAATGTCTAATATCCTCATGGGCGAGGAAGGTGATGAGGTGTTGCTGTTCCATGATTATGCTCCTAATTTCAAAAGGATCCATGAGATCACTCCTGATCCCATGTGGTCCAAGGAGGCTGTGTATGGTCCATGTAGCATTTGGGCCGTGCTTATTTGCCGGTGGGTCCAGGCTGTAAGTCATAAAGGAAAAAGGGTCTAAGTGGGCTGTAAAAGGGGGAGAGGTAAAGGTGGGGAATTTGCTTGGCTGAAGAGGTTTAGTAAATTGGATTATCAATGTTAAAAATTATAGGATAGTGGAGAAGTTCTTCCACATTTTACACACACTTAAGGCTCACACCGCCATTGGTTAATAGGGGTACCTGGGCACCATGATAATAAAACTACTATCATGTACAATGCTAGAACGACTGTTAAAAATCCTAAATGCTAAAATAGACCCATAAGATAGTCCTACCTGGGCTGGTTGCACGATGGGTCTGGCATGGTCCCTTTCCAGACACTTGTTGCCGTGTTTAAGGTGTGGTGGTATTGGATGTGGGTTGTGTTGTGATCAGATGTGGGTGGGCAAGCGCTTATAAATCTGAGACTGAGTTTGGCTACTTCCCAGTCTAAGATCTCCCATAGGTGGTATGTCTTGCCCTGAGAGGGGCGTAGGCCAAATATTATTGGTGGATGCAAGGGGGGTTGATCGGCCCCTTATGCAAATTAGGGTTATCCAGGCCTAGATTGGTTGGTGGTGAGGTATTGTTTAAAAATAGAATATTGGGAAGCTTGGCGGGGGTGTTTATCCCTAGCCAAGGTGATATGGTCACTATGGCGACCCTTTGGGGTTTTTAAAGACCTTGAGGGTGGCGTGTTATTGATTTGTATATGTGCCACCACAGCACTTAAGGGTGGGCGGAAACAGTGGTGTAAACATGGGATACGGGTGTCAGAGATCCATCTTCCTACAATAGGTTTATCATTGGAAATAGTGGTCTTGAAGTGGTAACAAGCCGTCGCATGTGTGCATTGAAGTTTATACACAAACCGAGGATACAGCGCTGCCTTGGGCGGTCGGTATGTGGCGTGGGTAACCTAACCTAATTATTTGATAATCCATTTGCCAGTGTTTGGCGTTCCACTTAGGATGGGTAGGTGGTTGTATATACAGTTAATCAAGGCGGTGTTGATTTTGGATGCATAGGAATTTTTATGGTTGTTAGTATAAATAGGTTGGGCGTTGGGCTGTGACTGTTGCTGTCAGTGTGTTTAAGTGGTTGGTATATTAATGGTTGATTAATTTGGTTGGGGCGCGTGGCGCCTGTGGGGATTAAAGGAGGGTTGTTTATATGGATGCTTGGTGTTTGACACAGCGTCTTATGACCTATAATGGACGCTTAGGAATTTTTCTTGATTTTCTGGAGGGCATGGGGCTGAAGGAGATTGTTCCCTTTTTGGCTGGCCTTCCTCTCTTTTTCTTTATTTTGGGAGTGGTAAGACTCACATTGGAGGGGTCGTCCTGGTCGGGGTCGTGAAGTGAGCTTGTGGGCCCTGATTGCAGCCTTTTTATAATGGCTTTGGCGCTAGCTCTTGTGATTGGTCTCCTCAGCCTTGATACATGTACTGATTTCTTCAGTATTTTTCCATCTTGTAGCCTTTTTAGGATAGCTGTAACTGGTGAAGTCATCTTCATTATGATGTAGGGGCCTGAGTATGTGGGTTGCAACTTTTTTGATGTGCATTTGACCAGTAGGGTGGGTATGTGTAAATATACCAATTGGCCTGTGTTATATGAGCTGAGTTCTGCTGAAGTGTCATGTCTGGCTTTCATCTTTTTGTGAGCAGAGATCATGTTTTCTGCAGCTTTCATTTGAATGTCGTCCCTGAATTGTAGTAGGCTGGTCATAATTTTCTCCCTGGTGCTTGAGTCTTTTTCAGTTTTAATCAAGGACAAAGCTGCTTCAGTTGGTAGGTGAGTCTGCTTGCCAAAGACTAATAAATTTGGTGAGTAGCCTAAAGCGCTGCTTATAGTATTATTAATACTGAAAACTACAGCTTGTAGGAAGGTTGACCAATGCTTCTGTGATTTTGATACAAAAGCTCTGAGGGATGATTCAATGGTTTGATGTTGGCGCTCACAGAGACCTTGAGACCTAGACCAATGTGCACTTCCTGTCACATGTTTAATGCCGAACTTTTCACAAAAATACTTGAATAGTTTTGAGACGTATTGCTGGGCATTATCTGTGTTCAGTACTGAGGGAGTGCCATGGATACATATGACTCTTTGGAAAAAACCAAGTGCCACAATTGCAGCAGTGTTTTCTTCACTTGTCCAGGCAGTTATGTGCCTAGTGGCATGGTCGGTCACCACATGTATGTAGTGAGAGCCATCGGTAGCCTTGGAAAAAGGGCCTATTGTGTCCATGGTGACATGAGAGTATGCTGTAAGCACTGGGTCACGTAATTTCATTGGAGTTTTCAGGTTTTTGGGTCTCTTTTTGGTGGTCAGGCATGTGTGGCAAGTGCCGCAGAAGTCAAAAACTTCTTTAAACATTGATCTCCAGTAATACCTAGCTCTTATGGCTGTATAGGTTTTAACTGCACCTAGGTGACCACCTAGGGGAGAGCAATGGGTTGCTTCCACTAAAGATTCTGTCCATTTTTCTGGAATTACAATTTGCAGTGTGGGCTCTAAAGTCTTACCCAAATTGGTATCAGTAATTCTGAAGAGGACTTCATCCAGTAAGATGAATTGGTCGTGGTTACGTAGTATTTGATTCATTAATCCTGAGTCGTGTGGCAGGCTACCTTTTTCAATGTAGTTTGCCATGGAGGATGCAAAAAGGTCTTCTTTTTGGCTTTTAATCAGTGTTTCTCTAGAAGGTGTCAGGGATTGGTGTTTACAGATTTCCTGAATCGCCCTTTCAGCTAGAGGTAGCACACGGCGGGAGAGCTTAGCTCTCTTGGCGTTTGCAGCTTTGATGGAGACCCTAGGTGACCTAGATTTGGCGGGCCTGCCTCTGGGGCGAGGACTGCTGCACTTAGGTTTGAGTGGGCGGGTCTTTTTACTGGGCGCTGATTGGCTGGCTGCTGGAGGTGTGTCGTCCTGGGACTGGGACTGTGCTCGAGTGAGTACACACAGGTCAGGGTTCACACTTTGCTGCCTTTCTGGGGTGCCTTTTCTTGCTATGACGCCTTTTGGTGGTTTATTTGTGCTTCCCCAAATCTTGCCTCCTTTTAATATTGATCTAGGAGGTCCCAAACAGATGGGATTATTGGGAATTGGGTCGTCTGATTTGAAAACCTTTGTCATGGATATATCTGAAAATTGTACCCTCTTTGGTGGGAGGATAATTTTTCCTTGTGATCTAATTGGTATTGGATCATCAGAGCCAGGGGGATATTTTCTTCTGGACAGGCAATCTGCCACTAGATTAGCTCTGCCTTGTAGGTATTTCACTTCAAAATCATAAGACATAACAGTATCTACCCATCTTGCCAATCTGCCATTGGTGATATTTTCCTTCTTGTTGAAGAGGGAGACTAGGGCTGTATGATCTGAATATACCTTGAAGTGAGTGCCGTCTACATAATGGTGGAACTTTTTGACAGCGAAGATTATCCCAAGTAACTCTTTGTCAGTTATTCCATATCTGGTTTCCTGAGGTGTTAGACCTCTCCCAGAGAATTCAATGGGCCTATAAAAACCATGTTCATCTACCTGTGTGATAACTGCTCCTAAGCTGAAATTGCTGGAGTCTGTAAAGATGATGAAGGGTTTGTTATAGTCTGGGAATTTTAGGATTGCCTCAGTGCAAATTGATGCTTTGATTTTCTCAAAGGCTGTTTGGCACTGAGTGGTCCATTTGAAAGTACCCTTTGTGGCTTCATATAGGGGTTTCATTATATGGGCGAAGCCTCTAATGAATCTCTTATAAAATTGTGCCATTCCATTGAAACACCTAAGGTCGTGGATGTTTTTAGGTGCTGGGAAAGTTTTAACCGGTGAGATTTTGTCTGGGGAAGGTGAGATGCCGTGTCGATCTAAGGTAAAACCTAAGAATTCCATTTTGGTGGTGCCAAATTCACATTTTTCTGACTTTAATATGATGTTCCCTTTGATGAAAAGTTTTAGCACTTCATCTAGGTCTTGCAGGTGTCTTTCCCATGTGGGGCTGTATATGGCCACATCATCCACATAGGCTACTGCATTTCTGTATTTGCACTTCATGAGCAATTGTTCCATTACATTCATGAATGACAAACCAGAAGTTTTTAGACCCATGGGTAATACTTTGGCCATATACCTTGTGCCATTGGCAGAGAAAGTTGTTAAAGGCCTTGATTCTTTAGCTAGAGGAATCTGGTGGTAGGCGCTGTATACATCCAATTTGGAAAAATATTTAGCACCTGTTCTGCCAACTTGTTGCATGAGGTCGTCTGCTCTGGGGAAGGAGTAGGAAAAAGATTTTAGGTTTTGGTTAACCCATCTATAATCCACGACTATTCTCCATCCTGAGGCTACAGACCTGTCTCCCTGGGGTTTGGGTACTAAGAAGGCTGGGGAGTTCCACTCACAGGGCTTGGTGCATTCTTCAATGACACCTTGCTGTAAGTGTTTATCTAACAGCTCTCTTTGGAAAATCTCTTTCTTGGGTGACATTCTATAGGATGGTCTGTTGCAGGGTTTGAAATCAGGGATTAATTCTAATTTGACTTCATTTTCAACATTTAATCCTATAGCACTCTCATTTAATACAAAGGCCTCCCTATTTGATTCAACAATGTTTTTGATTTGTTGTTTTTGGGCCTCAGTGAGCTTGTCACATATTGTGTATTTTAGAGGGTCGTCCCCTTTGGGTAGTTGATCCAGAGGATCATCTCCACAATTGATGGGGAGCATGTCTTTGTCAGAGATTATGCTGTTGAGGGAGTGTTGGCTGTTTAGTTTTCCAATGGGAATAGCTTTGTTTAGGTTGTTAAGTGCAAAAATGCCTAGGTTCATGTGCTTTTTGATGTTGATGGGAAAATCATTTGGGTTGGCCACTGTTACCGGTATGATTTTTCTTGTTGACCTTGGTTCAACAAGGGCGTGTTTGATTAGTACCGGTAATGTCGTGTCAACATTTTCTGTGATGCCTGTTTTGCCTATTAAGGAATCAGGTCCTATGACGATTGCATTGAATGTGGATTCAGAATTTGGTGGCATGGTCAGACCTTTGCTTGCTCTTATGAAGTGTGGTGAAGGAGATTTGGTCCCAAAGGAAATTTTGGCCCTATATTTGGTCATAAAGTTTACGCCAAGAATTATGGGGTGATTTAGCTTTGGAACAACATGTAATCTTGTTTTAAACTCTGTGTTATTGATTAGGAAGGTTATGGTGATGGAATTGTTGACCTGAACTGAGGATTTATCAGCTAGTAGGATAACCATGCGAGATCTCCTACCATGTCTGAAATTGGGGGTTGATATGATTTTATCTGCCATTTTCTGGCTGATAAAGGAAAGGGAGGCTCCAGAGTCTACAAGGGCTCTGTAAGAACTGCCATTGATATCAACATTAACTGCGCCTTTAGTCAATTCAGTATTAATGTAAGAGGTCTTACCTTGCTGCCCATACTTACTGGTCTCGACTTTTAGTTGGAGGGTGGAAATTCTCTTGTTCTGGTTTTCATAGAGGTCCTCACTGTCTGATGAGGAGTCTTCATCACAATTCACAGGGTGGGGGTCGTGGTCTTGTTGTTCTGCTGAATTTAATTCTGCTTCATCATTCATGTGTGAAATATGGCATGTGGGGGACGTTCCAATTTTGTTGTTCAAAAAGGGGGCGGGGCCGTAAGATGCTTGGTGGCCTTCCCCTGGGTCCTATTCAATGTTGTCATTGTAGTGTTCTCCCTGTCCAGAATCGGGAGGTTTGTCAGGATGGTTGTCCCCTAACTTTTTGTTGTCATTTCTGCCTGGTGTTGGGTCCCTGGATTTCTTTTGTTGCTGGGTCCAATCATCAGGGATTGGGAAATCTGCTGGGACTAGTAGTTTCTGGAAGGACACCTGGCGGGTGTTGGTGGGGGTGGAGGCAACAGGAATGAAAACAAAGTTATTTCTTGTGTCGCTGGATTTGGACCTGCTTTTGTTGCCTTCCTGAGATTTGCTCCTGCCTGGTGACTGATACCTGTTCTTGGAGCCTGATCTGTTGTTTGAGCCGGATCTGGAGTTGTTATAACCTTGCTGATTTTGGTTGTATCCTGGCTTTGATTTATCGTCATATTGCTTATTGCTGCCGTTTCCAGGGGGCTTGTTGTTATAACTGTTGTTATTGTGCTGGTCCTTCCTGGATCTGTTATTGTTGTTGTTGTTGTTGTTGTTGTTGTTGCCATTGTAGTTGTTGTTCTTTTGTCCATTGTAGTTATTATAGTTCATGGCGCACAAGTCTGAAGACTGGTTTGAGGCATGGGCTGCTTTGGCTGCTTCCATGACCAATTCTTGTCTTAATGCTGCAGTCTCGGCTTCCCTGATGCTTTTGGGGCTGTCTGAGAGCACAACATTTTTTATTTCATCCTTGAGGCCATTTATAAGGTAGTCCACTTGTACAGACTCATCCAGGTTGCTGTTGGATAGCAATAAGGTCATATCTGCTATATATTCCTCTACAGTCTCTGTGGGTTGCTGTTTTCTGTTTCTATATCCTTTGATTATTGTGGCAGGGTCAGGCTGGTTGAACCTGCTGAGAAAGGCGGTATAGACTGCCTCAGTGTCATACATGATTGGTTTGTCAAAGATGTTTGTGAAAAACCATTGTGCTGCCCTGCCTTTTAAAAAGGTATACATACAGGATGCATGCATTGTCGGGCTGCGGGGGTATGCATTTCTTATATAGAATTTGAATTCTGCCAGGAATCTGGCTGCAGATCTGTAGGGTGAGGGCTTGTCAAAGGGTTCTGGTTTGTTGAAACAGCTTAGTTGAGCAGATGTGAGTCGCTCAGGTTCAAAACTCCTATATCCAGTGGGGGCGGAGAAATTGGATTGTCCTAGATTTGGTATCATTGGTGTGGATTGAGCTGCAGGGTGGTTGGCAGCTGCTTGGGCAGGTGGTGTGTTTGTAAACAAACCATACATTGGTATAGGGTTGTTGTAGGGCGTGTGTGCCTGGTGGGGTGTGTATACATGGTTGTAAACACTGCCTGAAAATGATGTGGCGGCTACCGGTGATGGGCGAGCGGTCGGGGGCGCCACCTGGTGGGTTGTGGTCGAACTACCAAAACCTGCATGTGTCGCGCCTTGTTGGGTGGGCGTGGCACCTGCTGATATGGTTCGGGCTGTATTTTGAAAAAGGCTTGGTGGGCTGAGTCTGTACCCTACCGGTAATGAAGTTGGCGTTCTGGTAGAGGCGTTTATAACCTGTGAAGGTTGGCCTGAGGGGGGTAGCCTAGTATTGGTGGGTGAGAAATGGCTGTTTTGGCTTTGGTTGGTAGGTGTTCTTGTCCTATCAATGGCTCTGAATATCTCAGTTCTCATTCCATCAATATTTTTGTTGATTCTGTCAGACAGATTGGCTGACGCTATTTCAGACCTTCTCAGGACATCAGCATTGTCCTGGGCTGCTCTTCTTTGTATGTGGCCAATATCATTTTCCAGGTGTGATTTCCAGGTGTCCATGTCATTCAATCTGTCATTTATTCTAGACAGTTGGCGGGAGGAGTCGTCTCCAATCCTTTTTATCTCAGCAGACAATAAGTTCATTTGTCCTGTTAGTAGGTTGGAGAGGGAGTCATTGACTGCTTGAGTGCATTCTCTGACTATATTCCTCGTCATGTCATCCTGGTTGTACTCCGGGGGCGGGGCTGCAGTGGCCATGTTTTGATAAGCAGGTGCTCTATGCAGGTGGGGGAAGGTCACTTCTGTGTCTTCTTCAGAGGTGGATTCTGTTTGTAAGTGGTCGGGGAAGTGACTGCTTCTGTGTAGGATGGGAGTAGTGGCCACGAGGTCGCCTCTTCTAGCTGCAGAATCCAAGCTTCTTTGAAGTCTGTAAAATACAGGTGTATTTGGCCTGTGAGGGGAGGATGATTGTACCCTTCTCCTGGGTCTATGGGTGGGGTATGGCCTCTCAAAGGATCTGGCTCTTGGTGGCGTGCTCAGGGATGAATTTGGCACTGGAGGTGTGGCCTTGTCTTCCTCAGAGGTAGAGTAGGAGTAATAAGGCCTAGGGTTGCCTCCAGGTGGGTTGCTATCAGGCTGTGGGTCTTGGTGCGGCCTTAGCAAATTGGTGAGATTGGGGCTGTCTTGCCACTGCTCTTCTAAAATACGGTTTATCCTGTCTAGAAAAACAGAGGGGCTCTCACCACACTGGTAGCTTGGTGTAGCGCCGGTTGGTATCTGCTGTGCACGTCCTGTGTTGAGTCTGTTCTCTCTCCACCTGTGGATTGCTGAGTCTAGCCTGCTCCTCCAGTAATTGTCCGCTACTGATGGGTGGGCTTGGATATCTGGTACAGTGAGGTTGTCCCAACTTAGGTCAGGTGTACACTGTGGGTCAGAATCACTGCTGGATGAGGGTGACCGTCCGGCAGCTTCCAGGGCTTCCTGCAGGCTTTTGGATCTTTCCTCTAGATGGCTATCTAGGTGGAGGTAACCAGGTGATTGATTTTCAGGCGTGCTGTATGTGGTACTTTGAAGACCACCTAACCTTAGGGGTGGTGATTCTGAGGGTGAATAGCCAGGTAGGGTGAGGTTTAAACCTGGTGGTGGGGCTCCTGCTGGTGTACTGGTAGGTGCACCTGTGTTGGTGTCCACTATGGTAGATGAGAAATGTAAGGTGTTTGAACTCACAGGTGTTTGTTTATGTGTGCGTCTATGGGCTGGTAGCACTGGGTCCAGCTGGAGCGCGTCTGGCGAGGAGTCTATCGGGGCGGTGTACTGTGTACTGGTGGCTTCTTGCTGGTCTCTGTCTTGAGATGTAGGGATACGTTGTGGGGCTGGCTCCTTTGGTAGGGTCTCACTGTTGTCCATGGCTCATGAGAGGTGGTAACTTGTGGGATGATACCCGGGTTCTCCACCATTGTCAACGAGTCCATAAATGATGAATAAGGATGAATACAGACGAATCAGGAATCCAGTTTGATATCCACTTTATTCATTGAAGTCCACGAGGTATAGTTGGTGATACAGTATAAAGGTGCCAAACAGTGTCCAAGCCTAGCCCTTGAGCCAAGGGCTTGGGTCTCACGTGAGTGTGTGAGGTATGAAGTATGAAGGTGGAAAGATGAGTGAGCTGCTCCCTCCACAGGTATTTGTAGTAGGAGCTGCTCACCCAGCTCATCCTAAAAATAGTATCAGGTGAGCTAAATATAGTAACTGGGGAACTCCAGTGCAGGTATGTAGGGGGAATCCCAAACATAGCACTGGGGTTCACAGAGTTCAGTATGGTTCTAAATATAGCTGCTGGGAATTCCCGGTATGCTGTGAGCTGCTCATGATCAATGGGCATGTCCTCCCGCAGGAGGAGTTGGTCTAAACATTGTCTGCTAGGAATTTCCAGCATGCAGCGAGCTGCTTGTGATTGACGGCATATCCTCCAGTAGGAGGAGGCGGGGTCACTGAGTGCAGTTGACACTGCCAGCCTTTGGTCTGTGGGTATGGCTTGGCTTGTGGGTAGACTCGGACACTGGGTTACATGGTAGAGTCAAAGGTGAAAAATAAATATGATAAGTACAATACCTATAACGGTCTACTGACAATATGGCCTGGTTGAAATTAATGAGCGCCCGGGCGCTTATACAGGCCAATATGGCCAATTTACCCCCCACCACAATAGGGGTGGGGGTAAATTATGTGCCCAATATTAGTGTATTTTGGCCCATAATCTTGATACTACGTATACTATTTATATTTTTTCGGCTAAATCAATATACCCTACGCCTGCAAAGAGAGATAACCCATTAGTTCATGTGGGAAATGACTGAAAATCTGAAAATAATAGTTAACCGATAATCTAAATCATGAACAACTCCTACTTATTATAAGCCTGCCCCCGTGTATAAGCCTGCCCTGTGTATAAGCCTGCCCCATGTATAAGCCTGCCCCGTGTATAAGCCTGCCCCGTGTATAAGCCTGCCCAGTGTATAAGCCTGCCCCGTGTATAAGCCTGCCCCGTGTATAAGCCTGCCCCGTGTATAAGCCTGCCCAGTGTATAAGCCTGCCTCGTGTATAAGCCTGCCTCGTGCATAAGCCTTCCCCGTGTATAAGCCTGCCCCGTGTATAAGCCTGCCCCGTGTATAAGCCTGCCCTGTGTATAAGCCTGCCCCGTGTATAAGCCTGCCCCGTGTAAAAGCCTGCCCTGTGTATAAGCCTGCCCCATGTATAAGCCTGCCCCATGTATAAGCCTGCCCCGTGTAAAAGCCTGCCCCGTGTATAAGCCTGCCCCGTGTATAAGCCTGCCCCGTGTATAAGCCTGCCCCGTGTATAAGCCTGCCCTGTGTATAAGCCTGCCCTGTGTATAAGCCTGCCCCGTGTATAAGCCTGCCCCGTGTATAAGCCTGCCATGTGTATAAGCCTGCCCTGTGTATAAGCCTTCCCCATGTATAAGCCTGCCCCGTGTATAAGCCTGCCCCGTGTATAAGCCTGCCCTGTGCATAAGCCTGCCCCGTGTATAAGCCTGCCCCGTGTATAAGCCTGCCCTGTGTATAAGCCCTGTCAATTTGCTACTTAGTGCTTTTACAAGCCCGGGCTTATACATGGGGAAATACAGTTTACCATCCTCCATCAAAGTTCTTAACTTCCGCACATGTTTATTGATTCATTGTTAAAATGTGTTTCAGCCAGCTACTTGATAGATTTCTGAGACATGCAGATGCAGGAAAATGTCGGAGCCTACTGAATCATTTGGTATCATTTTTTTTCCCAAAAACTTCCCCAAAGACAGGTTAGTAAAGTTTGGGTAGATCCTACAATCTCATTGGTGGAGGTTTACTAAGTGTCTTCCTAGGAATGGATAGCCTGATATTTCTAGTATAGAAATGATGGTGGAGACCCGATGTTTATGCTTGAAAAGCATGGTTATATCTAACTAGAATCATGGTGTATGTTGGTCATCCGCATAAGGCCTTATACAAATTAATTCCTCTTACACGGGGTCACCCCTGTAGGTTACGTGGAACTAATTCCATTTCCTCTATGTTTCTATATAGCATAACACACAAAAACAGCCCCCCGTAATGTTCGTTGGTAATATTTTCGACCGTAGCAAGATTAAACCATCTCTCACACACAATGTGTTAGAATATAGGATAGGCTTAACCCTGAAAATCTTAACTAAGGGAGCGATACGTACAGCAAGTGCCATTCTACCCTATTTTGGGCCTCAAAACCTCCATTGGCCAGATGAACATTTGCAGACCTGATAAAATCCCCAAACCTTGGCATAATATAAAAACTCATCTACTGTTCCATTTAGGAACTATTTGGGGTCACTTGTGATTTTTTTCATAATTTTACCAATATTTCTTGCATATGATTTCTAAGCCAATCAGCACCCAGATCACCTTCAGTGCAGGCCTGAATACCATATGACTCACGAGAGGGCAGCATTTACGTCCATGTAACCTGTAGACTGACCACTGAATGCTCTCAGCAGTCACAGTTACGCTTCTGATTTCCACCAGAGGGCATCAAGCTGTGTACCTTCTCCTCTTCAATGTCTCACTAGGGTATTCTCGGCTTACCTAGTGCATCCTTACTGACAGAGGATCTCCCTCACAGAATACCACATGAGTTCTGGGTAGATAAAATAGTGACTAAAAATGACCAAAATTTTTCATTTCTAAAAGTTTGCACCAAAAATAAAGTATGAAGCACACATTCCCAGGGGAAAACAATGTTTAGGTAGCTGTCATTCCCAGGACCTTACTGGACATACATTTTTCTTATAAAATCTAATACTTTAAGACATATTTGAGAATTTGTGACAGGTGAAATTTCAAAAATTGATTAAGACACTTAAAAATTTAATGGTAACAATGATTTTCCTACATGGAGGTCATATTTCCTGCATTTTTTGGGGTGTCCCCTGGTGGCAACAGAGGGAAGCTCAATTCTAAACCTCAACAGCAGTAAATTACTGATAGAGATGGGGCAAGCTTGGACTTTTGGAGTTACCAGCAATTAATGTATATTGCTATTTCCTCGTTAGGTCATTTAGCAAAACTCTGTAAAACTTCATAACTGGTCCTAAGTAGATGCTAATTCATATGATATATAGAATAAAACACGATTATTGCAGCCATGCCCATTCATTAAAGTTTTTTTAAGATTGGGTCTGGACTGAATTCTTACACTGCAAAAAGTGCAGATTATGAGTACACCCATGGCCATCATTCCAGATTTTTTATATTTTGTAAATCAAGGTTGCTCCCAAAGATATACACAAGGGATTTCCTGCTCAATACCTCCAGGGGACACCAGTTATCGCATGCCATGCTACATTAAGGCCACTCCAAAGAAAAACCTGTTTCTAATTACCGCCCTCGTCAGAAAAAATGCCATTGGAGAATTTTTTTAGAGAGAATTTTCTGAGAAAATGCACCAAAAAATGAGCAGAAGTAGTCAAGTTTAGTACCAAATGAAACTTATGGTCCAGGGAATGCAGCTGGCTATCAATAATATACATTATCACACTTCTATAATGTCAATGATAACTTTCCTTTTAAAATGCAGTTTTTCTTACACACGGCCGTTCACGATGCGCCCGCGATGCAGTCACACCCTAATGAAATGCTACGCCAAAAAAAAAATAAAATAAAATTCCCCCTCGCCACTTTTTTCATGACTTGGTGATGAGAAATAAGTTTAATTTTTTGGAGTGGCCTAAGGGAGTGATCATTTTTTAACAACAGGGGGGGGCTGGTGGGTTTGCGCGTGGACGCGCAAAAAATATTTCGACCCCCCCCTCTTGAGGGGGTAAAATTTTTTCGACCCCCCCCATAAGGGACAAAAATCGTGCGCGAACGTCCCCATTTAGCCTATAGTAACGCGCGGGGTTTTCCACTGAAAACAGGTGAAATTATTTTGACCCCCCACCAGAGGTATTGAAAAAATTCTGACCCCCCTGGTTAAGGGGTTGAAAAAATTCTGACCCCCCCCCCCCGTCAAACCCACCAGCCCCCCTC
The DNA here is from genome assembly GCA_949317995.1 of Acholoe squamosa. NCBI lineage: Eukaryota > Metazoa > Annelida > Polychaeta > Phyllodocida > Polynoidae > Acholoe > Acholoe squamosa. The sequence goes on along the minus strand of OX439052.1, from coordinate 8,207,063 downwards.
TGTTGTTAAAAAATGATCACTCCCTAAGATATAGTGAAAAAGTATTTTAATGGCTGAAACCTTAATGCCTCTATACAGATGGGCGATAATAGGCAGTGTTCAGGTCATGGGTAAAATAGGCTATAACATGATAAACATGTCTCAAATGGTCTAGGAGGGCGCAGGGAGGTCTGGGTCCAAAGATTTGCTGGTGACAGTTTAATGCCTTATTATATATAATCATGAAGGTGTGACACATGGTTGGCTATAGTATACACGTTAAAGGGGGGGGGGTACCATGGCGATTTTCAACATGGGTACCGGTTCAAAGATCGTTCATAAAACCGCGGGACCCAGCAGAAAAATTGCAGTGATATGATTAGTCAAAGGGTGGTCACGTGACTTGCTAAGGCGGGTACATCTTAGTCGTGCTAGCCACCCTTTAATGTTTGCATTATTCTATGTTGTGAGGGGCTATAATATTCTGACCAATTCGTGAGGTGTAAGTAATATATGCCTTTGGGTTCAAATACACATTGTATGAATTCACTGCAATTTGTACAAGTTTAGAGTAAGTAAATGGTATATTTATTATTGGTGGGGACAGTAGATAATTCAAAAAGATTCAGAAAACTTGATTGACTGGGGTCCTCGTGTCATGTCAATTTTCAGAAATCCTCGCCTCAGTGCAACAAGGTTGTAACTGACAATTTTTGGCAAAATTGATTCTAGAAACCTCCTGTATTGTGTTTAATTAAAACATGTTCATATATATAAGCACCACTTTATAAAACAACTTCTTATTCGTCCTTGCTCATTAAGCTAAAAAGCTGATACAAAATGTGTTTCTTTTCAGGAGAGATGGTAGAGAAACTACCTATGCAAAGAAGTCAGTGACATCCAAACTAAAACAAGACTTTCGTTTAACCTCTGTAAAGTTATACCCTTTAATAGGGGTCTACTGAAATGGCTGAGGCTGAGTACTATCCTGATTATGAGGAATCGGACCACTCTGACTCTGATGACCCATTTGCCTCATTAAGTAGTGATTCTACAGAAAGTTTACCTTCGGATGAGAACCCCTTTGATGAAGATCAGTATGAGTTGGATAATACCATTATGGGTCGTGATGTTATGCTGAACAAGGAGGGACGGGTCATCTTTAGAGATGAGAGTCCTAATGCTGATGATTACATATCATTCAGTAGTGATGACTCTGATGATTCTGACCTATCCGGTTATAGAACAGCACGGACAACCAAAGTTCTTCGGCAATCTGCACAGACCATAACTGATGCTATAAATGCAGACATGTCTGTGTCAGAAATTCAAGATATTATCCAAAAAGAGCACTTGCCCACTGGGGGCTTTGCGGCATGCTTCAAGCGAATGACAGAACGCCTGAATCTCTTTAAGGCTGTGCTCAAGCGGTCAACTGCTGACTTTCTTGAGCTAGTATTGGAGAAGGGTGTGAATGCAAACACCACCTTTTCCAGAGGGTCTCATGGGAAGTGCACAACTGTTCTGCAGATGGCTGTTGAGCATGGAAACCCAAAGGCTGTCAAACTGTTGGTGAAGCATGGAGCAGTTGTCAACAAAGGGTGTCCTTCAAATATCTTAAAGGGCGGTCTCTATGATGCCTCTGGCCCTATAATGCACAGAAATGCTCTCAGCTTTGCTTTGAAGAAAGACAACCCTGACCTCATGAAACCATTGTTTGCGAAATATGATGGTCTGACACCTGCTCTATTTCTAGCACTTGATCTTGGGGCAGCAAAGTGTGCAGAAATCCTGATAGAAGATGAGAAACAGCAAGAGGAGATCAAAGCCGGTAAGATACCCTTAAACACAGGTATACAGTACGGAGTGAAGCTGATACCAAAGCTTTATGAAATAGGCTCCAGTGCTGGAAAGTATCACCAGAAGAACCTTAATTTTTGCTTGGGTTCAGTCTTGAACAGGGAAACTTATAGCACAATGGGAATACCCACTGATCTGGACCAAAGGATGAGAATGCTAATTGAACATGGAGCAGATGTGAACTATAAAGTGAAGAGGTTGGCCTGGGACAGCAATCTCTTTGAAATGTTCTTAGAAGCATATAGGGTATATGACGCAAAACAAGAACAAGCCATCCTTTCATTGCTATTAGAACATGGTGCAAATGCACAGCCTAGGAGCTTCAGAGAATTTGTTTGTAATCAAACAAGCCAGGTGTTTTATAGACATAGGGAGAGAAAGAAGGGAACAATCTCAGTTTGCCAGCTGATGTCACTCACTAAAGAGAAACTTTCTATGGTGAAGAAAGTTAATGGTACATGTGGGAGTGTCAAAGATAGCACCCAGTCAGTAGACTTTTGGAGATTCTGGGGTTCACACTCATTGCCCAACCTACTTCTGAACAAGGGTCCAGAAAGACCACATTGCAAAGAGATGGTACAGCTGATTTATGATGTCCTGTTGACTTTTCACCTGTTAGGTATGTGCCTGCTTGCATATGATCGAGCTCAAAAGTGCTTATTGCTTGTACAATGTCATTGAAACCCTCATGTTGCTACAGAATCACTCTTTGTATCAAAAATACCTTGGTGTTCTTGAAAATAGACAATTGACAACTCTAGAACAGAGGGAGGAGTTGTTGATCCGCTTTCCACCAGTGCGTACCTTGTCGAAGCTTGCACACATTGTAATACTCAATACCCTACACTTTCCAAAAAGAGAGTCTGTTGAATCTTTAAGGCTGCCAAAGCTATTACAAGATTTGATTTGTCTAGTATAGTGATAGTGCGATGGGTACCTCGATTGTCAAATGAAGAGGGCCTTTAAACCAACCTGATTGTTGCCAGAAGTGGTGCTTGACATCTAAGCTCATGCCCATATATGTAGTCTATATAAGAACCTTTCCCCACACAGGACTGTGCACCTCAAGAATATTATTATTAGGAAAGAAAACATGAATTATCTCATTATTATAATCATCAAACACTTCAATCTTCACAAACTGTAATGTCTTTTATTTTAGGCTGTAAGACCCTAATAATGGTCTGATTTGCATGCCATAAAAGCCACCCAGCAAATTGTCGTCATCTGTCGCCATGATTGGTCATCAATGGTGACTCCTTTTTGAGTGATAACTCATTCCGTCATCTTTCGCCACTGTGTGTTAGACTCATGTGGCATAGCAATTGCTATTCCTGGTGATCTTGTGCTATAACGACGTCGTGTTCCATCTAGCGACATGTGTGAGCCACTTCACACAGGTTGACGAGGACTCACGACAATTTGCTGGGCAAGATGTAACCCAAGGTCCCAAGAATACAGCAAGACCTTTAGTCCCGCTGTCTGGTAATATCCGTAAGCAATATTGTCAGCAAAAGCCTGTGTCCTGTGAGCTTTCATATTGACTAATATCAGTGGCGGATCCAGGATCTGGAAAAGAAGGGGGTGCCCGCCTCTAAATCTGTCACTGGATATGGACAGTAATGCTTAGGGTAGACGCTAATGTGGTAAGGACCTGTTCACAGGGCTCGATGAGACACAAGATGACTTGAGCCATGTACTGAATATAACAAATAGTTTATTCACAATGACAATGCTAAACTAATACATGACGCACCTCTGTGTGGGATATGGAATAACTTCATCTACAGTTCCTTTACTTGGGTAAACACAGAATTCTAGATGGCATTTAATCATTATAAACAGTAAAGCTGCATTATGAAATAAAATTATTAAACATAAATTAAAAACATAGATATTGATTCTCCATTTTACACCTCATAGGAATTGCATGTTCATAACAGAGCTTTAGTCCATCCAATATGAGCGGATTGGTACCTGCATGATATTGATAAGGTGAGCAATCCTTGCTGATGACTTGCACCTATGTGCCAACTTCTTCAGGTAGACTAGCCCCTCTAGTGTCTTACAGTGATTTGAAAAAAAAATCAGCAACATATTTTCCATTGGTGGTAAGTAATACCATTAGATACAAGTCATCCAAAAACTTTTTTTTCAAAATTAATAGATGTTCTAAAGTATAAATAAGTGATAACAATTATGAGGATGGCAATACTGAAGTTTACAGTAGCAGAGGCATTGACAACCACCTTGATGATGATTCACTTAGCAAAAGGTTTTTATTTTTCCCCTTGCAGGAAGGTTTGTAAAAGATTTGGGTAAGAAAATGTTGAACCTTGTTTTCAGTGGTTTATTATTGCAATATTTGTCTTTTCAAAATATAATTTCTCAACATTGTGAAATTTCTTTTCTGTTAAGTGGGTTATAACACTTTTACACCTCAGAATCAATATTTTTATCAAAAGTAATGGTGAGTGCCTTATACTTAGTTGCTTTGTGTGACTTGGCAGTTCTCCCTTTGGGAGGGAATGGGAAGGCTCGTCCAGCACATGTAGCACACCTTCCGTGTGGCGTGGTTGGCATTGTGGAACTCTGTGGACACCCGGGTGCATGATCCAAGAAATGACCGACGACATAGTCATAGCCCACTGTCAAAGTGATTAGGTTTATCAATGGGTGCCAATGCAATCAAAGGCAACTTGTTGTGAACTATGGAAGGCTGGTATGTAAGACATATTCCCCTTTGCCAATTGCCATTTACAGGTTGTCAATTACCAATTGTAGGTTGCCAATTGCCATACCTGGCCAGTCAATGAGCTTTGGGTTGTCAGTCCCCATTGCCAAAAGGTTCAAAGTTGCCAGTTGCCAGTTTCATTTTGGGATATTCACAAAGCGGGGGATGGCAAATATCAAACGGAAAATGAAAGTATTACAATTAGCAATTGGTAAATGGTAATTAGTTTATTACCTTACAATTAGCAAATCTGCAAATGGCATTTGCAACCCAAGACTTGCAAATGGCAACATATTAATGGTAACAGGCTTTGACAATTGGAAAAAAAAATGTCGCTCTGGCCTTCCATAACAATCATAAAGGTAATTGCCCACATAAAAGCCACCTGCTGAGGTGTATTGATGGTTTTTTATAGAAAGGGGCTATGGAAGAAGTTTGTGAAGCAATATTGGATAGTTTCTTAAAGTCAGCAAGGTGTAAAATAATATTCTTAACCCTTTAAGGGCAGCTGATCAATATATTAATGGATCCTGCCCATTGGTTGTTGTGATGCATAAATGCAGCCTTGGCGGGTAACTCAACAAGGCTCAACACGCCCAGAGGGTCGGCATAATGCAACAATGAAGTGCTGGTGAGCAGTCTTGCCAACATTTTATTGGTGCATCATGCGAGCAGTCTTGCATCACGACAAGCAATGAGCATGATGCACTCCTGCATCAGTGGCCCTTAAAGGGTACTGTGATTGGATGGTTAATCTATAGTAGGCCTACTTTTAAGCAGAGAGCCTCTGAAGTAGTAATAGCGCCTGTTGTCCCCTCGCTGTAGATGCTCAAAGAGTCCGGCCACTTGTTCCACATTGTTATTGGAGTTTTAGTTACCCTAGCAAAAGATGTAAACAGGAAGGTTCATGTTCAATAGTCAAAGTGGACATTTCCAAAGTTGCCAGAGATCTGTCATTATTTTCACAGAGATTCCTTGTACATTTGTGTACCACCGTACTGCCACCTTGGCCTTCTTTTGAAAACTACACTGGTGCACTGCAATACAATTACAGTGGTTCACTGTTCAGTTTTACGAGGATCCATGATAGATTTACTCCATAAAGCAGGATTTGCACGCAATTCCCATAGAGTAATGGAAATCCAGGGTGAGAGGGTTAAATTGACAGTTATTTTTTACAGCCTATGCAATAACACCTCACAAGTCAATATCCGTAGAAATGTCTTTTTGAGTAATTTGGGTTTAAACCCCACCTGTATGTATTCCTTGTTGGTCTGGTTGACCACATTTTTAGCTCTCAGTATAGTTCAGAGGACTGGGTCTGTGCTCAGTGGAAGGTGTTCATGGATTCCCGGGGCTGCATCCAGGAGTTTCCGCTTCAGTTCAGGACTCAGAAGTTTGTCCTACACAACACAGATAAAAGAATCTCAGTGTATGTTTGAAAATGTCAGATGTATGCGCTTTGCGGATTGTCCATGACGCACAAAAGAGGTGCTAGCATTTGTCCATTATGTCAACCCTATGACTACCAATGGAAACCATGTATGCATTAATGCACTAGGACAAAATAAAGATTGTTTGTATCAGCTAACCTGTACCTAGCAAAACAGGGCCAACGCTAGATTTTTTTTCTCTTGAATTCTGAAGAAATTATATGATAGGGCCAGTTTCTAGTACTCGATCATGAGTCACTGCTACTCATATTCGAGCCACCACGACTCATCGCGAGTCATCATAACAGTTAGGAAAAATTTTCAGAAAAAAAAAATCTGACTTATCCAACCTAATTTATTTCAGCTTTTAACCTGAAGCAAACATTATTTTTACCCTATTTTAAGGCTCAATGCCAAGCAAGGTAGCTTAATTCCCTTTAAAAGAACACTGTGTGGTCATATGGGAATACACAGAAAGGTAAATCACATTTCATTCATGGAATTAAGACTGAATGGCTTTACAATAATGGGGTCATCCTCATTCTCCAAGGTGAATGTGTGACTGAAAGAGAAAAGGTAATATTGTATTGTAAGAGCCTTAATGAAGATTAGAATGTTGGGTTTGATAAGGCTATTACTTGATAGTAGGACACATAAATGGTATGTCATGCGAATGAATTACGTGTATCATGTTTTTCATAATGATCACATATATTTTAACAGTTAATAATCACACATATTTAAACCTTAATAAGTGTTGTCAAGTGATGAAAAAAGTAATGAAGGATTCATTTTTTATAAGCAATTGATAAAGGCTCAAAGCCTATCAATCACGGCTGTTTGCAAAAAGTTTGTATTATCGTTTTATTAACATTTTGAAAGTGTGAGAATGGTAATTGCTAAGGCCTTTAGCCTTGATTTTGTTGCCAATTTGACTACCTTTGTCCATTTTTAGTGACTTTTTAATCTATCACAAAATGCTAAAATGGAAAATTCAATGTGACATTTTTTATGAGTGCAGTTTGCCTTTTTCCATCCTTGACCAACAAAAACACAATTGCACCTGCAAGAATATTTTTTCCTACAAGGTGTAGGGGCAGCCATTCCCCATGTTCGGTTGACCAACCCCCAGGGGTGGGTTGTTGGGTAATCACTGCCCCCTAGTGTGTATTATACCAATCCAGGTGTGGTTGGAAGGTGGAATCGTCATGCCAGGGGATGTGGCTCAGTGGTAGAGCACTCCCTTGCACTTTGACAGACCCAGGTTCAAATCCTGGTGTTTCCAAACCCATTTTCACCAATCCCTACATTGGTGGAAACACTGCACATCCTAATGCAATGATGACATCAAAGATACAGGAGCCTGCCCATACCTTAACGTGAACTGGGTCGGTATATTCAGATGACGCTTCCACCAATCAAGTGCTGGTACATCCACTGGGAGGTCAGCAGTGCCTCAAAACTATTTGATACAACCTCGATTTCCAGATAACTGGTATTAGGGCGAGTGCATGGTGCTAGTGGATGGTGGTTGAAGCTGACGGGGAGGAGTGTGTGGGCAGTAATTCCCTGTGCTCGGTTGACCGACCCCCAGGGGCGAGTTTCAGGGTGATTAATACCCCCAAGTGCATATCATTGAGGGACTTTCCACTATAAATACAAGTAGTATAGTATGTATCGGAACGGGACTCTAGTTAAGTACTGTTTATTACTCACTCGACCAAGAGCCTTAATGAAGATTAGAATGTTGGGTTTGATAAGGCTATTACTTGATAGTAGGACACATAAATGGTATGTCATGCGAATGAATTACGTGTATCATGTTTTTCATAATGATCACATATATTTTAACAGTTAATAATCACACATATTTAAACCTTAATAAGTGTTGTCAAGTGATGAAAAAAGTAATGAAGGATTCATTTTTTATAAGCAATTGATAAAGGCTCAAAGCCTATCAATCACGGCTGTTTGCAAAAAGTTTGTATTATCGTTTTATTAACATTTTGAAAGTGTGAGAATGGTAATTGCTAAGGCCTTTAGCCTTGATTTTGTTGCCAATTTGACTACCTTTGTCCATTTTTAGTGACTTTTTAATCTATCACAAAATGCTAAAATGGAAAATTCAATGTGACATTTTTTATGAGTGCAGTTTGCCTTTTTCCATCCTTGACCAACAAAAACACAATTGCACCTGCAAGAATATTTTTTCCTACAAGGTGTAGGGGCAGCCATTCCCCATGTTCGGTTGACCAACCCCCAGGGGTGGGTTGTTGGGTAATCACTGCCCCCTAGTGTGTATTATACCAATCCAGGTGTGGTTGGAAGGTGGAATCGTCATGCCAGGGGATGTGGCTCAGTGGTAGAGCACTCCCTTGCACTTTGACAGACCCAGGTTCAAATCCTGGTGTTTCCAAACCCATTTTCACCAATCCCTACATTGGTGGAAACACTGCACATCCTAATGCAATGATGACATCAAAGATACAGGAGCCTGCCCATACCTTAACGTGAACTGGGTCGGTATATTCAGATGACGCTTCCACCAATCAAGTGCTGGTACATCCACTGGGAGGTCAGCAGTGCCTCAAAACTATTTGATACAACCTCGATTTCCAGATAACTGGTATTAGGGCGAGTGCATGGTGCTAGTGGATGGTGGTTGAAGCTGACGGGGAGGAGTGTGTGGGCAGTAATTCCCTGTGCTCGGTTGACCGACCCCCAGGGGCGAGTTTCAGGGTGATTAATACCCCCAAGTGCATATCATTGAGGGACTTTCCACTATAAATACAAGTAGTATAGTATGTATCGGAACGGGACTCTAGTTAAGTACTGTTTATTACTCACTCGACCTGCAGCCAATCAGAGGCCTCCCTTTTGGCGGGAAATTCAAATCAGCCAATCAGAGACCTCCCTTTTGGCGGGAAATTTAAATCAGCCAATCAGAGGCCTCCCTTTTGGCGGGAAATTCAAATAGGGGTCACATGACCTGTGACGTCACAGGTCACGTGACCCGACCTGCAGCCAATGAGAGGGCTCCCTTTTGGCGGGAAATTCAAATTTGGGGTCACGTGACGTAGACCCCTGTGGTGTGGCTGCGCCAAAATGGACCAATCAGAGCCCTTCCTTTCGGCGGGAAATTCAAAAATGGTCACCTGACCCTTACACCCTGTGGTTTCCCACCAAAATGGTGCCCTCTGATTGGCTGGCTGGCTTTTTAGGTCACGTGACCTCTATTATGCAAATAAGGTCATGTGACCCTAATTTGAAGTGACCAATCAGAGGTTACCATTTTGGTTGGAAATTTGAAATTTGGTCACGTGACCTCATTACCATAAAGAGGCGTGGTGGTTTATGATGTAGATGAGAGTGTGACTTATAGTGAGATATTTTTTCATAGATGAAAAAAAGGCAAGCTGAAACCTTGCCGAAAAAAAAAAATATTGGGCAGCCCTTTGGGTGGGGGGTCCTAATAGTATGGGGAGGGGTGGGGGCCCTTTGGGTGGGGAGGGGGGCCCTTTGGGGTATTTATTTAACCAAAAGACCCGCCCCTTGAAACAGGGGCGGGTCTATTAGGTAAAAAAATTAAAAAAACATGATAAGGTAAGGAATACAACAGAAACCGCATTACTCATTTTCACCTTTTTTTTTTATTTCTTATAAATGTAATATTTTTATGTACACATTTCACTTTATTTGTTATTTTCATATTTTTCATTTCCTTCGATTATGATGACGAGTCGGGGAATTCGAGTTGACACTCTCTACATAAAACGGATGAATATCAAAGAGGAACACGACAAAACTTACACATTGAGATGTGTACATTCAACTTTTGTTTCTCATAATTCAGACTGTACATAGTGTAATCTTGGTGTACAACTTTGGAGCAAGAAGTGCCATTCGGTTTGTCTCAACATGATACTTCTCAGTCAAGCAGCTTCTACACCGGGGTATAAAGGTGCTTCACTACACAACATTCGGTCGACACACTCTTGACAAAAGGAGTCGAATGTTTCCTTTGAGCAATGACACAACTTTCTAAAGAACAGAAAACAACGCATCGACCGACTCTAACGTATACCGTCTTTTCACAAAAGCACATGTGTTCTCGACATGAAATTGATATACCGCTATAGTTCTGTCTCTGGCGGTACTAGCCACTTTTTGAAATACATCTTTGAAACACACACTCAATGAATCGAATACACGATTAGAAACGATCACTTTATGAACACCTTGGTTTAACAACGGCGCCTTAAAGAACAACACATCTAATGCATCTATTAATTCCCAAGTGAAAATGGGATCGCAACTACACATTGTTTTTTGGTTTGTTTTTTTCAACACCGATACACTGTAGTAGCAATAGTAGCAGTAGTAAGCCGGTGGACGTAGTATATCAAGTTAAAACAACGATGAAAGGGTATTATCTCACCGGCTTGTCTACTTTTATTTTTTTTATTTAGATATTTTTTTTTCATAATATCAATTGACTCGTCGTTACACCGTCAGAATGTACGCGACGCTTCACATATAAGTAACTCAGACCCTTTTTCTCTATAGTGTAAGTGTGCATTTTGTTTTCTATTACTTTGAAATTTGTGTTAAGAGTATGGACAGTTTTTCGATTTAAAAGAACATCCAAGAAGTCTTTGGGTTCTTGAACGTTTTATTTTTTCATGACACCTTTTGCACTCCATTTATTTGATTTTCTTTCACCTACCGAGTCTTTGTCGTAGCAAATGTAAGTCTTTGAGTTGAGACTTAGAATTCCTTCGCCCTTCCACTTGGAATTGAAAAGACCGGGAGTTCTTTTGTCGTGAACATAACGACTCTGACAACAAGCAAGGGCGACCCATTCCTTCACACCTTCGGTTTTTGTTTTCACGAAAGCGTCCAAGTGATCATCGCACACCGCTGTCGGAATCCAGTTTCACTTCTCGCTCAGGTCGGGTTTCACGAGTTCGTCCAACGTTTTCCTGCTGAGAGCCATGTAAAGACTTCAGTATCCATTTGACAAAGATCGTAATCGCGCCGATCGATAAATTTATCCAGAAAGTCGAACGTGAACTCTAACATTTTCAACTTGGCGTACTGGTACACCATGAACCCTATTTAAAGAGGGAGGTTGTTCTTGACTGTTTTCGGTTGCAGTTCGACTTCAAAGAGATCTGGGGTCAACTCGGCACCCTTTTTGAATCGCCACGAATTGTTCAATAATTCAAATTTTCGACCGCTAGAGTATTTAACTGTGGTGTGTTTTTCTTTGTTGCAAATTGTTTTACCGTATGCACTGTTCCCCATTAACTTGTAACAGTCTGAGAGAATTTGCTCCTCTGCAATTACATCTCCATGTCTTCGCGCCGCGGTTACTTCGTCTGCGAAATCGGCGAAGGGTCGTCTAGGAAAGTATTATATCAACATGTGCACATTGGTGAGAATTTTTTTTTCCATGGTAACTACCTATCAAGGATCTCTGAGGAGTGTTCAACACGTTTTCTTTTTTTCGCAAAGTCTGACATGTGAGTTCCTATGTCGGATTTCGAAATGGTCACGTTCTTGAATATAGAAGTCATTTCCTCGAAGTATTCACATAGGTGAGGTGGGGTGGTAATGTCCACCTGAATCAAACCGAACATTTTTCCATTTTTCACAGAGGATATAATGTCACACTCTGTCATGGGGTTTCGATCCACTTTCAAGTCGTCGACGCTCCAGTGTTGTTCGGAAGTCGTGACCTGCGATTCCTGACGTTTCATTTTCCTCCATTCACACTCCCATACGACGATCAGCTTGTGACCTATTGCTTTTAAGTAAGTGCTTACTCTAGCTGTTCTCTCACGTCTCTCATTCCTGTCTGAAGCACACGAATATCTGCGCAGTGGTATGCGCTCGTGAGTGTGGTACCAACACCCGTGAAATTGGAACACAGTATTAGAGGGTGGGTGAAACCCATCTACGCGAATTTTTCGGCAACCTAGAGACACCTACCCTCCGTTGAAAGCGTGGCAAAGTTTCACGCGGCGGGCGTGCTCCACGTAGCGTAGCCACTCTAAAGAGCTCTTAGACTGTCTTTGTCTGATTTTTGGTCTGAACTCTGTGTCGGGTTGTCTCACCACGTAATAACCTGTGCAGTGCGCTTTGCTCATGCACCACAAGTACAGAGAGTTAGCGTCTACACCTAGTATGTGCTCGCACGTTCTCGCTTTTTTGCCGTGCTTGTGTTCCCTTATCAGCGTGGTACCCTTTTCGTGAAATCTATGGAAAATTATGGAAGGTCCCCCGACCAGATTTTTTTATCAGAGAGTGGAGGTCAGAGTCGAACTGGTGAAAGGTTACGAAAGGTGCTTTGAAAAAGGAACCGTAAAGTCAAACCCGGAAGGAAGATGCGGTCTTTGAACATGTCGATGTTGCGATCCTTGAAAAATTAAGCGTGATTTTTCAGTGCCTCTATGAAGGGTTTCACGTCTTTTTTGTTGTAGTAGATCAAGTAATCTCTGAAAGTTTGCATCTTTTCGTCGGACCAATCTTTTTCACATTTGGCGTAGTCAGATTCAGACATCTTGGTGCCGGTCAGTTTGCTGTAGAAAGCAGACCTCGGTGGAAGAGTTCTGTTTTCCAGTTTCCTGGTAGACGTCATCCATTCGTAAGGAAAGTGACCTTTGTGCTCATCTCTGGTGAAAGCTAGCAAATAATTCAAGTAGTTATAACCAGGTGCCAAATAGTTTACTACGTCCAAGAAAACAGTGTGCCAAGTGTAAATCGCCAAGTATTGGTTACTTCTCTTTATGACGCTGAATTCTTCGTTCTTTCGGTCTTTGGAGGAGAAGAACGAGTGAAGCTGTACTTTGATCAGATTTAAGTCGTAACGCCGGGAGTTGAAACCTACGACTGGAACTTGCCGGAGATATCTCAGAAGTCTCTTCTTCAGTTGGACTAAGGGTGCTTTTCCAGAGTTTGAGCGAAAGAAAAGATGCCAGAAGGACTCAACGACGCCTTCTCTAGGCGAAGAGCTTCGTCTATCCTCTCGTCTAACTTCACTAATGTCGGTCGGTAAAGTTTCAGCGTTTCTTCCCCGATGACCTTGGTGGTGTCGTTGATGTAATTCAAGACTCTGTTCAACATGGGGTTGGAAGTTGCGTCAGACTCTCTCATGAAGCACACCGGACCTTCGTGTCCTGGAAAGTCGGATGTGACGCTAGCCGACATAGGCGCGTGTTCCCACAGGACTGTCACGTGTTCGGTCAACGGTTGTTGGGTCGGTCTGAAGAAAGCTTCGAAATCGAAGGCAATTTTGTATGGGTTCATCCTCGAACAACTGTCGGGAGGAAAAATGGAAAAATTTGCTAGCGCTTCGAAAATCGTTTTCGAATACTGGTAGATTCCACCTACGTACTTCAAGGTCACTTGTCTGCAATCGGAAAGCTGGTTCCTGTGTCTTTTCAGTAAGAACTTAGTCATGAAGGCCGACTTACAATGGGGACATTCGTAGATGCTGGCGTATTCATTGAAATCCGTCACGAGGGACACATGTATACCGTGTTTCGCAGACAGGTGAAGGTTGACTTTACCTCGGGTGGTCAAAGTTTTGAAAGGTGGTCTGATCAGGACGACTCGGTTCTTCAGGTTCTGACCTCTCACTTTACGGGTGGTGTAAACCGCTATTTGTACGTCGAACAAACTCTCTAATGCCGGTAAGTCACTCATCGTCACACCTGGAAAGGTTTCGGGTTTCGCAGTGGAATCGAACTGATGTAACAATTTCGAAGCATGTTTGCCGGTCTTGTATAAGTGAAAGGATATATATGCAGTGAAAGACGCATAACTTGTCCCCCTCTTTGTTTAGCCGCCTCGATTGGGTAACCCTTCCCCCTATGGGAAATTCTCTGGGCCCCATGTAAATGCAAACGTTCACATTGGTGGAAAAAGAACTTTCCACTTGGTGTCAGAGTCGCAAAGTTTCTTTACTTCTTCGGAAGTGATAGTGTTTTTCATGAGAGAGAGGAAGTCTTCCAGAGTTTCTGAATTAGTTATGGTGGGGAGGGGTTGTAAAAGAGTCGCGTTGTTTTGGGAGGCGTGAAAGTAGCGTAGTTTGTCTCTGTTTTCCCTGTGTTGTAATATTAACCCTACTGACAAGCCCATCTGAATCTTTGCGCGATGTGAATCTGACACATGGTATCTACAGCGTCACTCAACTCACCGGTTGGTAGTCTTAAGTTTGTTACGCTCACACGAGCCCCTTGCGCCCTGACTCCAGTTTGTATAGCGGGCCAATTTTGGGTGAACATTTCCTCACCCTGCAGTGTAGTGCATATTATGGGAGGAATAGTCACACCGTCCAGAGATTCCCGTCGACAGGTGATTTTTTTGCAATTTCCTTCGCAGCACAGAGGACAAAATTTAGGAATAACATTACATCTTTCCATGTGTCTCTTGTAAATGTACACCCTCTTGAAAATTTTGAAACACTTTTCACACATGTGCTGAACCATTTTCACTGAGTTACTTATATGTGAAGAGAAACGAGGTCTCTGTTTATCTTACTTTCTTTCCGTCTGTCTATCTACCTGTACACCTATATACACGTCGTATCTACACAAAGTATGTACACACGTACACACAGTCTCATTCTAACCTAACGCTGTTAAGAAATTCAAGGATAATCTCCTTTTTGTCACCTAGTTCACACCGTCCTGTGTCGGGGTTTTCTCGGTGCCTTCGTACCTGCGCACGTGGATGACGTTCTTACCCTTGTAGTAGCTGCCCGCTACATACGTCTTGTTTTCCTCGTCCAGGACCCGAACCATGTGTTGTGATTGGGTCTTCCTTGGGTGACCGCTCTGTCACGTTTCTGTACTTCC